>JABCMI010000040.1:0-1200000 GCA_026261945.1 Hirschfeldia incana | reverse complement strand
GTTCTTGTCCCTTTATATCCAGAAAATCAATCGTTATTTAAACCGGTGGGGTGCCGTCTGTTCCTGGTTCAGAGGTCTCCTGCTGCTGCTGCTCCTCAATTGCCTTGTAGCATTTGAGGCTGCACAGAGGAACCTTAAGCTTTGAATGACGATACCTGTACGGATTGGTACATGATGGTCCCGCACAGTTTTCCCGCGGTGGAGGATACCTGCAGGCCGATACACAAAATGCATTATTACAACACTATTATCACAAAGGTTTGGACTCCTCGTTATGTTTTATGAAACGTTGGAACACAAAACAAAATCCAAAGAACAAAAGAAGCCAAACTCTAGAGCCTTCCTCTATACCAAAAACATGTAAAGCATGTCTAGTTGTTCACATTTATCAGATCCAATCAGTGATGAGATTTAAGTTAGTGAGAAAGAAAAGAGAGTACACTATACCCGGATGGCTTGGGATCGAACAGGCTAGGCACTTTGTCAGTGGGAAATGAAACGGTGGTTCCACTAGGACCCATGATTGTTCTGATGAAGCTTGTCGGGGCCATTTCCTCATGCGCAGCTTTCTCCTGTTATCAATTCAACGCATATACGACACCAAATTTTCAAGCATCCCAGCATTACTCAAATATATAAACGCAACAACAGCATAGTGGTGCATTTCCCAATACCTGAGCAATTTCATCAAGTCGCTTTTTGATCTTGTCCTCACGCTTCTTCCTGCTCGAATCTTGGCCTAGAATTTTTCTGATGGCCTCTGCCTGTAGATACAAAACCAAGATCATCATTCTTCACACGGATTTGCTAATACATTAAATCTGCATATCACATATCATAACAGAGAGAATTAAACACCAACCTCAGATTCCCTTGCAGCCTTCTCAACCTGCACTTTTCGCCTTTGAGCAGCTTCTGCCTTCTTCACTTGCTGCTCCATCTCTGAAAGATTCTCCTTTTTCCCTGTGTTTCAACAGAATTTCATCACCAACCTTTATTGCACACTTGTGAATCTGAAGCAAAATAAAATAAAAAAGCATACTTCTAGTTGTAGGAGGCAATCCATCTGGAAATTCAATTGCGGTTGATTTGCCAGATGCAGAAGCAAGGGCTCGCTGGCGACTAGTCATAGTCGATTCTCTCTTGATCTCATTGCTAATCTCTATTCCATCAGGCACTGGATCAAGTTCCTCCGCAGCATCCATGTCATCAGAAGCCTTTTCAGATGCAGAATTTTCCCCAATTGTAACCCCACCAGATGGCTTCAACTGCCTCCTCCCGGAGTCAGTCCCTTCACTACTCACAGGGACATTCTTAAACTTGAGTTTTTCCAAAAACCGGATCTCACCATCACTGTCATCATCGCTATCAGAGACCTGCTTCTTAAGGGCTCGCTTGCTCTTGCGAATAGAGCCACCTGGTTCACCTTGTTTTCTCCTCCCTGTCATGGATTCGTCGTTCTCAGCTCCCAAGAGATCAGCCTTCTTATCTAGAGGGGAATGACAATCTTCTGAACTTTCCTGCCCATTAAATGTAAAAAAGATAATGAGTCTGTGGTATCTAAACTGTCAACAAGTCCTAGCAAAGATAATTAAGACACAATCTAATCCTTTCCAGAGTAACAAAGTTAAATGCAAAATACTAAACATTTTTTCTAATTGTTGTCCCAAAACAGCAAATCACACTAGCTTGAGCTTAATTAACAAAGTCTAGCTCCCCAAACCCGAAAGATTATGGGCCCTAAGGCCCCGAATAAAAGAATAGCATTTACTGAAAAGAGTATGGCATTTACATAGAAAGATATACTCAATGCAAAAGGAAGATAAATCTCAATGGATGCAAGAGAATTCAAAACAATTTGATATAATAAGAAGTAGGATAACATATATACCTCCAAATGGTTGGTAGTAGTAGCAGCATTCACCGGTTTTGAAGACTTACGAGGTGAACCATTAGCATGAGCCAGACGACTCACACCACCAATCTTAAGCTTCATCCTATTCCTTTCACCCAAATGAGTTGCCTTCCCACTGATCATGCCATCACCCTCATCTTCTTTGTTTCGACTGATGACATCTCTCCTTGGAGAATCATTGCTTCCTCTCTGGGATTCAGCAGCCCTGGATATACAGTGGGTAAGACTAAACTCTTTCCTTGTAGGGTTAGTATCAAATGCGGGTATGTCATCACCACTCGAGATCTTGCTGAAAAGATCTGGAGGTGCAAAAAGATTTGATGATCCGTCGGTGCGAGGACGGCGAGGGATGAGGCTGCGTTTCTTCCTCGCCGTATTCTTCATAGGATCAAAACGAGAACCACCACCACCATTATCTTCCATTGTATACAGTCTCACTCCAAGGTGGGAGTACTGACAAGCAAAAACATGTCAAAGGGATCACAAAGAGAGAAGCTTTCAAATGATCAAACAAACACTACTAAAGGCTAATCAACAATATAATCGATGAAATTCAAAACCAATAACAAATGATAGAGAGTACTGAGAAGCATATGACATGCAAATGCATATAGAGAGAGAGATCACATCACAAAGAGAGAAGCTTTGGATACGAGAATTGAAATCCAAACGATGTGTATACATCAAAACACCAGATATCAAACTGATAAACACAAGACGAGAGCTAAACAATTCCTAAACGAATACGATCTCTAGACTAGAGAGGACCAACACAGCATCACATGATCTAATCAAAATCACGAAGAGTATAGTAAACAAACAGATAAGATCATCACAAGAAAACAAACGAATACCTAATCGCTCAGCGCCGAATCGGAAGGATAGAGAAGATGAGAGTAAACCCCAAAGGTAGGATTTGGGGGAGAATATAGAGGATTGAGTCCAGGGAGGATTAGGGTTAGGGCAAGAGGCGAGAGACGAATAAGAAGAAGAGGAGTAGGAGGAGTAAAGAGGGGGTGGAGAGAGTAATAATCTCTCCTCATCATCATCCTTCACCATTTGTTGTGCTATTTCAACATCCATCCAAAAAAAGAAAAAAATCTAAAGATCCCTTTTCTATCGGTTACAATAAGGACTTTTTTTTTCCTTCCTTCCCTTCTTTGGACAGGTATAGAATCGGTGAGCCGACTCAGATCGTAACTCGACTCTCTCCATCTCTCTCCTTTGTTTCTTTCCTCTTCTACTGCGTTTATTTTCGGGGTTTTTAGACCTGTTTGGTGGTGCGCATGTTAAGAAGATTCTTAACGGTGTGTATGTTAGCCCAACCCTGCTTCCTCTCACGTCCTTCAAGGTCACGTGTTCTCCTTCCACTTGATGCATATTGCATAAGAATAACAAAGAAAAAAAAACAATTACAAAATAAGATGATCCTATCATTCACCATGGTTAGAACTTAGACCATAATTTAGTAAATTATGGCTGGGCACTACTAATGGTTATTCGTGTTGTACTTGTTAAGTATTCATTGTTTTCAAACATGATATGAGGTAACAGAGTTTACATATTTGCAAATATAATACAACTTTCAAATATGAAAAAGTATTAGTTATTCGACACTTGATATTGCTCGTTACTTGTTTAATATACATTTTTGTTAGTATTAGAAGAAAATAGTGTTGCTATATCCAGAAATTCAGGTTTTTGTTCATTCTTCTTCTTTGTAATATGTACAAATATTTTGTTGATATTAATTCTCGTATTTATTCTTAATACAATAAACCCTCATATATATACCTATTAGAGTTGGTTAGCAAATAGTTTTCAAATATTCTAAAGTACTTGCAAGTAATTTATAAGTACTCGCAAATAGAAAATAATAGATTAGAAAAATAATTTATTTAAGAAAATACTTGAAATAACAAATACTCATTTTTAACAAGTTAAGTATCAAATCTAAATTCTTATTACTCGTAAAAAGTAAGTCAAATATCAAATATAGCCAAAATAGTAAATACTCGCTTTTTTGCCAACCCTAGTTTGGTTAATGAATAATGGTTTAGGGTTACGTCATAAAAAACTAATTAGAGGTTAATCGTTTGGATTTCAGAATTACTGCAAAAGATTTTTGGATTTATACGTAGAAATAGAATTACTTTTTTGGTACTAGCATGTGTATTAGTAAGATTTTTTATTTCTTTGATCTGACTTGAAATGTATTGTTTAGATTTGGTAGATAAAAGTGAAAAACAATAGCTTATTCATTGTTCTTTTCATAACTATCTTTTCACTTTTGCATAAATATTTCAAGACGTTTAGTATGGCTCTATACTCTTTAATTCACAATGCATTTGCCAAATCCTTAACTAAAGAGGCCAAAACAGGAGGTAATTTTCTGTTTTTGTGTAAATTATAAATGACTGAATAAAATTTATTTTCAACAATTTAACAAATTATTATTAAGAAAGTATTAGAAGTTAACACTTGATGGTATATATTTTTAAGCAATGTATACATAATTTAAGTAAATACTCGAAATAATAAGTACTCATTTTTAACAATTCAAATATCAAGTTTAAAGTTTTATTACTTCTAAAAAGCAAATCAAATATAGCTAAAATAGTAAATACCTAACTTCTGCCCAACCCTAGTTTGGTTAGCGAATAGTGGTTTAGGCTTTAGGGCGAAGTCATAAGAATCAAATTAGATATGAAACTTCGGATTTCAAAAGCATGGCTAAATCTTTAGGCTTTATATGTAGAAACAAAAACGTTTTTTGGTAGTATCGTGTGTATTAGTAAGATTTTAAATGTTGTGATCTGACTTGATATATACTGTTTATATTGGTAAATATAAGCGAAAATCTATCGGTTATCCAGTGTCATTTTCATAACTAGCTTTTCCTTTTGTATGATAATTGAGACCCAAGCATACTCCTTAAATTCATAATATCTTTGCCAAATCTTTAACTAAAGAGGCTACAAGATTGTTTGTTTTCATGTAAATTACAAATAGGATAATATCAAAACTTAATTTAATAAAACAAATACTCGACAAAAATCATTGAATATACATTATATTAGAAGCAAGCACTTGATATATATATATATATATATATATAATGTATAATTTTTTAGATTACTTGATGATATGTTTTGCTCATGCATACATTTCTGTAGACTACTTTATGACATATTCAAGGAGAGTTTTTCAAAAGTTTTGTTAGTAAAGACACTGTAGGACAGAGAAAACGATAACAGTACACGACAATGCCAAGTTAAAATACGTTTATAGACAGATGTTTTAGGATATATTTTATACAAGACAAGTTGTTCAGATTATAGAATTTAATCAATAATAAGATAGAGTTTATAGCACGTATAAAATAAATATTTTTCCAAAATTGATGAAGTTTTCATAAACTTTGGTCGAAAGTCCGTAAAATATTTTTATTTTTTATTTATTTACTAGCAATCAATTTTAGTGGTTTTCTCTCTCTCTTAAACTTATTATCTTCTATCTGTAAATTTATATATTTATAAGTATATGTCAAGACCTAGTTAACATATTAATATTGTTTAATACTTTGATAAATTGTAAGTGACGTGGAAATCGGATAATTGACGTAAATTTATTTATTTCAGTACATATATTTCTAGAAAAAAATTATAACTATGAAATAATTATAAAAGGTAAAAAAGGGTCAAACTGGTTGAAAAACTTAAATACTTTACATAAATTTTATTACCTAGTAAATTAATCAGAAATTATTTAATGTTTTTTCCGAGTATATATTATTCGGCCTGATATTATAAAGATGAAAAAAGAAAAGTATTAATGTAAATAAAGACTAGAGGTATACCCTACTATACATTTTTAATTATTTTCAGAGATTTAAAAATTATACATGAGGTCATTTGAGCATCTGAATATATAATATGATAGAGATATTTTAATTTAGGAATTTTCGAAACTCTTTGGTATTTATTCATATGCATTGTAGTATAGAAATTCGATTTGTTAAAGATATCTTAGGATTTCTCCCAAAATTAAGGAAATAGGATTTGTTAGAAAATCTGTGATGAATATTCTATGAAACTCTAATTTGTTGAGATTTCCATTTATTTAGTAGATTATGAAATTTTAAATTATAGTTTGTAATACAATATATATTTAGATAATATACTGAGAGTCAGATAAGAATTTTAAGATATTAGAATATATATTTGGTTCAAAATTTTAGGTAGTATGTAATATTCTATAGTAAATTAAATATTTTGGAATAAGTTTTGGTGGACAATTTGTTAGAAAATATAATGTATGAAAATATCAATGAAACAATTCCATTTAAAAATATCCACATATGCTGGTGGTTGATTAAAAATGTATTGTAGAAAATGTAGAAAATTATATTTATTTGTTTTAAAACGTTTTATTTAAGTTGATAGGAGCTTTACTAAAAAGGATACAAGAAGTAACGGGAATGCATTATCATAATACCTTAATGGAACGATATAAGCTATGGATCACCGGCTGAGATATGTTCTGCCAAGAATCGTTATCATCAGACTGGAGTTGAAGAAGTAGTTCCGAGAGACATGAGTAAGATAGATAGGGTGAATCTAGTGGACTTGAAGCGTTAAGTTTATTGGAGTGTTATAGTAATGAGGTTTTGATGAATAAGAGTGATGGAGAAGCCGTTACACCGAAGAATCGAAATGTCTGAAGTTAGGCCTTGTTGGTTAGGACGAGGAAGAGGAAGAGGACGAGGAAGAGCAAGAGACATGTCACCTTAGTAAAGAAAATAAACTTCATAATTTTGATGGACTTCCTACGAAACTCAGAATAACGACATAATGAATTATAGAGTTTGATTAAGTTGGAAGTAGAATTTTTTTGTGAAATTTGGAAGATGAGATTTTGAAAGTGGAAAAACTTTAGAACTTAATTGGTTGATTTAATCTGCTGAGGTGGATACTCTAGATGTCGATTAGTAAGAACTTTTAAAATTGTAAGATTATTATTATTATTATTATTATATGATAAATTAAAATTAACGTAAAATAAGAATAATTGATGTAAATTTATTTATATTTTTTAAAAAATTGTGAAACTATGGAATAATTATAAATTTAGAAAAAGGCCAAACTAGTTGGAAAAACTTATGTAGTTTACATAATTTTGCTTGCCTAGTAAATTTATCAGAAATAATTTTAATGTTGTTGCTGGATATTGATTCTCTACACTTACTTTTCTTAAAAAATAATTAATTTATCAATTTAGATAAAATTAGAGATTTACCTTATTTATACAACTTCAATCTTTTGAGAACTTTATAATATGAGGTCATTTGAGCATCTGAATATATAATATGCTAGAG
This sequence comes from Hirschfeldia incana, assembly GCA_026261945.1. Classification (NCBI taxonomy): domain Eukaryota; kingdom Viridiplantae; phylum Streptophyta; class Magnoliopsida; order Brassicales; family Brassicaceae; genus Hirschfeldia; species Hirschfeldia incana. Next base: position 1,192,708 of record JABCMI010000040.1, on the reverse strand, counting down.
ATAGTTTAGTTTAGGATTTCTTCCAAACTCCTTGGTACTTGTTCATATGCATTGTAGTATTGGGTTTGATTGTACAGTTTTCAGTTTGATTTGTCAATATTTGATATATGTAACTGCATGCTATTGTTCTCTTTACATAAGCTAGCCAATGCTATTTTCGGTAAACATTTAACTGCATAGCACTTATTTCATTGTTGCAGGGCCGAACATATGTATGGCCCTTCCATGAATCAAGTACGTAATGAAGCCCATTATTTGCCCAACCGTATAAACTTCGACAACTAGGCCAACCCCCCCCCCCCCTCCGGAGAAATCATATCGCCATCGAAAAAAAACCCTAAACTCGCTCAGATCAGTCATGTCAAATCGGAACCCTACGAGGTTTCGCGGCGGAGATAACTCGGAAGACGCCGATGTAGACAACATCGATTTCATGGAAAACGAAGAGGATGAAGAAGAAGATGTCGTCGATAACGGCGTCTCTGCATCTGCTGAAGTCGACGAGATCGATCCATTAGACGCGTTCATGGAGGGAATCCACGAGGAGATGAAGGCAGCTCCACCTCCTAAGCCGAAGGAGAGAGTAGAGAGGTACAAGGACGACGAAGACGACGATCATGTCGTGAGTTTCCTCAAGGCGAAGAAGGATCTGGGGCTCACGCTAGCTGCGGACGCGCTTAACGCAGGTTATAACTCCGACGAGGAGGTGTATGCTGCAGCTAAGGCGGTTGATGCTGGGATGCTTGAGTACGATTCGGATGATAATCCGATTGTTGTGGATAAAAGGAAGATTGAGCCAATTCAAGCTCTGGATCATAGTGAAATTGATTACGAACCGATTAATAAAGACTTCTATGAGGAGGCTGAATCAATATCGAGTAAGGCTGAATCATATATTTTAATTATATTTTAAAATATAAATTTAATTTATCGAAATTGAGTGTTTTTTGTGTGTTTAGATTGACTCTAACTGATCAGTTCTCTCTTTTGTGTAGGAATGAGTGAACAAGAAGCTTTGGATTATCGTAAGAGTTTGGGGATTCGTGTGTCCGGATTTGATGTTCCTAGGCCAGTAAAGACCTTTGAGGATTGTGGGTTTTCCTCACAGATCATGAGTGCTATTAAGAAACAAGCTTATGAGAAACCCACTACCATCCAGTGTCAAGCTTTACCGATTGTGCTCTCTGGTCGAGATGTTATAGGCATAGCCAAAACTGGTTCAGGGAAGACCGCAGCTTTTGTTCTTCCCATGATTGTGCATATCATGGATCAGCCTGAGCTTCAGAGAGAAGAGGGTCCTATTGGTGTCATATGTGCTCCAACCAGAGAGCTGGCGCATCAGATATTCTTGGAAGCGAAAAAATTCTCGAAAGCATATGGCCTGCGAGTCTCGGCTGTGTACGGTGGAATGGGGAAACATGAGCAGTTGAAAGAACTCAAAGCGGGATGCGAGATTGTTGTTGCTACTCCCGGAAGGTTGATAGATATGTTGAAGATGAAGGCTTTGACGATGATGAGAGCCTCGTATTTGGTTCTTGACGAGGCTGATCGGATGTTTGATCTCGGGTTTGAGCCGCAGGTGAGGTCCATCGTCGGCCAGATTCGTCCAGATCGCCAGACTTTACTCTTTTCAGCTACTATGCCTTGGAAAGTCGAAAAGTTAGCTAGGGAGATCCTTTCGGATCCCATTAGAGTCACTGTTGGTGAAGCTGGGATGGCTAATGAGGATATCACACAGGTTGTCAATGTGATACCATCAGATGCTGAAAAGCTTCCTTGGCTACTTGAGAAGCTACCTGGAATGATTGATGAGGGTGATGTGTTAGTCTTTGCTTCTAAGAAAGCCACGGTCGATGAGATCGAAGCTCAGCTGACTCTCAACAGTTTTAAAGTTGCTGCTCTTCACGGTGATAAAGACCAGGCATCACGAATGGAGACTTTGCAGAAGTTCAAATCTGGAATCTACCATGTGCTAGTTGCCACCGATGTTGCTGCACGAGGTCTCGACATCAAATCGCTTAAGACGGTGGTTAACTACGACATTGCAAAGGACATGGACATGCATGTGCATCGTATTGGTAGAACAGGTCGTGCTGGTGACAAAGATGGGGTTGCCTACACACTTGTTACGCAGAGAGAGGCTAGATTTGCTGGTGATTTGATTAATAGTCTGGTTGCTGCTGGTCAGAATGTGCCTCAAGAACTCATGGATCTAGCCATGAAGGTAATGTTAACAGCTCCATTTCATTGACATCATTCTATTGACATATTCAATAAATTTTCCTTGCTTCTATCTTTCAGCATGCTATGATCGCTCATCTTACTAGCTCCTATATGATTATTATTTTGCATAAAATGATTGTTGAATGAAATTTACCTTTGCAAATCAATAGGATGGACGATTCAAGTCCAAGCGTGACGGAAGAAAAGGAGGTAAGCATATTTTAGCAATCTCTCTTTAGATTTTCATTCTAAAGTAGAAAAACTATGAACAATGTTTTTCTTTGCATATGCGTTTTTGTCAAGTGAGCCAATCCATCCAAAAATATGTGCTTGATCTCTAAACTCTCATGCTACGTAGGTGGGAAGAAAGGTGGAGGACGAGGTGGTGGAAATAAAGGAGTAAGAGGTGTTGATTTCGGCCTTGGTATTGGATTTAACTCAGAATCAAGTGGGACGTCGTCCCAAGCTGCACCAAGTAGAAGCGCTGCTGCACCAAGTAGAAAGGGGGCGATCAGTTCTGTGAGAACGGGAGTAATGAGCCAATTCAAGAATAGCTTTGTGGCTGCTACGCCATCAAGCCAAGCTTATCCGAACAAGAGACCAGCCTTAACGGGATTTGTCTCAGGTGGGACCATTGGAGGGGACATGGGTAGAACTCAGACTCAAAATCAAACTCAAACTCCCCCAGTGGCAACCAGTCATAACTCCAGTCAAAAGAATCCACAGAGGTTTGTTTGCACTGTTTTCTCGTAATGGTTGATTTATTAGTTTTTTAGTTGTTTGCTGACATTATTTGATTCCTACTGTTGCAGTTCTGAAGATCGGCCAAGAGAGAGGAAAAGGAGATCTGGTTGGGATAACTGATTGCTTTAATAATGGTTTTCAAGTGCTCTTACAATCTTGTTTAAAAGATATGCTATCCAACTTGGTTCAGATCTTGAATATCTTCTAAATGTCACATGTGTTGTTTACAAGCTACGAGAGAATGATGCAAAAGATAGAAACTTAAACTTGTGTAACCGCAAAGTAACAAATGAGGTGGCGAAAAGTATTCAAATTACAAAGGAATAATACATCAAGAAGTAAAGCGAGCAGGAGGTAAAAGATTTTCACATGTCTTGAAGCAAAGTGACGGACATGATCTCTATTGGTGCTTTTGGTTGATAATGCTCATCTATCTCAACCTCCTGGATCTCCTGAACCACATCTTGTCCCTTTACAACACGACCAAAGACTGTCAATTTCTCGTTCAGATCTGTGATCTGAGAAGATACAATGAAAAAGTCAAATCCTCCTTGCTCGTTTTTAGCTTTGGGAGTTCCCACCATGAATTCTTCTTGTTTTAAACTGCACCAATAATACCAGAGATAGAAAGAGTTTCCATAATCAGCCTAGAAACCAAAAAGTCAAAACTTATTTTTATTAGCTAAACGGATAAGTAAGTAACAAACCTGGTATGAAGATTATTCTTTTGGAGAGTCCAATCTTTGACAGCATCGAACTCAGCAGAGTGGCCAGCTTGAATGACAGAATGCTTTACAACTCTACTGAATAAGAAACCTTTGAAATACCCATCTTGACTGACAGATCAAAACACATACACTATATAAGAAAATGTGTTTAAAAAAATGGCAAGCAAATAAAGTATGAAGTTATTAAGCTTACGATAAGTTGATGAATTCGTCAACAACGTTGGGAGCAGCATCCTTGAAGAGTTCAATGGTCACTGAACCTTTGCCCGTATCCAAGGTCTAGAGTTCAACAGAGGAAAATATACATTTAAAAAACAAAGAGAAGATAATAGGGGGTATATAATTGTAGGGGTAATAGATAATAAAAACTCACAGCAAACCATGGGACATTAGTAGTCTTGGCTGAATCCTACAGAACAACAACAACAAGACAATCATTTGACAAAGGGGTATGTATAACTATGAGAAGCCATAGAGAATAACAATAATAGTACCTGAAGAAGTGATCTACCATTGTGCGATGGGATCTCAGATCTGTAAGCCACAAGAAAGTCATATTTTTCACATCTTAGAATAAGATCTCTAAACTAATACAATAAGATTGATAGAATCAAATCTGAATTGTGAAAGAACCTCAGGGTCCAACGTTTGTAGGCGGAGAAGAGGACGAAGACAGCCAAAAGAACAGCCAAGGTGTAAATCACGATGCTGGTTATGCTAATAGGAGAAGGTCCTTTCTTCTTCTTGCTTTGCTGCAATAGAGCTTGCGGCTTGATCTTCGCCATACCAACAAACCTTGGAGAAGACAAAATCATGATCCAAAAAAGCATATCAGATTCGAACAGCGGTTAGCTTCTTTAGGGAATTCATGTCTATGAGATAGATAAATCTCCGATCTCGGAGAAACTTAACTCGACTAAAGACTTACCTTCTCTGCTTCTTGTTCGTTAGCTGATGGAGAATTGAAAGAGTAAGTTGGTGTTTGTTTCTGCTGTTAAGAGAGTGGTTTCTTTTTTCTTTGGTCTGCAAATCTAGAATCTGCCTTTTAAAAGGAAGATGATTGACGATGATGAACCCTCTCTTTCGTTCAGAGGGACTTGACTTGAAATGGGTTTTAGTTCTTGGTTTGGATCAGGTGACATTTATTTATAGGTTGTATTTACCACATGAACTCAACTTTATTTTTTTTTCTCGATATAGTTATTATTTTCAAAATATTGCGTAATTAATGCAACCAAATATATCTGGTGTATTTTTCATATCAAATATTTAAGAAAGCATTTTTTTTAATGTGTGGTGGATATCAGTAGACTGTCTTGTTGCTCAGAGACATTTGAGCAAATCTGAAGGAGTTTCTGAACAAAACATACATCTCTCTTGATGGCTCATCACCCTTAATATGGTTTCCACAAGTCTCAAAGTTTATGCCACTTTCATCACACCTTTTCTATTGGATTCCAACAAATATTTACCAAATGTTTCCAAGTCTTGAAGAAATCCTCAGGTCTACTCTTTTCTTAGCTTGTCCAATCTCCTTTCCAAAATACTTGCTTAGTGACTTGTCCTGTACTGAAACAGGAGAATGCAAATAAGGATGATATAAGATCTTGTGACATGTAATATTTAGCTTCTTTTTAACAAACAGAGACTCAACTGTTCGATTAGTTACCTGAGACCTTTTTATGGACATGTTGTTTCAACAGCGACTCTTGTTACTACCGGATTTACTGAATTGTTCTCCTCATCCTGGAACCACCCATATCACATGAAAAATTGGAGTTTACTCTTCTTGTAATGATATGCTTACTATTTTCAAAAAAAAAAAAATGAAAGTCCAAGTGTGTGTCAGGAAATGATGATCTAACCGCTGTGGATAAGGATTGTTGTTGGAGTTTAGTAGTCTGTTCTATTGCATCTTGGTTCTGACTGTTTAACGCGGGAGATGCAATTTTTTCATCTTGTAGCCTTATTTGCTCGTCGAACCATCTCTCAAACTTGGAGTACTCCTCTGGTTTCTCCCACTGTGTGTTCCATCCATATATAATCAATTCTAACTAGACAATTGCATCAGTGGAGTGCACAATGAAAGAGGGGAATGAAGCATTACCGTGCTTTCACAAGTGACGCAATGATAGTAGTACTTGTTCCCATCAGGACAAGTGTGTTCACTCCAGTCACACTCTTCTGTATTCTGGTCTTCATGAATGGCACTCCAGTCACCAGAAATCTTCTGACAGTCGCTTCTAGTCTACACAAAAGCAGTAACAAATATGAGATCAAGCAGATGTCATTTACCATTAGCAAGATCCGAGTACAAAAGGAGTACCTCCACATTGGCAGTCTCCAATTTCTGATGCTTCTCAGTATCTTGATGCAGCTGTTTTTGAACCCCGGATACTGCTTGAGCATTTTGATGCAGGAAGTGATTTGGCTGTGAAGCGAAATCAACGAATCCAGGGGCTGCTGATTCTTTGTTTCCCCACTGAGGATATGGTTGTGGGTGCCAATTTGGGTCGAATTGTTGCATTGCAGGTGGAGCATTAAAGTTAGACCTGAAAGACACGGAACAACTGAAATATGTTGAGATGATAAAGTGATATCTCAGCTATTAGGATTGTAGTATTGCTGCTGAAAAAGTTTTTTTTAAAAAGAAAACCTTTGAAGAACTACAACTAAGTGACAAAACCATATGTAGAGTGTAAAAACCAAGAAGACGAGTTTACAATTCAAAAGAAAATCCTCTAACAAATAACGTAGGGATATAAAAAGCAAACAGTAGAACCTTGGTTCCCCTAGACGAGGTTTTTTAGGGTCTGCAAATCTAACAATCAGAGGCTGATCAGAACCCTGAAAGGAAGACATAAAAGAAAGTCATGAAAAGTGGACGCCAAATAAACACTGAGGCACAACAAAGAAGTATCTGTGAACTTACCCGCATGGTAAATACTCCATTTAACCCTTTGATTGCTGCTAGTGCCATCTCCTTACGAGCAAACTGAACAAATGCAAACCCTGCAGAGAGCAAATAAATTAGTTAAAAAGTAAGGTTTCATGCAAATCCAGAACATCACATTAAAACAGAGGCTTGGAAGAAAGAACAAAAACTAACAAGATATTAAAGAGAGTTGCATATAGTTCCCTAGTTTATATAAAGGACGTTTCCTAAGCGTTTTGTCAAAAGACGAACAGACATAACAGTTTACTAAGTGCAGTTAGCTCCGGTTACTAGTAAGGGCTATACAGAAAGCTTCCCATCAGCAGGTGAAGTATTCACAATATGAAGTATACAATTTAGGATGTGTGGAGGGCAATGGACATACCACGGCTAACCTTCATGTCGTCGACTGCCATATAAATATCTTCAATGACTCCAAACCTACAAAACACCTGAAAAAGAGAAGCACTTTGTTCACATCAAATGAAGCAGAACATATCAAAGTACAAAAATCAAAAAAAAAAAAAAAGGAAAAGGACACTCCAACTAAACCTCATGGACGTCCGTTCTTGTTGTTTGTTTGTTGAGGCATCTAACATATAATTTATCTGGAATTTGCACTGTTGAAGCACCTAATAAACTCAAGATCAAAACAGAACACACAAATGAGAAAAAAAAAACAAGAGCATGAAAATCAAAATTACGTTTTATCTAATATTCTGTTCCTAAGAGCATGAAAGAGCAATCTTACCAATCCGTTCACGTTCTGGGCCGGCATATCTGACCCTGACTGGAGACATTTCCTGAAGTAATAACAAATAAAAAAAAACCTTTAAGAAGAATCATACATTAGTGAGAATACGTTTTGAAAAACGAATAGACCCCCACCCCAGGAAAGGTAAACTGATCTGTCAAAGCAGCAATGGCAGCATCACCCTCTTCTAAGCTTCTGTACTTAACAAAACAGTAAGCTGCAAAAGAGAAAGAGGATTGTTATTAACCAAAACAGCTAATCTCAAGAAGCAATGAAAGGCAGTAAAAAAAAAGAAGAACAACCTGCTCGTTCACCGCTCATCTTATCTTTGGGTAGGATGATCTCAGTAACATTACCATACTTTTCAAACACCTGACGGATCTGATATATAAATAAAGACACAAACTGTGAAACAGAATCTTAAAGGAGAACATTTCAGAGAGACAATAAGGGCATGAAACTCTCACATCGTTTTCCATTGCTGTCTTTGGAAGTGGCGCAACGTATAACTTGGCAACACAACCATCAGCACTAGGATCTTAAAGCATAGAAACAAGAAAGTATTTTTTTTTATCACAAAAGTTCACACCTTTTAGTCTGATATGAAGAAAAGATTGAAACTTGGAGATGTTTACTCACCTTGGGTGGAGGATAGAGAGCGTCTCTTCCTGCCGCCGTCGCAGGGACTGAACCCACTACTCGGCGGCGGAGCGTCAACGATCATATTGGGTTGTTGTTGTTGCTGTTGTCGTTGTTGTTGGTGATTATCGAAATGGGGCTGATTGAAACGGTGTTCTCTGTTGTCGTTTTGAGGGTATTGGTGGAATCCAACGGCGGCGACATGGTGGTGCGACGGATGAATCTGATGAGGGTTGTTGTTATGATAGTACGGAACTTGAGGTGGTGGATGTGGAGCAGGTCCAGGGAAGGCGTTTGCGATGCGTCTTTCCATCTACTTGAGAGAGAGAGAGAGAGAGTCGATTACGATTAGTGTGTACTCGGGGTCAATCTCTCCGGCGCCGGTTGAGAGAGTCGTACCTGGGTTTGATATTGTTCGGTTCAATTAAATCTTAGTACCCAAACGACATCGTTCCGAGCTATTAATTATTACTATTGTAAACCTCTGTTTCTTAGAAAGGCATCCTTTTTTCTTCTCCCAACATCGACTTTCATGGATACAAGTAGGGGTGGGCACTGATATCCGAAGTGATACCCAAACCCGATCCGAAAAATTCGAACCGAAATTCGAATCGAAAGTAGCAAAATATCCGAATCGAAGTGGGTAATATCCGAACTCGAATATATCCGAAGATAATCGAACATATGTATCTTTAACCTTATATTTCTAGTTTACTGTTCTCATTTTATTCAAAATATCTTTTTATTAACGTTATACATAGTTTAAGAACATATAATATTCATATTATTATGAATTGCTACTTACTTGAAAAATATGTCATGTTTCTTGTTTTGTGCATTAGTAAAAATTGTGTATAAAATTCTAAATCAATAATCATATTAATATTTTTATTATTTTTAAATTTTATCTCCAAATCTATTAATTGTTTAATCTATTGGAAATTAAAATAAAAAATAAGTTAGATGTATATTTTTAAATATAAGAAACTTAAGTAATGGAAAATTTGATTTTTTTCCAAAATCTAAATATTCGAAAACCCAACCCGAAATAACCGAACCCGAACTAAAAATATCCGAATCAGACCCGAAATATAGAAATATCCGAATGGATATTATATCTTTATACCGAAATAGCCAAATTTTTGAAATACCGATTCGAACCCGAACAAGTACCCGAACGGATACCCGAACGCCCACCCATACAAGACTCCAAATACAACATTGAAATTTAGTATCACCTAAAAATACTTAAGAAGAATCCTGCGGTATCCAATCAAAATAACGTTGTATTCCTCAACTTTATTTACCAAGTGATTATTTAAATGTCTTTACCATGATAGTTTTTTTTAATTATAACACTAGTTTTTTATTCAAGTTTTAAAAGCGTCATTTTTTTACCATTTCCATAAAACTTAATTGAATTTATAACTTTTAGTAGAAAAAAATAATTTTATAGTTATGTTTCAAAAAATTGTTATATCCTACTATATATTAATTGAGAATTCTATTTAGTGATTTTTGTTTACGTGTCAATCATAGGTGAACTCTTACAAAATCGTTATAGTTTGATTGGTTGATGATTTTTAATTTTTAATTATGCCTAAAAAGAAAAAGAAAGTCCATCTATACTATTAAAGCAAAATCCTTCATAGGATTTTACCCTTGATTTTTTAAAGTTATTTACAATAGAATGCACTGCCTGTTCAGAATCTTTTAAATTATATTTGTCCAATATATTAAACCAATCAGCATTTATTTACATTATTTACGCTATCAAAAACAGCTCAGCACCAACTATACGACCTAATATTGCGTCCCTTTTCTTCAGCCTTCTTTAAGTTGTGAAGAGATTTGAAAAAGTCTCATTCGATGGAAACTCTGCAGCCATAGTGTTAAGCTTATGGAGCCCTAATGATCATTATGAATCTCTTTGTCTCTACATCAATCCCAGTCATAGTCAAAGCTACCAATCATGTTAGTGTTCTCCTAAGATCGTCATCCCATAAGTGCAGTGATTTTCAATTTTTTTTTGTTATCAGTTATGTTTTTAAGAATCCTTAGATCTCTAAAATGTTTTTTTCGTAGCAATAGCAGTGACTCGTGCTCGAGCAGATGTTGCCTATTGTATTCAAGATTTTTCTAGCAGTTGCATAAAAGGAGAAAGTGGCCGGTACTGATTCAGTTTCTCCTTTCATCCTTGGGTTTTGAGTATAAGCATGTTGGTTGTTTTTGAAGTTGAAGTTAATAAAAAAGATCGTTATACAATATGTATTTTCAATTGTTGTTGCAAGGTAGGGTGCACTGAAAACACGAATGTAAGGTGACCCCACACTCCTGTAGGAGATTCTTAATTTTTTCAAAGAGTTCGGATTCTGCAGCTTTCTAATTTCAAGGATGATTCAAACCTTAATGCAGAGTTAATCGTCAGTTCAGTCAGTGTAGGTGTAGTTGTTTGAATCAAAAGACGTTCTTATAAAGTATTTTATCTCACACAGATTGGGATTGTTCAGCTTGGATTCATACTTATGCATTGTTTTTGAGGAACGCTTTGAAGATCCTATAACGTCTATGACTTTTAAATATTATCTAAATGATTTTGTAATGATTTTATGCTAAGTACACTCCCAAAATATAGCTAATTAGTTATTCTTCCAACTGTTTTACATGTATATTTGTTAATAAAATCTGTTTCTAGCATTAGCAAATATTTAAACTATTTAAAAAAATTTACTCTTAGAAAACGCTGGATAAAAAATATCTATTTCTTATAACTTGGTGATCAAACAATATTATTTACTACATACCTAACTAAATGAAAAAGATTAGCACATATGGAAAACACAATATCTTTAAAATACACTATTAGTTAGTTATCGTTATGAATATAACTTGGACAACAGTATATACGAGTTTTAAGAGAAATCTCGGTTAATAGAAATATATAAAACAAGATTTGTTTTCCTCTATTCATTTGTTCAAACATAATTGATTTTAAATATACTGAGGCCTTGATTGGCAAAGCATATGAGAAAGCATTAGCATTATGCTATAAAAGCATTATGGTACAGAAGCTGTATGCTTTTGCTAAACTGCTTAAAAGATTGATTGGTAGAGCAGTATGAACATGCTATTAAAATTTATTATTAAAACTAGTATATAATATATAATATATAATATATTCATTTATAATGAATATATTTGTAATATATATATATATATATATATATATATATATATATATATATATATATATATATATATAATTATTTATTTTATTTACTAATTTTAAAATTATGTTTACAAATAAAATGTTATTTTAAAAATAAAATTAAAATTAAAATATCTATTTTAAAAAATAATATTTTGCATTTGAAATATAATTTATTTAATTATATTATATTTTAAAATATAATTTAATTCGAAAAAATTAAAAAAATAAAATATTATTTAATTTATATAATTTATATATAATATAATTTAGATAATTAATTTATTAAATATATATAATTATATTATTAAATTTATATAATTAATTTATATAATTAATTTATATAGTTTATATAATTAATTTATCTAATTTATATAATTAATTTATCTAATTTATATAATTAGTTTATCTAATTTATATAATTAATTTATCTAATATATATAATTAATTTATCTAATTTATATAATTAGTTTAAAATATAATTTATATATTAATTTAATTAAATATAATTAAATTATATTTTAAATGTTAAAAAATTGAAAAATATATTTAAATTGTAAATTTATTGTAGAAATCAAAATTTTATTTTTTGGATATAAAAATGATTTTATGATATTATTAAATAAAATAAATGAACTAATTATATATATATATTTCTTAAATTTATAAATTATAAATGCAAATGCTTTTCCAAAAACTTCATATGAGAGCATTTGCTAGAGAACATTTAGAGAGCATTAGCATTTAGTAAATGCTTTTCTAAATGTTTTTGTAACAAATGTTGATTGGATAATGTAGAGCATAATGCTAATGCCAATGCTCTACCAATTAATGACTGAGTTAAATGGGGCCGTGTATTTCTCAATTTCAAGTACACAAGTATAGATATTATGGTCCTAAGCATATAAAATAACTATTACACATATACAAAAAAAGAAACATAAACACATGCTAATTTTTCTTTTAAATATATGTCATCAAATAAAATATTTTAAAAACAAACAAACCCGTGCTTTGAAAGCGCGGATCAAATCTAGTAACTAATTAATATCACTTGCCAAATGATTTACATAATATTACAAAATAATGATTTATTGGTAAGTAATTATTGAATTTATAGAAAGATAAATAAATTTATGATTTTTATCATAATAACTATTAACATCTTCTAAGATTCATATTCTATTCTTTAAAAATTATCTATAAAAACATTTATTGTACCAGGTGTTGATGATCAGGTGATTTGTATTAAACCCCATGGTTTTCTTTTTAACTTCCAGATGCTTTTATAAAAGTAGTTATCTTGAATTATCATATGTTTTAAATTATGATAAGAGGTTTTAAGTCATTTATACAAGATACAAATTAATTTATAAACCAGTTTTAAAATTTTATTTTATACTAAATGAGAAATCACTTAATTGATTTTTTTTCTCAGGTCGATCGTATAGAGAGTTTGAGAAAAAAATATTAAAATTTTTTGCGAGTAATAAAATAATTTCAAGATCCAGTTTTATCATTATCCAAACGACATTAATATATTGCACAAAATAATTTATGGTAATTAAATATGTGATTTATATAATATATATAATGCTTCATAAAATTATATTTAGCAATCAAGTATTTCAAAACTATATAAAATATTTCAAAAATAATTCAAGTTTGAAAATTTAAAATAAGATATTAATTAAATATAATTATCAAAATTAAAAGGCATAAGAAAAATACGGTAAATCTTAAATGAAATTTATTATAAACTTATATTTTGAAAAAGTCACGTTGCAGAAACTAAATCATATATATAATGCCACAGTTTCCTCTTTCTATAAAGTGTACACGTCGGATTTTCATCAATGCGTGTGGGTCCCGCGGGTTGAACCGGTTAAATAGGTGTAATCAGTTAATTTGGACCGGGAATGAATGTTCGGTTTGATTTAAATCAGTGCATAATTTGGGCTGGGCTCTGTTATACGTTTTTGAATGGCTTATGTTTTTTTGCTTTTAACTGGGTATGGGCATACGCTTTTGTAGAGAAAAGAATTAAACGAAGCGTTTTCGGTTTTGTCGGCTAGGTCATCCTCTCCTTCCATCGACGCCGTCTCTGTTTCTCTTCCCCTTCCTTTCATCTTTTCGCCTTCCTCCACCTTCAATGTTTCATAGATCTAAGATTAAATGTTGTGTTAATTACGCAACTCTTTCTAACGTTGATTTCGCATCCTATAAATAGCATATGGAAGAGGCTGTGAAGATCGCTCACAATCACTCTCAGATAAAACTCCACCCCTTCGCTTCCAGAGAATATCAGCAAGATATCTTCCGCCGCTATCCCAAACGTTCCTGCCGCCGTTTCTGCCGTTGTTGCTCCAACTTTGTTCAACGATCTCATTGTGGGTAGATCCGGTAAGTTTGTTGTCGCTCGCCTCCTGCGTTTTTGGGACTCCATAAACATTAAGAAACAAGGAGAATTCATGGGAATCACTTAGCTTTTCCTTGATGAGCAGGTATAAGATCATTTATTCCAGTTTGAGTTTATATATATATATATATATTTATATAATACGCTGCTCTCCTCTGTTCATTTTGTGATCCACTTTTCAGACAGACATATTGTAAAAACCAAGGAAAGAAATAATATAAAAGGAGATATTTTACAGCTATAAGCATATTGATCATACTTGCCAGTAATTGAGCTTTGAATTTCTTAAGGTTTATTGATTTATATAATCGTAGCTCTGCCCTGCTATTCCATTTTCCTGTCATACATGCTAATATTTTTCTCAAATATAACATTGACCCTTCTCTTTCATATATGTGCAGTCCTTCATCTTAACATTTCTAGCCGAATGGGGAGACCGTAGCCATATTGCAACAATAGATGTAAGAGAGAAGTCCTTTTCATCCCTCATATATCTTAACTTCTTTCCATACCTAACTCAGTCTTCGAACTTTACCCGCTGAGATTTAAACTTGTGGGGTTATCAAAACAATCTACTTATATCTCATGTGAAGTTGGTGACGCACAAGAACGCTGTAGGAGTGGCGATAGGGGCATCAGTAGGACTCACAATTTGTACATCGCTGGCGGTTGTAGGAGGAAGCATGTTGGCTTCAAGGATCTCACAGCGCACAGTCGCAACTGTTGGGGGCTTACTCTTTCTCGGCTTTTCAGTCTCTTCCTATTTCTACCCTCCACTATAGTTGTTTTGCAATATGCTCTTCATTTCTGCATCCTAAATGTGTTTTCTTTCCTTTACTTGCCAAAAATGAGTTTTAGAAACGTTGTCTTAAGTAAAAATATCCCTCTGTATAATTTTCCCCCTTTGATTGTTGCATGGGTTTGATGGCGAAACCAAAGCCAATGTTTTTGCTTCATATGTAACGAAACTAATTAAGGGTGAGATTGACTCATTGGTGAGCATTCTGGTAGTTGAGATGAGAGTAGTAAAAAGTAGAGGAATTGATCGAAATAAGTGAGATTCATATTACTACAACAGATTATGCATTATACTGAAAAGTTTAGAATAGCTCACAACTACAACAAGCGAGAAGCTAATACTTTGAAATTTCAAACCCTTACTTAAACATGTTTATGGTGAAGTTTCAAGCCTGACTTAAATATGTTTATGGTAACTACTTTCACGTCCTCTTATTTTTCTCCCGAACAGCAAGGCCAAGTAAAACAAGATCCTAAAGAAGAGCCCTGAAGCCAACGTAATTCACAAACAATCCCACTTACTCAATTGAGTAATACCTTGTTGTGCAAGTAAGTCAGACCCAGTCCTCGAGCACGTGGACTGTGTTATCCTAGCACGTGGACTGTGTTATCCCACTTACTCCACATTTTTTTCGTATCGCTAACTCCTTCGAGAAGGGTAACGTCGAACACTTGGACTCCCTTGACAAAGCAACGAGACGGGTCATCAAACTCATTGATCAACACGGCTTCGTAGGGATACTTTATCGGCGAAATGTAATGAAACCATATCCAGTAGCTCGGTATACAGCCACAGACGACGTAGAAGCCACTCAAGAGCAAACAGTAGGCGACATAGGCAATGATGACCATGTAACTCAACATGATAAGCGGAACAAGACCGGATATGAAAGTAACGATGGAGGATCCAGACCAAAACGAGGCGTAGATTATGAGGCAGTAGAAGACGAAGCCTTCTAACCCGCCACGCAAACCAACGGTCCAGAATGTTATCGAGGCAAACACCAAGGAAGAAGCGATGAGCTGAGGTAGAAACACAATCGAGTGTGATATGACGTAGGAAGATGTTCTGTATGCATTGCGTGTTGTCTCTCTCAAGAAAATGTACCGTTCTTGGTAAACACCGGCACATTGTCTAGACATAAGTAGAAAGTCGTGGGCACGATGAATGCGAAGAAAGCCAATCTCTCTTGTGCACCTCTTGGAGTGTTGTCCAGCTTCCACTAGACGGTGGCTAAGAGAAACGCAGTGACCATAACGATGGCGACCCGCGTTCCTAGGAGCTCGAGCTTCCAGATCCAGTTTCTCATGTAACATTTGGCTAAGATGAACATTTCGAATAGCAACGGGTTTGTGTATGAAGATATTGTTTCCACGTAAGTGAGATTAGCTCATGATGAGCTCGAAAAAAAATTCTGGTCTAAAATTGGACCAGCTCAAAATATAAGATAAAATAATAAAAATTATTTGAAAAAAAATCATATGTAAATATATGGTTCCATTAAAATTATAAATTAATAATTTATATGTTTGTACATTTTATACAAGTACAAACCAACTATTCTGTTTTTTGTTTTATATTTACACTGAAATTATATTTATAATTTTTAACATTAATCTATTTTGATGAGATTTAGTAAAATTATATATTAAACCCATTAAATTCTATGAAAAATATTTTATATACATAAAATAATATAATAAAACTAATGTAAATGTAAAATTTCAGAATGTTAATTAATGTATATACATTAAATTAAGTTTTTCTTTATTTTTAGGAAAAATATATCATATCTTAAAATATATATTTTTTTAATAAAATTGTAAATTGATAATTATATAAATTAATATAATCCTAATATTATTAATTTATAGAATTTTTACAGTACATGTAAAATGCACTAATGTCTCTGTGTAGAAAATAGTTGATGTGCACACCAGAAACGATGCGCGGAGCAAGCATAACAACCCATAATAAACCACTTCAACTAAATAAACAAATTAAACACCAACGCTCTCTATAACATTTTTGAAGGTTTAAATCACATCTACAAAATTACACATTTTCCACATCTCTACTAAGCACAATAATAAATAAATAAATAAAACCAACCTCTTCTTCTCAAACAACTCCTAACACTTCTCCAACCTTTACATCTCTATTCTAACTCTACACAACACCACCATCAACCATTTGAATTCCCACAAGCTTCAGTTTTGCTAACGTCCCCGCGCGTGCGCGGGGTTCCATCCCTAGTATATTAACTAATTCAGTCCAAATTTATATATTTTCAATGTTTATAATGATAATTTATCCATTTATCCATATATGGTATACTTGTAATAAAGTATTCATCCTTAAATATATATTTAATAAATAAATTGCTATATCTTATAGTATTTACAATATTTTATTTCTGCATATAAGATTTTCTGCAAATTTATATGTGCTTCATATTTCTAAAAGTTAATTAACTTCTACAAAAGTTATATTATCGCTTTTGGCAAAAAAAAAAGGGTTATATTATCGTTAACTCCAAAAAAAAGGACATATTATTGCAGGCTGCAACTCGCTTGCATGAACATCTCGCCTAATTCAAGATGACTCATTAAGGGTTAAAAATGACATGGAACTTCTGGCTGGTTTTTGGTCTTAATCAATATTGGTTTCGAAGGTCTAACAGAGAAACTCACTTCTCACAGTATGACTGCCAGACGTGTATGATAGAGAAAAAGTTTTAGAGAGCTTTTTGGTTTTTGCGCTACTTGGATATTTCAAGCCAAGATCAGGACGATGGGTGGGGATATATAGGGGATAAATGATTGGGCTATAAGATGTAGAATTACATTTTTGAATAAAGAAAAGAGATTACTTGTTCCATATTAGATTTTTGTTTATATTTTTAAACAGGGCCACGTCTTGAAGACCTGATCCTTCAACAAATGTGCCTATCACACCTTAGACCAATTTGATATCTATCTTGTGAAAACTGAATTATAATTTAGAGTTGTTTGGAAACAAAAATATTAGAAAAAAATATAATGTTGCTTGGAAACATAAATAACATTATACTAAAGAAAAAAAAATAATGTGATTAACTTGAATCATAGATCATTTATGGCCCAAAATATAATTAATATTTATTGTTAGGTTTTGTATGATTGTTATTAATTTGTTAAAAAATATTAGAATAATTATATATTCAATTTAAGGGGTTTTTTATAAATAAAAACAAAATATAATCTATATAATATATATTTTGTAATGTTACTTTCTTTTTTCATATATTTTAAATATCTTCCCCAAAATTTCTTTAATTATAAGATATATAATTTAACAAATACATTATAATTATAAGTTATTCACTCATGAGTTATTCTGTGTATTTAATAATGATACATTATTATATTTGTAAATTTTTTACTACAGTATTTACGGGTTGCATTATTTTACGGACGCTCCTATTACACTACAGAAAATACGTAACATAAACAATAAAAATAGTAAAACTGAAAACCGTAAAATTTTAAATTTCTAAAGTTTATATATATTAGGTATATATTGTAAAACATGCACCCGCACAGTTGTGCGGATCAAGATCTAGTTTATCTTAAAAGCTTATTGAAGATTAATTGTAACATGGACTATTCATTTAGATATGTACTTTTCAACAAGATTTAGAAGTACTGTAATAACTAGGTGATTTTTCCGTGCTCATGCACGAATATAATTAATTTATAAACAAATATATTATAATAATTGATTGTTATTAAATTTTTATTTTGAATCAGTTTACTGTTTGTATACATAATTTACATCAATACTATTATATTTCCTTAATTTGATATATGATTTTAGATATGTTATAAATATATTGTAAAAAATAAAACATTTCAATAATACTAATTATAAACTATTTTTAGTCAATTAAACATATACCAGTTTATGTTACTTTACTATTTTATGTAATCATCTAAGAATATAGATAGACATATAAAAATATTTCTATTAATTTGTAAATATATCTTTTGTATTGTTAATTTTTTTAAAGAATTAATATTTTTTTTCTAATATCAAGACTTTTAGTGTGAAATTCATTTTTATCAAATCACATTATATATATAAAATTTTAGTGAAATGTGTTTGTCATTATATAAATAAAGTATTTTATTACTTCAAAAGTATATTTTATGTTATTTAAAAATATTTTTAAATATAATATTACTATTTTTGAACTTTCCTTTTTAATGAAATCATATTATATACATATGTTTCGTTATAATTTTGTTTTTTTTTAATTTATAAATGCCTTTTCTATTATATATGTGATTTGGAAAAATTTTAAAAGTAAACTAAATAAAAAGCCAATAACAGTATTTAAATCTTATATTTTTATTGATTAAGGGTATTAATGTAGTTAACAATCGTGAGAGTAAACGTATTCGTGACACATAGGAAATTGATAATATTATAGAGATATAAATTCATTATATCAAAAATAAAAACTATGTAAATATTTATACATATTTTCAGTTAATCTTAACATATACAAAACTAGAAACTAAAGCAATAGAAACAACCAATAATTTTTTAAGATTTGAAATTAAACAGTAATTGTACTTGTGGACTGAAAGGAAATTCAATGGCACTGAAATGATTATAAACAATCACGATTAAAGAAACATCAACATTATATATTCTCTATAAATTAGATTTTAAAAACACAAAAAATAATAAATTAAAAAACATTATCTGTGTATTCTCGTATATTATATTTTGTATTATGTTTATAATATTTTCAAAATTTTAGTGTTATTTAATATTTTAATCCTAGTTTTTCATGCTTCCATACATGTTTTTAATTTTTTTAGTAAATTTTCATTTTGGCTTTTTTAAATATTAACCTTTTGGGTTTAAATATATATTTTTCGACAGCATTTGTGATTTTACGGTTAAATTAGTTATTAGTGTAAATTAATTTGTGATTTTGATGTTTGCCATGCAAAAATAAAAATTAATTTATTTTAGGTTAGGAATATGATTTCTATTAAAATATTTAACATAAAAATAAAATTTATATTTACTACATTTTTTTCTATGATGTTTTACCATTAATCTTAACTTTTATATTGTAATAATCTGTATTTGGTTCAATACTATCAATAAGAATTAGAGAAGCTGGTTATAATATTAGTTACTAAAATCATAAAGTAAAAATAAGATAAATGTACAATAGTATATATATATATATATATATATATCAGTACAATAGCTTAATTTTTATTAATTATCTTGACATATATATTTATATATTAAAAGAAATATAGAAATAAAATTAATTACACTTATGATGTATATTAAAATTATGGAGAATGCGGGAAATAAGCAAATTAACTTTTAAAATAATAATGTAGGTAGAAAGATATCTAAAAGAACAACCAATCTAAATGAAAATAACGAAATTAATCAAAACTTAAATCTGTCTAGAATCAAATATTATGGTTGGATTCAAAGAAATATATGCAATCTATTTTATTTAAATGATAACCAAAGCGACTAGATATTATATATGAGTTTTAATTAAAACATTATAATATTATTAAATAATCACATATACAAAATATAAATTGATTCAAGATTAAAAATAATATATTTATCAATTATTATAATATATTTATTTTATAATGTGTATATCAGTATACGAGCAGAGGAAAATCAGATAATCCTAGTTAGTTGTAGATACAAAATCATATTTTGGTAATAATTTCTGAAAAAATATGAAAGTATTATGATATTATATAAAATTGACATATTTTGGATGGCCTAGACAAATAAGGAGGAAATAACATGTGCATGCACGTTGAGCTTATATAACATACAACGTGCTAACAAGCGATCAATTTCAACCACTGAACTTTTCATCATGGCTAGTTTTATATATTAGGTACCTCACTAGTTAGGTACTTTTCACGTTACAATTGCAGCCCATCATAAAACTATACACGTACACTGCTCAATCATGCTTAGCGTTAAGCTCATTCGATTTCTATAACTAATATTATATGAGACGTACATATATCATTTATGTATAAAAAAATTACTAAGTACATTGTTTGGTGTTGACGGCGGTGAGAGAATACATTGAATCAAATAGTCTGCGAGGATATCTGATCAATATTGCTCCACAAATCTGCTTCTTGTTGTTTTATTTTAATATATGAATAAACACACAAACACATGATGAGCAAAGAACACAATCTTTTGAGATGCTTCGATTAAATCCACTCACGAAAAAAAATCTTAAATGAAGTTCACAAATTCAAAGAAACATTGAAGATACTCGCATGTTCTTATGTCTTTTTAAATCAAAACATTATCCCATTCGCCAACATCGTTATCGACTTTGTCTAGGAAAATAAAAACACTTAAAAACAACTCCGGGCTGCTTTTGTAATTGTATATCATTAGTTTGTTTCTAATTGTTCATTAGTTGCGCCGGCTTATATTAGCTGGAAACAATGAGATGCAAAGGACCCAGAAAAACCAAAGGCATTATGACAACCAATTAACCATATAGTATCATTATCTATTAAATGGATATGAATTCAAACTAAATGCATCGTAGGAAAATCAAAACGTGGATGCATTTTCTGAAATCATTTATGAATCGAAAAAGATATACAAACACAAATTCCATCTTATCAACTCATCATATTTCAATCCTTTCTTCAAAAAAAAAAAAACTTATCATAAGCACCACCTTCTTAATAGACCGACTGCATGCATTGCTGTAAATTAGATAAGTATCTAATCTATAAAAAATAAAGCATAAAGATAGTTGCATTCTTATCGTTGATTCGCCGACTTTCATAAACTCAAACTAATTGGCCGGAAGTTAAATAAAATTATAAAGCCCAACAAAGGAGGAATAAGACAGGGTGTTTTATGGTGATGTGAACGGGAAAAAAGATGGTGTTCTTAAGCATATAGGATAGTTAGGTGATGATGAAAATCATGTGAGTGCATGTGCATCCAGTTGTATTTGGGTGACATTGCCTCTAGTCTAATCTAAACCCTAATTATCCATCAATTAACAACATTTTTAAAACACAAAACACATTTTAAAAACACAAAACAAAACAACATTGTGGACACTTGTCCAAATACCATCCAATTCTTTTGGGACATATAGAAAGGAGAACCTTCTCAGAAGCTGCAATCTCCATTTTAAGTTATATCTAAATTAAGGTCACTTTACTTTAATCTATGTGTATATAAACTACAAGGCCGTCTCATATTGGGATCATATTAAATCATCATTGTAGAGTTCTTATCACTTGTCTATAAACCATTCTTTCATCACAATAACCAAAAAAACATTCTTGCATCATTTACAATTATGGGAGTAACAATAGAAGGACAAAGAAAGGAAAATTGGGTTTTGATGAGAAGGCAAAGAGATCGACGGGCACTTGTGAAGAAGATCATGACCCGATCGAGGAAGAGCTTAGAAGCTCATAGAAGACCGTGTCGGTCAATTGATAGACGAGTGAAGATGCTGAAGGAGCTTGTTCCCAACACCAAACCATCAGAAGGTTTGGATGGACTCTTTAGACAGACGGCAGATTATATTTTGGCTTTGGAAATGAAAGTGAGAGTTATGCAGACAATGGTTCAGGTTTTGACCGAAACTGATTGTGTCTAAATAACCATATATATATAATATGTTTTTCTAGTTTATATTTGTTCGTTTTTGTTTTTAATATCTTGTGGGATTGTCTTGCATTGTGCAGTATAGAAAATAATTTGGTTTATGTTGCTGATGTAGACTCGGCAAAAGAAAAAAAAACTCGCGATATATAACAGATCACGGATGTTTTTGGCAAAAAACATCTGGAGTTCTAAACATACCAATTTCATAATCGACTATAACTGTCCATGCATGGATGGGAGTAGTTTTTGTGCGCAATCTATCATTAACAAAGAACGAAGAGTTATATAGTCCTTCTAAAAGGAGGTCTAGATAAGTGAACAAAGAAGAACAAAACCAAAGTTCTATAAAACAAAATAGATATCAATGATTTTTTTGCATGAAAAGAAACATTTAAGAAAAAAGATCAATGGAAATTATGCTCAGTTAGAGAATACGAATGCAGTGAGGCCAATACCATGTGTATTATTATACTAAAAAAACTAATACAATTTAAAACAAGAGAATGCGATGATACCCTTAATGAATTGAAAATATTATATATAATTACTATACTAAATTTATTTTTCTTTTTTTGAAAAAAAATCTGTTAATTAGAAATTTTCTTTTTTTTCCAGATAATATATATAATTAAAAAATTATAAATTAAAAACAAATTTACAATAATAAAATATATTTATATATAACGTGATTTTATAAAAAAAGGAAAATTAACAAAAATATTTTAATTATAATAAATATAGATATGCATTGACGAGCTTACAAAATTGATCAGTTATTTTCTTTTATGTAACTTTCTACTCATAATTGCTTTATTTTTTTAAAATATTTTTTAAAAATAAGCATATATCAGTTATTATAAATATTATGAAAATATATTTACACATTTATGATGAAAAACTAAACTGATGTAAAAAATAAAACCAATATATTTTGGCTTAATAGAAATAAAGAATTTATACTTTAGTACAAAAGAATATATATCCCCCTATCTGAAAAATTAATAGGTAGACTCAACAATTTTATTATATCTAAAATCAAAGATAAAACAAAAAGATATTATTTTATAGTGATTTTTATTTATTTATACATATAAATTATGGGATTCTTCAAACCATAGTAATAAAAAAATATTAACTAATTGTTACAATTTATTTAGTTTGTAAATCATATATGCATGAGATTATCGTTATATTTATTTATCTATTCTGAATCGATCAACACTTAAAATTCATTTTTCTATTTGATTTTCAAAACAATATAATATAATATTATTAATAAACTAAATTTACATATCTAAATGAAAATCACATATTATTAAAATTTTGATCAATTTAAAACAAAAAAAAAATTTTGGTTGAATTCAAAGAAGTCATGCTATCTAGTATAGTTAAGTTATAATCAAACCAATCAGTATATTACATATCCAAAATCACATGTTGAACTAAAAAATAAAATATTTTTATATAAATTATAAAATCATTGAGATTAAAATTAAAATATTAATAAATTATCACAAAATATTTATTATATAATTACCTAGTAGTTTAGTATTTAGTTTTGTATTTCTATTTATAATTTTATATTTAAGTGTAATTTTTAATTAGTTTTGCTGCAATATATTTATATATGTTTTTGGAATTTAATAAATTTTTATGAATTTATACTCACTGTGACAAATATAAAGACTATAGTGTAAAATACAGATAATTTTAAAGTTAGGTTTGAAGTTTTGCTTTTGGAAATACACACTGTGAAACTTCAAATAGAGATTTTGACAAACTTCAAAATAGATAGTTTTTTTGTAGATGCTATTAGCATTTAACGTTTCTAAGTAATAAGTATCATCGTCATGTAGGCCATGAATTAACATAACAAATATTGGATTCATAAGCCTTTGAGCAAAAACAAAACTGGGAACATACTGTGGATTCCATACAAATACTGGAAAACTATTGTATTATAGTATTATTCAAATTAGTGATCTGGAGATCCAAACCAGAATAGAACAATCAACATAAAAATAAATTACGATGAAAAGTACAAGCTTTCCTAACTAAACCATCTACTGTTCAATTATTTCGCTTGGTGTGTTGAAAATTTTGACGTCCGGAAATCTTCGTTGAAGCAATGCTACATCACCTAGCTCCGTGAAACTGGGCCATGCTTTCAGATCCTGAATCATCGATATAAGATCCTAGTGAAAACAATTTAAAATGCATATTTTAACGATATAATATTATATAAAGTCAGATAAAAATATATGTTTATATGACATTTGTATCTGATAGTTGGCCTCAATTATATGTACTAGGATAAATGAACTTAAGAGAGCACTTTCATCCATAAAAACTGTTAAAAGGTTCTCAACAACCAAAATAATAGCATCTAGTACAAATTAGTTATTAAAGATTTAGTTATATATTAATTTGAATTATGAAATTCTAAAATTAAATACTTACAAGAAGACAAGTCTCTTATAAGTATCTTGTACAAATATTATCAAAATTGAGCATTTCCTCACACACTAGCTCTCTTTTCTTTTCATTGTTGTATTTTTTTTATAATTGCTAGATAACCATGAACATTATTTCATATAATTTTCAAAAACAAAAAATATATTATTTCATTGAAGGTGATCTTGGTTTTTCATAGAAACTTATAAAACAGTAGTTCTTATCAATAGTAAAGTAGGATATAAGAGCACCAACAATGATAAGTTTAACAAATGATTTTACTAGTGCTCTCAAAGTAAATTAAGAAAATAATAAAATGGAGGAAAGAGAAAGAACATGTTCTTATGGAAGAACACAATTGAGAGCATTTCTACACATGTCATAGTATAAAGTGGGTGTATTGAACCATGGGTTTTAGAAGCTTTTAGGGTGTTTTAGTTTTAATGAGATTTAGGTGAGGTTTGGAGTTAAGGATGATTTTGGTGAAATATTAAAAATACAAATAAAAATATTTAAGTGATTTGATTTTATTTTTTTTGATCAAATTAAGTGATTTGATAAGATATTTTGTGTAGATTTTAAAGTCGTTTATGATTTGAACCGTTCAGTTTTGGTCAATATATGCTTGGAATAAGAGGATGGCCCGATGATGAAGACAATCAAGGGTAATATTACTGGTTTTCCTGCTGGGACCATCTACAGAACCATTTTGGCTACATGGAAATGCGTTCCAAGGTTGGAGAGAAACGTGGCTCTTCCAGTTTCAATGGGGAAGATGATGGGAACTCACATGATCACTTTTGCTGCCATCGGAGGAGTGTACATTGGTGTTGAACAGGTGTAGTTCAGAATTATATAGCTAACATAGACTTTTCCAATGGTGCTATTGGTTGGTTTGTGGCTGGAGCTTCTATGCTTGGATATAGAGGTACATGCTCTTTTATATTCACCGTGTATGTTTTTTCACTGCGTTGCATAGATGAACGGCTCAATGATTGACTTTACTCGAATTAGCAGCACAATGTAATTCACTGTTTCCTTACCCTCAAGTTAATATTTATACGGTAACTGTACATTGCAGCAATTCTCTATGATATATCATAAGTTCCAAGAGTTTGTTGATGTTGGAGTATGTTTAGTGAACCCTCAAGATATCATGTATCTAAAGGTTGAAAGTACATAAATATGAGTGATTAGATGCTACAGAGTCATGCATTCTTTTTATGTTAATCTCCATTCTCCAGTGTTATACCTGATTTATTTTGGTGAAATTTGTTTTTCCTTATTTTAACAGCAAGGAGCATCCCAACAACGATAGCTGCTAGTGCAACTCTAGCTGTTACCTTTGATTTGATTTGCTCTGGAGATCAGACCACAAGAGTAGACAACGACATAGAATATATCCTTACACCCCGTCGAGAAGAGGGCTCAAGTTGATGCTTGATTTCTATTTTTAGCGCTGAAGTTAATAAAGCTCTGCACTTGCTGATCTCGGGTTCTTGAGATTATCCAAGCACCTAGCTTTTGAGTACTTACACCTACAAGTGGGTAAGGTTATAGACAAGATGAATCACTATAGTTGGCTCGGACGGATTAGGTTGATTCTTATTATAGTTAAGACTGTAATTAGTCTGGTTAAGTATGTAATGTCAATTGAACCGATCTCTCTCTTGGTATAGGGAACCACGCATGTGAGTGTACACGTGTGAAGAGTGCTTATCTCGTGGTAAGGGTTAAGATACTTAGGCTTCATTAGTTAAGATTGTTAACCTGATTAGGTTTGTATCAGTCGCAATAGGAAGAAGAGAGAGCGAGGTTACCGAGTTGTGATAGAGCTCGCTTGTGAGAATCTATAGTGTTGCTGGTTCAATCCCAGCTCCGGAGAGTTATAGCAGCTCTTCCTAGTTAGAGGAAGAGTGCGGTGACTCTCCGGGTCAACAGATTACGGTGTTGGTTTGAGTTCAAAGAAGAAGATCAAAGTGGATCTGCCATGTATCGTATGCGGATCTCTCAGTCGCTTTAATCATCTCTGCCATCAACGGATCTTCACTACTCTCTATCTCGTCTTTTCAGTACTTTCTCGACTCCTCTCTTTGTGATTGGATCTCTTCCTTCATATGGCTTTCGAACTAGGGGTTATAGGCTTTACTATTTTCCTACTTCATCTCTACTGAGTATTGTACCAAACTTCCCGATGGTCTTTTCTTTGGTTTTTTATTTTAATAGCAAACAAGTTCAAAAAAAAAGAGATTATCTATGTCCGCTGTCGTCTCAAATCATAAAGCTCAAGATGATGCTTGATTTCTCTTTTTTTCTTCTATGAGCTTCTAAGTTGAGAAGAAAGCAGCTCAAAGTGATTCATTGTGTGTCAGACCAACAATTTTAAAGGAAAGCGGTGCTGAAAGCTTCCGATAAGTGATAAATACTGAGATCCATGAACTTGCCTTCACCCTCATCGTCCCGTCTTCACGATGACTTAATTGAATTAACATTCCAGTTGCAAGAGATGAAATCAGTGGTTCATGTTTCACATAGTTCTTAGCAAGAGTCGGAGGGTTTTGTTAGCAATTTTGTTTCTTCTTTCAATTTTCTCAAATAACATCTATAGAACTGTTATTCTATGGTGGTTGTTTTTAACAAAAAAAATGACGTAAACTATTCCCAAATCCTACTTTAAAAAACCTATTTTCTAAATACTTTTTACCTTTGAATAACACTTGATTTGATATGATTTTTCTAAATTCTTAATCGAATAATAGGAGATTTCTTGTAATAACTTTTCAAAAACTCTGTATTCAATAATAGGGTATTTTAAAAAAAAAAAATCTAAATCATTACTTGACTAGCAGGGATTTAATCAAATCTCACAATCTTCTAAAATCTATTCTATCAATGTTGTGATACACATGTTATGCTATTAAAAATCTCTATTTTCCAATATTTTTTTAGAACACAATAGAGAACATTTTGCCATTGTTGATCCCCTTTCTATTATTTGAAGAAAACTTTTTAAAATAAATCTTTGCTCGATGTGTTATTAACCACTATGTTATTGCTTATGTGTCTTCACCACACTTCACCTTAGAATCTTTTTTTCAAAAACTCTTTTTTGCCTAGACTATTTACATTTTATGTCATTCCATTGTACATATATTATATGCTTTATATTATGCACCTAACTTACAGCATTCATTGACTGATATATGTAATTAGTGTGTATGAAAGTTTCGTAAACACAAATATGAAAATAACTAACAGCATCCCCTTTCATTGTTTATTTTACTTAAATCACATATAAATATTATGATATAGACATAGTACTATGTCTACAAGAATGGACACTAAAGTATTAGCATTAACATTATGCTCTACATTATCCAATCAATATTTGTTACAAAAGCATTTAGAAGAGCATTTACTATATGCTAATGCTTTCTAAATGCTCTCTAGCAAATGCTCTCATATGAAGCTTTTGGAAGAGCATTTGCATTTATAATTTATAAATTTAAGAAATATATATATATAATTAGTTCATTTATTTTATTTAATAAATCATAAAATCATTTATATATCCAAAAAATAAAATTTTGATTTCTACAATAAATTTACAATTTAAATATATTTTTATAAAATATTTTTTAACATTTAAAATATAATTCAATTATATTTAATTATATTAATATATAAATCATATTTTAAATTAATTATATAAATTAGATAAATTAATTATATATAATTGATAAATTAATTATATAAATTAGATAAATTAATTATATAAATTAGGTAAATTAATTATATAAATTATATAAATTAATTATATAAATTAAATAATATAATAATGTATATTTAATAAATTAATTATCTAAATTATTATATATATATATTATATTTTAAATAAATTAAATAATATTTTTTTTTAATTTTTTTGTCGAATTAAATTATATTTTAAAATATAATTTAATTAAATAAATTATTTAAATTATATTATATTTCAAATGCAAAATATTATTTTTAAAAATAGATATTTTAATTTGAAATTTATTTTTTAAAATAACATTTTAATTGTAAACATAATTTTAAAATTAGTACTTTAAATAAATAATTATATATATTAATATATAAAATAATATATATATATATATATTACAAATATATTCATTATAAATAAATATATTATAGATTATATACTTATTTTAATAATAAATTTTAATAGCATGTTTATACTGCTCTACCAATCAAACTTATAAGCAGTTTAGCAAAAGCATACAGCTTCTGCAGCATACCGCTTTTATAGCATAATGCTACTGCTTTTTCATCTGCTTTGCCAATCAGGGCCTAATTAACCACAAAACGGCCATATATATTTAAGTTGTGTGTGTGAACAAAAATATACATTGGAAAAAATTAAGATTATTTTCTCAAAAAAAATTCACAATATGATAACTATACGGTACCTATGTTACGACTAGATATTATTCATATTAATCGGAATCCATCTTTGATGGGACAATTAATTAGAAATAAGATTTTCACAATACGTCACTTTAACTTCCCAAGTGCAAATAGCCAAATACCAACAACTAGTCGATAGTAGTTATTTAGTTATTTATCTCGTCTTTTTGAGAAAGGTGTATGAGATAGATTTACATCCACTTAAAAGGCCTATAAAATAGCAGGTCCGGCCCATAAAAGTCCATACGGACGGCTTATCTCAACTAACCTCAGGAAGATTTGTTGCTCAACTTAGGATTGCTTTTAGCCCATTGGAAGCAACAACTAAAAACAATCAGCTTAATGGCACAGTTTTATCGACATGATTACAAGCCCATCGAGCTAAAGCCCATTTGTGTAGGATGACTTAGGTCAAGAAGGGCACAGATCAACTATATAAAGAGAGGGGGAAATAGCGAGAAAGGGATCCAAAATATCAACACATATACCTGGCGGCTAAATTTAGGGTTTTACCTCTTTTATATTCTGCTGACTTGTATTTTTCCGACCATCTCTCCAAACGCTAGCTTGTTTCCACTGTTTCTTTTCTTATTTGTAACCGACAAAACATCTCTTTGGAGTTATTTTGTTTTAACTCATTCACAGCTTCATTTAGTATTGTACTAAAATCATAAATTGGGTCAACACATAAGTTACGAGTTGCGTTTGTGTATTTCGATTTTCAGTTAAAATAACAAAAAGACATTTAATTAGGAATAGATTGCTACTTGTGTGTGAAATCACGAGATACAAAAACAACAACATAAGAATCTCTTGATTCCTGGCTTTAAAGCTTTTCCCGAAGGTTTTGTCTTGCTTCCAATAGCACTTTTGTTTTAGAAAATTATTTTAATAGAGTACATGTATTTTTTAAGATCATTTCCAATGCCACTCCATTTTTTTCTCTATAATATACTCTAAAATAAAATAACTCTATCGTGGATAAGTTTTATTCAAATGGTATTGCTCTTTCTTCTTCTTTTTGTAAGACAACACTCCAACAATATTGCTCTATAATAGAGTTAATCAATTATAAAGCGGAATATAGAAGAATGTCATTTTCTAACTTTATTTTATAGTTAAAAAATGAGATTTCTCGATATTTCACTTTGTAATAGAGTAATTATATTATAGAGTAATATCATTGAATGTATAAAAAAAGAGTAATATCATTGAAGAAAAAAATTACTCTATAATAAACTTACTTTATTTTAGAGTAAATTATAGATGAAAAATGGAGTGTTACTAGTGATGGTTAAGTTTTTGACTAAATTTAGACTATAAAAATATTATATTTGGTCCAACTAAAATAGATCTTACTAATCATTATTCTATAATATTTTAAAAATTTAACCAATACTTCCTCTAATTCCAAATATATATATACTTTTTCATACAGATTCATATTAAATTTTGGTTATCAATGAATTACCTTTGTATAATTGATTATTTTTCCATACACTTTTAAACAATGAAACTTCAATAATATTTTTTTTCTTTTTGACAACAAATATTTAAGAGCTAATTAGCTAGATATACACAAAAGTATAGAAAATTAAGTAACTGCCATACGCGCTCAAGAAACTCTTATGTACAGTAGAAATTTTGGTGCTTTAGACGATTTTGCCCTTGCCCAAAAAATTATCTTTCTGGTTCTTTCCTGACCATTCATCTCTTCCCCCATTAACTTTGTTTCTCTCTTTCTCAATTTCAAAGGCTCGAAACAAGAAAAGCCGATCGCCGGTGACAAAACAAGTGTACCACCAACAGCTGTAGGACTCGTGAGGAATCGATCTAACGCCGGAGGATCCCCACGGCATCACCAAACAACAGGGAGAGTGTCTCCTGCGGTGGATCCGCCGTCTCCAAGACTCCACATGCGTTTGCTGCACTGCGTTTGAGAAAAAATCGCCAGAAAAGAAGAATAAATTGAGGAAAAGGCCACCGAAACGCAAATCAAAGTAGGCATGACAAAACTGAAGATCATACATAGTATAATACGTCTGTGATTCTCTTTGTGTGCTCTCATAAAATATTTAATTTAATTTCACTTTAGAATCTCTCCGGTTAAAGCTTATAGATTGCAATACTTTTGAATTTTATGTTTGATTGTACATTAGCTGTCTTTTTTTTGTTCAAAAGTATGGAATTTAAGGTGATACCAGAGACAGTGAAAGAAATATTATTGTTTGGGCAAAAGGTATGGAAGAAGAAACAAGAAGAGAGAGAAGGAGTTCATGATTCACAATTCAAACTACATTTTACTTAATATTCATTCTGTGTTAAAAATTTAGTAAGCTATGTAATATTTTATACGAAAAATAAAACTGCTAATATATGTTAAATATATATATATATATATATACTGTTTTGCATTTGAAAATAAGTAAAAATTATATATATATATGAAAAAATTACATACTAAGTCACTTATCCATTTATTAATATCATAGATAGTCATTTTCTTATACATGGGCACTTTTTTGTAAATGCTCGTTACAAACCAGAGGAGAGAGGGTGTTTCAGTTGACTCTCAACTCCATTTGCTTCCTCTTATCTATTTTCTTTGTTAACTTATCATTTGTTTTGGCAGGCTTCTTCTACAACCATTGATCGTGAAATAACACGGACGGCTCAGATCATAGTTTCCAGATCTGGACAAGACAGATAATCTCCTCTTACCACAGCCCTTGGATCTCATCACCATCTCACTATATACTTTCTTCACGGACGGCCTAGATTATCTCACATAATTCACCTCTTCCCAACATTCTTCACCATCGACCTTTTTCACTCATCCCTCTCTGTTTTCACCAAGCAAAAGATTTGTCTCGCCATGGCCGAGCACTGTATGGTCATAGCGGCGAGTGAGAATCGTCCGCAGACAACCACTGGAATTTCTCGATCAAAGAGCACATGACCAGAATCGTCCATTTTCATGACAGTCTCATTGAGAGCTTCAAGAATCATGAATCATCTCACGGAACCATTAAAGGAGCCATTTTTATTGAATGGCTGGAGAATTCTATTGAAAGAAATAAAATTTCTAGAAGGAGGAGGTTGTTTATGCGACATATTCACCATCCACCATGGATTTTTGGGTTGTTTCTCAGATTCTCAACTTTGTTCCTGAGATAAGACGACTCAAGTGTTCCTGAGATAAAGTGATTTCTGAAATATACAATCTTGTACATGTGTACAATAAAATTTGTACACAACAACTCTTGTACATATGTACACATAACAGAAACGATGTAAGCAATGTCAATAATGTTATACACACACTCATCTGTACACAACAACAAAGTAAACATTTCATAGTCCCTTCAACTAGCTTTGATAGTAATGTGATAACCTTTGATCAAAAAAAAGTAATGAGATAACCTTAGAAATTCACTATAAAATTATTTGTTGGAAAGAGTACATGTTGATAACAACATGTCAAGACCTATGTACACGTTGGATTTGATCATCGAAATAATGTACATATCTATGTACACTACTATTTATACAATGTACATTAGGATAGTGTACACATGGATAACAAGACCGATGTACATGTGTACAAAGAGACCTATGTACACTTCTCATTTATACAAAGCTACATTGTACAAAGCTACGCTGTACATGAGACCTATGTACAGTTCTTGTTAATATCTCTTCTTCGTCACCACCTGCCTCGCTAGCAAAGCGTGGATCATAACTGATGAGTAGCTGCACCTCGCCAGCAGCTGTGGTATGGCTTCAAACGCAAGCAGTTGCAGGCGCAGAGAGTTTCCCTCAACACTGGCCACACCTCGTACCTCTTCTTTGTCATCACATATCTCGCCAACATGGAGTGAATCGTAACAGAAGAGTAGCTGCACCGCCAGAACGATCAGTTGAACAGCGGCCTGAAGCATGAACTGAGCAAACGCTCCATCTCAGGCGTCCCTTGCAGGACATCCCTGACATTTACTTCTTGTTTGGGCAAAAGGTATGGAAGAAAACAGGACATCCCTGACATTTACTTCTTGCAGGACATCCCTGACATCCCTGACTTATTTTCAAACACAAAACAGTATATTATCTAAATATGATAATATACAAAATATAAATTATATAACTAACATTTACTTCTTGTGTTATTGAAAAAAATATACTGTTAGAGATAGTAAATTTTTACTATACATTTAATGCTTATTTTTCATTTATATTAAAATATTTTGAAAATGTTAAAAATTTACCAAAAAATAGATGTTTCACAAATCAATATTAACCTTTGGATGCAAAAAATAGATATTTATTGTGTGAACGCA
Source organism: Hirschfeldia incana (assembly GCA_026261945.1). Lineage (NCBI taxonomy): Eukaryota > Viridiplantae > Streptophyta > Magnoliopsida > Brassicales > Brassicaceae > Hirschfeldia > Hirschfeldia incana. The sequence goes on along the minus strand of JABCMI010000040.1, from coordinate 1,159,303 downwards.
ACATAAATAAAAACTTCAAATGCAGTTTTGGTAACACTAAATATCTCAACTTCTTTAGCAGTTTTTAGTTAAAAATAGAGATGATTTTACAAAATGGGAAATTAAACATCAACAATGTTAGATAGATATATTGTCAAAGTTCAAGATTTTAAAACTGTCTCTTTTAAGATGACAATTCGTCAAGCTCAAGCTTTTAATACATCATATTACAATGACATTGTTAATCTATATAATACATATAACATTATAAATTGATTTTAAAGTAAAAAGAATCTAAAATGTACCTCGTACATATAACCCCGTCCACAGAAGTTTGTACCCAAAACTTTTTTTAGGATCAAATTCCTTGTACACAAAACAAGGTCCATCCATATAAATTGTAAACTTAGGAAAAAAACTGAAAACATATAGATAGAGAAAAAAACTATTAAAATTTTTGATACGAACTCATCCACAAGAAAAGAAAAGATAAAGAGAAATATTATTTTAAATTTTTAGATATAAGAGATTAGTTCCATCAAAACTCGTCCACAAAATCCACTATAATTTTCTTATATTACAATTCATATGCCCATAATTGTTATGTCCACAACTCATTAATACTACATAATTCACTATATGTTTTCTACACAATTCAATTTTAAAATCTTAAAATATAAAATATCAAATACACATAATATGGATTTCAAAATATAGAAGAAAACGTTAATAACTTTTTTTCTATTCATTAGATATTTATGTTTATAAATCACGATATGGAATAATAACAAATACAACATGCTGGGAATGAAAATATTTTAAGACTCTTTAACAAAAAAAAATATTTTAAGACAAATCATCTTGAGAAAGATAGAGAAATGGTAGGATAACAAAAAACCACAGTAAGATTAGGCTTTACTTTTTAATCTAGTGGCTAATAATTAAGCTCAATAAATAAAACTAACAAAAACATATACTCATAATATAATTGTTCTAATCGTGCTTAAAATAAAGTCTCAATCGTTGAAGGACAAAAATGTCATAAAACATCTTTAGAACCTGTGAATGTTTTTCTCAAGCAAAAAGTGACTCTAAATGTTAAAAACAAGCAAAAATGATCTAATATGTATCACACTCGAAAAATATTAAAAATACAATATTTTTTTTTCTTTAAAAATTATTCCCATCTGTGCGTCCATATAAAATATAGAATAAGAAATGTTTTAATCTTAATTCATTTTTACTTTATAATAAAAATAGAAACATTTTTTTAAAAAAATAGAATAATGTATCTCTTTTACTGCATCATTTTCATTCCACAATGTAGTAGAAAAAAAAATATAACTCAAATATTCTTTTACGTAGAAGTTACTTTGTTTGATTTTTCATGTTTTTCACACCAGCGCGTTAAAACCTGTTACTCAGCAGGTACTTGTGTCTGCGTCTGCGGCTAAGTTTTCCGTAAACGCTTGTTCGTTTTATCGTCGCAGGTATTTGCGTCTGCGTCTACATCCGAACGCAGTGTCCAGCATCAGACGCCAAAAAAACCAGCTATTGCTACTTAAACTCCGCGTTTACTTCACCTATTTACCATTTTGCCCTTCACCTAATTCACTAATTACCTAAAATACCTAAATCTATAGCCGCAGACGCAGCCTCCATTGACGTAAGACTCATCTTCTCCAAGCTCTCTCTCTCGATCTCGAACCCAAATCCATCTCTTCCATCTCTCTCGATCTCGAACTCTCCATCTCTCTCTCGATCTGCGACGAAAACCCATCTCTACAGCTCTCTCTCTCTCGTTCTCCAGAGCTCTCTCTCTCTCTCTCTCATTCTCCCGAGCTCGCTCTCTCGATCTGCAGAGCTCTCTTTCTCGATCTCCAGTTTCTCGATCTCCGATACGTGCTCTCTCTCTTCTCTCAAGCTCGCTCCCTCTCAAGACACTCTCAAGCTCACTCTCTCGAGGTATGATGGGTTGTAAATTTGTAATCGATTTATTTCCCTAGCTTTTGTGTGTGTGTGATATGTATTAATATTAATCGGTTTCATGTTCCTTTTTCAGCACTTGCGGCAAAGAAGTGTGTTCTGTGTTCAGCCTCTCAATCTTCTCTCAAGGTCTCAAGCTTCGACTCCTACTCTGTGTAAGAGCTTTGTCTTATATGCTTGCTTCCTTCGTGAGTTTATAGGATTATAGCTTCAGTTTCACTTTTAGTTACAAACCCATTTTTTTTGGTGTTCTGTGATTTATTCTAAAGCATTTATTTGGATGAAGCATCATTGATGAATGTGATGTGTGTCTGCTTTGTCTCAGGCTCTCTCCATCTTCTCCATAGCATCTCGGTTCTGACTGCTCCATAGCATCTTCGGCTCTGTCTGTCTCTTATTCTCTCGTAAGATATTTGGTTTCAATCATTTAGTTTGTACGGAATGAGTCTGATGTATCTGGTTTTGTGTTCTGATGTGTAGACTAAGCAGTGTCTTTAATCTCTTGAGGATATATCCTTGTAGCTTTGATGTGCAGCTTTGTTTCATTTGGTCTCACTGCATTTTTTTTAATCTTTTTGCAGGTCTCTCAAGCTCAGACTCTCTCAAGCTCAGACTGCTGCTGTTCTCGAGGTCTGTTGTGATAGTATACATGTTTGAATGGTCGCTGTTGCTTACAGTTCAAACTTCAAAGAACTGATGAACTTTTGACTACAGTTTTCCAGCCTGCTCAGACTACCGTTGTTCCTCTCCAGCTTGCTCAGTCTATGTGATCTTTTTTCATTATTCTCTTGTTGTACAAAGAAACTTGTCATTGTGAATGAAACAATCTGACAAAGCTCATCTATTCCTTTTTAGTGTATGTGTATCCCATAAAAAAAATTAAAATACAAAATTTTCTAACGACAAAGAAAATCAGAGAGCATTATTGCGTGAGAACAGATTAGTATACAAACAGTGATACAAATTTATAACATTTTTATGGATGTAACTATATTTAAACTACAGTTTATTTATTTAAAATACAATTATAAAAATTTATAAATATATTTGATTTTTTTGGTCAACTACTGTATGTGATATTTATTTGAAACTTGATATATTATTTAGTCTTTTTTTGTGATATATATTTTGATATATTATTTTGCTTTAATCTAGCTTATGATTTATGATAAAAAATATTATTATATTTGTATATTTGACCAAAAGTTTATTGCCAAGTAAACATAATATTTTAATGGATGTAAATATATTTAAATTACATTTTATTTATTTACAATACAATTTTAAAAAAATAAAAAAATATGAATAAATGAAAATACCCGCAGCGTCTGTCAAAAGAACAACCCAGATTTGCTATCTGCATCAGAGTCTAGAGTCAGCGTCAATTTCCTGCGTTTTTGAAATGAACAAAAATTTGCGGCAGCGGCGATGTCGATGTCAGCGTCATCATCTACAAAATGAACAATAATCAAACGAGTTTGACGCAACCGCTGACACTGACGTCGACGCTGCCGCAGCCGCAGAAAACTGCGTCAACCAAACGAACAGGACTTTAAGCGTTGTCAAATGGTATTAAAAGAGGAAGCATAATTCATATCTCGTCGAACTGTTTTCCATCTTTCTCACTGACTTTTCATTGAAAAGTAATTAATTGGGTATATATACTTCTTCTAACCAATGTAAAACAAGAAATAATTCAACACAGTAAATAATACTCCCTCCGTTTCTTAATAAGTGTCATTGTAGAGGAAATTTTTTGTTGCAAAATAAGTGTCGTTTTAGGTTTTCGATGCAGAATTTATTGATTTTATTCTCCAGATTATTTTTCTATTGGTTGAAATAAGAGTAAGTGTATGGATAATAGTGTTTTTATATGGAAAACATGCAAAATTAAATGATTTCTTAATCTGCGTGAATAATGTCAGAATAACACTTATTCAGAAACAGAGAGAGTATATACTTAACCGGTATAACCTAGTCTAATACAAATGATCGCCCCTTTAAGATGAAGGTTCATAGATTTTATAAACACTATCTTCCTCAATAGTTCCCAAAAAGGAGAAGGGTATAACAATTTAGTTAAAGCATCTGTAACCTGATAACCTGTTCCAAAATAGATGGTCTTCAGAAAACCATCCACAATATTCTCTCTGTTAATTTGTGACAGTTAATCTATGTGTTTTGTACGTTCATGAAAAATTGGATTGGTTGCTATATGAAGCACAACAGTTTTATCACAATAGAGATGAACCGGTTAAGAGTGAGAACTAAAAGATCATTTCCTTGCTAGCCATACACATCATTCTATGATCTGCTTCCGCTGAAATAAAAGATTTGATCCCCAAGAAACCAGAGAATCACCAACATGCATAACAAATCATGTAACAGATTGCCTATTATCTGGGCAGCAACTTTAATCCAAGACAGAACAGCCATGAATGTCAAATTTAGCTTTTGATCTGTAAAAAGAATACCTTGTTAAACACTCCCCTTCAAGTAGCTCAAACCTTTTTGAATCACCTTACGGTATGTACATCAGTAGGAGTTGAGGAGTACTGAGACAAATTAGAACCAGCATATGTTGTTAGTGCAAAAATGACACCACAATAAGCTAATGCAGAAGATAAAGTAAGAGACAAATACACAAGCAAACATCAAAGCTTTTATTAGAATCTTCTTTAAACAATTCGTACAAGACCTTGTTTATTCAGCTTTACTTCCTAGTGTTAAGACCCTAACACACGACACTGACAGATTTCTAAGCTACCCGCTTATATCTCTCTATCGTCAAGTACTTCAGCCACTGCTTCAGCACGACCAAGAACACATTAAGGAGCTTTTCTCTCTCTCTCTCTCTCTCTCTCTCTCTCTCTCTCTCTCTCTCTCTCTCTCTCTGTAAGATCAGTCTTTGTGTCTCTGTCTCAATACAGACGACCCCATAACTAGATTATATTATTCACCACGTTCCCGAAACCATAGTCTTCAAAGAACCACAATATGGACATCTTCCATATCAATAAGTACAACTTTCTTTTTCTTGGAATGCACTTATTCATCTTCCTTAAGTCATAAAATTGCTCTCCAAGTTTATTCCTCTTTCATTTTCTCCAAGATATGCCATTGCTCTTCAATCCTACATGATTCCAGCTGAACACCTTGATTCCACATGGTCTTCACCATTCAACATGATGTCTGCTTCAGCAACTATGTCATCGACTACTTCAAGGCGGACATCTTACATCAACAATCTCGCCTTTTTAGCTTTGTGTGCATATCTAGCACAACATTCTTCTGGTTCAACAATCACATTCCCCACCTAGAAACTTCCAAGCTAAATGTGCTTTTCTCCCCCCACGAGATGTGCACCACACCATGCTTTTCTCTCCCATGAGATATGCATTCTCTTGACTTCTTGGACCAGAACATCACCATTCTCCCCCTGCTTGATTTCATACTAAGCTAAAACAGATGCTTAGATGTCAAGCCTTACAGAGACACCCGTCTGTTTCTTCATGCGTAATCATGATACAGCCCCTACTGCAGCGGAATAGATTACAAGTACTGCATCACGATTTGACGCACATGTCGAATCACCTCTCGACCCACTTCGGTTGAGGACCTGGCTCCCTTCATGCGTTGTCTCCTTAACCATGAGTCGTTCCCCATCCCCACTGAGTGCACTCTGCACTCATTGCTATTATCTTGAAGTGATTTCATTTCACACTCGTGAAGTTCTTTTCGCATTACTTTCTGACGCACTTCGATCTCCTTCCCCTTTGTATCACAAACAACTATGTGTTCTGACTCTTCATTTCATGCTTCTTGATCTTCTTCAAGATCACTTATATCAGAGCTGCATCCATCGTCTGGTGTCTCTTCCTTGATCTCATCAAGTAAGCCACTCTTGGATAAAAACACCTCTTCAACCCTCTTGGGTTCACGTCTTATTCACCTTCTTGGTCATGTTTCTGCTCTTTTCATGAGCAGAACACTCCACCTTCTTTGTGTTTAACCTTCTCACATAATCAACTGCACATCAGATGTTGCTACTTGTTTGGCATGACCAGTTATTGATGCACCAATCAGTCTCCTTCCTTGTACCAGATGCACACCCATGCTTCAGAACCTCCTGTCTGACATTCATGTTGCTGCACTGATGTACCACTTTTGACTTTTTACTCACAACCACGCGCTGTAAATCTTTCTACCGTACTCCTTGTCTTACATCCCGACGTACTTCTTGACAAGTCATTTTGGCTCCACTTTTTGACATGCTTCCATGCACGAAGTGTGATAGCCTCTTCTGCGTAAATTTCCTAAGCTTGCGAACCTCCTGCTTCAGAGACTCATTCTTCTCTTTTACATTCGCAAGTTCTTCAAGCACTTCTTCAAGCAACTTGGTTTGCTTCTGAAACACATTCTCACATCTCAGATTCTCATCCTTGAGCTTCAACCACTTGTCATACATCACATGATACTTATCATCATCTGTACTAACATCTGAATCTGAAGATTCACTAGATTCCTCCTTGTGTGGACCAAATGCAACCAGGTTCTTTATTACCTTTCCATCTTCTTCAGACTCTGAATCATCAAACGACTGCAATGGAACTCCGTTTTTCTTCTTTGAGTTTTGACATTCATGTTGTGTGCTACATGATAGTTAGACCATACTACTTCAAAGGCTGAAGTGTCCTCCTATCAAAAAAGCCCATGAACTTGCTGAGGTTCCTGACTACCCATCCCATGGCATCTTCAATCTTTTGAAGTCTATCAACTTCTTTGTCAGCGACAAGCGCTATATTCCTTGGCGCACCACTTGACATAGAGACTGAACTATTGTCTTGCTCCATTTCTTCTGCCTTTAGCGTACCCACAAGTTTATCAAACTTGAGCTCATCCATGTTTGCAGCCATCTTCAAAACTACCTTGTGAGCTCAAAACTTCGTTGGAAGTCATCGTAACAACTTCTTTACCAGTTTCTTCTTCTTGTACTGTTTTCTAAGTAAAACTACTTCACGTGCCATAGAACTAAGTTTGACCTTAAAAATTGCCACATAATCAGTATCAGACCACTTGAGATTCTCAAACTGTGACCCAAGATGATCCAGGCGTGTCATCTTGACACTCTCATCTCCTTTAAATGAATTCAGCAGGATCTCACATGCCGCTTTAGCTGAAGTACTTTTCTAAATTAGTTGAAACTGTTCCACCTAGACAGCTCCAAAAATCACTGACAGTGCTTTTGCATTAAATTTTTGATGCATTGCGCTCTGCATCTGTCCAATGGTCTTTTGGCTTAGGCTTCTTCCCATCTCCTGTGACTATGGTAGGCTCCTCCCAACCAGTATCCACAGTTGTCTACGTATCTTCATTGATTCCTCGAAGCATCTGCTTCATCGGGCCTTCCAATGACCATACTGGTCCACATTCAACATGATTGTCTTCTGCATCGAAACAATTGTGTCCATCTTCACCTTTAGGATTACACCGGTAACTTAGGTGCCTCGCGCTGATACCACTTGTTAGTGCAAAGATGACACTACAAAAAGGTAATGCTGAAGATAAAGCAAGAGACAAATACAAAAGCAAACACCAAAGCTTTTATTGGAATCTTCTTTAAACAATCTTTACAAGACCTTGTTTATTCAGTTTTACCCATCTAGTGTTAACACCCTAACACACGACATTGAAGGATTCCTAAGCTACCTGCTTCTCTTTACCGTCAAGTACTTCAACACAACCCAGAACACATCCTAAAGCTTCTCTCTCTCTCTCTCTCTCTCTCTCTCTCTCTCTCTCTCTCTCTTTCTCTCTCTCTCTCTCTCTCTCTGTCTATTTATCTCTCTCTCTCTTCAAGTACTGAAGCTTGTCCAAAATTTTCATCTAATGCTTTGTATCATCCGGTAGAAAATATGAGAATACTTATTTGATTCTTATAAGATCATCATCTGTGTCTCTGTCTCAATTCAGACGACCTAATAGCTATCTTATATTATTCACCACGTTCCCGAAACCCTAGTGTCTAAGAAACCACAATATTAACATCTTCCATATCAATAAGTGCAACTTTCATTTTCTTGGAATGCACTTATTCATCTTCTTATAAGTCATAAACTTGTTCCCTGAGTTTATTACTCTTTACTTTTCTTCAAGATACACACTTACTCTTCAAGTCTACACGACTCCAGCTCAACACCTTAATTCCACATGGTTTTCACCATTCAACACGCAGCTGCTCCAACAATTATGTCATCGACTACTTCAGGACGGACATCTTATATCAACATATGTAATATCATTGCTTGTATAAGTCAAGAACTGAAGCTTGTCCAGAATTTTCATCTAATGATTTGTATCATCCGGTAGAAAATATGAGAATACTTATTTGATTCTTTTTTTTAGAATGATTCAAAAACTGATACAAAAATTTATTTAAATATTTTTCTAGTGGATGGTCTAAATAAAAATCACACATGAAATAACTTATGATTTCTGTTTTAATAGATAAAGATTACTATATAATATCCACTTTTAATGTGTAAAAATACTAAATAGTAAAGAAGAGAAGAAGAAAAAGTGAAACAAAAGAAAATTGATCAATCCAACTAATATATTTTACTTCTTGTACTATATGTTCATGATTGTGTTGTTCCCAGAAAGTTTTTTTTTTCAAAAGTATTCACATACTTTTTTCCATTAACTGAGTTGACATCCTATGTAGACACACTTTTTAATAAATTTTGTAAAGCATATGACGATGTGGATATTGATCAAACCAAAAGATCCATAGAGTAATATAGTCTCTTTGTTTTTGTACTACTTGCATCATATTTGAGAATCAATTTTACAAAATCAAATTTTCAGTGTCATACAAAAGCGATTTGTGACGAAAGCTCTGTGGTTCATTTCGTGAAATGGTTTCGTAGTATATACTACTGCATTTACATACAGTACGTCAAGTGGTTACCGTTAAGTAAACAATCCAGTCGATTCTGTAGATGTAATTATTAATATCTGCGGGCTGTCGTCTTCATAGTTATATTGCTTATGCATCTGTGTACATGTGTGAAAGCCAAAAGAGAGCAATCTCAGAGATTTTTTTTTTTGTATGCAGAATATATGGTTGACTCACTTCCCAGGCCATTTGGATTCCTTCATCTGTGATGGTGTATGACACGAGCAGAATATATGCTCTCGAATTCCTTTATCTACAACACTTATTATGAAATCTCTTCTCAGCTTTCGTAAGAGAGGTTTTTTTTTTCATACGAGCATTGCCTTACTAAAATTATATTCTCATAGACTCCCAAATAATTTCAAGGCTTACCTATCCATGATATGCTCAAAAGTAATAATGCAGATGGCTTGATAAAGATAGTTTTTGACCTAATGGTTGGTTTTTAGAATTGTCGAGCGGTCGTTTTATTCTTTGCTTGATATGGTGTTAATTGATGGCTCTTCAAAACCAATCTCGATCTTATTAGATAATTCTTTTGCTCGGAAGAAGTTTTCCATAAATTTGCTTTAATTTGCTTCGATGAAGTTTTCCATATTGAAGCTGCAGCTTCTTATTTCATTAAAGGAGTACTGGTTAAATAGACTTACAATAATTTGAACAATACTAGAATGCACAAGACTCGGGAATTGCTCCAGTAGTTTAGGACTTGACCGACAAACTTCCAACTAAACAAAGACTTAACCAAATTAACGTCTCCTATTTATTCTCGGACTTGAATTTGCTGCAACATCAATATTACACCAAACGTGACGCATTTGGTTTTCTCGTTACGTATCGTATTCATATATATTTCCTTGATTATTATTCGATGTTGTTTCGTGGCAGAACTGGTCCCGCAAGAACCAAAAACTCTCATCATCGGTCCACAAGGTGTCTCCACCAACACAGTCCCAATCATTCATCTCCTCGAAACCCGTTTGAACCACAGGATCATAACCCGACCCGTTCACTACCCTACCTTGAACGTCCGATAACGTCTCAGCTGGCGCATTCGAAGACGTTATGGCCAATTCCGATGCCGGTACGGACTGCTGATGATAATGAATCGGATTAAACTGAACGAAAGCCGGTTCGACCGGATTCTGTCTTTCAATAGGTTGACCTGGGTCGGTTATCATTGTCTCAGCTGGCTCACATGTGGCTGGTGCTGATTGGGCGCTGATTCTTTCCATTAATCTAGGCATCCAAACATTTGTCATTGTCTCCTTGAAAAGATCGCTATTAACATCGCATCTAAGGTGCTTAGCTAGCTTTTGCACCCTAGTTCTCCAATAATTTTTTATTTCATTATCTGTTCTTCCCGGTAAATATTGTGCAATTTTGGACCACCTTACATTATCAAAGGAAACATTTAATCAATATTTTATAGAATATTTATAAGTAGAAACTGTAAATGAAAATGAAATATTTACATTTGATCTTTGATAACAAACCTGTTGCCCCAGAGAGAATGGAGTTTGAGGATTGTAAACTGTTCTTCGAGAGTAATGTTGCCTCGTATAACATCTGGACACAAGTAGTTAACCCATCTTAATCTGCAACTCTTTCCAGTTCTCTTAAGCCCTATATATAAGTTGAACATATAATTATATATAGGGAGAATTGCCAATTGTGACTCAAAACTTGGAGTCAAACCCAAAACAATACCCCAACTTGGGTCAAAGGCAAAAGTAACCTAAAAGGCTATTGAAATTACAACTAGGACCCTTGTGACCAAACAAAAAAACGGGATTTTTTTTACGTTTTTACCCCTGGGCAAGTCGTCTGTGCAGACGACTTAAAAATAACTCGTCCAGACGACTTAACTTAAAGTCGTCTGGACAGTTACTCTTAAACATAATTTAAAAATTCTGTAAAAAATATTTTGATAGGTGAAAAATGGGAATTATGTAATTAACATATGTCTTAAGAGATATAAATTAGGATATAACAAATTTCAATTGTTTTCAGCATAGATGAGTGAAAGTATGTCGTCATGATATTCTTTAGTTTTGGTTTCATCAACATATGTTGTAGTATTGTATATGTTCTCGGGGTTAGATTTCGGAAAGCATTAAACCGTTTTTGAAAAATTTAAAAATTACCTAAGCGTGTTAATTTCTGTGTATAGTAAACACTATTGAATTATACTTTGATTTTATAACGTGGTTAGTTAGTTAATTTAGTCATTTTAGTTTAGGGTTTCATTTTAGGGTCTGGACGACTTAATACTTAGTCGTCTGTGGACAGACGATTAAATATTAAGTCGTCTGATGTACATTATCAGCCAGAATAAATCGTCTTAACCGGATCAAACCTTAAATTTTACCAATGTACTTTTAAAGCTAACCGGATTATTTACCCAATATATAAGGTGATTTTTTTTTTTTTGTTCATTTTTTCGCGAAATTCAGAAACCCTAACAGTTCGAGCTCACCGGCGATATCAAAGGCGATTCGAATTCCCACTATTTCCGAACAAACCATCGTTCTCAACGTCGGCTATCTAACTTCATTCTCACCGTTCTCGCCGCAGCGTCTTCTAACCCTAGCGCTGCCGCTTCCTCTAAACCCTAGCGCCGCCGCTTCCTCTAAACCCTAGCGCCGCCGGTTCCACTATTTCCGAACAAACCGTCGACCTCGCCACCGTGCTCACCAACGTTCTCACCGCCGCTTCCTCCAAACCCTAGCGCCGCCGCTTCGCCGCCGCTTCTTCACTGTAAACCGTAGCGCCGTTTCTCTGTAAACCCTAACGCCGGTAAGTCATCAATCTCGAGGAAAAGATGAAAATTAAACGTTGTCTCTATCAATGTACTCATTCTCACCGTTTCACTTTTATTTTTTCAGATCTATAACCGCAATGACGAGTACAACAACCGCAATGACGAGTACTCCAACTCCTTCTGCGACTAATCAGGTCCGCTTTACATTTTTCTACTGGAAGACTTGTAAGATAAGTCGTCTGGAGAGTCTTCCAACTGGACGACTTAGTAGACGACTTAAATTAAGTCGTCCAGCAGGAAGACTTTCCAGACGACTTATTACAGGTCGACTACTAAGTCGTCCATTGGGAAGACTTTCCAGACGACTTATAATTAAGTCGTCTACTAAGTCGTCCAATTGGACGACTTTCCAGACGACTTAATTATAAGTCGTCTACTAAGTCGTCTGGAGTAACAATTAAGGCGTGATTGATTTAGCTTGTGTTCTGACTTCTATTGTTGTCTTTGATTATTTTGCAGACAAAAAGGATGGATATTCCAGAACTACCCCGTAGGTTATACACACCAGGCTCTGAGCCACCAGCCCACAATAGCATTTCGTATCACACGGATAACAAGAGGTTGCATACTGCTCTTAAGGAAGCTCTTACTGATGACGAATTTGAAGAGCTCAAGGAGTCGAGATTGGGAGTTTTCATCAAGTTCAAGGAGCAGGGATTTGGTTGGGCTTCAAGGCTGGTTCACCACATGCTCAGTTTCAGGCTGGACATTCAGAAGAAGTATGAGATGTGGTCTCTGGTTGGTCCAGAACCTTTGAGGTTTTCACTGTTAGAGTTTGAAAACCTCACTGGTCTAAACTGCGAGTACATCGAGGACCTTGAGACACCAAAATGTGAAGTTACCAAAGAGATGGTTTCTTTCTGGGGGATGCTGGGAGTTCATCTGGAAGCTGGGCCAACTACAGATCAGATAATAGCAGCACTGAACAGATGCGGGGATTGGTCCACGGAAGATCGGAAGCGGCTCGCGTACCTTTCCATCTTCACAGGATTCATTGAAGGGAGAAAGTTTTCAACCGCTACACGATCTTCTCTGGCAAGGCTAGTGATGGATTTAGATCGGTTTGAGAATTATCCATGGGGGAGAGTCGCGTTTAAGGTGCTGATGGACGCTTTGTGGAAGAAAGAAATTACTGGCTGCTACACCGTGGATGGGTTTATACAAGTTCTTCAGGTCTGGGTGTACACAGCTATGCCGGAATTGGGTGCTAGTATTGGTGCTCCCAGAGCAAACAGTCCGTCTCCACCGATACTGGCTTACGCAGGCAGCAGAGGCCGCAGATCAATGAAAGCTGCTATCTTGCGTCAGGTATTTACTTCAATCCAAAACACTGCGCAGACGACTTATATTAAAGTCGTCTCTTAAGTCGTCCATCTAGACGACCTTTCAGACGACTTAATTAAAGTCGTCTACTAAGTCGTCCATCTGGACGACCTTTCAGACGACTTGTAATAAGTCGTCTGGAAAGTCTTCCAGCTGGACGACCTTTCAGACGACTTGTAATAAGTCGTCTGGAAAGTCTTCCAGCTGGACGACCTTTCAGACGACTTGTAATAAGTCGTCTGGAAAGTCTTCCAGCTGGACGACTTAGTAGACGACTTATAATTAAGTCGTCTATTTAGTCGTCTTGCTCAAATATCTAACTCGATCCTTCTATTTACTGCAGACCCGCGTGATCAACTTTGTCCAGAAGGACATTAGTGAAATGTGGCCAAAATGGGACTCTGAGGTTGAGGACCTGCCCGCGGAGAACATCATCAAACTCATGTATGATCGGAGACCGTGGAAGTGGACCTTAGATTGCTGGGAAGTCACTGGTACTAAGGTCTATACAAAACCTGTGGAGGCTACATCGAAGAAAGCCAAAGAGATAGAGATGGTTGTTGTGGAGGAGGAGGAGGAGGAGGAGGAGGAAGACAATCCAAGACCTCTGAAGAAAGGTCGTAAAGAGGCTCCTAAAGAGGCTCCTAAAGAGGCTCCTAAAGAGGCTCATAAAGAGGCTCCTAAAGAGGCTAGTGAAGAGGATTGGATGACCAAACAGGAGTTGGAAAGAATGTTCAAGGACGTAACTGAGTGCATGAAAGAAGGGTTTAGGAAGTGCATTAAGGAGATTAGGAAGGTGTCCGATAGGTTGGAAGCTGTGGAGAAGAAGGTTGGTATCACCAATCAGGCTACCCCTAAAGACAAACAGGCTCCTGCTCCTACCAAACAGCCTCCTGCTCAAGATAAACAGGCTCCTGCTCCTGCTCAACCCATTCAGACAACCCCTCAAGATAAACAGGCTCCTGCTCCTGCCAAAGAGTGTACTCCTCTTAAGAAACAGCCTCCTGCTCCTACCAAACAGCCTCCTGCTCCTACCAAACAGCCTCCTGCTCCTACCAAACAGCCTCTTCCTCCTACCAAACAGCCTTCTCCTCAAAGGAAACAGCCTCCTCCTCCTCCTACCAAACAGCCTTCTCCTCAAAGGAAACAGCCTCCTCCTCCTCCTACCAAACAGCAACAGCCTCCTATTCCTCGACTCAAAGATGTAAGTCGTCTAGGGTTAACTAGTTGTCCAGACGACTTAAAAAAAAGCTTTCTGGACGACTAGTTGACCCTGGACGACTTAAATGTAAGTTGTCTGGACCACTAGTTGACCCTGGACGACTTAATTGTAAGTCGTCCAGGGTCAACTAGTCGTCCGGACAACTTTTTTTTAAGTCGTCCAGGGTCAACTAGTCGTCCAGACAACCTTTTTTTAAGTCGTCCAGGGTCAATTAGTCGTCCAGACAACTTTTATTTAAGTCGTCCATTGTTAACTAATGTGCAACTTTTATATTGCAGAGATATTTGCCGGAGGATACATTCGATGAGGGTTTCTCGGTAAATAAAGCAGATGGTGTCTCCTCCAAACAGATTGTCGAACCGAGCCTCGCTTCCACCGATCAACAACCGAGCCTCTCTTCCACAGATCAACAACCGAGCCTCTCTTCCACCGATCAACAACCGAGCCTCTCTTCCACCGATCAACAACCTAGCCTCTCTTCCACCTTCCAACCGAGCGTCGCTTCCACTGATCCAAGCGTTCCAGCACCAGAATCAAGCGTTCAAGCCACAGAACCGAGCCTGGTTGTATTGGACAAAACAGCTCCCCCTGCTGCTACTGCTGTGCGTGGAAGGAGTGAACGAGCGAAGAAACCTGCTCCCACGCAGTTATCTCCTTATACGGCAGAGAAAAATAAAGCTAAAGTGGCAGCCTATAAGCCATTTCCTCCAGTAAACAGAGAAAAGCTGAAGGAACTCGCTGATTGGTTGAAAACTGATCCGTAAGTGATTGCTTTACCCAAAACTGATTGCTTTTTTGCTTGATTTAGTGTACCAAAACTGAATGTTTTTTTGTTTGCAGACATTATTACACTAAGCATGAGGACAAACCACGTACATCACCAACTTGGTGGTATAAAATCCTCCGGACCAAAACTGAATGGCTGGAAGACTGCGTAAGTCTTAAATTTAAGTCGTCTGGTAAATATAACTCGTCTGGAAAGTCGTCCAAGTAGACGACTTGCCAGACGACTTATATTTAAGTCGTCTGGTAAATATAAGTCTTCTGGAAAGTCGTTTGGAAAATCGTCCAAGTAGACTACTTTCCAGACGACTTATATTTACCAGACGACTTAAATATAAGTCGTCTGGCAAGTCGTCTACTTGGACGACTTTCCAGACGACTTACAAATAAGTCGTCTGGTAAGTCGTCTACTTGGACGACCATTTAGACGACTTAAATATAAGTCGTCTGGTATCTTCTAACTTGTATTATTGCCATCTGCAGCATATAGATGCTTGGATTAATGTGCTGAGGCAGAGGTATCAGGAGAACCCACAAGCTTTCAGGAGCGAGCGAATGGCATTCCTGGATCACAACTTTTCCCAGTCTTGGAGAGAACAGTATCACATCTTCAAAGCCTCGGAACCTGATCACCACGGTTTAGGGAGAGCTCTACCTGGTGGGGCGTGGGCTTTTTATGAAGGATCAATACCTTCATTTTGCCAATCAATGAAGAAGTGGGGGGAGGACGTTGATGATATCTATGCGCCAGTGAACTTGAACAACAAGCATTGGGTTGCTATTTGGATATCGATCCCTAAGAGGCACATAGTCGTCTGGGACAGCATACCTACATCGTCGGTACCAGCAGATTGGGATGAGATAATGCAGCCATTTCTCGAGATGCTCCCTTATCTGCTTGTTGAGTGCGCTCCCAACGACGAGTTACGGGTCGCACGCGGGTTAGAGCCATACACCTATGAGAGACCGGTGCAAGGAATACCCACGGCCAACAGTGGTGATTGTGGCGTGTACGCTCTAAAGTACATTGAATGTCATGCTCTTGGGGTCCCCTTTAACCCTAAAGACTTTGCTAGGGCCAACGTGAAGAATATGAGGGATTGTATGGCGGTGGATATATGGACGGAGCTTCTTAATCAGCATTTGCAAGAAAATGTGGATGGTGATAGATTTGTGGGCATGTATGATTAGCTGTATAGATTTGAACTTGTGTCTTGTATAGATTTGAACTCCTCTTGTATAGCTTTGAACTTTTCTCTTGTATATATTTGAACTTGTCTTTTGTATAGATTTGAACTTGTCTCTTGTATATATTTGACAAGTCTTTTTTTTTGAACAACTTACAAATAAGTCGTCTGCAAGTTCTTCAGGTCTCGACGACTTACAAATAAGTCGTCTAGAAGGTCTTCCAGCTGGACGACTTACAAATAAGTCGTCTAGAAGGTCTTCCAGCTGGACGACTTACAAATAAGTCGTCTGGAGGGTTAGGACGACTTACAGTTAAGTCGTCTGGAAGGTCTTCCAACTGGACGACTTACATATAAGTCGTCTGGAGGGTTAGGACGACTTACAGTTAAGTCGTCTGGAAGGTCTTCCAACTGGACGACTTACAAATAAGTCGTCTGGAAGGTTTGGACGACTTACAATTAACATTTTGCACATCTAGAATAAAAGTTCACATAGAAAACCATTCAAGTTGTACAAACCAAAATACATAAGTTGATAAGTTGCTAATGAAACGAAATATAATACACTGGACGACTTAGAAGAAGGTCGTCTAAAAATAAAATACACTGGACGACTTAGAAGAAGGTCGTCTAAAAATAAAATACACTGGACGACTAAAATTAAGGTCGTCTAGACGGGTAATCAAGACTGGACGACTAAAGTTAAGGTCGTCTGGACAACTAGTCAACTGGTTGCTTACATTGTGGTTTCGTATGGCCAGTTTCCTTGCAGTTTGAGCATCTCCGTGCCCTGTGTTTCTTCCTGGGTTTGTGTCCTCTCATCCTAGATAGCTCCAACCAAGATTGCCATCTTGATTTCTTAAGTCTTCCCGGACCACGCTTTACTTCTGGAGGAAAGCATTCTCGTTCCTCAACATGTTGTGACACGATAGGATATATATTCTCTGAGTATCCTGCATACAGATAATTCTTTGAGTACACTGGACATACAAGTGAGGAGATATGCAAACCAACTTTATTTGCAGCAGCTATAGCATGAGAGCAAGGTATTTTCTCCACTCCATAGACACCACAATCACACTTTGCATGTTCCAAATCAACCACACAGTCCATTTTGCCACCTTTGACAAAGTACTTCCATCCATTAATTGGTTCGACCGTCATCGTATCCGCTATCTCTGTTCGAACAGCAAGCAAGTATTCAACACCCCGGCTATGTGGAGTTGTGAGACTCAAAGCATCTTGTCTCCTTTTCACATACCATTTTCCTAACTTCTTTCTTATGAACTCCAGCAGGAACGTAATCGGAAATCCTCTTGCTTTCTTTAGTGCGGAATTAATAGATTCAGCGATGTTGCTTGTTTTTATGTTGAACCTGTTCCCCTTACAATGAACCCTTGACCATAGGCTGGCGTCGGCATCCTCCAAATACTTTGCAAGTTCCGGGTTTGCACTCCGTATCTCAGCCATGTACCGGTCAAAATCGTAAACCGTGTGAGCATAAGCAGCCCCTTTCACCAAGTACATGAGATGTTTCCCTTTAAACTTTTTGACAATGTTATCTTGAAGGTGATAATAACATATTCCTCGGTTTGCCCAAGGAAACACCTTATCACACGCACTTTTAATGGCCGAGTGCCGGTCGGAGACTATCATCAGAGGCTTGTCATGAGATATACAAGTAGCCAATTTTGTGAAAAACCATTCCCAAGAAGGATCATCTTCAGCATCCACGATCCCAAAAGCCAATGGGAATATCTGAAAATTGCCATCTTGTGCGGCTGCAACTAACATAACACCTCCATACTTTCCACTTAGGTGAGTTCCATCCACCACAATGACCCTTCTCTGATAATTAAAACCTGTGATAGAAGCTCCAAAAGATAGAAATAGATACTTGAATCTTTTAACAGAATCAAGTTCTATAGCCGTGACAGAATTAGGATTTGCAATGGAGATTTGCTCGAGATATGATGCCAGCCGCGAATACCCTTCTTCTGCTGATCCTCTCACCAATGTTTGTGCATATAACAATGCTCTGTATGAAGTGGTGTAATCAAGCTCCATGCCAAACATGTTCTTCATTGCATCAGTGATATGTTGCGGAGTAATCCCATCAATGATCCCAACACGATCAATGAAAAGACTACCAACATACTTCGGAGTACAATGTCTCCGCTGAGCGATTCGGTCTCCCACTGAGCATAAATGTTTTTCCACATACTTTGTTACCCAAAACGTGTTTGTCCCATGTTTCACACTCGCTCTGATCTTCCATCCACAACTGCTAACCCGACATCTTGCCACAAGGAGAGTTTTCGTTGATTTGTATATTCTGAAAGAAAACCTACCCCTCACTGCTGCCAACCGCAGCTCTGAAAGCAGTGCATCCTTGCTATCAAAACTCTGGTTGACATAGATACTACCATCCGATTTTCCTCCTTCAATAGCTTTTGACTTAGCATATGTCTTTTCGATTTCTTCAAAACAAACATTATCATCATCTTCCTCATCCTCATCTTGAACCTTTCCATAAAGACTGTAATCCCCACCATTCTGATCTGTTTCACCAACAATTTCCTCCTCATTTTCCTCCTCCCCATTTTCTTCCTCTCCATCTTGATTTTCATCTTCAACAAACTCATTATCACCAACATTTTCTTCCCATTCATCAGCTTCATCATTATCACCAACATCTTCTTCCCATTCACCAGCTTCATCATCACCAACATCTTCTTCCCATTCACCAGCTTCATCATTATCCCTTTCCTCTGAAACCGTTTCCACCTTGCTGCGGCTTGATACACAAAGACATACTCTATGCGTTTTGAGTATCTCGAGCAAGTTTTGAACTTGTCTATCACTTGTAACATGAATGGGAGGACTGCCTGGAGCCATCATCATTTCTGCTGGTAATGAGTAGCTAATCTCCACAGTCACTGTTCTCATGTCCAGGTTATAATCTTCTTGAGCCATTGCAACAAGTTCAGCATGTGTTGAATCTTCATTCAATAAAAACAATCTTGCTCCTTTGAGATCATCAACCACAAAATCCCAGCGGCAATCTCTCAACAACCATTCTCCATACACTGCATGTAACTGAAAAATCATCTGCAAATATTCAAAATAAAACACATTAGTAAACATAGAGAAAATGAAGAAGTTCAATAAACATTGCCGCAGACGACTTAGAATTAAGTCGTCCAGACGACGTAAAGGTAAGTCGTCTAAAGAGGTCACTTTTGCAATTGAAAATGAAAAGGGACGACTTAATAGTAAGTCGTCCGGCTTTGTTTGTTAAAAAAAAAACTTCAGACGACTTATATAAAAGTCGTCTACAAGAAACGGGTTAGTTTTGCATTTGACCGAATCGTGACAGATATTTGACTTTTCTGGACGACTTATAATTTAGTCGTCTCTGGGAAAGTTAAAATTTCAATATTTTATTCAAACAAGACGACTTAAACGTAAGTCGTCCTAGGTTAGTTTTGTAATTGAAAAATAAAACTTGAAATTTAACTTTCTCCAGACGACTTAAATCAAAGTCGTCCCACCAGAAGACTTAATTTAAAGTCGTCCGGGGTAAGCAAAGTCGTCCAGACTAAGTCGTCCATCATTTGACGACTTAAATGAAAGTCGTCCAGATAGATGACTTAACTTAAGGTCGTCCGGTTTAAGCAAGGTTTGACCAGAAAATTTGGAAATATTCTGGACGACTTTGCTTTCCCCGGACGACTTTAAATTAAGTCTTCTGGTGGGACGACTTTGATTTAAGTCGTCTGGAGAAAGTTAAATTTCAAGTTTTATTTTTCAATTACAAAACTAACCTAGGACGACTTACGTTTAAGTCGTCTAGTTTAATAAAATATTGAAATTTTAACTTTCCCAGAGACGACTGAATTATAAGTCGTCCAGAAATAGTCAAAGATCTGACACGATTCGGTCAAATGCAAAACTAACCCGTTTCTCGTAGACGACTTATATATAAGTCGTCTAGAGTTTTTTTTTTAACAAACAAAGCTGGACGACTTAGTTTAAGTCGTCCGTTTGACCAGAAGACTTATCAGTAAGTCTTCTACATACAGATGACTTACTAGTAAGTCTTCTACGCGAACAGATCTTGAAAAAAATTCAAATTCGTACCTTAAACTAGGTGAGATGACTTCGTTTGCACACAGGGTCTTCTCCAACCACCCAGAACCTCAAACGAAAGCAACCGTAAGTCAAAACGAAAGAAATATGGCTCTCTCAACCATAAAATATTTTGAATCAAAAGCTTGAGTTTTTTGGATGAATATGGAGAGAAAGTGAAAGAAATGTTGTTTTTAGTTCATAACAATTGAAACAGAGAGAGTGTAAAGAGATTTACGTGCATTAAAATGCATTAAAAGCTCCATACAGTTAGTACAAGGTTGTTGGAACTATTCATGGTAGTGGCACTATTGTAAATACTTGAAGAAGATGAGGTTGAGACAGTAAAGAAGCCATTTTCGATAAAAAAAAAAGTAATGGCATTTTCGTAGATAAAATGCAAGTGTGGGATGAAAATCTCAAAAAAAAAAGGAGTCAAAAGAAAAGGTTAGTTTTCTGTTTGACTCCAAGTTTTGAGTCACTTTTGCAATAAGCCCTTATATATATGTATGCAGCAACTGTGTATAAATTAGAGATTGGTGGTTAATTTGACACCTGAGGAACAAGCCATGTGGTTCCAGCGAGCATGACCGTGAATAGAGACGTAGTTGATGAGAATCGCATCTTCGTCCTCAGTCCATGGACCTTTCCGTACATCATCAGAATCTTCTCCATGAGCGGGAGAGTTTGAATTTCGCTCGTAATCTTCCATTCCTTTCCTTTTTGTGAGAAAAGGAGAGAGAGAGATATGGTGTGAAAGGTTCTGTGGAATAGATTTTAAGTGATTAGGCAATGTGTGATATATATAAGGACCACGAGAATAAAAGAATTTTATAAAGCTGTCATTTTATTAAGGATATTTGAAAGTAACTAGAAGAATGAAGAGTGACGGGAACACGCTATAAGTTTTGTTCATTTAAAAACTATTATTTTAATTATTGTTTCTAAAGTGGAGTTTTATAACTATTTTATATATTATACTATTTTAATATATTGAATTCTCCGTTAATCCGTTTGTAACTACACTATATTAAAAAAACTATAGTATATTATACTAATAAAGGTTTGACCCTTTGATAAAAAAAGTTGTATCCTCTAATTTTTTTAATTTATATTATTAAAAATCACATTAAGCATATTTAAAAACTAAACTAGATTTTTCATATATGTTATATTTTGATTTTTTAAAAAATATCTATAAATTACGAAAAATGGTAAGATGTTATTAAGATGTTATTTTTTAAAAATGGAACAGGATCCGAAATGAAACATTTCAGATATCTAATATATCCAGACCAGATTTATATATTTAAAAAATATTAATTATTTTTAGAATTTAGTATCCGAAAGAATATACAAAATATATAAAATACTATTAAGTTGTCCACAATACTTGAAAATATATAGAAATATTTAAAAATACATGTTTAAAATAGTTAAATGATACTCAAAATACTAATACTTCAAATATCTATTGATTTCTTATTCGAATATTGAAGCTAAACAAAATTTTATGTTAAGTTTAAGTATTTTAGCTTATATTATACATATTTATATGTTATAAGTAATTTTTATTTTTTATTTTTTAATTCTGAGAAATTTAAAGTATATATGAATTTGATTTTATTTTTTAAAAATTAAATGAGTTATATGAGTCCAAACCCAAACCGAACATGCAGATCTGAACTGGATCGAACTCACAAATAATTGAAATATAACTGAATCAAACCAAACCAAACCAAACCGAACAAAATGGTATTCGAAAGTCCCCCCCCCCCCCCAAATCAAATGTAAAAAAAATTTGTTGATAAAATACGTTCTAATTGTAATATTTAAATACAACATATTTTAAAGAGCCCACCCAGCGCATGGCGCGGATTATCATCTAGTATCCATTAAAATCGAAGCAAATCACAAATACTAAAATTTTAGAAAGCGAATATCCGATCCAGCAATATATATATTCTAATTATATTTAAAATTTTAAATGTATAAAATTATATAATTATTATTCTAACACATGATTTGAAAAATTCTATGCATATTATTACTTATATAAAAGTATTTACATAAAAGGAAGAGTAATCATAATTATAATTTTTTTCTTAAGTTTTGTGTTATTATAATTGTTAACCATTCAAAAAAATTACAAAATATGCAAATTCACTATTTCTTTTACTTTGTATGTTATATATCATGCAAAAAAATATTTTACAAAACAAATTTGTATCAAAATTTTAAAATTATTTGTATTAATCAAAACATATGAGATATCCGTAAATATTCATAAATATCCGTAAATATCTATTTATTTTTCCGATATTAGTTTTTCCGAATATCCGTATTTTTTCGAGGCAAAACAAATAAAAAAATTAGATATCTGTTATATACGAAACAAATCATAAATACCTTTAAAAATCTGGATATCTGATCCGTGCCCGTACCTAATTATCAGTACCACACAGTAGCGCAGATGTAAGCTGTATATCTGTTACCTGATAAAAATGAATCTGGTAATTTTGTGCTAAATGAATTATCTATCATATGCTGTAGTGCAATCACTATTTATTTTTATTGAATTTTTTTTACTGGCTAAATGAAGGACACAATTTAAGAGAACCTCTATTGGTCATTCATAGAAAATGTTGACTGCAGAGATTTCCTTTCTGATTTTTAGAACCTCTTTCTTCCTTTTTCTTTCATTTAATTGATTAATTTATTCTGTTTAATAAAAAAAGTTATATTTCATTTTTTTAAGAATTTTAGAAAAGATCTAACCAATAAAATTGCTTCTTAATTTATAGTCCGAGTGTTGAATCTTAATTTAATCTGGACCTGGATATATATATATCTAAATTTGTCTAGAGGATAGGATTAAAATTGTGTGGTATATGATGGATTAACTTTATTTGATCTCCAATAGTTTCGTCATTCTCTCTCTGAATATTTGGTATTTCTTTGATTTTCCATATCTGGTGACACTTTCAACATATTTTGTAGCTTCTTTATTATTGATATTATGCCAGAGTATTATTTACGAGGTTCTAGAAGCAAATCTATATGGGGGATAGAACCGATAACCAGTAAAAGGCAGAAGAAATATATAATGTTTTTAACTGGAATATTGTGGATGTGAACTGGCCAAGCTAGTTCATCGTGCGTGTAAAATCAATGACATGGAAAGCAGCAATATTGTAAGATTCTCTCTCGAAAAGTTTATTGTGTTTATTTATGTACAGGATACAATGATACATATATAAGGTACTCTTTTTACAGTTATTGCTATGTTAACAATCGTATGTTTATTTTTCTTATATCCACTTTACACTACAGAAGTAACAGTTATTTTCTCCAACATGTAAAATACACAAGTTTTCTATATAAATAAATTTCACTGTTGTCTTCAAATTACTACTAAAATGTACATAAAACGGGACCATTGACATCTAAAGAATGTCAAATGAGAAATATAACTAGGTAAATATGGTATAGTTAGAGCATGACCATCAAAGATTCTTGGATAAAGCTTTCACGTATTCCAAAAAAAATATTGTAATATTTAAAAGTGATGAACTCGTTTTACAGGAGGATTGCTGCAATAAATCCGTTTTATCACTGTTTTGTATCTCCTACGACACGTGATGGTTTGCGATGGAACCATTATTTTTTTTAATCAAATGAAAAAGATAATAAAATAATCAAAATTGGAGCATAAGGAATCGAGTCCCCCCGTTCATGAATGCTCATGCTCTTAACCGGGCTTCACCTAACAAATGTGAAACATTTGTGTGGAGTCCCCTTTTAAAAAAAATCATTTTCTGTTTTAGTGTAATAATGAAAAAAAATTAAAATGCAAGAGATAAATAAAAAAATAATTTATAAAATGATATAAATTTTATAGCTTTGATATTTAAAAAATTATAGTGAATATTAAACAATTTTCAGTTTTAAATTACAAAATTTGCAACTCTTTTAAAGGAAGTAACTAATTTTTATAAAGTATAAAAAATTGGATAAAATTACATAATTTTAAAAAATTTCTTTTACGGCCTTAGATTCTCAGGTGAGGCTCCTTAATACTTGCTTTAGATGGAATTAACTTGATTATATAAAAAAAAGAAGCAAATCTATATTTCCAGACTGAATGTTGCTTCTTTTTTTTGTTTGGTCAACTTATGCATTTATATTAAAAGGGAGTCTAGCATATAGGTTAAAGATGGACTCACACAGATAAATAGGTAATTGTAACAAATCGATGTGAGAAGAAATAGATTAACTGATTGATAAACAATAAAGAAAGACACATAAATTTAACGTAGTTCACTCCTAACAGTTATGTCCACAAACAAAGAGGGTACTTTATTGATGGACCCAAGTTTTCAGAGTATAACTCATACTACAAAATAAGGTAAACCCCTAACAGTATATATGAGAAAGCATTTAATGAATTTTCCATATTTTTCGGATTTGGCATAGAGTGTACGCTCCATGTTGCAGGAAACACCCACTCCATGCCACGGAGCACCCACACCATGTACTAGGGAACGCCCGTTCCCTACCAGAGATCATCTGATCCATGACACTTGGATCGCCCGATCTTCGCCAAACTCACATATTCAATGCATATTTCATCAAATACCCACCTTGACTTGAATAATTTTTAATCCGATGTACCAGAATGTAGTTCTTCGTACTTAGAATACATATGTAGCAAACTCTCTCTTTGCCTCAATACCTCAGATGTTCCGTCAAACTCAGATGTCATATGCCCCATCGGACTAGATGCTCTTCAAAGCGAGAGGCTCTTTCGAGCCAGATGCCTCTTAAGACCAAATGCCCATAAGGGCTAGATTTAACAGCTTGAGATATTCAGCAAGTCAAGTCAATGCTTGAACTTTCTATGAGGAGCTGGCTTAGTGAACATATCCGCATGATTATTAGTTGTTACTACCTTCTTCACTTCAATCGTCTTTTTATTTCTCAGAAAATGGTATCTTACATTGACATGCTTGGTTCTCTCGTGATGAACTTGATCATTGGCTAAACAAATAACACTCAAGCTATCACAGAACAAAGTAGCTTAATCATGAAGAAAACCCAAATCACTGACCAATCATTTCAGCCATATTGCCTCCTTAGCATATTCTGTTAATGTCATATACTTTGTCTCAGTTGTATGTGTATGTATGTCATATTTCTTTTTTGATTAGCGATCAACACAAAAACATTTCTAAAGATATTTCAAAATTACTGGCACATTCGTGTATGTTTTTTTTGATATAGATTCATTCGTGTAATATATTTAATTTTAAGAAATTAATTATAAAATATTAAATTAATACTTTGCTATCAATGTTTACAAACAACCTTTTATTTATTTTTTAATCTAAATGATACTTTTGCTTTCATAAGATATATATATATATATATGAGCACTAAAAACCCAAAACAAACATCTATAAAGAAATCATCAAATGCTCAAACTTTCTAACCAATTAAACATTATATAATGGATTAAATTTACTCATGTGAACACAACAAAAGAAGAATTTTAGCCAAAAAAAAAGAAAATAAAATATAGTTTGACCAAAAAAAAATAGTAGTAAAGAACAATAATAAATCACACAGACCGGACGTGTAACGGCTATATTCTCTCTCCGGCGATTTTTTGGGCGATCTGCTTCTTTCGACCGTTGCCTCGCCGTCGGTGGCCTCTAGGCTCGCCGGCGCCCCGTTCTCTTGTGCTCTCTCTCTTCTCATCTTCATGTCTCGATGCTTCTCGCCAAAAAGAAGTATCGCCCCCCTTTTCTCGGCTCCTCCCGAGGCCGTAGTTTGATTCGTTCGATTCAGAGATCCGCCATGACAAAGAAGAAGTCCAAACCCATCTCGTTCGTCAATCTCCCCGATTTTGATGTTGCTACTTCTGGGCTCTTGGATTCCTCCCCGTCTTCGCCTTCTCGTGTGGCTGGTGCTACTTTCTTCACGTTTGGATCCCTCGGTCCTGTTCAAGGCAGTTTTGATTTGGTCTCTGGTTCTACTTCCAGTCTCGTTTGCTCTCCGAATTCAGCCTCTCTGTCATCTCTGCGGTCTGTTTCTCCTCCTGCCCCGGTGGTTCCCCACCGTCTGGATATTGGTGGCTCTGTTTCTACTGCTCCGGTTGTTCCTCGATTTCCGGTTGATAGCTTCAAATCTGCTGCTGTTGGCTCTGTTCCACCTGTGGTTGGTTCTACTTCTGGGTTTTCTTCTGCTAATGTTGCTTCTGCTGTTGCTTCCACGGCGGTTCGTTCGGCCCTTGCTCCTGTTGGGTCTCTCTCTGGTCCACAATCTTCAGTTCTTGTCTCCACTCCTGCGGGTGTTGGTCCTGCTATTGTTGGGTCTGTTTTGGTCCCTGATTCTACTCATCCCGCAACGGTTCCGGCTGCCTCTCCTGTCAAGAATTATGCAGAGCTTCTCAAAAGTTCTGCTCAGCTTCAGGAACTTGGAACTCCGGAAGAACACGTTTCTGGAGCCCCTTTTGTTCTTATTCCAGACGAAAACATTGAAGCCGCTAAGCTGGAATTTAAAGACTTTATCTACGCCCGTTTTCATGGAGACTATCCTTCCATGGGAAAGATTATCGGTGTGGTGAACGCTGTTTGGGCTCGAACTGGTCCTAAGATCTTTGTCCATAATATTGGGGAAGGTATATATTTGCTCCACGTGACTAACCCTCGTACTCGTGAGGCTCTCCTTTCTCGAACCTGCTGGAACATTGGTGGGCTGCCGATGTTTGTGGCTCCCTGGGCTTCGGATTTTTCACCTGATGAACCACCTCTAACAAGTGCGGTGGTCCCGGTAGAGATGCGCAATGTTCCTTATCTGCTCTTTAACAGAGAGAGCTTGAGTCGTATTGCGACTGCAATTGGTAAACCGGATTGTCTTGCTCCGGAGACTGAACGTAAAGTAAACTTTGAGGTAGCTAAGATCTATGTGAGGGTGGACCTAACCTCTCCTCTTCCAAGCAAGATTATCTCTGGGTTTTCAAATGGTAGGGAGGTTGAGATTGATGTCTCTTACCCTTGGCTCCCTTCTAAATGTGATCTCTGCAATAAGTTTGGTCATGTCGAGGCTAAATGTCCTAACCGTTTTATTGGAGTTTCGGACCATTTGGGAGTGAAGAATCAGTCACTTGATAATCCTCGAAGGCGCTCTAGATCAAGGCCTGGCCGTTCTACTGAGAAAAAGCTGAAACAAGGGACCCTCTGCTATGTTCCGGTTCGTAAGCCTTCTCGTGACCAGGAGATAGGTAACTCTACAGCGGAGGTTCCAAAGACAGTGTCTCCCAGTGTCTCGTCTTCGGACCTCCTGCCTGCTCAACCTACTGAACTTGAAGAAGGGGAGATTCCCCAGCTTCATCTGGTGGAGACTAATTCATCTTCTCTTACGGCTATAGAAAAAGTTCCGGAGCAGAATCAACACGAAGACTTCTCTGTTCCTCCCACCTCAGTAGAGTTAGTAGACGCCACTGTGAGTATTGATCCACTCTCTTCTTCTGTTCCGGCAGCTGTTGTCGACCAGGGACTCCTCCTTATTGAAGAATCTACTATGTCTGCTCCGTCGGTAGTGTCTGCTGTTGCTGATGCGAACATGGTTAGTGTTGAGGGCCTGCTGCTGTCTGACGTCGCCTTGCCTCTCCTTGGTGCAGAAAGCCCTCCTCCGGTTGAGAATGCTATAGGCACCTTACCTATTAGGGAGGAGATAGTAAACAAGGTCACCACCACTGATGAGACTTCAGAGGAACACATCAATTCTACTTCTACTCTTCTGGACACAGTGGGAGTCATTACTGATACTCCTCCGTCTGAAAACATGGAGGGAGGTGAACCTTTTTACCTGGTTAAAAACAGGGGGAGTGGCCGCAAGGCTGCTAATCACTAAAAACTTTTTGATATGTATTTTGCGTGGAATGTTAGAGGGCTGAATAGTGCAAGACGCCACACTATGACAAGGGATTGGATTAATATCCATCGTCCACTTTTCGGAGCTTTTTTGGAAACACACATTTTGGAGGGTAATAAAGAAAGAGTTCTAGGAGCCATCCCTAGGGGTTGGAAATATTTTGGGAATTATGATGATGATGCCTCGGGCCGTATTGTGGTTGTTTGGGACCCGAGGGTAACCGTGATGATCTATGACGCTTCTGCTCAATCAGTTACTTGTGGTATTTCTATTTTGTCTGAGAATGTCACATTCACAGTTACTTTTGTCTATGGTTTTAATCTGTTGGATGCTAGGAGGAGCTTATGGTCCAGGCTTGTTGATTTACATGCTTCTTCTCCAGTCTCTACTCATCCCTGGGCAGTATTGGGGGATTTTAACCAGATGCTTCGATCCTCTCATCACTCTCTTCATCTAACATCGCGGTTTGATCTCTGGAATGGATGAAGCTAATTTTGCTCTTCAAGATGCTGAGTTGTTTGAGGCACAAGCTAAGGGTCTTCCATTTACTTGGAGAAATAGCCAAGATGATAGTCATATATCTACTCGGATCGACCATGCTTTTATCAACCAATCTTGGTCTACAGCGTTCCCTGACTCATATGCTGATTTTCTAGATCCTTCTCAGTCGGATCATACTCCTTGCCTGTTCATGATGCCTTCTGCTAGACGCCGGATAGTGAAACCGTTCAAATTCTTCCATCATGTGATTGATCATCCAGAGTATGCAGGGACTGTTAGTGAAGCTTGGGATTCTCGTCGGATTACAGGTACTGCTCAGTTCAAGTTGGTGCGCTCTCTCAAGTTATTAAAAAAGCCTCTCCGTAGGCTAAACAAGCGCCACTTTAGTGGCATTTCTCAACGTGTTAAGTCACAGAAGGATATAGTGGACGGTCTTCAACGGGTTCTGCTTACTTCACCTACTGCGTCTGTGGCTAGAGAAGAACATGCAGAGCGTGATAAGCTAAATACTCTTCTTACAGCTGAGGAAAAGTTCTATCGCCAGAAATCCAGAGTTCAATGGGGGAATAGTGGGGATCGCAACACTCCTTTTTACCACAGGACAGTCTCTTCTCATGCTTCCAAGAATCATATTCACTTTCTCAAAGATGGTGATGACCACTTCTTTCACTCCTCAGATGACATAAAGGCACACGCTGCAAATTATTTTCAGAGTATTCTAGGTTCTACAGACCTTCCATCCTCCTCTGCTTCAACGGATGACCTGAGATCTTTGCTTCCTTTCCGCTGTACTGATCTACAGCAGAATTATCTAAAGCGTGATGTTTCTGCAGCGGAAATTAAAGCTACTCTGTTCTCCATGCCTTTAAATAAAAGCCCGGGACCTGATGGCTACTCGGTTGAATTCATTAGAACTTCTTGGGATGTTGTGGGAGATGATGGCGTCTCTGCTGTCAAGGAATTTTTTCGGAATGGTAGGCTTCTCAAGGATATGAACACCACAGCTATTGCTCTGATTTCTAAGATGCCGGAAGCGTGTCGTCTAACGGATTATAGACCAATAAGCTTTTGCAACATTGTGTACAAGCTTATCTCCAAGATAATTGCAAACCGTCTGAAGCCTATTCTGTCAAAATGTGTTAGTCCGAATCAAGCAGCTTTCTTGAAAGGTCGTAGTCTCGGTGAGAATGTCCTTCTAGCTACTGAACTAATCCGTGATTACAACAAATCCTCCTGTCATCACAGTGCTATGTTGAAAATTGATATTCGCAAGGCTTTTGATACGGTATGTTGGGACTTTGTGATAAAGGTATTGGAAGCTCAGCAGTTCCCAACCATGTTTATTACATGGATAACCGAGTGCATCTCCTCTCCGAGGTTCTCAGTGGCAATCAATGGGGAGCTGGCTGGCTTTTTTGAAGGAAAGAAGGGTTTGAGACAGGGGGGTTCTATCTCTCCATATCTTTTCATTATGCTTATGGAAGTCTTATCTAGATTGCTAGACAAAGCGGAATCGGATGGAGCTTTTGTGTTACATCCTAAATGTTCTTCTCCTAAGCTTACCCATCTGCTGTTTGCGGATGATCTTCTTGTTTTCTCGGATGGCTCAAGCAACTCCACAGCAGGTATCAAGTCCGTCATGGATCAGTTTAAGGATTGGTCGGGACTAGACACTAATGAAGCTAAATCTGAAATTTTCTATGGAGGTTTTACAGTCGCGGAGGCCTCTTCTTTGTATACTCTTTCTGGTTTCCGCAGGGGAGAGTTTCCGACAAGATATCTTGGCCTGCCCTTGAGTCCCAAACGGATCTCAGCTGCTACTCTTCAGCCTTTCATTGACCGTATCACAGCAAAGCTTCATTCTTGGACGGTTAAGTTTCTTTCTTTTGCAGGGAAGGTGACTTTGATTTCTTCAGTTATTTACTCCATGGTTAACTTCTGGAGTTCGGTTTTTGTGCTCCCCAAGTGGTTCTATGCAAACGTCGATTCTATATGCTCTGGTTTCTTGTGGAAAAATAGCACTTCTTCAGCTGTGGGAGCTAGAGTCGCCTGGATTAATGTATGCAAACCGAAATCAGAAGGAGGAGTGGGCCTCCGTAGGCTGGAGGACTTTGAGATGGTCTTCAGATTGAAGAGACTTTGGCTCTTCTTCTATGGTTCTAGCTCCTTATGGGTTCCCTGGCTCACTAATAACAGGTTTGGAGGAAGGAGTATTTGGTTGATTGATGACTCTCCTAGATTCTCGAATACGGTTAGGAGCATGTTACAATTAAAGAATCAATTATCAACGTTTCTCCGGTGCAATGTTGGCAACGGGAATAAGGCTCTGTTCTGGTATGATTATTGGACAGATTTGGGTCCCCTGCACCTCCTTTTAGGTCCATCTGGGCCTCGGTTTCATCGCATTCCCCGTACAGCTACTATCTCCCAAGCAGTACGTAACGGTGGCTGGAACTTACCTCCCCCTCGCTCTGAGAATGCACTGATCCTACAGACAGTCCTGGCCACCACGCAGCTTCCGTCGGAGAGCTCGGGTGAAGATGCATATTTATGGAAGCTGGCTTCGGGTGGTTTTGGCTCTTCGTTCTCTTCGAAAGTAACGTGGGAGAGAATACGTGTGCCTGCTGCAGTTGTGGTTTGGCACAAGGTCGTCTGGTTCAAAGAGGAAGTTCCTCGTTACTCGTTCATCTCGTGGACTGCTTTTCTTGGTCGTCTTCCTACTAGAGACCGCTTAATTTCTTGGGGAGTCCAAGTTCCTCCAGGTTGTGTCCTTTGCTCTATTGCTGATGAATCTATCGCTCATTTGTTTTTCAATTGTCCCTTTGCGTCTGCTACTTGGAATCGGTTTTGTGGCAGGTACTTGGCGGCTCCTCCGGTCTCACTCGATGCAGTTGTTACCTTGTGCCAGCAGCTTCAGGGGCCTCATGCTCCTCGTGCAGTTACGGTCTTGAAGCTTCTCAACCAGGTCATCATTTATTCCCTTTGGCGTGAGCGTAATGCTCGTATCTTCAAAGGCATAGCATCATCTCAAGAAGCGCTCTTCAAGCTGGTGGATCGTTCAGTGCGTGATAGGCTCCTCTCCCTGCCTAGGCCCGCTGCCTCTGTCTGTTCTCCCTCCCTTTTAGAGCTGTATTTCTGTTTCATTTCCCCTTATAGTTAGTGCTCCTTCTACTCTCTCATCTTCTTGCCTTTGTGTTGCTGCTCCTCCCCTTTCTTTCTTGTGTAATAAGTTGTGTCAAACAACATTGTAGAAAACTTTAAAAAGCTGGTATAAATCTTAACATTTAAACGAAAAAAAAAAAAAAAATAGTAATGCTAGTAAACGCAGCGTTGCTACAAAGAAACATAAATGGTAGCATCCATAGTCCTTGGAAAATCAACATTCTCAACTAAGTGAATGTACGTGAGAAGCGAATCAGATCCGATGTCTTTTGAGACACTTGTCTGCTTCGAACTTTAAGCTTAGGACAAAAAACGTGTCAATTTGATTCGAATAAAGGTTAGACTTTCAGTGAGAAAAACAAATGTTTATTTTTTTGAAAAACCCGATTCAGTGAATTGTTACATCGACTGGAATTTGATTATGACAGCCCAAATAAACTGATTAGATAGAAAAAAACAATTTGATGAGAGTCAAACAATGAATCCCATGTTGATGCGGAAACGTTTTAAGAGATTAACCAATCAATTATTCTGACAAATTATTTGCTTGATCGAAATATACCACACGATAAAAAGCTTAGAAACAACAAAAGAAAAAAAAAACAGAAGAAATATATATATATAACCACATAATACCGATACGACTTAGCAATCTAATGGTTTTGGTGGATCCAAAAACTCATAATAGGAATTTATTAGTGTTGGTGTTTGCAAATTTAGAAAAGAAAAAAAAATTATAAGCACTAATATTTTTAAAACACAATAATTATGACTGAACTCGACAAAAATAGATTGTATTAATGATAATCGATGTACAAGATCAAACATGTTAATAAGACTCAAACTAGTTTAAAGACAAATGAATAAAATAAGGTCAAAGTAATTGAGGGTGAGAGCTTAAGGTCGCAATCTAAAGGTGTGTGTATGTGGGAATGTATGTGAATGAATTCTCTTCTTGTCTTGTGCTATTCTCCTTTTTATGCTTATTTATGCCGTTTTACATCAACGATATCTTCCCGTTCGTACTTGCTCACCCGATCGCAGCGAGTTTCGATGCGTCAAGAAAACATAAACAACTTTGATACTCTGTTTGATGATGTCTTTTTTTTGTTGAGGTCGAAATGAAACATAACGACCATCGGTTGCAATCTTATGCATGTGTACGAATCCTCCAGGACAAGTCCAAATCTAGGTCCAACATTGTCGTATCTCGGCGAACTCTCGACCTTAAGCCCATGCCAAGTTTGAGATCAAAGGCTAGCTTCTGTCGACTTGCCATTCTCGGACCCCATATATTTTAATGGATGCATACTGATCCGAACCCAATAATTGTTCCCCCGATCTTTGAATGGACTGTCTTAATCGAAGGACGGGATCTATTTTGATTTATGTATCTTTTTCTTTACCTCGGGGATTTTTATGGCATGATTTACTCGCACCCATGGGGATAACTAAGAAACATTCTTTTCAGATTTTGATTTCCTAACTAATCCAAAACGATGTCTGGGTATTATTCGTTATGAAAATCTTTCGAGATTCTGAGAAACCAAGTATAAATACGGGCACTGTGGTCTTCATTTGTTATCATTTTCCCTACTCCTTTACCAGCCTGCAAATCATGTCTACAAGTAGAGATCCACCTTCTATGAAAACTACCCTTCTAACTTTCTTATAAAAGACTTTCTTTACCATTCATTCTAGAAAATTCTTAATGGTACCTTACATGTAATGGTACCAATTTTTTTGTGATGTTAAGAAGTAAAACAAAGACGATAAAAAATCTATTAGCTCAACAAAATGAGATATAAGGTAAATATATATTTTAACCTTACATGTAAGGCAACTCCTATTTCAACAAAATGAGATAAAACCCTTTAACAAAAAAAGATAGGCTTTACTAGATAGCAATAAACATTAAAATATATGTTAGTGCGGAGTCTCTGTTAAATTTGAAGTTGGGACTTGGGATGTCCCTATGTAGGAATATCAATAATATCAGAAGCTTTACGAAAGACTGTAATACTTCAAAAAGAAACAAAGATAAAAAACTGTAATACATTGAATCTAAAATTCATTTACATGCTTTGACAAGGAATAAATAGATAAATATGATTTTCTATGTCATGTCTTAAGAGTTTTGAACCACGTGCTTGAAAGTTTTAACTTCGACTCGTCATTAAAGATTCTCCTCTGCGTCATCAACGTTACGTCATCACTTCCTTCTATGCCACGCACGATAATAAATTACGGTGGTGATTGTTTTACTAGCTTTTACATTTTGGTTTCTAGTTTTTGGCTTTTAGTTTTTGGTTTTTAGATTTTAGTTTTTGATTTTTGGGTGATGATTGTTTCATTGGTTTTTAGATTTTAGTTTCTAGTTTTTGGATTTTGGTTTATGGCTTTTAGATTTTAGTTTTTAGTTTTTAGTTTTTGATTTTGCTGTAGATTTTAGTTTTTTCAAAAACATGAATGGTTGTTTTAGATTTTGCTTTTTAGTTTTTATTTTTTTTATTAATAAAATGAAAATATTATTACTAATAAAATATTTATTCTGCAATAGTAAAATGTTAAAGAAGTGAGCTTTAGGCGCTTGAACTTGGAAACCATTAACAGCCATAATAGCCTTAATATCAATACCACTAGGCCACTATTGTACATTTTATACAAAACACACATAAAATTAATTTAAAAAAAATTCTGTAAATAAAAATAAACAATTGTGAATATCATATACAAAATTTTTAAAATTTATACTTAGTAAAGTTTATAAAAAAGGAAAATATTCATAATATTGTTTTATATAAGTATTTTTTAAAAAAATAGGAAGTATATTTAATAAGTATGAAATAGTAAAAGAAAAATACTAGTTCTAGCCCTAGTTAATATTAATTAAAAACAAAAGAATACAAAATGTAAATTAATTGGTATCAAACAGTAAAAGAAAAAAATATATTATTTCTCTAAATAAAATAAAAAGTTATTAACATCAGTTTGTTGTTAGATGTGTGTTAAAAAAGTAGCTAAAAGCTTTAAGTATATGTGCTCAGGGTTTGATTATAAACAATATCCATATGTACATTTATTTCAAATATCATTGTTGGATTAATGATTTTTTATTTGTAATGAGAATATGTAAAACACGTTTGAAGCAAAAAAACTAGAAAAAAATGGTTTTTTTTGGTTTTTGTTTAGAAATTGACAGTTATTTTAAAAACTAGTTTCCCTAGAAAATAGAAAATCCATTTGACTAGAATCATGATTGGGTAAAAAGTAGTTTTGGAAAATCAAAATCTAAAAATTAGTTTAGATTTTACTCAATTACGGAAAATCATAATAAAATGTTTTTTTGTTTGTGTTCTTCATTTTTTTCTTATTGTTTATTTTGTGTTCATAATGAGAGATCGGGTGAGAGATAGAGAGAATCAAACGAGAGAAGCAGCGGGATCAAGATCTACTGAAAGTAAATCGATTGATTCGTAACAGTTTTAAAGATCACAAAGTATGGGTTTAAGCCTCTTGACCACACTAAGTGCCGATTATATTGTTGAAGAGAAGTGTTTGTATGGCAAACATTGTTTCATTGGTTTTTAGATTTTAGTTTATAGTTTTTGGATTTTGCTTTTTGGTTTTTAGATTTTAGTTTTTAGTTTTTAGTTTTTGATTTTGCAGTAGATTTTGGTTTTTTTCAAAAACATGAATGGTTGTTTTAGATTTTGGTTTTTAGTTTTTATTTTGTTTTAAATTAATAAAATGAAAAATATTATTACTAGTATAATATTTATTCTGCAATAGTAAAATGTTAAAGAAAATGAGCTTTAGGCGCTTGAACTTGGGAACCATTAACAGCAATAATAGCCCTAATACCAATACCACTAGGCCACTATTGTACATTTTATACAAAACACATATAAAATTAATTTATAAAAATCTGCAAATAAAAATAAACTATTGTGAATATCATATTTTTTTTGAAAATATATACTTAATAAAGTTTATAAAAAGGGAAATACTCATAATCTTATTTTATATTAAGTATTTTAAAAAAAAAAATAGGAAATATATTTAATAATTATGAAATAGTAAAAGAAACATACTAGTTCTAGCCCTAGTTAATATTAATTAAAACCAAAATAATACAAAATGTAACTTAATTGGTATCAAACAGTGAAAGAAAAAAAAATATTATTTCTCTAAATAAAATAAAAAGTTATTAACATCAGTTTGTTTTTAGATGTGTGTTAAAAAGTATTTAAAAGCTTTAAGTATATGTGCTCAGGGTTTGATTATAATCATTATCCATGTGTACATTTATTTCAAATATCCTACGGTAGTTTTTGTTGGTTTTTTATTTGTAATGAGAATATGTAGAACACGTTTGAAGCAAAAAACTAGAAAAAGTTGGTTTTTGGTTTTTGTTTAGAGATTGACAATTATTTTAAAAACTAGTTTCATAATTGGCTAAAAAGTAGTTTTTGGAAAATCAAAATCTAAAAACTAGTTTAGAATCTACAAACAATCAAGCTCTTGGTTTTTGATTTTGCAGTAGATTTTGGTTTTTTGGAAAACATGATTGGTTGTTTTAGATTTTGGTTTTAGCTTTTGATTTTTCTTTTTAAAATTAAGTAAATAAGAGTATTAGGAAAATGTTTATTTAAAAATAATAAAAAATACTGACATCAAAAAACATATAAATTTTTAATATTTTTTAAAATGTATATAACATAAAACTATCGTAATTTCTAAATAGATAAATAAATTTGATAATAAATATATATTTATGCATAAATATATTTTAAAATAAAAACAATCAATCTGTGTAGATAGTTATACGTTGGTATATTTTATTCAAATATTATATAAATTTAATATTTATTTTTTAAATACAAAATAAATTAAAGTGTAACAAATTTACAATATATAGACTTAAATTTTTTAATTAATTTACTATAACAATTACATCAAAAAAATATAACTAAAATTATTGAATTTAAAGAAATCATTTTTTGATAGTAGAGAAAGACTAAGAAAATTTAGATTTTGGTTTTAAAGAAAAAAGAGATTATCAAAAAAACATATAAAATTTACATAAAAATAAATTTATATAATTAATTTTATTTTATTGACAAGTTTTAAAATGTTTTTAACATAAATTATATTTTGCATTATTATATTATTAAACAAAGGCTTTTACTAGAGCTGATTGTTTTATAGTAGTTATTGTTTTAATTTATTTTTATTTACTAATAATGCATAAATATAGGAAATTTTAAATTAAAAAAAAGAAAAAAAACTGTCGTTGGATTTTGAAAAACCACAAAAACTTAGATTTTGGTTTTTCTGTAGAAAATACAGTTATTGCAAAAAACTAGTTTTCCTATATTTTAGAGAATCTATTTCTTTAAAATCTTGATTGTCTACAAAATGGTTTTTCCAAAATCAAAAGCCAAAAACCATTTCAAAATCTGTAAACAATCAACCTCGTACGTTTACCAGTTTTTTTTGGTAAACGTGCTAAAATTATATTACCATTCTCAAGTTTGCGAAAGAAATTACAAAGAATATTATAAGTTTTCTGGGTTTTAAATGGGCCAACCAGTTAGATTACATGTTAATGATGATTTTTAAAAAAAATTATATAACTTTATTTAATTTTTAATTTCTTACTAGATTCTCACCCATTCTTTTTACCTTTTTATTGCTTTTTCAATATAAAATTGACAATTCTTCGTTTTAATTATATAAACTGAGACATGATCAATTATAAATTGTATAAAATATTTTTGATTAAGTTTTATCCTCGTGTAGTTACAAAAATTCAATCTTTAATATCAATTTTTACAAATTATTGCAGACTTTAATTTATGTTATTGATATTAAAAAATTTATGGGATATAAAAGTGATTATATAAAAACATAACCTATTTAACACGATATCAAACTATTCGGCCCAAAAAAACTCGCAAGACCCATTATCAAAACCATAAAGTCGACATCACCATTTTAGTAAATTGGTGTACGAAAGAAAGTCCACATAAATGTTGAAATATGTCCACAAAACTGAAAGACAATAATGTCATTAATGAGATTTTTTAGTTAGTCATATCATTAAGGACATTTTGGAAAAACTGAAAGACAATAATGCTAAAAACCGCAGTGTTTTTTTTTCATTTATCGACTCAAAACACATTATTAACGTGTGATTGATCTTTTAAAAATATCTTATAATATTTTAAGATTTTTAATAATTTAATCATATATTTTTTAATTATTACATAAACTTGTGATTTTTAAACTTTGATGATATTTTTATTATGTCATCCAAATAAAAATGATAATATAAAAAGCTGACAATATTAGTTTTTTTATGACCTATTTTAAGTTTTGTATTTTTTTAGATTTAAAATTTTATTTATGATACATAGATTTAAGAAAACGATATTATCATGTTATAATTTTTGTTGATTAACTATTTTTATAATATATATGTGTAATATTTAAATTTAAAATATTTATATTAAATAAATATATTATATCAACCCATTGTTTATTGATCATTTAAATATATAATATGTGGGCCAAAAATCAAAAGACTCAAATGCCATTAATGAATTTTATTAACCATTTACAAAAATAAGGATACTTTTGGAAAAATTGTAATTTTCATTAAAGGCATAAAATGAGAATGATCTCTTTTTAGTAGTATTGATTATTCAAACTGGATTATATAAACACCGGGTTTACCATTGGTTTGACTTCTGGGTATGATATGAAAACAATGAATATATATTTTTAACATAGAGTCTTAGATCAAAATTCAAAAATAGTACTTAGTATCAACTAAACATTTTTACCCAAAAAACAAATATGCGCGTTCAAAACCATAGATCAAAATCTAATATAATATTATAACCACATACACCTATTAGGTCAATGACATAAGTTGGTTGATATGGATAAGTGTAGTACTCAATGTCTAGGTGGTAGTTTAGCTGTCAAGCCAAACTAGGCTGTTCTTAATCAAAGAGACTGCAAGCTCATTGCCTAACCTAAGTGCAATCAAAAAAATTGGAAGTAATCAGATAACAATTCTAACAGACTATACAAGAATGATCTCAAATTCCATATAAGATGCTCAAACAAAATAATTAACAAGTTCTATAGGTTTCAATGTCATTCAATTAGACTAATCACTTTCATGACAATAATCGCTATACTAATCATACACTAAACATCAATGCACATTGTTTAACATAATTAATCATGCATAAATCATAAGTCTACTAACCATTTAACATCTCTAAAATCAAATCTCATTTGCCAAACATGTTAAATACAATATTAGATTGATTCAAGCATTTTAATTGAACACTTTCCATGCCTGAAATCATTTATAATCTAAATCAACTCGATGAAATCAAATTCACTTAATCACCTTAATCTACTTAACCCATGAATCACAAAGTGACAACCCTCTAATTTTGCTTATTAACATGACTAGCCTTAAACTCATGTTAAGTTTAAGGCTAGTCATCTTAATAATAGCAAGATAAACACCAAATTTAGTTCCTTACAAAATCAAATTCAAGCTTTTACAAGTTTTACAAGAGAAATGAGAGAGAAATGAAATGTAAGTCCAAACACTAGTTATAAGTTTGAAAGTAAACGTTTATTTATCAAAAAATGTTAAAATATATTAGTTTATATTTTGTTAAAAAGTATTTTTCGCGCTTAAAAAGCGCAAGCAGTGTAGTTGGTGAAATTTCAAATTTGGAAGTAAACGTAATACTCTCTCTGTTCCTAAATGATTGATGTTCTGGAAAAAAATGTTAACTATTATTTTTAAATTTTTCAATGTATGATTTAATGAAAAATTATAAGTTTCAAAAGTTTTAAAAAAAATGGTGTATTGAATTTCTATTGGTTAAAAGCTATGAAAAATTGTTATTCATAAAAATAATGTATTTACAATCAAAATTTAATGAATTTTATTAATATATGTCAAAAATCTAAAACGTCGATTTAAAAAAAACAGAGGGAGTACCTTTTTTATTTTAGTAATCGTAAACGTGATACATGTTGCCAGTAAACGTAATGCATGTTGCTTAAACGCGGACACTATGGGAGTTGACTTAGGTTTGGTAGGAAAATAATAATCTCCGAAAAGTAAAAATGTCAACGCATTATGAAGGAAATATAAATTAGAACTAGTCTCATTATTCTTATTCTATTTCATTGGTCAAATTTTACAACACAACACGTTTGGGCTTGCGAGTCAAACGGACAGT
Organism: Hirschfeldia incana; assembly: GCA_026261945.1. Lineage (NCBI taxonomy): Eukaryota > Viridiplantae > Streptophyta > Magnoliopsida > Brassicales > Brassicaceae > Hirschfeldia > Hirschfeldia incana. Next base: position 1,119,024 of record JABCMI010000040.1, on the reverse strand, counting down.
TCACATAAGGATTTGACACAATATTATGGTTTTTGTTGCGGTTAGTGTGACATTTCAACAATGATTAAATTGATCTTAACCAGTTTGGTTAAGTGATATTGTGGTGCAATGATCTGTTTGGAGATAACCGGGTTGGTTATTGATTAGAGCTGATTCGAGGTGTACACGGGGTTCCACTACTTAAGAAGAGATTGAAGAAAGAAGAGTTCATCATCCTGAGAAAATCAGAATCAGAAAACACTTGAGAGAGAGTCCAAGAAACAAGAGGAGATCACCGAGAGAGAGCGTGAATTGTATTTTGATTCATAGGCTCTTGAGCTGATATTGTAAACTCTTTGGTGATTCTAGTGTAGGGTTTACTTGTGCCGTCAAGCACCTAGATATACGGATTCACATGGAATCCCGAACTGGATTAAAAAGGTGATGATTGTTTCATTGGTTTTTAGATTTTAGTTTCTAGTTTTTGGATTTTGGTTTATGGCTTTTAGATTTTAGTTTTTAGTTTTTGATTTTGCTGTAGATTTTAGTTTTTTCAAAAACATGAATGGTTGTTTTAGATTTTGCTTTTTAGTTTTTATTTTTTTTATTAATAAAATGAAAATATTATTACTAGTAAAATATTTATTCTGCAATAGTAAAATGTTAAAGAAATGAGCTTTAGGCGCTTGAACTTGGGAACCATTAACAGCCATAATAGCCTTAATATCAATACCACTAGGCCACTATTGTATATTTTATACAAAACACACATAAAATTAATATAAAAAAAAATCTGTAAATAAAAATAAACGATTGTGAATATCATATACAAAATTTTTAAAATTTATACTTAGTAAAGTTTATAAAAAAGGAAAATATTCATAATATTGTTTTATATAAGTATTTTTTAAAAAAATAGGAAGTATATTTAATAAGTATGAAATAGTAAAAGAAAAATACTAGTTCTAGCCCTAGTTAATATTAATTAAAAACAAAAGAATACAAAATGTAAATTAATTGGTATCAAACAGTAAAAGAAAAAAATATATTATTTCTCTAAATAAAATAAAAAGTTATTAACATCAGTTTGTTGTTAGATGTGTGTTAAAAAAAGTATCTAAAAGATTTAAGTATATGTGCTCAGGGTTTGATTATAAACAGTATCCATATGTACATTTATTTCAAATATCATTGTTGGATTAATGATTTTTTATTTGTAATGAGGATATGTAAAACACGTTTGAAGCAAAAAAACTAGAAAAAATGGTTTTTTGGTTTTTGTTTAGAAATTGACAGTTATTTTAAAAACTAGTTTCCCTAGAAAATAGGAAATCCATTTGACTAGAATCATGATTGGGTAAAAAGTAGTTTTGGAAAATCAAAATCTAAAAACTAGTTTAGATTTTACTCAATTACGGAAAATCATAATAAAATGTTTTTTTGTTTGTGTTCTTCATTTTTTTCTTATTGTTTATTTTGTGTTCATAATGAGAGATCGGGTGAGAGATAGAGAGAATCAAACGAGAGAAGCAGTGGGATCAAGATCTACTGAAAGTAAATCGATTGATTCGTAACAGTTATAAAGATCACAAAGTATGGGTTTAAGCCTCTTGACCACACTAAGTGCCGATTATATTGTTGAAGAGAAGTGTTTGTATGGCAAACATTGTTTCATTGGTTTTTAGATTTTAGTTTATAGTTTTTGGATTTTGGTTTTTGGTTTTTAGATTTTAGTTTTTGATTTTGCAGTAGATTTTGGTTTTTTTCAAAAACATGAATGGTTGTTTTAGATTTTGGATTTTAGTTTTTATTTTGTTTTGAATTAATAAAATGAAAAATATTATTACTAGTATAATATTTATTCTGCAATAGTAAAATGTTAAAGAAAATGAGCTTTAGGCGCTTGAACTTGGGAACCATTAACAGCAATAATAGCCCTAATACCAATACCACTAGGCTACTATTGTACATTTTATACAAAACACATATAAAATTAATTTATAAAAATCTGCAAATAAAAATAAACTATTGTGAATATCATAATTTTTTTTGAAAATATATACTTAATAAAATTTATAAAAAAGGGAAATATTCATAATCTTATTTTATATTAAGTATTTTTTAAAAAAATAGGAAATATATTTAATAATTATGAAATAGTAAAAGAAAAATACTAGTTCTAGCCCTAGTTAATATTAATTAAAACCAAAATAATACAAAATGTAACTTAATTGGTATCAAACAGTGAAAGAAAGAAGAATATTATTTCTCTAAATAAAATAAAAAGTTATTAACATCAGTTTGTTTTTAGATGTGTGTTAAAAAGTATTTAAAAGCTTTAAGTATATGTGCTCAGGGTTTGATTATAATCATTATCCATGTGTACATTTATTTCAAATATCCTACGGTAGTTTTTGTTGGATTATTGATTTTTTATTTGTAATGAGAATATTTAGAACACGTTTGAAGCAAAAAACTAAAAAAAGTTGGTTTTTGGTTTTTGTTTAGAGATTGAAAATTATTTTAAAAACTAGTTTCCCTAGAAAATAGAAAATCCATTTGACTAGAATAATGATTGGCTAAAAAGTAGTTTTTGGAAAATCAAAATCTAAAAACTAGTTTAGAATCTACAAACAATCAAGCTCTGTAATGATTGTTTACATGGTTTTTGGATTTTAGTTTTTGGTATTTTGATTTTGGTTTTTAGATTTTGGATTTTGATTTTGCTGTAGATTCTAGTTTTTCAAAAAACTTGAATGGTGATTCGATATTCTAGATTCTAGTTTTTCGTTTTTAATTTTTAAGTTATTTATTATTTTAATAATTGCTTATAAGTTAATTTCTTTTTAACAAAATTAAAATTAATAAATTAAATATAATTTTTAATAAATAATACCAATCGATCTCATAAAAATATATAAACTGTACATTAATAATTTTTAAATAATAAATTTTATTTATTGACAAGTGTTTTTTTTAATTTTTTATACTTATCATATATTTTAAACAAATTATTTTCACTTAACCTTATTGTATATATTTTAAAGATACTTTAAAAATCTTGATTGGATGGTTATTCTAAATTTTGGTTTTGTGACTAATAAAATTATTTATAAAAAATCATGGTTTTAAAAAAAAAGGTAAAAATGTTATACTGGTTAGATCTTACAGTGCATAGGAATGAAAACTTATTATATAAAGTTTGGTTTTCAAAGTTATTAAATAACAAGATTGTGACACATGACAACTGTGTATTTAAGATTGTGACATATGTTAAATAATTAATCTTTACATAAATAGTTAATTAATAGTATTTTTCCTTTTAAGTTTTAAAAAAAATATTATAAACAAAAAATTATTTCATACAAGTAATTATTTGATATTATTTTCGCTTTTTATATCCAAAAAAGAAAATTGTAAAAATTATAAGAAAATCTTATTATATAAAGATTAGTTTTCAAAGTTACTAATTAACAAGATTGCGATACATGGCAATTGTGTATTTAAGATTGTGACATGTGTAAATAATTAATCTTTACAGAAATAGTTAATTAATAGTATTTTTCCTTATAAGTTTTAAACAAAATATTGTAAACAAAAAATAATTTCATACAAATTTAATAATATTTTTCCTTTTTAAGTTTAAAACAAAATATTCTAAACAAAAAAAAATTCATACAAGTAATTATTTGATATTATTTTCGTTTTTAATGTCCAAAAAATAAAATTGTAAAGTTATAAGAAAATAATTATTTGATATTATTTTCGTTTTTATATTCAAAAAAAAATTGTAAAAGTTATAAGAAAAAAATCCTTTTTACAAAATATTCTAAACAAAAAACAATTTCATACAAGTAATTATTTGATATTATTTTCGTTTTTTATATCCAAAAAAAGAAAATTGTAAAAGTTATAAGAAAATAATTCCTTTTTTACAACTTTATTTTGCTTAGAATTATAATAAGGAAAAAATACTTAGAATTGTGACATGTGTTAAGTAATTAATCTTTACATAAATAGTTCATTAATAGTATTTTTCCTTTTTAATTTTTAAACAAAATATTGTAAACAAAAATATATTCATACAAATTTAATAGTATTTTTCCTTTTTAAGTTTAAAACAAAATATTCTAAAAAACAAACAATGTTCATACAAGTAATTATTTCATATTATTTCCGTTTTTTATATTCAAAAAAGAGAATTGTAAAAGTTTTAAAAAATAATTTTTTTTATAAATATACTAAAAAACAACTTCATACAAGTAATTATTTGATATTATTTTCGTTTTTTATATATAAAAAAAGAAAATTAGAAAAGTTATAAGAAAATAATTTTTTTACAACTCTCTTTTGCTTATAATTCTAATAAGGAAAAATATTTAGATTTATTATAAATAGTCAGTTGTATTCTCAGGTTTTTATAATCCGTTAAAAAAATTAAACTATTATTTTTTTTCATAATTCTGCTTTGTCCTGATTTTAAAATGGAAAAACTAAAACTTCTTTAAAAAAGAAAATTATACTCATACATCTTATACAGTTTTATTTGTTACAATTCCATGCCTATTACAACATGTACTACATATTATTTTTATAAACAGTTATTCTCACAATTGAGATTCAGAAACATGGTCTTTAGAATACGCATATCAAAAAAATCAAATTAGTATCAAACTGTATAAAGTATAAATAGTTTTCTTACCTCTAATTGCATGATAAATGTTGATCTATAATTTTATTTATTGATAAAACATTAAAGCTTATTATTTATCTATATTCTCTTTTAAAATAGATAAATTATTTTATAGAAATAGATTTGTCCCAATGTGTGATTATACAATAAAATTCATTTACTTTTAGAGGAAAATATAGAGATATGATATTTTTGTTTATAAATAAAAACATGAAAATGTCATTCCATTACATTTTTTCCTTAAAAAATATAGAAACTCTATATCTGAATCATACAATGGAGAGATTCTCATTTATGAAAAAAAAATAGAGAAATATATAAAACTGAAAACTTGATATATTTTTAAGATGAATAAACCATACAAACCAAAAATATATAAATGCTAACGAATGCACACAAAAATTTGAGATACTACAATAACAACAAAAAACATTATTAAATTGTTATGGAAGCATTAAAATATGTATGACGTTGTCTTTAAGAAAAATAGCACATAAAATTAATACAAACATGCATTAAACTAAGAACTTGATATATATTTTAAGATGAATTAACCATACAAACCAAAATATATAAATGCTAACGAATGCACACAAAAATTAGAGATACTACAATAACAACACAAATTATTACTAAATTGTTATGGAAGCATTAAAATATGTATGAAAATTGATATTTTTTAAACATAACTTACACATATTTGAAAAAATTCACAAATTTTATTATAAATATTTAACTTTATAATAAAATATTCTTACAAAATGCTATCAAATGACGTTGTCAAATTAACATGATTGTGACATATATTCTTACTTTTTATTATAAAAGACAATAAAATATCAAAATCTAAAATATATAACCGCCATGTGTCGCAATCGTGTTAATTAGTAACTTTGAAAACTAAGCTTTATATAATAAGATTGATTTTATCGTAACTATTTTATCTTATTATATAAAGCTTAATTTTCAAAGTTAAACTAATATAATATATGTCTTAAAACACGTTATAATAAAATATTCTTACTTTATAATAAAATATTCTTACTTTTTTCTTAATGACGTTGTCTTTAAGAAAAATAGCACCGTAAATTAATACAAACATGCATTAAACTAAGAGTTTAAGAAAGTGTAGAACATTGTCTTCAACTCAATTGGCTTGATTCAACTTTTAAATTCTTTGTATTTTGCTTTATTTCGTATTTCTTTATATTGATTTTGATTTGAATTTTCGAGAATAGCTCTTTCCTCTAACCTTAAATCTAAAGTTGCTAATAACTCACTTCACTTATGCGACATAATTGTTAAAATAAGAGTATTAACCAAAACTTATGTGAGAAAAATAATTCTTATACCTTGAATAATTTTTACACTGTACATACAAAATCATACAATGAAATTAAAACATTAATATAACATGTGTTAAATAATAATTCTATTTTTAAAAAAATTAAACCAAAATAATTTTAAAAATTAGTTTTCCTTTTTTCAAAAAGTCTTAAACAAAAAAACTATAAGAGACAAATATAAATAATATTTAATATTTTTTTTAACAGTGGGTTTAAAATAATTATAAGATTAAAAAATGTTTCTTTACAAATTAAAATATTTTAAAAAAAACTTTTTTCTTATAGAAAACTTGACTCTTCAAAGTTTTCAAGTTTAAATTAATTGTAGTAATCCTTTTTTTTAAACCTTATTTTTTTAAGGTTGAATAAAATATATGGATTTAAGTTAATTACAAAATCAGTAAACATTCGTTTCAGAAAATAATTTCTTAGTAAAATAAATAATTACAAGATGAGTTTTTTGTTATATAAAGTTTGGTACTCAAAGTTTCTAATGAGCATAATCATGCACATGGTAATTATATATTTAAGATTATCATATGTGTCAAACAGCATTTTTTTTAACTTAAACTAAGAGAATTTAAATAGTTTTTTTTACTTTTTTTAAAGTCGTAAACAAAAAAAGGAAAAAATATTTATTTCTATATAAATAATTATTAATAAATTAATTTAAAAATGTGGGTTTATGATAATTACAAAATAAAAAATATTATTTAAAGATGATACATTGTAATAGAAAGTTTTCTAATTTTTATGTTTGTTATGAAATTGAAATATCAACCAAAACCCGTGCAACGCACGGATCCATATCTAGTAGTAAAATAATGAAAACTAATTCCTATGTTAAACCTAAATCTATCAACAGCAATATATACATATTATTTTAATAGTTAACTTTTAATTAATAAAATTTATTGTCACTAAAATGGTAATAATGATAGATAAACTACAAGGTTTGTTATTATTAAATAATTTTGTAATAAAATAAAGGGTATTTGCGCTGGTTGTGCAGAGTCAGAAGCCAAATTAAATATATGGAAAGAACGTAAACATTCTTATTTAATTCCAAAACTATCCCTACATATCATACTCTCTATAGACATCTGAAATTGATTTAGTCGGATATGCTTTTCCGTAGCCCCCAGGCCCCCCACTCTCAATAAACAACTCCCTCTCCAGTAACTTTCAATCCTAATCAGAATGATGATCGTTGCTGTTTTTGATAATCATTCGCCGGATGATCGTTTCTGTTTTTGATAATCATTCGCCGGATTTCATCTGAATATATAGACAAAGAAATAGGAAGAGTCACCTATAGATACATATGTATCTACTGACAAAAAATCTTGTAGAAGATGGTCATATTTAATAAGTAGCTACGTGTCTACTCCCTTAGCCACAATCATTAGATTCATATCCTGAAACTGTATCCTCTTTGCTCTGCCCTACCACTACATTCTCACGCGCCAAGATTATTGTCATTTACACGAGTTCTAGGGTAAATTGGTCATATAACGACACCAATTTCCATATCTTTAATTTCAGAAGATTTATTCTATAAATTTAATTTTGCTCTCAGCTATGTATATTGGCTTCATTAACTCTAAAATAAAAATAGTGTGTAAATTTTTTTTTTTGTTTTTCTTTCTCGTGGAACAAAAATATTCTGCGACTAATATGTTACTTAATTTTATTATATTTTTAACAGTGGATTTTAATATACAATTTAGTAAATATATGATTACTTAAGAAAAACAATAAGCACATATAATTAGGGGAGAAATGACCATCAAATGTTAAAATGACAAAAAAAAAGAAAAACAGAAAAAGCAACGTCAAATGTTGCTCCAAAAACTGGAAAAAGTCAGATTTAGTTTTTGTTCACAGTTAGGTAGTTATTACAAAAACCAGTTTTCCTGAATTTTAGGAAATCTATTTTTTTTAAATCTTGATTGGATGAAAAAATGATTTTTGAAAAACAAAAACTAAAAGCCATTCTAGAAACTGAAAACAATCAACTTCGAAGTGACAACCTAATAAAATTATAAATCTTTACAATATAAATAGATTAGTTGTAACAGCCACAATTTTAGTGATAAATGGTTAATATTTTAATTTTAAACACAGCAAGGTAATTGGATAGCAAAAGGAAGGAGTCATCTAGCATTATGTTATTAGTTATAGATATTGGAAATCTAGCCCTCATGCATCCATGTTTCATACTTTATTGTATAACTGGACAACAGTCACGACAATATATTTCATACATCCAAAAAAAAGATTATACACTAGTTATTTAGCCAAAGAAAAAAAAAGTTTTACTTGAAAATCAAACTGCAGTAAACTCTAGATCTTTTTTTTCGTGTTTTATTTGTAACAACTAACAACAACCTTTGTTACATGGTTTGGCCTACTCCAGCGGCTACGAACGAGGGACAGGCTCATGAGATGGGGGATGAATGTACCGGAATCATGTGTTCTCTGCTCTTCCCTTATTGAGACTCACCATCATCTCTTCTTTGAATGTGATTTTCTTCCTCCAATTGGAAGCACTTTTCGCAATGTGAGACACCAGTTCTATATTATGCTAGACGACGAATGGCAGTCAGTCTCTCTTACAATATGGAAACGATATATAACCAAACTTATATCATACATATATATATATATATGGTTTTTAGATATAATCATATGTTGCCTAGAAAACTGTGCATAAAGAGATCCAGACGCATTACAAAACAGTGACATACATTAAAGAGATGTTGTTTCGAACTAGGCTAATCAATCGCTTTGTTTTTTTTGTTTTCTATTTTCATACATTTTATATACTCGCTCCGTTCTTCAAAGTAGAATTTTCTGGATTTTATTTTTGTTCCATAAAGATAGATTTTCTATTTGTTTAAGGTACCTTTGTATGCTTTTGAAGAACATTAATTTTGAATATTTGAATTGATTAAATTTTGGTAGATAGTTATTGAAAAGTGTGTAAAAAGATAAATAATAAACTAAATTGCAAATATTTAATGTATTCTTAATAAATGTGAAAACTTTAGAAAATCCTACTTTCAAAAACAGAGGGAGCATATTTTTGTATGATTAAGTTGGTCAAATGCTTTCTCATGGCCGAAAAAATGCTGTCGCATGGCATATATCTCGTTATAGGTATGAGTGATAACCTCATTTGTAGTTGTTAGTGTACTTCGTTCATTAAATAACGGAGTCAGATTTGTACTCGGGATCGACCTTAAGCCTCTGGTTACTAGTCAAATCAGTTTACACAACTACTCACTCTATTCTTAAATGGAGGATGTTTTAGAAAAATTGGATGTTTCAATATATAAGATGTTTTTATTTTTCTAGGCAGTTTTTTACTTTATTAAAAACTGTATAACCAATCATATTTAATCATCTATTTTGTAACTGGTTAAACACTATTAACTGTTTAATTTTAATGATATTTTCTAGACAAAAAGTAGTTTTCTTAATATGTGTGTTTTTATCTAAACATCCTATATTTAGGAACAGAGGGAGTAGTTAACTTATCACTAGTTGAGTTCTATATATAACTTTTTTTTCTTCTTTTTTTCTACATATATAACTTCGAATTGAATAAAATATAGTGAAATTAGACAATAACATAAAAAAACAAACAAATTCACTAATTACCCAAAACCACACTCTTTATCCTACTTTCTTTTCCTATCTTTCTACAAATCTGATTTCCATTTTTTGGTTATTTGGCAAATAAATCTAAAGCATTTTGTGTGATGATGGTTATGAATAATCTTTTTCTTTAGATAAAATTGAAAACAAATATTTTGTGTGTAAGCACAGGTACATGCTAAGTTACGTGCATCATGACAAGTTTATATTTTCCCACTCAAACATCTTTATCTATTCTATCTACACATGTAATACACCAATCGGAAAGTGTTCAACCTCTACAAATACACTTTTCTATAACTACAAAATACACTTTCGCTGGGACCAATCAATAATCATCCGTACACTATCAAATCATTCAAAAATACCCGTAAACACACATATTTCAAATTTAAAATTAATGGAGAAGAGTTGGGCCATGTATCATCTCTTACGTATAGTATATATTTTATTTTCTCACGTATAAGATATAGTTTAATATATTAAGTTCATTGGCCTTTACCGGTCTACTTAGGTCTTATGGATCATGTTTAAAGGCTAGCCAAATTAAGCTATGCGTGCGAAACCGCAGCCAAACATGTTAAAGACAACTTTTAAACGTATCTGAATCCAATCCTAACAAATAACTATATTAATTTAATATAGTGAAGAAGTTATAATTGGCGACAAAGAAAGTGAAAAAACTAAATCAATTTAAAATCAATTAGGATGGGATAGTTAGGTCAAGTTTAATCTCTTCTTAATTCTTTAGATGCTTCTGTGTGGTTTTGGTCGAGTTCTTACTATTGCCATTTGCCACAACACTGCATGATTATAAATATGTATATATATATGCATAATATCTACAGAATCTACTACTTTATTAACACCTAATTAAAAAGTATATCGTTTTCTAAAAGCTGGTTAAAAAAGTGCATCAGAAAAGTGTTTAAATATATATTTAGAAAACCTGTAAAACCGAGAAAACATGATTCTTATATGCATAATTTCAGTAAACACATATACTAACTGTTTATTAATTAATACTCCCTCTGGTTTTTAAAGATTTATATTTTATTTCAAGATAAGTGATATTTTTATTTTTCTAAACAAAATTTAATGCTACTTAAGATTTGTAAACAATATATAAAATACTGTATTTTTTATGATCGAACTAGTTTTATTTAATAATAATTTTATATATTATCAAAATAAATTATATAAAATTTGTATTTTTTTAATTTTGTGAAAAAACCTTAAAATTTACTTTAAATAGTACATAAGACTAAAATCAAAATCATAAGATCTTCATATATTTTCTCGTCGGAAATTAGTCGGAAAACCGTCAAAAATGTTTGACTATATTTCAGTCCGTCATAACCTCTGTCGGAATTCGGCGTGTTTTCTTATAGTGAGATATCGAATGTAAGATTTAAGAATGCAAGTTGGCCAATTAATTATGAAAACAATAGGCAGATAGGACTTAGGAGTAAGCAAGATATTTTTTTGTTGATTAATCACGGGGTGATCCCAAAAGCTTCTAGGTCCAAAGACTAATTTCTCTGAGACCGACGGCAATCCACGTATTTTTGCGATTTAACGCTAGTCCCGGTGGCTAAGCGGAATCGAACCCAGGACGGACACTCCAGCCGGAGTTCCATTACCACTAGGCAAGATATTATTAACAAACACTTAACTTCAAAATTTTACAAATCGAGACAGCCAAAACAAATGATTCCAAATAGATGCATGCCAATCTCACTCATCTTCTCTTCGTTACAATTTTAAGAAAGTGCAAGTTGTAATACCTAACCATTTTAATATACACGAGTTCCCAAAAACCATTCCCGGTTTTCACGTACTTTCTTACTCCACGTATTGCAAAATTGTATCGGTTTCTTAGACCATGATTAACCCCAATATTTTAACCGAGATTCTTAGTTTTAGCCAAGAGACGGTTTTTAACTTCTTTTAGATTTTAACTAAAAAAATTTAAAAATCGTCTCTTAAATAAAAGAGACAAGAGATGTTTTTTAGTTGAAAAGTGTAAAAAACTAAAAAAAAAAAATATTAAATCATAAGTTAAGAACTCTGGCTAAGAGGCCAGTGTTAATCATATCTTTATTTTTAACATCATAGTATCAATTATACAAAAATAATAATTGAAACTGGCACAATTATATATTTCTCGGTTGTTTTCATCAATTAAAATTATTTGACCATCGAGTGGATTTTGTAAACTAGGATTGGGTAATCGGAGTTCCAATCAAGTTTTGATTTGAGTTTATTAGGATTTCGGGTTTAAGAATTTCGGCCACATTCAGTTATTATAATAATTTGGTTCGAGTTAAATCGGGTTAACTCGGGTTTAGTTCAGATTTAGTTACGTGTCAACGATCTCATTGACCATGTAATCCTTCGGTATCAGGTACTAATTGGGTTATGGGTTCCAAAAATATTGATTCATACGTGATTAAACTCAATATATTTCCAATTTTTTTTTCAATAAATTTGTGTATGTGACTTCATTTGATCATATTGCTGTCCTTAATCTATCAACTGTAGGAAACTCTTTCTTAAACTATATCTGACAACGTCAGACATATCATGACAAATCAAAGTCTTATACAAATGAAAATCATACATAATGAAACTTAAACCAATTAAACTAATAATTAACAACTTTGTAAACCTAAAAATAAATAAATTTTTAAAAGAACAGCATTGTTTAAAAGTTAGAACAAAAAATATTTATAATTTAACTTCAAATAGAATTGTCAAAACATAATAATATCAATATTGATCAAATACTACCATAAATATATATTGAACTAAGTCTTTAAATTAATTTTTAGTATTTGACTTAATTATTCGTGTAACAAATAATTAATTTAGGCATTCAATATTATTTTAGTATATTTTAAATATATATATAGGAATTTAGATTGGGTTTTGATTCATTCAGGTTTGGTTGGATAAAATCCATAATTCAAAATATTGTATAAGAAGATCCATTCAAATTATCAGGTTCAGATTCATTTTTATTGGTTGAGTTCGATTGAAAATCAGTAAGCCGAGCCTATTGTAAACTATAGGAATTCTCAAACAATTTACAAATCATCACTAGTTTCCCAAAGCAAATTAAAGAAGGGAGATTATTATACTTTGACCTTTTAATTAGAGCTTACTTTGAATTATGTAATTTATCACACAGAAAAGAAAAGTTGTTGTAGTATATATGTAGGATATTCTATTTATTTTTATTTTTATTTTTTCTTATATCAGATATAATTAATTTCCTTTGAATAAATGAAAATAAATATAGCTAAACAAAATGTAGCAACAATAAGTATATAAAAATAGAAATACAAATACAATAATTATATTTGTACAAATACAAATGGAAAATATCCAGATAAAATAATTAATTTTCTTTGTATAAATAACACTACATTTTTTTAAAAGCTGGATATATTATGCTATTACAAATTCAGAGAAATATTACAGACGATTTTACAGCCGACAATTCTACATGTTTTATGAAAATTTACGCTTGACTGCATCACTAGAATCGCCCTATCAGATCCACCCTTGATGGTATTCTTTGCGCCATATTGTAAATCTCTTGTAAGCCGTTTTTCACTAATTTACCTAATTATTATGTCTCTGAGAATTGAAACTCAGACTTCCTTCTGATATAAAAACATTAATGAACTTTTGATCAAACACTGAACCAATGAGCTTCCACTAGGGAAAAGTGCCTATTCCAACATGAACTATTTGGATCGTGCCAAATACAATCCGAACAAATGGATAGTGCCAAATACGACCTGAACTCAATTAAAACTTTAAAAACCTACCCGAACTTTTTAAAACGTGCATAAATCTACATTGAAATATTATTAAATATTTGAAATTATATAAACTACTATTTTCTCATCGTATTAAATTTTAAAACTTTGGTGATAATTTTTTCTGATTTATATAAACACATAACATGTTTTTACTTATTATATCTTCAATAAACTTATATCTTAGTAAAATATAAATAATAAAATATTTATAATTACATGATCTTAGATTTACTTAAAATTTTGAAGTTATTTATAAAAATTTTTTGTATAGATTATTTTTATTTTTAAAATTTAAATGAATTTTTTTTCAAAGTTATTATTATATATTTGGATAATAACTTTGAAAAAAATCACTATAAATTTTTTGTAAGCCGTTCTTCACTAATTTGTATAATTCTTAAGATATAAAAACATTAATGAATTTTTGTCAAACACCAAGGAGCTTCCACTAACACAACAGTTTTACACCAAAAGAAAAGAAAGTAAAATAACACGACAGTTTTCATTTATTTTACTCGTAGTAGGTTTTTTTATAAATGGGGATGCCTTCGGGCTTCTTCTTCCTTGTAAGTTGCCACCGCCAGACATAAACACACAGAGTTATACATTGCAAGCTTCGCCGACAAAAAAAAAACATTGCAAGCTTCATGTAATTCCAACGACTCACCACTTTCTTCTCATCCAAAATCAAATAACATGTAAATTGGTTCCATGTATCGTCTCCCACTTTCTTCATCCAGATTCGATCTTCCTCTCACAAACCTCCTTCTTGAGCCTTCCTTAGATTTTTTTTTTCTCCAGCTCTTATTCGTTACCCTCGACTTGAGAGAAATGTTCTTCGAAATGGGTCCGTCGGGTTTGAAGTAGTTTTATGAGTTGTCGGGATTTGAGCTGAAATCGAGAGAAAGAAGAACGAAACAGAGAGAGAGAGTGTGAGAAGCTATGGAAGAGACTTTCGTGCCGTTTGAAGGAATCAAGAATGATCTCAAAGGCAGACTCTTGTGCTATAAGCAAGATTGGACCGGAGGATTCAAGGCTGGATTCAGGTAAATTAAATTAAATTAAATTAGTATATGTGGATATATTCCATTGATTCTTTTTATATGAATATTTCATCATATTCTTAATAGGATTCTGGCTCCCACCACTTACATATTCTTCGCCTCTGCGATTCCTGTCATCTCCTTCGGTGAACAGCTCGAAAGAAGCACCGGTAAAGTTTCCACCTTTATCAATTTCCACCATCAAATATTTGAAATTTGGATTTCTGAAAATCTTGCAGATGGAGTTCTAACGGCTGTTCAGACCTTAGCATCCACCGCCATTTGCGGTATGATTCACTCTATTATCGGAGGTCAGCCACTGCTTATACTCGGAGTTGCTGAGCCAACAGTGATCATGTATACTTTCATGTTTAACTTCGCAAAGAACAGACCTGAACTTGGACGTAACCTCTTCTTAGCTTGGTCTGGATGGTAAGAGTCCTCTTTGTTGATTTGCCTTAAAAGAGTAATCATGTGTTGAGAACATTGTTTGAATGTGTAGGGTTTGTGTTTGGACTGCTATGTTGCTGTTTGCGATGGCTATATGTGGAGCTTGTTCCATCATCAATAGGTTCACCCGTGTAGCTGGGGAACTTTTTGGACTCCTTATCGCTATGCTCTTCATGCAACAAGCCATCAAAGTAGTAGTAAACCTTTTTTTCCACCAACGTTTCCCATAAATGTTTGTTTTCATCTCCTAAGGCGTGATTTGATTGATTCAGGGGCTAGTGGATGAGTTTCGCATTCCGGACCGGGAAAATCAGGAGCTCAAAGAGTTCTTACCTTCCTGGAGGTTTGCTAATGGGATGTTCGCTCTGGTTCTCTCCTTTGGCCTTCTTCTTACTGGACTTAGAAGCAGAAAAGCCAGATCATGGCGCTACGGCTCTGGTATGCGACTATCTCTTATGAGCTAGATTCTTTAGTATATCTACTGACTCAGTTTGATTATCTTGTGCAGGCTGGCTGAGAAGCTTAATAGCTGACTATGGTGTACCACTCATGGTGCTAGTGTGGACCGGTGTCTCCTACATTCCGGCTGGAGATGTTCCTAAAGGAATCCCCCGGCGACTTTTTAGTTCCAATCCTTGGTCCCCTGGTGCTTATGGAAACTGGACCGTTGTTAAGGTTCTGTCTTTTACCTCCATGCTCAACTAAAAGTTAAGACTTATAATGCCTAATGAAAACATATTTCAGGAGATGCTTGATGTTCCAATCGTCCACATAATTGGAGCTTTCATTCCAGCGTCAATGATTGCTGTGCTTTACTACTTTGATCATAGCGTAGCTTCACAGCTTGCTCAGCAGAAAGAATTCAATTTGAGGAAACCTTCTTCTTACCATTACGACTTGCTTCTTCTTGGGTTCCTGGTAAGCATTTAGAGAAGAAAACACTTGCATATCTCAATATTTTTCTCTTGGGGGGACTTACTGGTCATAATCAATGCAGACATTAATGTGTGGTCTACTCGGTATCCCTCCATCAAATGGTGTCATTCCTCAATCTCCAATGCATACCAAGAGCTTAGCAACTCTTAAATATCAGGTAATGTTACTACTCACCACTGTCTTATTTCCCCCATGATTTTTTTCCTGAGTTCTGAAACCAACCAACCTTGGCTGTCTCTCTTTTGCAGTTGCTTCGTAACAGACTGGTTGCAACAGCAAGAAGAAGCATCAAAACGAATGCGAGTTTGGGACAACTCTATAACAATATGCAAGAAGCTTATCATCACATGCAGACACCACTAGTCTACCAGCAGCCTCAAGTAAAGAGTATTTCCCTTCTTCTTTTTTTAACCAATAAAAGACAGAACTAAGAATAGCTTCTTTGCATTTGCAGGGTTTAAAAGAACTGAAAGAATCAACAATACAAGCAACTACACTCACCGGAAACCTCAATGCTCCAGTTGATGAAACACTGTTCGATATAGAGAAAGAGATTGATGATTTGTTACCAGTTGAAGTCAAAGAACAGAGGGTAAGCAACTTACTTCAGTCTACAATGGTAGGAGGATGCGTTGCTGCTATGCCTATCCTTAAAATGATTCCAACATCAGTCCTTTGGGGATACTTTGCCTTCATGGCCATCGAAAGCTTACCCGGAAACCAGTTCTGGGAAAGAATCTTGCTTCTCTTCACTGCCCCAAGTCGCCGCTTCAAGTAAACTAAACCTCCACTCTCATTCAAGGCTCTCTCTCTTTTTTTTTTGTGGCTCATTGGTTTCTGTTTATTGCAGAGTTCTTGAAGATAACCACGCAACATTCGTTGAAACCGTTCCATTCAAGACGATTGCAACGTTCACTATTTTCCAGACGATTTATCTCTTAGTCTGCTTTGGCCTCACATGGATTCCAATAGCAGGAGTTATGTTCCCTTTAATGATCATGTTCTTGATTCCCGTACGACAATACATCCTCCCTAGATTCTTTAAAGGAGCTCATCTTCAAGACTTGGACGCAGCAGAGTATGAAGAAGCTCCAGTTTTACCCTTCAATCTCGCAGCGGTAACCCCAATTACTCTGTTTTTTATCTACTTTAGCTTCTTTTTTTTTATATATATACTTGGTTTGTAGCAGGAATCGGAGATTGGATCGACAACTTCGTATCCAGGAGACTCAGAGATTCTTGATGAGGTTATTACACGAAGCAGAGGAGAGTTTAGACACACGAGTAGTCCTAAGGTCACGAGTTCCAATTCCACTCCACTCAATAATAGGAGTTTGTCTCAAGTGTTTAGTCCACGAGTGGGTGAACTCAGGTTGGGTCAAATGAGTCCTCGGAAATAGTCCTAAACCGCCAAGTACTGGGAGGAGTCCTTTCAACCAGTGCTCTCATTGAACTGAGACTATATATTCAAGAAGCTCAATAAGACAAAACCCCAATGAGGCTGAGTGTTTAACTAGTTAATTAGTTTGATTAGTTCTTGAAAAAAAAAAACAAAAAATCTGCTTGAATCTCTATTTAGTTTATGTGTTGTGT
Organism: Hirschfeldia incana; assembly: GCA_026261945.1. Classification (NCBI taxonomy): domain Eukaryota; kingdom Viridiplantae; phylum Streptophyta; class Magnoliopsida; order Brassicales; family Brassicaceae; genus Hirschfeldia; species Hirschfeldia incana. Next base: position 1,101,488 of record JABCMI010000040.1, on the reverse strand, counting down.
GTGTGTGTGGGTTTATGCCCCTTACCTGGTGTTTGATCTTGACGCTTGAAATTTGAGTCTGTAAAATCTTATATCATAATATATGTAATGATGTGATGCAAATATGTAAAAGATTCTAAGGTCTTAACGGTAAGCAATGTTTATATGATGGGCTGTGACAATCTTGCTAGTCGCTACATTGTTCATCAGAGAAGAATAGCTGTTACAATGAATTTTCATCAGCAGTACTAACAAACTGAATTTAGATTCTAAAAAGTTAAGGGTTACATGTGCATGATCTATCTACACATGCCAATCAACCGTCAGTAAATTAAACACATTATGATGTTACGCTTACATACATACGTTTCTTTGGTTCATACATGATCACATAATATGGGTCGAAGATGTTTCCTTATATCATGTGAAAAGAGGTGAATTGTAACATCTTGATTTGTGATATATGGAAATGTTTAAAAAAAATGATTTATCTACCTATGATATCAAAATGCACTTATCTTTTCGATCATACATCTATAAAGAACTTCAGAGCTAAGTTTCCTAGAACTAAAGTAGTGATATAATTGATGAATTATCGGAAAGTGATTCGCAATATCTTGTGAATGAGGCCAAATCACGAGAGAAGATCATCTGGTAATTACATGGTCTATAAACAAGAGTTTCGGGCCTTGAAAAAATTAATGCAAGTCCCATTGCATATAATGGAGACTACAGATGTGGAATATACATTAACCGTGAGGGTCGATGCATAACTGACTTAACTGTAACATCTATATATTATATTCAGATGTTGCAACTTGCAAGCAACTACGAAAAGAACATGACCTTAATACCACAACTATAACTTCTGTGTCAAAACTTGAATGTTAAAACATGCGATTATATTTACAACCAGTTAGTTATAGAGACAAAGGTTAGATAACGACAAAATAGAATTAAATTTCTTCTGCTAGTCAAATTATGCTTCTTTGAAGTTTCAACAACACAACAGTTCAAAGTTCAAAAATAAAATAAAACAGCACAACAGTTCAAAATTCAAAAATAAAATAAAACAACACAACAGCTCATCGTGGGCGATGACTCTACACTCAAGGAAACCAACCTAGCTAGATTTTATTATCAGATTAGGGTTTTGATAGCCGAGATTGCCTCTTATTGTACCCCATTAGACCAAATATCAACAAATTCATTTCCATCATCCACTATCATCAATATCTCAATATCGTTTTCTTAACTTCAATATGTGTGCTATTTATATACTAGCAATACTTTTTTGTGTCATCTTCTTGAGTAATTTATAAAGTTCCAGTTGTTTCATTTTTATGCCGATATAAAAAAAACAAATTTTTCTTTATGTTTCTATTTTTTGTATGCTGGAGTATTGGTGATATAAAATACAAACCATTTTGGTATATATCTTTTTATCAATTACATTTTCATGTATATATTTTATTTGACCCACATTTACAAATTATAAACACAATATTTGTAGAATATGCACACCTAACAAACAATTAATCATGATTTTAATTAGTGCTAGTCAATGATGTTTTTTCTTGAGGATTTTTTTTAACGTTTGACAAGTACTGGAGTTATTAGACTTTTTCACGGAAGATATTTCCACTATTGATTAGCCGACGGATCTTAAGCATCTAGATGGAAGTCTACTAAAATTAAAATAACTAATTGTCCTTTCCACTATAAAAGGTAATGTTAATTAGTATATTATACTCACGAGGCGATTAGGGTAGAGATAACTCATATATCGCTAGAAGAGTTTTAAGTTTATTTATTGACACAAACTGACACAATAAAAAACAAAACCAAGTGATTTATGTTGTATGTATGTAATGTTAATTGTATACGTGCTCGCATTTTTGTGTATAGGGTTATGTATTTCGTGTATAGGTCGCTTATAGTTTATCTACATCGCTTCAAGTTTGGAGACAATTCGTTGGATGGTGTTTTCAAGTGGGGTTTCTTATTCTGCGCCAGTTACATTTTTCTTACTAACAAAATACAATTAGAACTCTTACACTATATAGGAAAGTTCAGTGTCGATTTTTCCTTTATGAGTTGTGACCATCCCCGAACGTGTGAATATTCTTTGCGATGTTATAGTACAGGGAAAGTGTTTACTACTTTTATTCATTTAAATTGAATTGAATTAGTGCCAAAACTTGCTACCTCTTGGACTTGGAAGCAGCGTCATGCTATTCACTGAGTAGGACGTGAAGAGTAGCGCTAAATAGACTCGGTAGTTTGAGTCTATCCATTTTCTTTTTTAGTTTTATTTCATGTAAATGACCTATTGACTGGTAAGTGGTAACTAGCTCACTGGATACCAATCGACGGTAACGCTTTCATTCCTAACATCATCTTCCGTCTAGCTTAATTTGAATTGAAACCTACCAAAATCCGCCAGTTTCCTATCAAAGTTTAAAAATTACTAAATGTGTTTATATTTCTTAGATAAACGAATGCGTTATTTTTAAAATTCATAGATTTTAATTTGATGAAAATAGTTTCTTTCAAAATATTAATAGAAAGAACAGTCAATAATGCATGCTATGGATTTCAGTATATAAATACTCGCCTTGAAGTTATATTTAGGGGTAGCAAAATTGAAATCCATCAACAATGTCGGGAAGCAGGCAAGTGCTTCATTCATTTCTCAAGTATTTATAAACACCTACACATGTTTTTGGTTAGTATACACAACCTTTTGCTGATCAATATATTTTGTGAATAAATTAATCCAGCAGATTAGATGGCAAGGTCGCCATCATAACAGGTGGAGCCAGTGGGATTGGAGCCGAAGCCGCTAGGCTCTTCACTGAGCATGGAGCTAAGGTGGTCATTGTCGACGTACAAGAAGAGCTTGGTCTAAGCGTTGCCCTTTCCATCGGCAAAGATAATGTTACTTACTACCACTGCGATGTTACAAACGAGATGGAAGTGGAGAACGCCGTTAAGTTCACCGTCGGAAAGTACGGAAAACTAGACGTTCTATTAAGTAACGCCGGCATCATGGATCAGCCGGGGAGCGTCCTCGACTTGGATCTCGAACAGTTCGACAGAATAATGTCGGTAAACGTTCGTGGTGCGGCTGCGTTTATAAAACACGCTGCACGAGCCATGGTGGAGAAAGGCACGCGTGGGTCCATCATATGTATGACGAGTTGTGCCGCAGAGATCGCTGGTTCGGGAGCTCATGCTTACACGGCGTCGAAACATGGGCTTCTTGGGCTGGTTAGGTCGGCTTGCGGGGATTTAGGAAAATATGGGATTAGAGTTAACGGCGTCGCACCGTATGCGGTGGCCACGAGGATGAATAGCTCCGATGAGGAAACGGCCAGGACGGTGGAGGATTTCTTTTCAGCCACAGGGATTCTCAAAGGAGTGGTTCTTAAGGTTGGCCACGTTGCTCAGGCGGCTTTGTTCCTCGCTTCGGATGATTCGGCTTACGTTAGTGGCCATAACCTCGTTGTTGATGGTGGTTATAGTGTCGTTAAGAACGTGGATTTAGACTTTTCTAAACAATAATCCAGGCATTTCTTTGTCATGTCGCTTTTCTCCACCAATCGGGACTTTTCTTTTGAATAATCTGGTGCTGATCATGAAATCATTATTTATGTTATTATTTTTGTTTCACTCAAGTATAATATAAATAATGATTTCATGATAGTGATACTCAAGTAAAAATAAAATACAGGATCATATATGTGTTGATTGATAGGATGCTACAAGATGATGACATTGGAATTATGGCTGGGACTGACAAAGCAGCTGACATGGCCGTAGGGGAGTCATCAAGTTACGTGGAACAGAAGAGGTGACGTGTTGGTTTAGTTATTTACTTGTTCAATAAGCAAACTAGTCTTTAGGAGAGTTAGTTTTGCATTTCTACTGCGTTCCCGTTTTGTTAGGAGTTGTTAGACTCCACTTTCCATTATTCCCATTTGTAAGGAGTCCATGACTCTATTTGCTTTTGTTGTTTCTTATTTAAGTCAATGAAAAACATAAAAAAGGTAGTGGAAAACTACCAAACAAATCTCGTGAGCGTTTATGTTCTTGTTACAATTCTACTTCTCTTTGGCTTTGAAGAGGGACCTTGGCAACTTGGTATCAGAGCACGTTCTTTGTTGATTTCATTCAACAAAAATTATCTCTTTCATTTCTTTCCTAATATCCATTTCATCCACCAAAAAAAAAAAAAAAAAAGAAACAGTTACGACAATGACCAACAAGGAGAGACTCAGTGACCTGGAAGCAGGACTGGGAATGATGCAGGATGAGTTCCAGAAACTTACTGTCGGGATCGATGACAGACTCCGAGGGATTGAGAGCTCTTTCCAGCGAACTCTAGAGGAGACTCTAGGACGAATGCAGGAGATGGTCACCAATAGTCGTGAAGGTGGATCAAGTGCACCACGTCAAAGCAGAGAGCCTGACAGACGACCACAAACCACTCGCCAGGAGGAAACGGTGAATCCCTTCGCTCCGGTTCGAGGCAACCCGCGCCATGTGAAGCTGGAATTTCCTAAGTTCAATGGAGGAGATCCCACATCCTGGATTAGCAAGGCGAAGCAATACTTTGCGTACCATGAGATGCCGCTAGAGCAACGCGTGAGCTTTGCTTCTTATCATCTTACTGACGAGGCCAATGAGTGGTGGCAAGCGATTTCCAAAGCCCGAGGAACTGAGCCTTACCAGGTTCCATGGGCTACGTTTGAGAACGAGTTGTGGACCCGGTTTGGTCCAATGGACGGCGAAAACTTCGACGAGGCGCTTTCGCATATACGCCAAAGAGGATCACTGTTGGAGTATCAGAGGGAGTTTGAACGACTCCAGAACAAGGTGGAAGGTTGGTCAGAGAAAGCTTTGGTTGGTGCATTCATGGGAGGTCTCAACACCAACATCTCAAATGCGATTCGCATATTCAAACCAAAGACTCTAACAGAGATAATTAATCTGGCCAGACTACGAGATGATCAGCTGCAAAAGGAGAAACGATGGAGCAGTCCGAGATCAGACAACACTGCATATGCAGCGGCATCCTCGCAGGGTGAGAAACCAAACGCAACACCACAGAAATTAACTTGGGAGGAGCTTAAGCGGAAACGCAGCTTGGGGCTTTGTTTCAGTTGTGATGAGCGATACCTTCCAGGCCACAAATGCAAACAAGCTCATGTGTTTGTGATGGAGAGCGAGCAAGACGATGAAGAAGAAGAAGAAGCACATGACCCAGGAATCACTCTACATTCTCTGCTGAGCGGAACTGACACAAAAACGCTGCAAATCCAGGCAAGAATTAATGATGAACAGCTACTGGCACTTATTGATAGTGGCTCGACTTTCAATTTCATCGACGAGGAAGCGGCAAAGTGGTTAAATTTGCAGCTCACACCGATAAAGCCCTTCATCGTTTACCTAGCCAATGGAACACCTCTCCGGTGTACTGGAAAATACAAGGCTCTGATGATGGCAGTGAAGAATGTGTATTTCGTCATCGATATGTATGGTCTACCACTCACTGGAGTTGACGTTGTTTTGGGTATTCCATGGCTTGAAAGTTTGGGCACTACAATATGTGACTGGAAGGGGCATTCTATCGAGTTTACTTGCGGTGGGCAACGACAGGTCTTGCATGGGCTCACACAACATCAAATTCAGCAGGTCCAACAAGAGAAATTCACCACAGAGAATACATCTCAACTGGGGCAGAAGTTCTTGAATCAGAACCTTGAGGACAAGGTTCTTTTTGACGGTGGGAGTGTTGATAGGATGCTACAAGATGATGACATTGGAATTATGGCTGGGACTGACAAAGCAGCTGACATGGCCGTAGGGGAGTCATCAAGTTACGTGGAACAGAAGAGGTGACGTGTTGGTTTAGTTATTTACTTGTTCAATAAGCAAACTAGTCTTTAGGAGAGTTAGTTTTGCATTTCTACTGCGTTCCCGTTTTGTTAGGAGTTGTTAGACTCCACTTTCCATTATTCCCATTTGTAAGGAGTCCATGACTCTATTTGCTTTTGTTGTTTCTTATTTAAGTCAATGAAAAACATAAAAAAGGTAGTGGAAAACTACCAAACAAATCTCGTGAGCGTTTATGTTCTTGTTACAATTCTACTTCTCTTTGGCTTTGAAGAGGGACCTTGGCAACTTGGTATCAGAGCACGTTCTTTGTTGATTTCATTCAACAAAAATTATCTCTTTCATTTCTTTCCTAATATCCATTTCATCCACCAAAAAAAAAAAAAAAAAAGAAACAGTTACGACAATGACCAACAAGGAGAGACTCAGTGACCTGGAAGCAGGACTGGGAATGATGCAGGATGAGTTCCAGAAACTTACTGTCGGGATCGATGACAGACTCCGAGGGATTGAGAGCTCTTTCCAGCGAACTCTAGAGGAGACTCTAGGACGAATGCAGGAGATGGTCACCAATAGTCGTGAAGGTGGATCAAGTGCACCACGTCAAAGCAGAGAGCCTGACAGACGACCACAAACCACTCGCCAGGAGGAAACGGTGAATCCCTTCGCTCCGGTTCGAGGCAACCCGCGCCATGTGAAGCTGGAATTTCCTAAGTTCAATGGAGGAGATCCCACATCCTGGATTAGCAAGGCGAAGCAATACTTTGCGTACCATGAGATGCCGCTAGAGCAACGCGTGAGCTTTGCTTCTTATCATCTTACTGACGAGGCCAATGAGTGGTGGCAAGCGATTTCCAAAGCCCGAGGAACTGAGCCTTACCAGGTTCCATGGGCTACGTTTGAGAACGAGTTGTGGACCCGGTTTGGTCCAATGGACGGCGAAAACTTCGACGAGGCGCTTTCGCATATACGCCAAAGAGGATCACTGTTGGAGTATCAGAGGGAGTTTGAACGACTCCAGAACAAGGTGGAAGGTTGGTCAGAGAAAGCTTTGGTTGGTGCATTCATGGGAGGTCTCAACACCAACATCTCAAATGCGATTCGCATATTCAAACCAAAGACTCTAACAGAGATAATTAATCTGGCCAGACTACGAGATGATCAGCTGCAAAAGGAGAAACGATGGAGCAGTCCGAGATCAGACAACACTGCATATGCAGCGGCATCCTCGCAGGGTGAGAAACCAAACGCAACACCACAGAAATTAACTTGGGAGGAGCTTAAGCGGAAACGCAGCTTGGGGCTTTGTTTCAGTTGTGATGAGCGATACCTTCCAGGCCACAAATGCAAACAAGCTCATGTGTTTGTGATGGAGAGCGAGCAAGACGATGAAGAAGAAGAAGAAGCACATGACCCAGGAATCACTCTACATTCTCTGCTGAGCGGAACTGACACAAAAACGCTGCAAATCCAGGCAAGAATTAATGATGAACAGCTACTGGCACTTATTGATAGTGGCTCGACTTTCAATTTCATCGACGAGGAAGCGGCAAAGTGGTTAAATTTGCAGCTCACACCGATAAAGCCCTTCATCGTTTACCTAGCCAATGGAACACCTCTCCGGTGTACTGGAAAATACAAGGCTCTGATGATGGCAGTGAAGAATGTGTATTTCGTCATCGATATGTATGGTCTACCACTCACTGGAGTTGACGTTGTTTTGGGTATTCCATGGCTTGAAAGTTTGGGCACTACAATATGTGACTGGAAGGGGCATTCTATCGAGTTTACTTGCGGTGGGCAACGACAGGTCTTGCATGGGCTCACACAACATCAAATTCAGCAGGTCCAACAAGAGAAATTCACCACAGAGAATACATCTCAACTGGGGCAGAAGTTCTTGAATCAGAACCTTGAGGACAAGGTTCTTTTTGACGGTGGGAGTGTTGATAGGATGCTACAAGATGATGACATTGGAATTATGGCTGGGACTGACAAAGCAGCTGACATGGCCGTAGGGGAGTCATCAAGTTACGTGGAACAGAAGAGGTGACGTGTTGGTTTAGTTATTTACTTGTTCAATAAGCAAACTAGTCTTTAGGAGAGTTAGTTTTGCATTTCTACTGCGTTCCCGTTTTGTTAGGAGTTGTTAGACTCCACTTTCCATTATTCCCATTTGTAAGGAGTCCATGACTCTATTTGCTTTTGTTGTTTCTTATTTAAGTCAATGAAAAACATAAAAAAGGTAGTGGAAAACTACCAAACAAATCTCGTGAGCGTTTATGTTCTTGTTACAATTCTACTTCTCTTTGGCTTTGAAGAGGGACCTTGGCATTGATCTAGGAGCTCGTGTATCATATACTGCGATTAAGCTACGTATATGAATAAAGTAAGAGGAACACATTATACAAAGTTATAACATTAGTTTGTTAACCCCTAATACATTTTTTACTCTCTAAAAATTTCTAAATCCGCGTGTTAAATAATGATTTCATTATAGTTTTGAGCTAGAATTCTATAAATCAGTATACTCATCAATGACCCTAAATTTTAATAGATTTTTTACAACTTACTTAATACTAAGAAAAAATCAACTTATCAAGAAAATGATATTAAATATTAATATTACCAAGCAGAATATGTGTTATCATAGTGGGGGAATATATATCAAATTTTTAGAGAAAAATCTAATTTCTAATTAATAACAAATATATCTTAGATTAAATTTTCAATATATGCAGATTCAGTTTAAAATTTTAATATGTAATTTAAGGAACAAGGATACTATAATGAAGTTATAAATAATAACAAATGAAATAAAGATTATCTACCATTTTAATTACGTTGTGATGGGCTTATAAATTTAGTATATATATGATACTTGATGTTGTATCCTTTGAAGACTATCTAACAATGTCAGGAAGCAGGCAAGTGCCTATCTTTTTCAAACACGCATATTTTGATTAGTCCATTGGACAATCATATATCTAATTATTTACTTGATATATATTTTACAGAAGATTGGATGGCAAAGTCGTGATTATAACAGGTGGGGCCAGCGGGATTGGAGCAGAATCTGCTAGGCTGTTCACTGACCACGGAGCTAAAGTGGTTATTGTTGACATACAAGAGGAGTTAGGCCAGAACGTCGCCGTTTCAATCGGTAAAGACAAAGCAAGTTATTACAAATGCGATATCACAAACGAGACAGAGGTAGAGAATGCTGTTAAGTTCACCGTCGTAAAGCATGGAAAACTCGACGTTCTGTTCAGCAACGCCGGCGTCTTAGACACGCCGGGAAGCATCCTCGACTTGAATCTCGAACATTTTGATCGTGTAATGGCGGTTAACGTTCGCGGTGCGGCTGCGTTTATCAAACATGCAGCACGTGCCATGGTTGCTAGTGGCACACGTGGTTCAATAGTTTGTACGACTAGCGTTACCGCGGAGATTGGTGGTCAGGGACCTCATGGATACACAGCGTCGAAGCATGGGCTCTTAGGGCTGATTAGGTCAGCTTGTGGTGAGTTGGGGAAACATGGGATTAGAGTAAACGGTGTGGCGCCGTTTGCGGTGGCGACGGGGATGACTAGCCGTGATGAGGAGACGGCGAAGCAGGTGGAGGGATATTGCGAAGCCATGGGAATTCTGAAAGGTGTTGTGTTGAAACCTAATCACGTGGCGGAGGCTGCTTTGTTTCTTGCTTCTGATGATTCTATTTATATTAGTGGTCATAATCTAGTTCTGGATGGTGGGTTTAGCGTCGTAAAGCCTCTTTAAAATAAAATAAAAAGTGTGGTTTTGAACTCTCAGCCTATGTAGGCTTAATAAAAGAAAGAATTACACTGTACAAAAATATATATTAAAATTTAATATATCTTTAAGTAATATTCTTTATAGAAAGCTCTATTTTGCTTGGATTGAGATAAAAAGAAATATCAACTTTTAAATAAATAAAAACTAGTTTATTACTTTTGATAATTTTATTTTCATATCAAAGTTCCAATTTTTTCTTTTTGTCCAATTCCATTTGTTTTTAGATCATTAATAAAGAAGATTTTAGTTAATGAACATTATATATTCCATTAAACCCCATTATATTCCATTCCAGAATTATAATATTCATCCAGAAAGATTTATGTATAACAGGGTTAATTTTAACCATGAAAAAAAAATTGACTGAATTAATCTTGTGGGGTTTGATCATGCCAAGCAAAATAGAGATTTTACACTATTTTATTTTATTTTGTTCGTCGTACAGCATTTAGACCACACAAAAGATAAAGATTGTATATATTTAAGCAAATTAAATTTGATAGAGATAACTTTAACAGAATTAAAATACATATTTATAATATGAACAAGTGTAATTATTACTGGTTCGTTTATACCAAGCTGTCAATTTTACACGAGTATACCAAACTTTCAAAACTGCTAGTCATCTCACGTTAAAAACAACCCACAAAACCAAAGATACCAACCAGATAACAAGTTCCATCACCAGTATGTTATGGCGTTGGTCGTTTACTGGTACGATTTCATTTGCTTTGGTATAGTCTTGGTTGCAATCGTTGCGTCCTTGTGGTTTCTGTTGAGCAGAGAAAGGGGTAGCATAGACGTTGAAGATACGGCGCAGAGTAGCTTGTTACCGTCTAGAGCAGGGTCAGAGAGCCTTGGTTTGGCCCGGTTATGGACGAGCTGCTGGGGAGGGTTACATCCTGGTTGGCTTCTCTTCACGCGTTCCATATCTTTTCTCTCCATGGCTGCTTTATTGGCTTGGGACGTCTTGAAGTGGGACGCAAGCATCTTCGTCTATTACACAGAGTGAACGTTCTTCTTATACTTTATGTGGTTTAACCTAAAATCTTGATTCTTAATCCGACCCAAATTTTCATCCTTTGACTTGTGTTGCTCGGTTTTTTAACAGATGGACCTTCATGCTTGTTATGATCTACTTTCTGGTATGTATTAGCTCCTTGACGCTTTTTGAATAGGATTTGATAAATCTCGATTTATCTGAATACATTCATCGGTCTCTCTACAGATGGGGATTGTAGCTTCATTATATGGTTGCTTGGATTATTCCAAGGAGCCAAAATTGGAAGCTGGTGAAGACATGATTGAAAACATGACTGGAGGCAGGGAAAGATTAGGGATTTATGGTTGTTTCATGGAGACAATTTTTCAGGTCAGACACCAAAGACTTTGCTTCATACAGACATCCAGAGACTAATTAATGCTTGTGTTGAATTTGTGTGGCAGACAAGTGCAGGAGCGGTGGTGCTCACGGACGTTGTATTTTGGCTAGTTATAGTTCCTTTCCTGTCGAACACCCACCTTGGCTTAAACACGGTAACAACATCCAACGAATTTCTCAGTTAAAATGGGCATGACTTGCTGGATTTACGGACCTAACCTGCTAGATTTATGCTAAATCAGTTGATGATCTGCATGCATACGGCGAATGCAGGCTTCCTCATCCTCGACACACTAATCAATAGCCTTGTAAGCAATTTTAAGTATACAAGAAAATTTTTTTTAAGAGACTGGCAAAAACAAATGACTTTATTTATTGATTCAGCCGTTCCCCTGGTTTCGAATGTGGTATTTTGTGCTATGGAGTTGTCTCTACATTGTCTTCCAATGGATCATCCACGCATGTGGTTTATTAACTTGGTAAGCAACAGACCAACTACAATACTACATTCATCCTTGACGAGAATCTATTTCAATCAATCTATTGCGTTCTACTCTCAGGTGGCCATATCCATTCCTAGAACTTGATAGGCCATGGGCTCCACTATGGTATGCAACTACATTCCTCACACAGACTTAAAAAAATCCGAAACTAGTTTAATTTATCTTACAAATGAACAATTCAACAAATTCTCAGGTACTTAGGCATGGCAGTAGTTCACATCCCCTGCTACGGAACTTATGCAGCAATCGTAACGGCCAAGAACTCATACTTCCCCTATCTATTCTCGAATTATTCTCACTAAACCTCTAATCGCGTGATGATTGTGTAATTAAACGTTTTATCGTATGATTAAGTAAAAAGCATAAACAAAATAACCAAAAAAGCATAATATCCTTAAAACATGTTTAACATAAGATCCATAACAGCAACAAAAATTCAAAAGCAGTATTCAAAGATAGAGAGAGGTCTAAAACGAGATCTATGCCTCGGCACCTTCCTTCTGGTAAACGTAGGTGAGACCGCACTTACCACAATAGTGACGATCGAAATGGCTAGCCATGAACGTCCCGGCCCCACACGTGGCGTTAGGGCACTCCTTCCTCAACCTCTGGACTTTCCCCGAGCCGTCAACCTTGTAGAACTGGAGAACGGCGAGCTTCACCTTCTTGTGCTTGTGCTTGATCTTCTTGGGCTTGGTGTACGTCTTCTTCTTCCTCTTCTTGGCGCCACCGCGGAGACGGAGGACGAGGTGGAGAGTCGACTCCTTCTGGATGTTGTAGTCGGCTAAGGTGCGCCCGTCCTCGAGCTGCTTACCGGCGAAGATGAGGCGCTGCTGGTCCGGAGGGATGCCTTCCTTGTCCTGGATCTTGGCCTTGACGTTGTCGATGGTGTCGGAGGACTCGACCTCGAGGGTGATTGTCTTACCCGTTAGGGTTTTCACGAAGATCTGCATCTTTTGCGGCTTGCTTCTGTGTAAGCCAACGGCGGAATGAGAAGGAGAGATCTGTGGTTGTTCTATATGGGTGAGGAAGGGGCTAGGGTTTTGAGATTTAAATTACGTAGTTACCCTTTTCTGACTATTTGCTAAAATAGACGGATGGGCTTCCCGCTGAGAGATTGGGCCAGGGCTTGTAATAACTACTATTGACTATTTGCCAAGAAGAATTGATTTAAATTTAATAACTAAAATCAGAATTCAAGAACCGAATGAGTATCCAAGTTTCTATAATATAAAGTATATATACATACTAATAAATATTAGTTATTTTTAGTTTTAAAAGAGTAGGGTAACTTATGAATACTATTTAAACAAAAATACCATAATAATTTTTATATGATAATAGAAACCCAAAAAAATCTAATGTTTTATCCACAAAATCTATTTTTCTGATTTTTAACTCAAATTAAATGAATAACCAAAACCGAACCGAAACGAATGAGATCCCAAGTATCTTGGATATCAGACGGTTCCTGGATTTTTACCCAAACTGAACCCATAACGGAAAGAACCAAACCAAAACCATGCCGAATTTTCTAAATATTCAAACAAATACTAAACTTCTAAAATTAGAAAAAGAGAACCTATTAAGACTCGGAAATGAGAACTGAATGCCCAGGACTAAATGTATCTTTATGAATTATGATCCAAAAGCAGTTCAGACATCCGAAAAGTTGACTGAATTTGATCCTTAATTAAAACTATACATTCAAAACCACAAAAAGTATATTACAACATACAAATAAATCAAACATATTTTGTAATCTAATATTATAAAATAAAATTTTAAATTTTCTGAATACCAAAATAAATTATTCAGGCATGCGTGCGGGTCATAATTTAGTAGTCACATTAAGCCAATGGTGTTTACGTCTAGTAGCACATTAATTGTGACTATATCAAAACTTATGATTTTGGAGAAATGTTTTTAAAACAAGACCAGATCAGTGGTCAAACTGAAACCGTGAACCGAAGATATAGCCGAATTAGTTAATGGTAAAATCTAAGGAAAATTAAACTGGTTTATAACCATATCAAACTGGTTAAAAACTAAAAACAGGCAAACCATCGTATAAATTTTAAACCAGGTTACATTATTAAGTAAAAATTCTGAATTTCAGTTAGACAATTGCTTTTATTTTATAAATAATTTTTCTTTTTATCTATAAAATATTTTCATATATTTTACATATCTAAATTTTAAAAAAATAATTTTCTAAGAGATTTTTATAAACTTCCACCAGCGTACTTGTTCGAGTTTTTTTTAGCTGTTTTATAAATTTTCTAAAAATTATAACTATAAGTCGAGACATCATCTCATATATCCCAATATGAGAATATAAGTTTCACTATATCATTCACTAATCTCAATACCATACATCATTTAATGAAAATATGAAAACCTGATTTTATCCTTATTCATTTTTGAAACTAATTGTTTTAATTTTTTTAAAAAAAAAATCAAAATTTAAAAAGTTTCAAATTTTGATTATCGACGTGCAACTAGTCTAACTACATCAAAATATGTTATATTGATCCAACGAGTTATACTGAATCTTACTAATTGTACTGCATTTTACTAGTTGTACTTTGAGTTATACTAGTAATACTTATGCAGTTGTACTGAGTTCTATTAGTAATATTTACATAGTTGTTATATTAGTAATATTTATGTAGTTGTACTGAGTTATACTAGTAATACTCACGTAGTTATACTGAATTTTACTAGTAATATTTATGTTGTTGTACTGATTTATACTAGATTACTTATGTAGTTCTATTGAGTTATACTAGTATTACTTATGATTTACGAAACATGAAACATACAACCAAATAAAAAAATTATAGATTCGTAACTTCATGAATAAGAAACCGAGTTCAATAATAAAAAATCCAGAAAAACTAAAACTTGAAGAAAAACGAGATGAACCCAGAATAAAAAAAAAACTCAGATTTTTTCATCAACATTATTTTTGTTTCGTCACCTTGGCAGTTTGATTTAAGAACCCTAACTAAAAAAACCCAGAAAAAGTAAAGCCCTAACTCAAAAAATCCAGAACATGTGAAAATTATAGATCCAAAATCATAAATTGATTTTGCGTAGAACAATCTCAGGCTGAGCTGCCATCTTCGTTTCCTTCATCTTCTCATCATTGTTTTAGATTGAATTGCGGTGGTTTGTCACAGGGAAATGGAGAAAGAAAGAGAAGAAAAGTTTTGCAGAGAAGAAGATACAAGATGATGCAGATAATTATTTGAAGATTTCAGCTATGAAAAACCAGTTCAAGATTCGAGGACGAATCTTTTCTAATCTGGAGAGGATGATGCAGATAATTATTTGGAATATTCTCAAATACCTTTTTATTTATTTTACTAATTACATTAAATTATATAATTACCCTTTATTTTTATTTTCTATATTTTATTGGTTTTTCTATTTTAATTAAGATTATGGGTTTTTTAGATTTAACGATTTATTATAATTTATAGATAGGCAATGAAGCCTAGTGATGTATTTTATTGGTTTTCCTATTTTATTGGTTTTCCTATTTTAATTAAGATTATGGGTTTTTTAGATTTAACAATTTATTATAATTTATAGATAGGCAATGAAGCCTAGTGATGTATTCAGACTATGATTATTAATAAACTAGCTTTTGCTTTATACTTTGAAGGAGATCTGATTCAATTCATCTTCTTTGAGAAGCCTTGTTTTGATTCAATTAAATTCATCAAACAAGAAGTTGGTCTCAAGACGCTATCGAAAGAAACTCTTAATTGATCCAAGAATAGGTCTCTAGAACCCTAAAAGTTCTTTGATCGACCAATCAATCTATCATCCGCAGCATCACAAGACTACAAGTTGTAAGAGAGAAGGAAGGACATAACGTCGGAAGAGAGAAGGAAGATAACAAAATAAAAAGAATCTGAAAAGTGATAATCATCGACACTTATTTATTTATTAGGGTCAATGACATTTTCGTAATTTGATTTATTCTATGAACTAAAAATAAATCAAAACAAAATAAACAATATAACAAGGATATCCTAATTTTTTGTTTTAGATAGAAGGAAACTAGAGATGATTTCTCCTACAAATGAATATGAATCTAAAGAACAAGTTATGATTCTTTTTTTCACTTTGGCCATGTTTGTTTGTGTATCTGATACATCATCTAGATGTACCATCTGAATGCAAAATTTATATATTGCATCCAATGTTGTTTGCTTCTATAGTTAGTATTGCATCCAGATGCAACATCTAGATTTTAAGTTGTTCATTTTCTTATTTCATTATATCTGTAATATTATTAGTTAAAATGACTAAAAAAATCATTTTGCATTTTGCGGAAAACATGTTGCGGATTTTCTTAGAAAAATTAACTTTGTTACTTTTGACGAAAACATATACAGTTTTTTATTTTGGCGGGTTTTTGAGTTTGGCGGGAAAACATGTTTTCGGGGTTTTTTACAGGAAAATGAGTTTTCAGGTTTTTGCGAAAAAATGAGTTTGGATTTTTTTTGCTGGATAATAATTTCTTTTGCGGTTTTGAAGGGAAAACACGATTTTTCAGTTTTGCGGTAAATATATTTTTTGAGTTTTGGAGAGAAAACATGTTAGCATGTTTTGGCTGGAAACACGTTTTCAGATTTTGGCGGAAAAAATGCATTTTTCGAGTTTAGCAGAAATTTTTGGGATTTTAAGGGGGGGGGGGGGGGGGGGCACATTTCAGATTTTGGCAGGAAAACACTTTCCTTGTTGTGGAGGTAAATTCGTCTTTCAGTTTTTGGAGAGAATGAGTTTTTCAAGTTTTTGCGGAAAAACAGGTTTTTTGGGCTTTGGACAGAAAACATGTGTTCTAGTTATTGTGGGAAAATATATTTTTCGATTTTGAAGGAAAAACATTTTCCAGTTTTGGTGGGAAAAGTTATTTTCAGATTTTGGCTGGAAAACACATTTTCAGGTTTCGGCGATAGCACACATTTTCAGATTTAGGCGGAAAACACACATTTTTTAGGTTTTGGCATGAAAATATGTTTTGGATCTTGGAGGGAAACATGCTTTTGGGTTCGTGTGAGAAAACACTTTTCGGGTTCTTGCGGATTTTGTTGTAATGGACTCTTATGCTTTTTAGATTTAAGTAATGAAATATTCAGTGACAAAAAAATGTCCAAACGAAGAATATCTGAATGCTACTAGCATCGAGATGCACCACCTGGCTATATAAACAAATATGGTCTTTATTTTGTATTTTAATTGATTTTTAGTGAAAATTGACTTATCGTTCCATGTATTATTTGGGTTATTAATTATTTTTGTGTTTTATTACACAATGGAAGATAATTGATCAAATGTTTCATCTTCTAAACTTTAAAATTATGAAATGTTTTGGATGATATTTTTATTGAATTTATATACCTATTCACCGAATATTATATTTATAAATATCAGATTAATTATGATATTATAATTATTTTAATAAATAATTAAATCTGATTAAACTCAGTTAGACCACATTGAACCATGAACAAAAAAATTTGTTGTTCGGTTACCAGTTGGATTTTAAAAACATTGTTTTGGAGGAGATATTTCAAGAAATTGGTGTTTTTCTTTCCCTGGCATATCATAGCACTAAGGTTTGTACAGATGACTCTTATTACTACAGAAATGTCAAGGCTTGGCATGTATTGACGAGAAATCAAGGATCTTTTCATGATATTCTTCATGGTACATTGTTGTAAAAACAATTTAGTCAATACCAGGAAAGATATAGAAAATAATATAATGTGTGGCACGATAAAAAATAATAATATATATAACTAAAATATTTAAAAATTTAGTGAAGTGGACCTTTTTAATTACATTAGAGCATTATTATTGGAGAATCCTTAAGGGTTCTTAAGGGGATAGAAGACCACAAATCATCAGCACCAAGAAGGACCAAGGGGCAGAAGTCGATAATTCAAAAACGTCTTTGCTGCGTTCTTTGCAATGTTTGCAGGCCCCACGACACGTGGTAGCCTGCGGTTGGTTAATTTTTTTTAAAGCAGAAAACCAAAAAAAAAATTTTAAGGACCCCAAAAACGTCCCACCGGTAATGATGCTTATAGTGACTAAAGTTTTTTATCTTATTTTAAATGATACAAAATAAAATATTTTTTGATAATTAATTTTCATAATTTGAAGTCTTCCTCTTAAGCAATGCTATAGATTATATACTGCATATAATAATTACAATATTTATTCCTTTCATTTTAATTAATCTAAGTATTGAAAAATTAAGATAATAGAAATAATTATTAGAGTAAAATTCGAATAAATTATAGTCTTACTATGAAAACAAATATTATTAAAAAGAAAAGAAGTTTATAAAGAAAGAAGGAATAGTTTTATGTAGTAAAAACTAAAGAAAAAGGAGAAAATGTTGTATTAAATGGTAACAAAGTGTGTAGAAAATTGAGGAAACAAAAATAGCTTCAGGTGACAAAAAGAAAAAAAAAAGAGGAAAATTAAGATATTTTATTTTAACAACATAATTAAGAATGTTTGAAAAAGAAAATAAAGACATAATATAGAGACTCAAACTTGGGATCAGCTGGGGGCACATGAAGCCACTTAAACCAAATGAGCTGGACATCTTTTTCTCTACCTAGGATCCCAAGAAAATAATAAAACAATATGTGGCATGTGTAGAGATGTCAATTATGGACCTGGACTGCGGACTTGACCCGTAAAGACCTGTCGCGGGACGGGATTGTGCCGAGATTTTTCAGACCCGCAAATTAGCGGGCTTTGCGGGACTGGGTCTTTTGCGGGACGGGACGACGCGGACCTGCGGGATTACAAAGACCCGCATTTTTTTTTCAATTTTTGTTTTACTTCAAAAAATTAAAAAAGACTGAAAAGAAAGTAATTTATGTGACTTTCTTCTGAGAAAAGAAAAAAGCTTCAGCAATGATGATTCGAGCTCTGACAATGATGATTTGAGCTCCATTGATATTTTAATTTGGTGTTTTTTTATTAATTTTGGAATTAACAGCTTTGATTTGGTGTTTGATTATTTTTAGTTTTTTTATTCATCAAAACTAAAAAATTGGTTATGAACTTAGGAGTTATAACCTAATGAAAAATATATTCTGAAATTATCTTCAATTGGTATGTAAATATGTTTGAGTGTGACAAATTTAACTATAACTATTTTATTTGGTTAAGATAACATGAACAAGACTAAGCTCTGATCAAAGCGGTAACGACAATAAGCTATAGTTAGAGCCTTGATCAACTAAGCTATTTAATTCTATTACAATGATGTCGTTTAACTGAAAGAGTTAGTTTTGTTACTGATTAGAGTCTTCTTCGATATGTATTCTATTCTTCATGTTCTCTCGTTACTTATCATTGTTATCTCGTTACATTAATATAATAGAATATACATTAACATCTCATTTGTTACATGCACTTTTTGTTTGGTTATGACTATATATATATATATATATATATATATAATCATCTCATGTTTTATATGCATTTTTAATAGAGAAAATATGCATAATATATAACAAATTTTGAAGAATTTGCATTGTAGATATTTTATGTATATTAATTATGTGAACTTGGTTATGTAGGGGAGTAGCCTGAGGCATCTTAGACAGCATGCAGCATCAGGAAGTGTTCTGAAGCGGCCTGCAGTGTCAAGCATGATCGGATACATTACATTAACGTATGTCCCGCGGGACAACCCGTAAAGGAGTGTGTAATTTGCGGTACGGGCTTGGGACGACCTTTTGGAGACCGCAGCCCGTGCGGGCCTGACTCGCCGTGACCCGCAAAGAGATAAGCCCGCTGCGATACGGGACGGGACGAGACGGATCACCCTGTTTGACATCTCTAGGCATGTGTCACACCCCTGCCCAAAGTGGGTCCGCGCTCCCCTGGTCAATACTATATTATGGTAACTTGTTTTACTTCGATATCCATAACATCCCAAGCCAAAAATTAATAAATATTACATTCTATAGGCGTGAAAGGAGCACAGCCAGGTGCTGTCTTGTCTTTGTATCAACGAATTGCAGTTGGAGCTGCAAGAGGGCTTGAGTATTTGCATGAGAAAGCAAACCCTCGCATCATTCACCCGTGACATTAAATCCAGCAATGTCCTACTCTTTGAGGACGATTTGCCAAAACTGCTGAGTTTGATCTCTCTAATCAAGATCCTGATATGGTGGTCCGCCTTCATGTAAGTTCGAGATACAGCAAGAACAGAAGGCACAAAATAACTCCAAGAACAATTATCTCTTTATTAAGAATCACTGAAACAATCTTTTACAAAGACTTGTCAAATCCGAATTACTCAACGCCACACACGGCTTGACACAGATCAATTCTTAATCTATCCTTATGCGGAACCAACCCCTGTTGATCACCTCTACAAATCACTCACTGTCTGAAACCCCAAAGCTGCTGTTGTGTTTCTGTGAGAATTACAACGTCAAAAACTCTAACCCTAATTCTAGGAAAAAGCCAAAATATATATTAAATAATATTTTCCTATTATCTAATATACTATTTTCTATATTTTAGCATCACCAAATCTTCTAATTTGTGATCTAATCACGCTCCTTTAATGAATATTTCGTCAACCAAGTATATGGAAATATTCCACATCATCGCATCTTGATGTTTCTTTTTTACTCTCTGAAGCGTGTGTCACACACCATCTTCCGTGTGTAACACATGTACACGAACCAAAGCTCCACCACTGCAGTAATACATCAAGCTCCAAGTTCTTGAGCTTACATTCTCCCCCTTTTTCACTTAGTTTTACAACTCAAGCTCACTCACTTCTAAGACCAATATGCATCATACATACCACCGAAGTACTAACTTAAACTCCCCCTGAATCAAGTATCATCTCCCCCTGCTTGAGTGAAAAACTCTGTGAAAAACTCTCAGTACCTTCTAAGCCATCGAACTGGTTCTTCAAGCTTAGTATATTGATCCCCCATTCGATTATATGACACACTAGTATGTTCGCGTGACACACCTTTCGTAAACTTAGGATACAAATCCTTCTTAGCTATCCATACATGTCCATACCTTCTGGGTTCCACATAACAAAGGTTCATCCTCCAAGCTCGCTCAGTCTGGTTTCTCCTAGAATAACAGAAAGCAACACTATGCCATGTCTTACCACAAAAGAGACAGCCATTCATTCGCTTAGCAACAACTTTTCTGTCTTCTATCTTTGGAACCACAGTCTTTGCTTGAGTTTCATCCTTGCGTTCATCTGAAACAACTGGGATTGAAGGTTTTACAAACTTGATTCCTTCATTCTTGTCAACCTCCTGTGAAGTCGTCCCTTGATAACCCAAACCCCAATTGATTTTTGGGGACTGCCCAACTGACAAGATATGATCCAAACTTGTTGATCCACTATTCAACATTCTCATTTTCTTGTAGTTCTCAGCAAGTTGTTTTTCCAGAAGCTGACACTTCTCAAATTCTTGATTCAGCAGTTGTTTGTTTCATCTGATGAAACTTTATTTCAGACTCCTGTTGAACTTGGTTCTGCTCTGCAATAACTCTCTGAAGTGACTGAAGCTCATCTTCATTATCATTCTCTCTCACCCTACACTTTGATTTACCCATTGTATCAGTCTGTTCCATCTTTAGGATGTTGACTTGATCTTTTAAGACAGTGTTATCCTTGATGAGCTGTATGTTTTCGTGACTGAGTTCTTCAAATTTACCAAAGAGAACCTTATACTCGGCTAAAAGATCTGCATCTATATCACTTTCTGTATCACTGTGTGACGCATCTGAATTGGTGTGTGACACACCTGACATACGAATTTCATCCTTGGTGATGTCTTTTCCAGATCCTATAACACCATGAAGAGCCACGAAATTGAGAGGATCGTCTTTTCTTTCTGGATTTTTATCGCTGCAACTTCTCTTCATCTTCATCTTTTTGGTGTTCGCACAATCTGATTTTATGTGCCCATAACCATTACATTCATTACACTTGATTTCTTTTCTCTTGAATGATGGACAATCTGTTTTGACATGTCCAATGCCATGACAATTAAAACACACCACTGCCTGCCATTTATGTCTTTCTTCTTCTCTAGGCAGCTTGTCGCTGGACATCTTATTCAAAAGATTAATGGTTTCTTCAAGTTTCTGAGTCATCAAGTGAATAGATTCTTCAAGCTTCTTAACTCTCTGGATGTCTTCATCAACTGTAACTCGAGATTCTTGAGCAGGCCTTGAACATTTAGATTCTGATTCCATCTCCTCAGCCTTTAATATCCCTACTACCTCAGCGAACTTCAGTTCATCAGTGTTCATTGTCAATGTTATCGCTGCTTTATGTGCTTCAAACTTAGTAGGCAAACATCTCAAAAACTTCTTCACCAATTTTGCATCTTCATATTTTTTACCTAAAACTTGTGCTTCATTGGCTATGGAGCTGAGCTTCGCACTGAAATCTCCTATCTTCTCATCATCACTCATCCTTATGTTTTCAAACTGTGATGCAAGCAGGTCCAATCTTATCCTCCTAACATTCGCAGTACCCTCAAACGCATTTTGTAGAATATCCCAAGCCTCCTTAGCTGATTCACAGCCCTGTATAAGCTCAAATTGCTTTCCATCTACAAAACTGAAGATTGTATCCAGTGCTCTTGCATTAAACCTTGAAAGCTTTTTCTCTGTTGCTGTCCACTTTGTCTTCAGTTTAGGTATCTTCAAACCATCTTCTTGCAGCACATACGGTTCTTCCCATCCAGATTGAACAACTGTCCATATATCTTCATCAGCTCCACGTAAGTTTGCTCTCATTCTCACTTTCCAATACCCATAATTCACATCATTCAGTAGCAACATATTTTGTGCCAAAATCGCCATAATCTCTTCTCAGGATCTCACCTTGGTTCGAAGATCTCTTCTTCGTTTAGGTGTCCTGCTCTGATACCAATTGTAAGTTCGAGATACAGCAAGAACAGAAGGCACAAAATAACTCCAAGAACAATTATCTCTTTATTAAGAATCACTGAAACAATCTTTTACAAAGACTTGTCAAATCCGAATTACTCAACGCCACACACGGCTTGACACGGATCAATTCTTAATCTATCCTTATGCGGAACCAACCCCTGTTGATCACCTCTACAAATCACTCACTGTCTGAAACCCCAAAGCTGCTGTTGTGTTTCTGTGAGAATTACAACGTCAAAAACTCTAACCCTAATTCTAGGAAAAAGCCAAAATATATATTAAATAATATTTTCCTATTATCTAATATACTATTTTCTATATTTTAGCATCACCAAATCTTCTAATTTGTGATCTAATCACGCTCCTTTAATGAATATTTCGTCAACCAAGTATATGGAAATATTCCACATCATCGCATCTTGATGTTTCTTTTTTACTCTCTGAAGCGTGTGTCACACACCATCTTCCGTGTGTAACACATGTACACGAACCAAAGCTCCACCACTGCAGTAATACATCAAGCTCCAAGTTCTTGAGCTTACACTTCATTTAACTCGTGTTCTTGGAACTTTCCGTTACCACGCCCCTGAGTAAGTTGACATATATATAGTTGCCTGTGAAAGAAAATGTAATACTGTGGGCTCTCAAGTCGCCAATGCTCTTCCTTTTACGTGACAAATATCTGATGCCCGGAAAATTGAATTCCAAGAATGATGTATACAGCTTCGGGGTTGTCTTACTCGAACTCCTTACTGGTCGAAAACATGTTAATCATAGATTACCCAAAGGCCAGAAAAGTCTAGTCGCATCATGGGTACTAACTCCTCTCAGTCCTACACATCTTTTTCAAATAGCATGATTGTCGATTCCAAAATTTTCTACTTATGCATCAGGCAACAACTAAACTGAATGAATACAAGGTCAAACAATGCATGGGTGCAAGGTTACACTATCAGAGAGCGTGACCTTGTCTTCCATTTATTTGCAAGGTTACCTATCATAAATTTAAATTATTTTAAGCATGTCCACAGCTTAAAAACGCCACAGTTTACTCGTTATCATCCATTTCTATCTCAAAATAGTCAAACCCCTTTAAGAAACAACCATTTAAATTAGCAAAAACATATAAACATCTCTATATATATGTACCCTTTCTTCTTCATTTTTTCTAACTAATCCTTTCCAATCCACGTCCAAGTAAAAACAACAAAGAACCAAAAAAGATGAACACTCCAATAAAACTCACTTTTCTCATTCTCTGCATCGCCCTAACCGCAACCGCATTCGTAGTCCCAGCAAAACGAGCTGATGTTACACCAGAACACGATAAAACTGTCGCAGGAATCTGCAGCGTTGTGGAAGACAAAAATCTTTGTAGCATAACCTTGAAAACCGTCCCAAGCAATGACCCAGCCTTCTTGGTCCGTTACTTAGCCACAGCCGCAGAATCCTCTGTTAAAAAGGGTTTGAATTTCCTCTCTGGAATCAAACCAAAGTACAAAGGAAACGCATTCGCCACAAACTGCATCACCGGTTGCGAAAAACAGCTAAACAACGCCTTGGAAGACTTTGCAGATTTCTGGAAAGCCGCGGGAGAAAACATAACCAGCATGGCTGATAATTACTTCACATGCAAGAAGAAGATGACTTCCATCTTCACGTACCAATCGACTTGTCTCGATGACATTTTTGACAAAACGTTGTTGAAAGAAGTTCAAGGGGGGATAGGACTTGGGAAAAGAATGAGTGGTGAGTCAGTGGATGTGTTCGCTGGAATGGACAAAGTCTTTAACACTTTAAACATTAAGACCAAACTTAACCAGCAAGATACCGATTCGTTGCTCCCACCACCTTTGTCGTTTTACTACCATTGATTTATTTATTAACATACATATTCTTATACATATATAAAAACAAAGAGAAATGGGCATCGACTGGGTTTTCTCAGATATTTTAGGAATCTTGTAAGGGTTCCTTTTTTTGATGTATATTTGTAATTACTATGTTATGGGTGATAATCATGTATGGACCTCGTGGTTGGAAAGGATATGGGAAAAATGTGATTATTAACTAATAATAATAAACTTAATTTATTATATTTCTTTTATGTATGTGTATACACACAGAAAAGCTACGGAAATGTTTTAAATAAATCATTTATTTAAATAAAAGTTACGAAATTACCTAATATGATTAATATATATATGATAATTTATGATTATGAATCATATATATATATTTATAACGATTTTTGTTTTCTTTTTTTTTGTTTAATTTCATTTTATTAAATTAAATTAAACATTCACATTAAACATGTAATAAAAATTAGATTTTTTATATGTTGCATTTTGAATTTTTTTAAACAACTATAAATTACTAAAATTAGTAAAAATCTCATTCCAACGTCAGGAGATCTATGCATCATTAGAGACCGTTTTCAACCGGTCAGGAACCAAGACGAAGATGTTGATATTCATTGAACCAAAGTGAAGAGGCCTCAGAGTCATGGTGTTTGCATCACAAGCATGGTCTTATTTCAAAACAGAAGAAAAAGGAGAATTTTGGAATTTGCGAACACCGTAACCGCGGGAGCACTCACTACATAGCTGTTTTGACATAGTTGGTTATCTAGAATGATGAGTTGATATTCATTTTTATATAAGGTCTTATATGAAATAATCTCCAACCCATCTTTATATTCATTTTTATAATTTTCTATTAAAGAAAAGAATTTATCACAAAAGTAGATTTACTCCATTGTATATTTCTTTTTTTGGGGCAAACTCCATTGTATATTTCTATACTATATTTTCTCTATTTGTTTTAAAAAATGTAGAGAAATATTATTTCCACTCGTAAATATAAAGGTAAAAATCAATTGAGTAAAAAAATATAAAGGTAAAATGACATTATTCTATATATATACAGAGCTGGCCTTGGAGGGAAGCCAATGAAGCTTGTGCTTCCAGCCGCCAAATATTATCATTTTAACCGGCCACACTTTGACAGAAAGTTCGTAGTAGTGCAGCGGTTGGCTTAACTGTTCTAGGTGACACGGGTTGCGGGTTCGGACTACTTCAGCCACATTTTTTGAATTGGCTTCTAGCCATGTAATAACTAGGACCGGCTCTGTATATATATATATATATATATATATATATATATATATATGAAACAAAATCACTTCTATATGATAAAATTCTCTATTTAAAAAATAATATAAAATGTCCATTAGAGGTTTTTTTTGTAGAATAACTGTCATCTACGTAGTTTTATTAGTTGTAGTACTCAATCAAATCATCACACCTAACTAGGAGCGATGACTAATCTTTAAGCTCACAACTAAGAAATTTCATACGGTTTTACAAAAAAAAACCTAAGAAATTCATAGTCTCAGAAGTTATCATATTTATAAATTGTTTTTATTTATAGTCATAGTTCTAGAAATTGTTCTAAGCTACGCTAAGCGATAACTCTCAGTTTGAACCAAAACAATCTTTAAAAAAAAACTGATTTATATGACTTAAATCGGTTTAAACTGGTTTAAAGCAGTTAAATCAATTTAGTTTGATCTATTATTCTATATATTTTATTTAAACAATCTCAACAAATTTACTAACTTTTTTATATATCCATTTTTGATAATTCTTCAGAAAATTTTAAAAACTAAAATATCTTTTGCACATATAAGATTTTTAAATCAATAGTTCGTTAATGTCTAAATTTCACCTAAACTTTGAAAAACTGCCTAGCGACTAAGTACCTAATTACTGTTTAACGATTTTTTGAACATTACTTACACTCTTACAGGCTACAGCTATTATATATATATATATATATATATATATATATATATATATATATATATATATATATGTTGTTGTTATTTTGTCAGTCAACCCATCACACCTCTATGTGACAAAAAAAAAGCCATCACACCTCTAATTGTAAGGAACGTACGCCATGTTTATCCTTTTTGGTAACAGCTATATGTACTATCTTGTGGTGATCAAATTTAAACCTCATAAGTAATTAGATGGTCTCATAAGCTAATTAAAGCTTTTGACCAGATATTCTCGGCCATTCGTCGACCGTTAATCTCTCGCTCCATGCAAAATCCACGCACGTCTATTTTTAGAAACCAAAAGCTTATATAAATCCCTCCTACGCCGTTGCAATATTCGCTGCCCCAAGTCATTAAACAACTTGGCTTGTCTGTAATAAATCCCCTCCCTCTCCGATACCTCTAAATAAATCGGAGGGAGCAAAAAAATAATAATCAAAAATACAGATTAAAAATAATAAATATTTGAAAATGATAGGAAAAGTTGTAGTCTCGGTGGCCTCTGTTCTCCTATTGGTCGGAGTAGCCATAGGAGTCGTTGTGATCATTAATAAAAATGGCAACAGTACTCCCTTGTCTCCTCAGATGAAAGCCGTTCAAGGTATTTGCCAAGGGACTTCCGACAAAGCCTCATGCGTCAAGACTCTCGAGCCGGTGAAAAGCGATGACCCAAACAAGCTGATCAAGGCCTTCATGCTTGCTGTACAAGATGCAGTAACCAAATCATCAAACTTCACGGGTAAAGCCGAGGGAGACTTGGGTTCGAGCATCTCACCAAACAACAAAGCCGTTCTTGATTACTGCAAGAAAGTTTTCATGTACGCCCTTGAGGATCTCGGTACTATTCTTGAGGAAATGGGTGAAGATCTTAACCAGATCGGTAGCAAAATTGACCAGCTTAAACAATGGTTAATTGGTGTCTACAATTACCAAACCGATTGTCTTGACGATATTCAGGAAGATGATTTGAGAAAGACTATTGCAGAAGGCATTGCAAACTCCAAGATCCTCACTGGCAATGCTATCGAAATCTTCCACACCGTGGTCAGCGAGATGGCAAAGCTAAACGTCAAGGTCGACGATTTCAAGAATATGACAAGCGGAGTCTTTTCTCCGTCCGACAAAGGAGCAGCTCCCGTCAACAAAGAAACTCCTCCTGTCGTTGATACTCCCGTGGCTGACCCAGATGGTCCTTCTCGTCGTCTCCTTGAAGACATTGACGAAACTGGAGTCCCAACATGGGTTTCAGGTGCAGACAGGAAGCTCATGGCTAATGCTGGACGTGGCCGAAGAGGCGGTGGTGGTGCTAGAATCAAAGCCAACTTTGTTGTGGCCAAGGATGGAAGCGGACAGTTTAACTCGATTCAACAAGCTGTTAACGCTTGTCCCGATAAAAACCCTGGCCGATGCATCATCTACATTAAGGCCGGTATCTACAGAGAGCAAGTTATCATCCCTAAGAAGAAGAACAACATCTTTATGTTCGGAGATGGTGCAAGAAAGACCGTTATCACTTACAACAAAAGTGTTGGTCTCAGTTCTGGAACCACCACTTCTACAAGTGGCACAGTCCGTAAGTCTCATCACACCCTACTTAGCTAAATGATATTACAAACCAATTAAGGATAAATAGAACGAATCTAAATCTCTTAGATTTTAATTATGTCCTAACGGAACATCCGATTTGAGAGTAAATAATTCTTACATTCTTTAGATATTTAGATTCATATAGGACTCATTAATTCTAAAACGCTCTCTTATTGCTTATGTTATGTATTTGTGTAGAGGTCGAATCTGAAGGATTCATCGCCAAATATATCGGATTCAAGAACACAGCCGGTCCAAATGGACATCAAGCCGTGGCCATCCGAGTCAATGGAGACCGTGCAGTGATCTTCAACTGTAGATTCGACGGTTACCAAGACACTCTATACGTCAACAACGGTCGTCAATTCTACAGAAACTGTGTCGTCTCAGGAACAGTCGATTTCATCTTCGGAAAATCAGCGACCGTTATCCAAAACTCACTCATCGTCGTCCGTAAAGGAAACAAGGGACAATACAACACCGTCACAGCCGACGGAAACGAAATGGGATACGCCATGAAAATCGGTATCGTCCTCCAACACTGCCGCATCGTTCCGGACAGGAAACTAGCTGCAGAGAGGTTCACCGTAGAGTCATACTTGGGAAGGCCATGGAAGAAATACTCAACCACTGTGGTCATCAACACTGAACTCGGTGATTTGATCAGACCAGAAGGTTGGAGAATGTGGGATGGTGAAAGTTTCCACAAGACATGTAGGTACGTTGAATACAACAACCGTGGACCAGGAGCTAACACTAATAGGAGAGTTAACTGGGCTAAGATCGCTAGGACTGCAGGTGAAGTAAGTCAGTTCACTGTGGCTAACTGGTTGAGTCCCGTTAACTGGATTCAACAAGCTAACGTTCCTGTCACGCTTGGATTTTAAAGCGTATAAAACAAAACAAATAGTACCTGTCTATGTAAAAGGTGAAACGTACAACATTTGTTTTCGATAGGATAAATATGTATGGAAATGAAGTTGTAATAACAAATTATTTTATTTTTTTTGTCTCTCTTATGAAAGATGAATAAAGACACATTCTTTTAAAAGAATAGATTTTGTTTGGGTTTATGTTTACATATTCAAAATATGATATATCATTAAAATTATGTTCATGAATAAATGGAAGGGGGATTTAGCGAAATACGAAATACCCATATTGAAAGCTCATATTAGAGAAGTTGACTTGACATAAAGCCAAAGTTTTGTACATTTAGGACTTTAGTTGGACACTGATGCTCCTTTTACATTCTCTGTCTCCTCTGTAATTCTTGCAAATTACCGACACTTTCTTTCTTCTGAGTTCTTTTTCAATTTTATGATGTTGTAGGATATAACACAACTATTAAGAAATTTGTTTTTAATTTAAAAATATCATTAAAATATAAATTAATAATCATTTCATCAATTATGAAATAGATCACAAAATATCATTGATCACAGTTTTTGATAAAACTAAAAAGTGCATTGAATATGAAAACATCAACTCTTTTGAAACATCAAAAACTTCCTAAAACATCATCTATTTTGAAACAGAAGGAGTATTCTCTTTCTATTCTTTTCTTTGTTTTTTATTATACTTTCTTTTTTCCATATTTTTTCTTCCAGATAATTTTATTCGTTAAAAATCAATTGACACACGAAACAGTTTATTTATTTGCTTAGCTACAGGACAGACTTAGAAAATTAACATTTCAATGTCGCCGGAAATAATCACTATTGTGGATTGTTAACGGTGGTGTTAGCTATAACAAATAGTGTAGATGTTAATAGATGTGTTAGCTGCTAACAAATATGTGTATCAGATATGTTAGCTGTTAATAAATATTGTAGATATTAGTATTTTCGGTGATATTATCTAATTATTTTCTAATTATTTTTCTAATTATTTTTGAATGCTTCTTTTTTTGTAACATTGAATGCTTCTGTTATTTATCAAAATTACAGTTTACAAAAAGTTTGCAAGTACGGACTGGAGCATCACAATTCTACAATTCATAATTCTATATATATATATATATATGAGAAATAGGCACCTCTAGAAAAAAGACCAACGTGTGAATTCCTAATCTTTCCCATTCTACAATTCATAATTTCGAAGACAAACTTTGTTCAGTTTACTTCAATGGGAAAGAATCCATATGCATCATTATCCCAACCAAACATAATTTCTCCATCATCGAGCTTCAAACCAAAGTAAGTTCTTATATTCAGCTACAATTCTTTTTAATATTCACATCACACGTATATATTAAATGTACACAAGTGATGTTTTAATAGACATGACTCATTTTTTTGTAGATTAAGCGATCAAAGATTATATGGAACTGGTTTGTGAAAATGGCCAGATTTTTGCAAAGTCGAAGACCTAATAACAACGGTTATTTTCAGAATCAACGTACGCAATCTATCTTGGATTTGTGTGAGACCGAGTACGATGAGGGTTTCAACAAAAGCATCAAGAATCTTGGAGACTCACAAGTTGTTCCTGGGAGTGAGCCTCGGAATCCACAACAAGATGAAGAAACGGATGAACAAACGAATGATAGCTATAATAATATGAAGAAGATTAAGCCCTCCATGACCGAATCTGACAGAAATGTCTGGAAAAGGAACATACGTTTTGGGTCATCAAAATTAATGAATGATTCTCTGAAAAGTTTAAAGAATGTTGAAGTTATCACATCCCCTCCTGATGAGCAATCTGTAGCTGTTGGAAGATCCACGGAAATGTATTTTGCGTCCTCATCGAGAGGAACTTCGAAATATCTAAGTTGTTGTTCGTTAGAAAAGAGAAAGTATGGTGATATGGAAGAAGACGAATCAACTTATCTACGTAATGTAAGATTTAATTTGATGGTTAGTTAGATTAATTATTGTGTTAATTCTTTCACACATGGTACGTTATTTATTCTTAATTTTTTTTTTTTGCTATGCAGTCGGATGATGGATCAGATGATGCGAGGACACGAGTTACTGCTACAACAAGAAAGGCTGTGGCTAAGAGGAAACGAAGCACAGAAGTCCATAAGTTATCCGAAAGAGTGAGTTTATAACTTTATAGACACTCTCATCACATTAAGTTTCACCTTAACATTTTTTTTTTTTTGAAAAATGAATGAATGAAAATGGAATCTAACTGATGGTGGTGATTTGAAACAGAAGCGAAGAAACGAGATCAGCAAGAAAATGCGTGCTTTGCAGGATCTACTACCTAACTGCTATAAGGTTTAACTTAAAACCACATTAGATAATCACTTATAGAGTTAATCTTCTCTATGTGGAGATTTCTGAATATGTTTAGTTTTTTTTATAGGATGACAAGGTATCATTGCTGGATGAGGCTATCAAATACATGAGGACCCTTCAACATCAAGTTCAGGTAATCAAAATAATACATTTATTTCAGTAAAATCTCCTGGACTTTCATCTAAAATACTAACTGAGCATTCTTATAATGATTATGTGTCCATTGTTTCAAACACAGATTTGGGTTGCGTACGTTTACATTTACATCTAATTTTGTTTTTCTTAATATACGTATTTAGTCAAACGTGTTCTTCATAATATTGCGTATAGCTTTTACATTTGCTATCTAAATGTAATTCTCGATTATATCACTAGAAGTTCATTTCTTTTTTCTTAGAAAATAATTATAAAGTTAAACACTAATGAACAAGCAAAAGTTTAGTCCTTATATAGATTTTTCTTTGTCTTTTTTTTTAACATAAAGAAATCGTTTATAGATGATGAGTCTAGGAATGCATCTGGGCACAGCAGCAACAACAACAACATCACTACAACAATTTCTTCCTGTGAATGTGCAAGGAACCGGTTTTCCATGGATATCCATTAACGATGCATCATCGCAAATGCTAAGCATCTTTCTTAATCACCCCACAGGACTAATCCCAAACTCCCCCATCTTTTCTCCACTGGAAAATTGCTCTCAGCAATTTTGTGGTGCCTTCGTATTTTCCCGAGACTCATTCTACTTCCTTTGCTCCATTTTCAAAGTCTGCGTCCACATCAAACTTAGAACATGCAATGCAATTGAGAGGAAGCAATGGTTATTAACTATCGCTCGACGCTCATATAAAAGATTTGTAGATAGTTGATCATTCCAAATATGGTCTCCCTTGTGTTGTTGTCTCTAGATTTTTGGGCTTTGGTTCTTGGAGTAATTAGATTTGAATCCACTATTCTCAAAAGTCAAATGTTCGATCGCAACTATAGTTATAACGTGAGTCATAATGTGTAGGTGTAGCATTTGCAACACAAAGTATTTGCATGGTAGTTTAAATGAACTACAATAAGTGAGATATAGGACAAACGACTCATGAATTTAGGTTCATTATATTTTTTTTTGAAACACAACTTATATTAATGCATTCAAGTCAAGGTAGATGCAGCCATTAAGGCTAGTTCAGCAGATTTTATCTGCTTTGCTAACAGATCTGCTTCTACATTTCTCATACGTGAGATCCAGACAAAAGAAATACAATCAAAAGAGGAGGCTAAGCTCTGGATATCAGCTAATATTCCGTAGAGACCTGCAAGAGACGAGTTTGAGTGATGGCTTTTATGAGCTTGGCACAGACCGCTGCACAAATAACTCTGGTCAGGCCGAGCTCCCTGCATTTCCGAAGGGCTTCTAGAAGCGCGAGGGCTTCAGCAACCAGTGGAGATTTGACATGGTGGGCTGGGACAGAGAAAGAGGACACTCTGTTTTGTGATTCCACTCTCCAGCCTAGATCTGCAATGCAAGATATTTTATTATTGGAGAGAAGATCCCACATCGGAAAGATGTAAGGGACATGAGTAATATATAAGGGACTTGGGTGATCCCACTAATTGCCAATTGGTTTTAAGTGGAAGCCCAAGAAACTTAATATGGTATCAGAGCAGGCCCAATACCCTGACCCATTAATTAATCCGGCCCGGACAGTGGCCCGATCATCCCATTAGCTGATGGACCATAGAAGGCTCAGTTCTCCGAGATCGCTAGAAGATAAAACATGATCTCGGAGGGGTATGATGGATTCTGCGAGATCAATGGTTAGACCCACCATTATCTCGAGGGAGGGTATTGGAGAGAAGATCCCACATCGGAAAGATGTAAGGGACATGAGTAATATATAAGGGACTTGGGTGACCCCATTAATTGCCAATTGGTTTTAAGTGGAAGCCCAAGAAACTTATATATTACTCATGTCCCTTACATCTTTCCGATGTGGGATCGTCTCTCCAATAACATGTTAAGTTTCTTGGGCTTCCACTTAAAACCAATTGGCAATTAGTGGGGTCACTCAAGTCCCTTATATATTACTCATGTCCCTTACATCTTTCCGATGTGGGATCTTCTCTCCAATAATTATTCCAAGCAGCATCTGATTTAAT
Organism: Hirschfeldia incana; assembly: GCA_026261945.1. NCBI lineage: Eukaryota > Viridiplantae > Streptophyta > Magnoliopsida > Brassicales > Brassicaceae > Hirschfeldia > Hirschfeldia incana. The sequence goes on along the minus strand of JABCMI010000040.1, from coordinate 1,068,077 downwards.
TAGAGCACAATCCAAAGCGAGTTGGATCGGTGGTGACAATCCCTGCAGTGTTTGAGACACTTTTGTTTGACAGAAGCTCTATTCTCTAGCGAGGGCAATTGCTTTGGAAAGTGTTTCTTGTGGGGGAAGAGCGATGCCAATGAAGATTAAGTTGTTTCTTGCTAGCCATATGCTCCATAGTATCTACGGTGCAAGCTCTCCCTCACTGACTCCAGAAGGGGGAAGGTTCTTCTTTGAGACCATACTACACCATAGAGTCCGCAAATCTATAGGTTCGTTAATAATTTATAATTATTGCTACTAATTGCTATTTAATTTAACACGTGTCCGGGTATCAGGTGCGAAGACGAAAGTCAAAGCGACTGGTCAAATGATCCTAAGGTCAATCAAAAATATCCACATCCTACTAATAAATATGTAAATATCAGTGTAGTAATATATTATATTAAAAGAGAAGTCATGACTTCTAATTCATGTGTGATTTTTAATAAAATGGACTATCTATTAGAGTTGGTCACATCATATTTTAATCATCATTAATTTTCATTAGATAAAACACATTATATTATTCAATCATTAATAACTTTAATATTATACAAAAGATAATAAATTCCCAATATTTTAGGGATTTCATAAACAAAATTAACAATTTACTGAATCAAACTTATATTTAAATCATATATATATATATATATATATATTCAAATTTCGAAAAAAATCTGTTTAAAAAGATTTTAATAGATATTAATTTTCAAAAATTATATGTAAATATTTTAATCAATTTCGTGATTAATTTTGAATATACAATACACTAATATATTCAGTTATTGTTTACAAAATAGAAAATAATTATTATATCTTTTTATCAATTATATAATCAAAATAAATCATATTAAAAGAAAATTATTATGTTGACCTAAATATTTTAACAATATATTAATTTTCAAAAAATGTATGTAAATATTTCACTAATTTTTTAATTAACAATGAAATATTATGTTGCAATAATATATATATAGTTAATATTTATAAAATTTTAAATAAAAATTCTATCATACACTTATCTATTTTATAATCATAACTATACATGTTAAAATAAAATTATTATATTGAACTACATAAGAAAAAGTTATATTAAAGTGATAGATTATAAATTTTATTGTTATACATATAAAACATTTATGTTAACATAATAATTTGATGAAAGACTACAATACATGTATAAAAACAAAATATATTAGATTTTTTATATACAATATTGTATTATGTAAATGAAGAAATTTAAAAATATTACTAAATGAAATCCAATTTTAAAGAACGGGTAAAAATTTAACATAATTTAAATACAAAATAATTATCAAATATATTTTTCATGCCATATTAATTTGTTTAATAATTAAATACAAATACAATAATATAAATATATAATAAGAAGAAAAAATACATGTGGTAGTTTTTTTGGCATCAACACATGTGATGGTTTTAAGCAGTTTACAACATATAAACTAAAAATTATTATATTTGAATTAAAGAAACATTTAATATTAGACCAAAACTAAATAATGATCTAAAATAAATATATATACATAGCAAATTAAATGTTTAATTAAAGTAAAAATAATATCCGCACGGTTGTGCGGGTCGAAATCTAGTTATATTTAAATTAGAAAGCGACCAATATAATAAACGTATTATCTGTTGGTTTATCAGAATACGTAAACATCTTATGGGCCCGGTCTGGTACTCATACACGTTGGTTCATGATTCGATGAAAACAATTCATTGAAAATGCATAAGCTTAAAATTAGAGAATAGTATAGAACTGATCATAACTTTGCAGAGGAGCGACGAAGAAAAGTGTAAGCCACATACGACTATCCCTGCCGGCAGCACTACTCTCTTAACATTTATTATTTAATAAATTATGAAAATGATATCTACTATATTGTTCACACCACATATTTTATCTTATACGGAATTTACATAACAAACAGATATACACATGTTTATATAGGCCACCTGTTTACATATAACCAATTCCAATTTTCGATTTGTTTGTTTCTGCATAATACTTTGAATATGAGTTAGGATCATGGAATATCTATAGTGGGTCTTTCCTAATTTTTGTTAAAGAAAAGTTAGATTATTTTTAATTTGTTTTGTGAAGTCATAATTATTTATTATTGATTGTAGAAATTAGTAAACATTTAACAAATGCATAGGTATTGGTGTGATTAAGTATAATTGATGGCTATCTTATACAACTACTGATTTGCCCCCAACAAGCATGGCATATGGGACCAACCTCGGCCGTAATAAGAAAGGGCAGTTTCGAAACTTGTACACAGATCCTTAATACGATCACTAGTTTAGACTCTTTCTGTTCCTAAAACTAGAATTTTTTGGATTTTATTTTTGTTTTACAAAGATAAATTTTCTACTTTTTAAGATATTTTTGTATATTTTTAAGAAACATTAATTATGAATATTTGAATTAATTAAATTTTATTGATAAATAGTTATTGTAAAATGTGTAAGAAGATAAATAAAAATCTAAATTGCAAATATTTACTGTAGTTTTAATAAACATGAAAACTTCAGAAAACCATACTTTAAGAACAGAGGGAGTATGATATATTATCATTACTAACAAACGGACGATTACCTAAAGCTACAATTTTGGATTATGCATTTAAACACGCGTTACAGGTGTCTCGAGATATAACGGTGAGAGTGATAGCTTTTTGTAAAAATGTCTGAATAGTCAGTCTCTAAACTATGAGAAAAAAGTATGAGGAGTCACTAATCTCGTGACGTTTAAGACCAAAAAGTGTAGTAGCCAGTCGACATAAGATAAAATCACCAACCATGGTGAGTTCACAAGAAACTCCTTGGGCGGAAAATCATATACTATGAGACATCGTGTTTTCAATTAATTATAATGAACTCCGGAGGGGTATATACGTAAATCGAACAAATGCGAGACTCGAGTCCTTAAATATTGACTTCACTCAATATTGTAGAAGAAAGGAAACAGAGCAAAACAAGAACTCTTACGGTTCCTCTTCTTGATATCTTTTAATGGCGTCTAAAGAGAGCATGATGATCAACTCTTCTTCATTTCTAGACGAAGAGAACGAAGATACAGATGATGGGTTCCATTATCAGACAAGGCAAAGCAGTTTGTCAAGGTTATCTATCTGCACGAGCTCCTTCCACGAAGACGATGAAGATAACTTCACAAATCATCCTTCGGAACTGGGTAACTTCATCTCTGAGCTGTCGCTGGAGAGCCTTGACGACGTCGGAGCCGAGGCTGACGGAGAAATCTCCGATGACGACGGTGAAGATTCGGATTCCGATAAGGAACCTCCCGGCTTCTACTCTCTCCCGACGATCATGTCACGCCGGAGAAGAGAAGTCACTGTTAACGTCGATGGCAGTAAGTGTAATTTAGTTAAGCAAAGAAGGGTGTTAAGAGAAAAGAGTAAAAGAGGGAGTGGTCACGGTTTTAACGGTGTAGAGAGAGAAAGCGACGGTGACGGAAACCGTTACGGCAGAGGAGGTGAAGGAGAGTTGACGGTGTTAACGAAGGTGAAAGGAGGAAAGAAGTCGATGACTATGGGTTTTGAGGAAGTGAAGGCTTGTAGAGACCTCGGGTTCGATGTGGAAGTTCCGGATTGGGTCTCAGTATCCGCCGGGTCAAACCGGGAGACTCATACTAGTAGTGGCGGAAACTCTCCAATTGCCAACTGGCGTATCTCAAGTCCTGGTATATATAATTATTAAAAGTTAATCTTAGTTTCATTTTGTATATTAGAACCTTAGTCTCATTTTGCATGGTTATTAAATTAGGAGATGATCCGAAGGAGGTTAAGGCGAGACTTAAGATGTGGGCACAAGCAGTAGCTTTAGCTTCTGCGTCACGTTAAGCTTCTTATGTTAGTGTTTGTTGCATAGCCTTACGAGTTACTACGGGTTTTTCTTGAAATAGTAACTCTTCTTCTGGGTTTGTAAATATGAAAGTTAATACTGTATTCTTTTCGTTCAGTGTGAAAAGAGTTACACAATGACTTGTATCATTCACGTGTATTATGTGTACTCTGTTATTATGCTTCTAAGATCTGTGTTCTGTAGTATGGAAAGCGATCAGAATAGGAAATTTCAACACAAAAGGGACCCTCTAAAGACCAAAGCACCCAAAATTAAATAACTCTAAAGAAAGGTTCACTTTCATCAAAAGCAGAGTGTTATCGATTTAGTACCCGGCCGGATGCTTTGTGAAAGGGTCCAATGAATCAAAGGAATACATGTTCTTTTTTACATAATTTCAGTTGAATATTATAAAATGCAAGGGAACTTTGTCATCATCATTCACTAATCAGATTCGCTGATTCAATCAAAGATATAAAACTGTACGTTTAGGGCATCTGCATCAGTGAACCAGGTTCACAAAATATATATTTTTTTTATTTTTTTCTGTTTGATTTCTTTTAAAAAAAACAATAATTATCAGATCAATCGTAATCCGTCACGTGGCATGGAGTCTACGAAACATTGAAGAGGCGAGTTCATGCGGAAGTACTTTTGTGAGCCGAGTTCATCCATTTTCTATTATTATAATATATTTCTTTGTTGGAATGTGTGATAGTTCGTCTCACAAACCTCCAATGCGGCTGGTCTTAGTGTCAACTCTCAGAAAAAACTATATCCAAAAGTATCAAAGATTGTGAGAGTAGTAAGAACATGATCTTTAGGACTAATAACCTATCAACATGGAGCTGTACAAAAAAGCAAGACCACATCTTCATCTCCAAGCTTAGCCCATGGAAGCATTGACTCTAAAAACACAGCCAATGGATTCTGATTTGCCACATCACGTAAGGTGGTGCTTACTGGTGATGACCACCGCCTCCTGCAGCCACTCAGCCACTTGATCTCCTCCGATTCTCGGATCAGCCACAAAGTCTATAAATTTTCTAATGGGGGTCAGCATCGAATCAGAGAAATCATGTGTTATTTTGTAATATGAAAAATATTGTTTTATTCTATTTAATAAAATTAGAATACTATTTCAGTTTTGTATACGAAATAGAATGATATGCCGTTAAAAATTAGCTAGTTGCTATCCTTTTTCTATTATCTGAAAAACATTTTGAAATAAGTAACTTTAAATTTGCATCGTATTTACAGTCATATGCCATTGCTGAGTGTCAGCACCACATACATCCCCACATCAAATTTAAGTTTACCCATTCTTTTATAGAACAATTACAAAAAATGCCACTCAACCATTAAACTTGGACCAAGGTTTTCTACAGAAGAAACTACAAAACATGGAACTTGCTTGAATCATTATCATTTGGTTTTGGTAAACCAGTTCCGACATACACTCGAAGAGAAATAGCTCCAGTTTCACAGATAGCAAAAAGCTGGTTTCATGTATCTCAAAAATACAAACTCATTAATCTCTATTATTAAAATTGAAGTACAAATATAAATTACCCCTTAATTTTCAGTTTTATTTACAATAGCATGTCATTAAAATAATTAAATGAACCATTAAATGAACCTATATTTAAGAAATTATTGTTTTTTTCTATTTATTAAAAAGTTTCCTAAATCAATTTAACTTAATTTCGTATTTAATATATTTCCTAAAATAAATTAGCTGATTTTTAGGAATATTCATATTTAAATTTTTTTAACAATACTAAAATTGGATAATGTTACGAATAATTATCTTAAACTTACCATTAATTATTTTAAATAATAAAATCTATATATGCTAAGATTTTAAATATTTTAAACTACTTATAGAACAAGATGAAATATTTGTAACTCAATATTATTTTAATATAATTAAATCTCACCTAAGATTATATATTTTTCAAGAATTTTTAAAGTATATTTTTAACCATTTTGGTTGCTATTAATTATTTTCAACAAAAAAAGTAATACTGAAATTTAAATATATTTGAATTATTTATAAATCAATGTTTAATGTTTATAACCAAATATATTTTTTCTAACTTATCTAAATCTTACCATATCATCCATATTTGATCAAAATATTTAAATTCTTTTTACATTTGACAAATAATTTTATGTTATAAGAAATATTATTCAAACTATCAATAGGTCAATATTAATTTTTCAAAAGTTTAATAACAAGCACGGGATACTATTTTTACAGCACATAAACTATTCGACCGTTGTGTTTATAAAAATTTAGAAATATATAAATATTTAAAAATATAAACTGATAAATATTTAAATAATATTTATTTATATAAAAAATGAAAATTAATATCCGTCCGGTCGGACGGGTCCAGCTCTAGTATTCTTTTAAATAGAGCTTAGACTACATGGTCTGCATGATGCTTATGATATGTAAGGCAACATTTTTTCAATGTTTTTACTCCAAATATTTATTCGATTTTTTTTTTCTGAAAATAAGATTTTAATATTAAGCATAGAACAAAAATTCAAGATAAAAACTATACGAGCCGTAGATAGACTTTTCTAACCGATCTCAATGGGTTCATGGTTTGGCTTTGATTTAGCTAAAGATTTTAGGTAGCGATTATCTTATTATATAAAGCTTAGTTTTCAAAGTTACTAATTAACACGATCGCGACACATGTTAGTTATATATTTTAGATTGCGACATGTGTAACGAAGCTAAATTAATTAAAAAGATTTTTTTAAAAAATACTAATTATCCTTTTTTTACAAAACTTATATACCAAAATAAATTTGTGCGATATTAAACATTGATTTTCCTATTTTCATACTTTCATAATAAAGAAAAGATAATCTTCTTAATTTTTTTTTTTTTTGTAAAGATTAAAAAAACGATCGCGACACATGTCAGTTATATATTTTAGATTGCGACATGTGTAACGAAGCTAAATTAATTAATTTTTTTAAAAAAAATAGTAATTATCCCTTTTTTACAAAACTTATATACCAAAATAAATTTGTGCGATATTTAACATTGATTTTCCTACTTTCATAATAAAGAAAAGATAATCTTCTTAAAATTTTTTGTAAAGATTAAAAAATAGTAACTTTTGTTTTAAAAGTAATTGGAAAAACGAAAAATTATGATATACTTTTTCTATAGTTAAAAGTAATTTTTCAATTTTTATATTCCTAAACAAAAGATTACTTGATAGTAATGTTTTCTTCAAAAAAGTTTACATGTGTTTAAATATATAATTACTAAAATATATATACTTAGATAATAAAAAGAATTTTAAAAACGAAAATTACCATATAGTTTTTTATGTAATTATTTTGGTTATAATATAAAAAGGAAAATTACTATGGAATCATTTATTTTAATTTTTACAAACATGTTTTGGTTACATTATAAAAAAGTACTATGGAATCATTTATTTTAATTTTTACAAATATGTTTTCCTTTTTATTATAAAAAAAAAGAAAAGTACTATGGAACCATAATTACTAAAATATATATACTCAGATAATAAAAAGAATTCGAAAAATGAAAATTACCATATATTTTTTATGTAATTATTTTGGTTATAATATAAAAAGGAAAATTACTATGGAATCATTTATTTTAATTTTTACAAATATGTTTTGGTTACATTATAAAAAAGTACTATGGAGTCATTTATTTTAATTTTTACAAATATTTTTTCCTTTTTATTATTAAAAAAGAAAAGTACTATGGAACCATTTATTTTATATAATTATAATAAATTTATTTTTTGTTAAAATTATTTTTTATTGACATATTTTAATTAAATAAGTTATAATATCATGTCCATTATCAACAAAAAATAAGGAAAATAGCTGACAAAAAATAAGGAAAAGTTTGTATATGTTAATTAAATTATTTATAATATCATGTTTATCACCAGATTCTTTTAAAAATAAAAAATTACCAAATAAGTTTAATAAGGAAAAAATTGTATTTAATAAGAGAGGATTTTTTAAAAGTAATTTAACACTATTTACTAGCATTTTACCACTTTTTATTTTTAAAATTTTAAACTAAAAAATGGTCAAATAATTTATTTAAAATAATATTTTTTCTTAATTTCTATAGAAAATATAATTGTGAAAAAAATTGATTGTAATTGTACTTTCTGCATGTTCTTTCTCATCTTCACACATTATTTTTTTAGGCATCTGCACATATAAATGATATGCGGGTGTACGAATTTAATGATGAAAGCTAATGTGACTATTATGCTTATTTATGATTATGTTTATGTGTGTTTGTTCTTATCGACATATGAAGTTGTTTATGATATTATAAGTCATACTACTAAAAAATCTAAATCAAAGTAAGAGACTTTGCAATGGAACAAAATTACTAATTATTGAAGCAGAAATACTAAGCGAACGTTACGTGAAAAAAAATTATTTATGCTACTAAGAAAATTGGTTATGCTATTTTAAAGTCATGCTACTAAAGAATTTAAATCAAAGAAAAGAACTAGACAACATGATTATTGAAGCAGAAATCCTAATCAAAGTTATGTGGGAAAATGGATTTTTATTCATAGACAAACATATGCAAGATGACATTTCAAACTGAAAAGATTTATTCCCTATATGGTTTGCTATCAAATGATTGTCAACAAGAGTTAAGGTCAAAACTTAAAAAAATTTGTCTATATTTGTCAAGTCCAGTTTTACAATTATACGCCGCCCTATAATAAGTTACTATAACTACATAGTTTTAGATTTTTAAAACATAACGATAATGGTTTTCTACAAAATATTATATATCAAGAAGTTTTTAATGATATATGATATATATATAGAAAAAGAGGTTAAAATCACACTATAGATGCTAAATTAATCAACCTCCAATGTTTTATCTACAATATATTTTATATTTAGATGACTATCAAAATACATATTGATTGGTGTTCTGTAAGATTAAAATTTGGATTTTGCTATTTTTAATATATCTTACACAATAAAAAATATAGAGATTTCACGGTTTTATATATTTTAATTAACTACGACAAATATTATTTTGAAAAATATAAAAGTGAAGTATTTGTTATAAAAAAATAATATATTATTTAAAACACTGTGATTATTGAAACAAAAATGTTAATCAAAATTTATCGAAGAAAATAAATTATTATTATTAAAATAAGTAATTAATATATAATGAAAAAACAAGAACTAATATGAAATTCTTTTTATTATTTTTGTATTCGTGAAACTAAAACATCAAATAAAACTCGTGCAACGCACGGGTCCATATCTAGTATATATATATATTACTTCATCATAAAAGATAAATATGAAATATACAAGATATTTCATCGATCTTTCAAAAATGTAAAGTGTTATAAATTCAAACGAACCCCTTAAATTAAGCTCCAATATTTCTAAGTAAAGAATGGACATAAGTGGTGATGCAAAAGTAATTATTGTTTCAAGAAAAGAATGAACATAAGTGGTGATGCAAACAAAAGTAATTATTATTTCCATAGTTATGAACGACAATATAGTACTTACCCAATTTGCTTAACATTTCTTGCGTGAATATTCAGAATTCTAGCAATGATGCATTTACACAATATTTGTTTCTATTCAATTAAGAGTGCATTACTCTATGAGACACATTTTATTTTTTTCTTTCATTATAAGTCACTTTCCACTTGCAAGACACATTCATGGAAAACAAGAGAGATTATAGACTCTTTTACCCTTGGTGGAGTGAAACTGGATATTATTTAGTTATAAACGATTTGAATTGTTAGTGGAGTTAATTTAGTTAGATTTTTGGCATAAATAAGCTTCCATAAAAGTCACATGATCGAAAAGTACAAAGTTGATCTAACGATTCACATAAAAAATATATTGTTGTTGTTATTTTAAAGTTACTTTTCCTCATCTTGTTATTTGCTTTATTATCTTGTTATCTAATATGTAAAAACATATATAACACATGAAATAAAAATGTATATATTTTTCTCTTTGTTTTGATATCCATATTCCATATATATATTGCTATTTTATAAAACTTTATTGATGACTGTTTGTGGACGGGTATTAGTGGACAACAAATATTGTGGACATGCATGTATGTTTATGTGGATGGTTATTTGTGGACATGAATCTGTGGACGGTACAGTCTCAGGAAATTACCACTGCTGGAATCACGACATTTATTTGTTTTCTACACCCACAATCAAAATTTTGTTATAAAGGAAACTTGGACATAAAACTTGTTATAAAAGAACCGAACATAGAATTGTGGACAAAGAAAACTTCTTGTGGACAAAGAAAACTTCATGTAGATTTTGATAATGTTACATCCATGTACACACACCTTTCCTGCATTATGTGGCTGCTTTAACCATTTTTTGATGCAAGAAAATCCATATAAGTGTTCACAAAGGAAGATATTTTGAATCGTTGGTAAGAAAAAATAAGTTTCCTTACCAGCACACAAATCTCCAAGACCTTGCTTGGTTTTAAATGCGGTAAACAGAAAATAAAAAAAAACAAACCGAACTTGCAAACACCCAAGCTGGTTGGAACTCAGCTGAACTCGGGTTTGTTCTTCCAAGAACACAAAACTCATCCACAATGCCCTGAAAAAGTAGGGTTTCAACATAACGGCAATAATCCATCTTTCGATGCTTCTACGAGAGCTTCCCTGAGTAACCCATCTTCCGATGCATATGGCTCTCCACTGCATCACCTCAACAATAGAATCGATTAATCCCTGATCTGATAACAACTTTGCTCCCTCAACCCTCTCCTTCTTTCTTTCTTCTTTCTGATCCGTAACTTTAAATATCTCAAATCAGATGTTTCTTGTTCCATTCTTCGACACTTTCAGTTGAAACCAACTAATTTTGTTTCTGGGTTTATTAAAAAAATCCAACTTATTTAGCTCTTGTTATCTGAACTGCTTGAAAGAGGAGATATGTTACAAAAAGTAGAAGATGAGTTTGAGTTTCATCGGATTCCACAAATTGAAGAAATCTGAATTTTGAAAGTAAATTTAAGAATTGAGTAAAGTAAATCTGAATTTTGAAAGTAGGGATAGGAGAGAGATGAAAAATTCAAGTTTGTATTTTTAATTGTCTTTTTTATTTTTATCTAGTTGGGATGAGATTAGTTAGGAATGTGTAGCTGTGTCTTATTTGAGGGTAAAAATGACAAATTACATAGAAAAAGTGTGTTGCAAGTGGAAAGTGTCTCCAAGTGAAATTATAAAGTGAAAATGTGTCATACAGAGTAAATTTTTCTTCAATTAATGTGTACCTAAACCCTAAGTTTGATGAGTATACATAACAAACCAAACTCATTCCTCCAGCATCACCACCAACCTATCTCTAAACTGTGACCCCAAACAAAAATGAGCTCTATGAATTCCATCTTTCAGTTGAATATATAAGCAGGTGATTTGCTATGAAGGATGTTCTCACATCTTATTTGACCATGAGCTTCCAGAGAAACAAGCTTTCAAAAAGAAACATTTTAATCCTTCTTGATAAATTCACCTTTATGTTTACTTACAGAAACTAAACTGACGGGTAGACTAATTTATTTTCAGGATTCCAATCAGTGACTTCTGATCGGAGACATTTTATGTTTTGAATTCCATATATGTTTTTATTTTCTGAATAATTGATTTTTATTTTCTTGCAATGTGTCGTTGATGTTTTCTATTTATATGATTTTGCGGTTTTGTAGCCTTCTGTCTGCAAGTTTAATTGAGGATTGTCTACTGCTAAAGTTATCTTGGAAGAGATATGTACTATAATAAATGTATTATTTTCAAGGCGCAGGTTTTAAGTCAGCGGTTCAGCATTTCGTTAAAGTAGTATGTTTGTAAAATGTTTTTTTTTTTTTGATAAAAGATTTTCTAAATGTTTGTAAAATGTTTTATTACATGTTTGCTTTTACAAGAGTGGTTATTGTTTTGTCCCATAATTAAAAAATATGATAACAAAGTATTTTTTTCTGCATATAAACTATACTTTCGACGTTCTCTCAACCCGCACTTTTGGCGGGTCTTCACCTAGTTCAATTTAAAGATCCCACCTAAACCTCCAAAATACTAAACCTAACTCAATCTAAATACTAAGCTATAAATACTCATCCTCTATATATTAAATCATAAATCCCAGTCACTAAGCCCTAAACCCAAACATAAACCCAACAGACAGAATATGAAAATTTGAAAATAATGTCTAACTTATTTTGTAATATTAAACCCTTGTTTTTCAAGTAAAATATGTATGGACTATTTAGGTCCATTCCAATTGTACAACTAGTCAACTATATAGTTTTTACTAGTTCAACACATTTTAGTGATATCTGACTTTCAATAATATACTATATGTTATAATTCATAAATGCTTAATTTCGATTAAATACGGTACTAGGAGTGGACGTTCGGGTATCCATTCGGTTCGGGTCTATTCGGATTTTGGATTTTCGGGGTTAAAATTTTTAACCCCATTCAGATATTTCTAAATTTCGGTTCGGGTTCGGATAACCCATTTCAAATTTTTTAAATTTTTAAATTCATTATATATGTTAAATGTCTCAAAATCCAAAAATAAAATAATATATTACATATAAATGTGAATAACATATGTAAAAATACCTAAACTTAACATATAAATTGGTTTGATTTGAATATTTGGATTGAGAATCAATTGATATTTTAGTATTTTTTTTGTGTTTAGAGTATACTTTAGCTATTTTAGACATTTAGTTTTGACTATTTGTATATACTTTTAAGTAATTTAGACAAACTAAAATTATTTTATATATAATTAGGTCATTTTATATACATTAAATCTAAAAATAATTAATATAATTATGTATATAAATCTATTTTGGATACATTCGGATACCCGAAATACTTTGGTTCGGGTAGAGTTTGGTTTTGGACCTTTTGGTTCTTTAACTACCAAAATATTGAACCCGTTCAGATATTTAATCAATTTCACGTTCAGATTCGGTACTACTTTTTCGAATTGAATTTGGTTCGGTTCTTCGAATCTGATTTTTTTTGCCCAGCCCTAATGGTACAATCTAAAGAAGTAAATCTACACAAATATATCGGTCAGTTATGTATAAATTAAGATTTCCCATGTAAAATTCTATTTAATGCAACTATAATAAATTATATTTTGAGATATTTTTGATAGTGTTGAGAACGGCTGCGAATTATAAGAGAAGAACAAAGAGCAAAACGAATTGAGGCAAATGCCCGTTTAGGGTTTCTTATCATTGTGTGAAATTCAATAACTTACAAACCCTTAGACCCATATTTATACAAGTCTCAAAAAACCCGATTTCCTTTTCCCAATAAGAAAAATACAACAGAAAAAGTAAATTTCCTAAACCGAAAAGGCATACCGTACCGACGAGTGATGGGCTTTTACTGGTGCACAGAGATTTAAGACACACAGATGCAACAAACACCACCTTGACGAAAAATCTCTACAAAACTCTTTATCCCGTCTATCTTCTGGGGGGGGGACCTCCTTTGCTTCTCAGCATTGGTAGACATGGAGCAGTTCCAAGCAATGCTTGAACTTCTCCGTGGTAACAGGCTTGGTCAGCATATCAGCCGGGTTTTCTGACGTATGCACCTTCTCCGATAAGACTTCTCCTGAAGCTGCTAACTCCCTTATCTTGTGAAACCTTATACGAATGTGCTTCGTCCTCCCATGATACACTTGATTCTTTGCCAAACATAATGCACTTTGACTATCACAGTGTAGCTGAACTCCTTCCTGATCAACATCCAACTCGGATACAAGACCTTGTACCCATACTGCTTCCTTAGCTGCTTCTCCAAGTGCCATGTATTCAGCTTCAGTAGTCGACATCGCTACAATAGGTTGTTGTACCGATCCCCAACATATAGGTGCTCCTGCAAGAGTAAAAACATACCCTGTAGTTGACCTGCTATTATCCAGATCTCCACCATAGTCTGAATCCACGAACCCAATAACTGAATCCTGCACTTTTCCTCCGAACATAAGCCCATAGTCACTTGTGCCTCGTAAGTATCTCAGAACCCACTTCACATCATTCCAATGCTTCCTTCCAGGATTCGACATGTACTTACTGACCTGACTAACTGCTTGTGCTAGATCCGGTCTTGTACACACCATTGCATACATCAAACAACCAACTGCGCTAGCATAAGGAACCTCTGCCATATCCTCGAGTTCTTCAGCAGTCTTTGGACTTTGCTCTGCTGAAAGTATGAAGTGCTTCGCCAACGGTGTAGAGACTGACTTTGAATTTGACATATCAAAACGTTCTAACACCTTCTCAATGTAGCTCTTCTGAGAAAGCCATAATCTCTTAGAGCTTCTGTCCCTGCGAATCTCAAAGTTCAAAAAATACAAATCTAATAGCTTTTACTGGTGCACAGAGATTTAAGACACACATATGCAACATATAGTTTTAGACTGATTACTCAAAAAATATAAATAAAAAATAATATTGTCATATGAATAAACTTTGATTTTCTAATACCATTTTTCTTCATTTTTTGAATAGTAAAAAATCATCAAAGTTAGCTTTTTTTTTTCCAATTTAGTGTATAATTTAAAATTATATAAAAACGTAATTTGAGAAATATTATCAGTTTTCTATTGGTTTTAAATAGGTTAACCATGGTTAGTTCACGGGTGAATTTGTTTTATAAAATATTATCAGATTTTATTAGATTTTTAATTAACGAAATTTCCATTGAATTTGAACTAGATTATATAAAATCACCAGGCTTACTGGTTCAACCACGACTCCGGTTCGGGTTTAATAACAATAAATATATTTTTTTTAACATAAGTTGGGGATTAATATTTAAAAATAATATTTAATACAAACTAGCATTTTTATCCGAAAATCAAATTCACGTTTTTGGCCAAAATTTAGTTTGAGTTTAAATCAGATTCACATAAATTAAACGTGGCGATGAAGTGCAACATAGAAGCTAGTAAGAGTTGCTGGTTACTTGCATTTAATTATACCATCTCCAGTGGCACACTACTTGTATATTTTATTTTATTTTTGAGCAATGCTATTATAAAGTAAGAGAAATACCCTTAAATAGTTCTAAATTTTTTTGTCACAAATATAGTCTTTAAGGATCAAAATAATCATTTATACTCTAAGGTTAATTGATCTAGACCTTAAGGTTTAGAGTTAAGGGATAGAGTTTTGGGTGAGTTTATTTTTTTTATAAAATATTAAATAAATATTCAATATTTAAAAATAAAATTTGACAATTGCTTCAAAATTATTTTCGAATTTCAAAAAGAAATTTTGACAAAAATTAAAAAAAAAATCAAAGATTTTTTTTATAAAAGGTTTCAAATTTAGAAAACATATAATTCGAAACTATAATTTTATTTATTTATTTATTTGTATTTATAGACTATGATACAAGAGTTTTTTGGCCTCTTTAAAGGAACATTTTGGTCATCTCTATTTTAGGGAGCATTTTGTGATAAATACATTAAAACGTTTATCTGAGAGAATTGTCCATGTAAAAACACTATATTTTGGAACTATTTTTGTTAATTTAGCTCTTTAGTTGTTGTTATATAACGATGCTGATTTCTTTTGTCAACAACGATACTATTTATTAGTTTTTATGCATTTCTTTTAGATAATTTTATTTTTGTGTTTTTCGCTTTGGGTATCTATAAATAAGGGTGTGCATTTTGGTCTAATTACGGTTTAGAAATGGCCTTGGTTTGGTTTGGTTTATTTGGGTCCAGAAAAATTTAGCCTCAGTCAACCCAAATTAGTTTGGTTTGGTTTAAAATGGTTTGGTTTAGTTCAAATTGATTTGTAGTTTTGTTCTAGTTCAGTTACAAAAATATAATTTATAAAAACATAAACAAATCATCATTTGGCATCAAATCATTATTTTCTTCATATTTAAAGTAAAAAAACAACACAATAAAAGTAGAAAATGTAATCTAATAATTTTTTCAAACCTAATATAAATATCATAAGTAGTATTTCAGTTTTTATGTTAATTTATTTGATTATTGGATTGACCACAGATGACCAAGGCCTTTTACCGGGATCCGAGGACCAGCCAAAATTTACTCAAAAAAATATGGTTTGGGTAACCGAACCAATGTTTTTATCCTATTGGGTCTTGTGGTGGAAGACCCCCGGGTCTAGAACCCAAACCGACCCAAACCCGAGACCCGATGGGATATCCGAAATACCCAAAACATTTAGGATATATTAGGTATGTTTCAATATATTTTCGTATTATGGATATATTTTCTAAGTTTTGAATTTGGATTTTTGGGTAGATGGATAGACGACAATATTTTTTTTCATTTAAAAATATTTTGGTTTCAGTTTGGTCCTGTTTACAATAAACCAAACCGAATCATTTAGATTGATAAAATCTTGAATCAAATAGTTTAGAGTTTAGACATATACTTTTGTTTGGTTTGAGTCACTTTGGATTTGGTTGATTGGTTGGTTTTGATTTATTTGCCCACCTCTGCTATAATTGCTCGGACGGCTGTGTGTAGAAGTATGTGTGTATATTAATATTTTCATGATTTTTCTAGAATATACTATGAAGATTAGCAATCTCTTTGCCGTCAAAAGAAAAAAAGATTAGCAATCTCTTTCGACCAAACAAAAATATTGACAACCTCTGAGGTATTTAATCTAAAATCGATAATCATCAATTACAACTTACCAGTTACCAAAACATGTGTTACACTGTTACTGATAAAGTATTGACACTACGACATAGACGTACATTTGCATCTTCGGACGAAATATTTTAGATTAAGTCAGCTATAGTATATAAACCCTAAATTTAACCAGGTAAAAATAAAAACTAGCTATATGGTATAGAGATGTGATAAAGATATGATAAATCTTCCTTTGTAATCAGATATATGATATAGATGTCATGACATTTTACGTAAGTGTATAAAATATAGAGATCTCTAAAATATAACATATGTTTTCATTAATTGTCTTTCTGCAATGATATCTAGATATAGACATTGCAGAGTTCAGACCAGGAGACGAAAAGAGAAACCTAAGATATAATACATACCTGACAAATACTGTTTCTACAAAATAAAATCGGTAGCCTTTAGATTTTGTGATATTTAATTACTGCATCCGAAAATATATGTGAAAGCAGATCACACATTTTTCAATTTCCCCAAGATGAAAAAGAAAGAAAGAAAAATAAATTATTCTCTTTCCATTTTTGCTCATATATAATCACAGGATGTATAATGTCATAAGTTATTAATTATTGTATTGTCACTGACCACCCCCTGCGAGTCTACCTGCCTAACTAATATCCAGCAATAGCTTCAGGGAAAAGCAGCAGCAGCCGTATTTAGTAATCAAACATATAAACCCATAACTAAATTGATTGCAGGGACAATAATTAGTGATGCATATATGTACATTATAACAGAAAGCAGCAATTTCGCATAGAGACACTTCACTTTTCTAAGACAGCTCATCAAACTTTGAAACTTGCTGACCTCAGAGACATACAAGAGAGATATGGGTTTACACTGATCCCAATCCCAGTTCATTTGCACCCAAATTTCTACTCTATACAATCTTGTTACATAACCCCTATATGTATTGCAAATGTTATTTTAATAATCTAGTTAGTTGATATTATGATTGAGAGAAATCGAAAATAAATAAAGATTACAAATGCTTTAGGTACTTCATCTATATACACACAATCAACATTTTCAAGAACACTCGACAAAAGACTATTCTATTCGAACCAATAAAATTTATCTATATAATGGACTATGCATATCATCGAAATGTATACATATATATCATTTCTCAATAACCTTATAATGAAATCGACTGTCACATATGTATATAGAATTATGTATGTGTTTTAAATTATACCAACTCATCTCATCATCATTATTGATCCAAATTAAAAAGGCAATGAAGACTTTCCTTTCTTAAAGGAGTGATCATCTTCACTGCTGTTTCCAAGCCTCAGCTGAAACATAGAGGAAGACGGAGAAGCACCGCCACGTGACAAACTCCCACCGGAAGATGAAGATTCTTCCTCCGTACTGTTTGTTACTCCACTATCGCCACATTCCATATCGACTCCAAAAAGCCTCAGCCTCTTCCCGGCCGCTCCACCAGCCGCCTGATTAACTCGAGCTCCTCCGTGCATCATCACCGGCACAGATTCTATCACTAACGGATCAGCCACCACCGAGCTCTGATCTACTGACCTAACGACATACCCATATCCAAATTCTCTCGGGATTTGAGGATAACAGTAACCACCCTGATGATACCGTGGCTGCTGATGATTGTAAAGATTGTAACTAGTCGAAGTAGTTGCTGTCGGAAAGCTGTAAAACCTAGGGAACATAGCTCCGGCAGCAAAGTGAGAAGTCGATGTCGTATAGTCAGGGACTTTAGGTCGTCTCCTCCAATCGATAAACAAGCGGCTGTCTCTCCCTGTGTGTCCGACACATCTCAGGAAAGAGACAATATCTCCTGCGTCTAGTTTCTTGTCTTTAACGAAACGGCTCCAACCTTTAGTCATGACATAGCTCTGGCTACTGTTCCAATAAGAGTAACGGAACCTCCATGATTTTCCAGTGAGATCTTCGAAATTTAAAAGCAAACCTTTCTCGTTAGAGGATGAATCTAAAGGGAAGTATCTCTCTGCGTGTTGCTTTGGGATCACGAGTCGGTTTAGTTTCCCGACGTCACTTGGAGTCACCACTTTGTCGAACATGTGCTCTCTCTCCACTTCTTCTATGGGCTTCGTTGCTTCTGCCTCTTCTTCTTCTTCTCCTTCTCTTGCAAGAGACAAATTTGTCATCATATTTTAGAAGTCAGATCTCTTGATGTTGATGCCAAAATTATGTTCTTGACTTGAAGTAGATGATTTCACAGTATTTCTGATGAGAAATCCGATGGGTGACTCAGGAATTGAGAAAAGAGGAAAGATGAAAAAAAACCCTAATTTGGAAGAAGAGGAGGAGAATTGGAAGAGGAAAAAGTTAAATTGGTGATGTGATTGACCTAATTATACATAAACAGAAATTTGATTTTGCCTAACTTCACTGATCATCATCACCATCTCTCTCCCTCTCTCTTTCTTCTCTATTTTTCACTGTTTTATGCAATAGCTTATAGCTGTAGAGAAAGGAAAAAAGTCTTGTTAAGATTTTTCTTGAAGAAGAAGAATGAGAGAAAAAGGAGAGATATCTTGAATGTACTAATGTTATGATGAGAATGATGGAGATATGGGCAAGAGAGAACCAATTTAGAGGGGACCCTTGAATCATCTGGTTCAGTTCATGTGACCTTATTGTCCTTTCACAATTATCTTATAATTTCTGCTTTCCTTTTTTCCTACATAAAATATTCTTTTAATTAATTAGCTTTACAAAATAAATATTTTTAATTTGCCAAAGAAATCAGATCTGTCCAAGGAATACATATCGTAGATGGTTGGGATATGAGGAGAAATGAGATAATAATGTCGCGGCTTTAGGGATATAATTCTGTTTCACTTTAAATAATTATGTATAAATTTAAAACTATAAACGATCAAATGATTAACGAGCACTAGTATACTTCAATAAACAATCTCGCCCTAATAAATGCTAAGTATCAAATTTGGTTTCACGGGTTTGTTGCAATTTTGGTTTTACGAAGACACGATTAGCATGTTGTTTTTAGTCTTGGTCTTTACTGTTGACTTTTTGTAATGGTTTCCCTTCTCGCTCTTACTTTCTTCTTGTTATTGTGTAAAATTAAACTACACACGTATATGTATAATATTGTGTGTAAAATTATACACGTATATGTATAATATCGTGTGTGTGTGTCTGAGTGTTCCATGTTTTAGTTTTTTTTTTGAAAAAAGGCATAATCATTAATTTTATCTCAAAAGTGTTCCATGTTTTACTATTGCCATTTGCAACACTTATAATATACTTTTCCCACTTGTAAGAGATTATTTTTATATTGATCACACATTTAATTATGCATATCTTACCTATCTTTTTTACATTCAAGAATCACGTTACTATTATAGTTAATTTTTATTTTATTTGTCATTTTTGTGTGCGCGATCTTACAAAATACCAAAATAATCAAAAATCAAAATTCAAAAGTCATGGATTTGATCAAAAATCACTCGGTAATAATCACGATAGCCATACATATAAATTATTAGCTAACGTAACAATCTAAGGTGTTTGTGAGTGTGTGGCAGATTTATTGTTTAGGGTTCGAGTATGAGAACAACAATCTTATCACAAGTTCACAGCAGAAATAAGAGCCATTTTATTTCATTTTTTGAAAAAGATCCCTTTTATTTTAGTCGGCAGAAGATTATAACCTACATTTTTTTCCAAAAAAAAAAAAGATATAACCTAACAACTGACCTATCACAGACATCTCGTTTGGAACATAACGCTGAACCTAAATATTATTTAATTGTCTTTTTCCTGATAACAAAAATTGAGCGTTCCTAAAAATTGGTCCACTTATCAATATTATCTAGCTAGTTATTATATTTAAAATTTTAAGATGTAAGAAGTGTTTGACTAGTCATTTTTCGTTTCCAGATTGAGAGTTTCATCTATTTCAACGTTATATCTTCTCACAGTTTTGAGATTAATTAAAAGTATCTATCAAGTATTACTTTTTCTTCTAAAGAATTGGCGCAAGGCCAGTTTAAAACTTGGATACACAAACTTTTTTTCTTCTAGAACAGAAGCCACTAAAAAAATATAAAGATATACAAACCTTTTTTTTAAGAAAACAACCTCAAAATTGGGAATCGGCTTTGGTTACAAAGTCGAATTGAACAAAAGCTTACAAGGTCGAATTGAACAAAAGCTTACAAGTTATTGTATTACTAAAACTATCTTCGCCCACCCACTAAATCTGGCACGTTCTACTAATCTGTTTTTAATTTTCTTAGAAATCGGTTGGCGTTCTCGCCCTTCAACGATAGCCACAGGAACATGAGTTTCTCCTCGTTTTCTCGGATGCTGGGAATTTTCATGTCATTTCCGGAGTAGCTAATTTCTGATAATCGCCTTGACACTAATAACCTCCATCCCAATTAAGCATGAAAACACAATAAAAGATGGGAAATAGAACACAAACCGTGGGAAAATCGCTCCATAACC
Source organism: Hirschfeldia incana (assembly GCA_026261945.1). Lineage (NCBI taxonomy): Eukaryota > Viridiplantae > Streptophyta > Magnoliopsida > Brassicales > Brassicaceae > Hirschfeldia > Hirschfeldia incana. The sequence goes on along the minus strand of JABCMI010000040.1, from coordinate 1,046,868 downwards.
ACCTGTACAGCCTTCTAAAACGCCAGGAATCATTGACTTGGGTACACAAAGTTAAAAAATTTCTAGTATGTAAGAGGAGGGGTTGGGGTGTCTAAGAAGCGTTTTGTAATTCCTTTATAACATTGTGTAGGATGCAATTTATTTTTTCAGTGAATTCATTTTTAAAATAATGGCAAATGGTACAAGAACCTTGAATTTAAAGCTGCAATGAAACAAATTTCTATCTAGAAATCCCAAAAATATAAAGTATAGATGGTTTCGGAAGGCTAAGTCTCTCTCCCCTTCAAAAGTGTATTGCAGCCCTTCGTGTTTTGGCATATGGTTCTGCGGCTGATACGTTTGACGAATACCTCCGACTCGATGAAACTACTACACGATCATGTGTGCAAAATTTTCTGGAAGGAATAATATATTTGTTCGGCGATGAATACCTAAGAAGACCAACATTGGCTGATCTTCAACGACTACTTGATATTAGAGAGCATCGTGGATTTCTCAGGATGATAGGAAAGCATGGATTGTGTAATTGAGAGTGGGAGAATTGTCCCACTGCTTGGAAAGGTAAATATTCACGTGGTTCAGAAAAACCCATAATCGTTTTAGAGGCAGTAGTTTCGTATGATTTATGGATATGACATGTATTTTTTGGACATTTTGGTACTTTAAACGATATCAATGTTCTTGATCGTTCACATGTTTTGATGAAATAATAAAATGTTAAGTTCCTCAACGCACTTTCTCTGTCATGAAAGAGAGTATCATATGGCTTACTATCTCACGATGGTATTTATCCGTAATGGACAATTTTTATACAATCTATTCCAATACCACAAGGGCTGAAAACAGTTTTATTTGCTCAACGTCTAAAAGCTGTCCGATAGATGCCGAACGTGCTTTCGGAGTCTTGCAAGCTCACTTAACCATTGTTAAAATTTCAGCACTTTTGAGGAATAAAATCAAAATTGGGAAGATTATGAGAGCGTGTACCATATTCTATAATATGATAGTAAAAGATGAACGAGATGGATACACTCAATTTGATCTTTCACAGTTCCAACAAGGAGAAGATAATTGTAGTTCACATGCCGATCTCACGTATACTACAGATGTTCCTACAAATATCATCAATATAATGAATGTTCGAGCAAGAATTCATGATAGACAAATGCATCAAAAACTAAAACATGATTTGATTGAACATATATAGCATAAATTTAGACGTGATGAAGACAACAGCTGAGCTATGATACTTTTTTCAAATTATTTTCGTTTATTTTACTAATCTTCGTTTTCATGTTTTTATTTAAAAAGCTATGTTTTTAAAATAAAAATAAAACCTATATTTAAAATGTTATCTTTTACTATGTTTTATTTAATAAAAAAAATTTATTTTTAATTAAATAAAAAAAGTATAATATTTTTTTTAACTCTCAATTAAGAATGTAGCACACAAATGATGAAATCTCTTAACTCACATGCATTTACTACTTAAAAAGTAATTAAGAGGTCCTAAAAGGATCTTTGGGTTAATGATGCTCTAACAACGTTTCCTTGTTTTATTTATGTAACATTTAGTACTAAGTTTAACAAGTTAGTACCATTACATATTTTATTCAAGAACATGAAACGTGTAAAATGAAACCCTCACAGAACATTAATTAATAACAAGATAAACTATTTTCACGCACGGTTAATTTTATTGTTTTTACGCATGTACCTGGCCTGACAAAGACTAAACACCGTTCATGTTCCTTTGTCCAATTTCGGTTAACAGTAACCGATGGCTAGCTGGTTAATAATTGAAGTTTAGAACTTTCAACTTTATCAAGAAGTTGTAATAACTACTATAAACTCTTGTTCATGTTAATATATAATATATTGATGCTATTATATTAATAGTCGTAATTTTCTCAAAACATTTTGTACTATCAGCCTGACGGTTATAGTTTACAGCAAGTTGGTTAAGACTAAGAGAATTTGATTATATAAGAAACTAAAAAATTCAAATAATAAAGCATGCAGTAGGTAATGGAACGTTCACAAACGTGGTCCAAAATCTCATCCTAAGTACATAATTGGCTGGACACGAAAAAAAACCTCTAGTCGATACAATGGTTTCTTAAGCCTTTTTTCAAAAAAAAAAAGAAAAAGATACAATGGTTTCTTCTGTTTTATCCTTATTGATTAAAACCTTAATCCAACGATATATGATTTTTCGTGTCAATCAATATCATATAATAATGATACATCAAATTGCATTTGCTAGTATAGTATATATATATATAAACTATTTGCATGGCCTATCGTCTTTTTATAGCTTTCTACATACAATAGGTTGTGTTTTCTTTAATGCGCATTTCATAATATGACCCCCAATATATAAATATAATTTATTGAAAACTTATATCTGGAGGATATCAGCAGAATAAATATGAGTAACAAAATAATTTTTCAGGATTTACAAAAATAGCGAAGCACTATTAAAGGCCATACAATTAAATCTTTCTTTATATAAATGAACACAATTCTGTTTGTTCTCCCTTTAACCTATATTTTTGTCAACGTTTACATATTACTCTCTCTATCTCTAGAGAGAGAGAGAGAGAGAGAGAGAGAGAGAGAGAGAGAGAGAGAGAGAGAGAGAGAGAGAGAGAGAGAGAGGAAACTGTGACATAATCTATAACATTCCAATTGGTACGCAGTGTATACTTCAGACGATGTTCGTATTGACACACAAAAACGATCGAAGTAGTTTATTAGTCGTTGTTTAGTGGGATTAATCTATATGATGATTTGGCAAACCCACTTTATACTAGTTGCTTAATGTACCATATTAGCTTATGATAATGATGGAGAGTAGGTCGTACATATATATGAAGCATATGATAATGAAAGAAGGCAAAGATGGGGTTTAGGGTAAGGACCACTTATAAACCAAAAAGTCCATACTCGCACACTTATTAATCCTTTTTTGAGCAGCACTTATTAAGCCTTTCTTGTTAAAATAAATGCTCTCTCGCACTCTCTTTTTCTAATCAGCACTCCTCCCATGCTTTCAAAGGCTTTGGCCAGACTCTAGACATATATCCTCATTGATTGTCAATGATCTCAAATTCAAAACAATCCTCCGAAGAGTTTTTCTTATTCTGAAACTAGCTATATATTAACCAGAAAACAAAATATACATACATATCTCTACGCAACCTAGACTAGCTAGTGTCCAATCTATACGTTCAATTCCACGTATAATTATGTTTTTTTCATTTTTTTTTGAAAAAGGGCTACGTATAATTATGTTATTAATCAATATTACATATGAGATATGACTATAGATAGTTTTATCAAGTTATGGCATGCCTGGCTTTAATTTGCTCGCTCTAGTGAGGAGGATATGGGGGCAAGACAGGAAAATGCAGACTCTCTTAGAAAATTAGGGTTTCTCTGTTATTTTAAAGACATTTTATTTGCAATGGTACTTTTTATTAAAAAGTTTTTAATAAAAGGACCGGTATGCTTGTCCTAAACCTGGTCTTTTTTTCTTTTCTTTTTTATAGAGGAATTAGCTGTAGGTTTTTTTGGACCGACGCGATCTCCGTAAAGTCACTCGTGTTAATCTAATTAGATCGACCATTATTGCTTGTAAAAAGGTATGACAATAATACATATAAGATCGGTCGCCATCGAAGAGGTAGTGATGAAGTAGAAGGCCGTCCAATATTTAAATATTTTATTTTTTGCTTTACTTAACCTAAAAAATGGAGAATAGGTGGTGTGATAATGGCAACAACATGCTCCAGTTGTCAAAATGAGCCCAGAGTGTAGGACTCGCTCTAGCCAACCTTCTCTTTAAAGGAAAATATAACGTCTTTTAAGTATGCATCTTGAGAAGTCCATGTGCAGAAAGGAAAAAAAATGTTAAACGTAAGGTGTGCAACTGTGGATATCTAATTAATTACACAGTTTTACATACTATTCGTTGTTCAAAAAAAAGGTTTTACATACTATTCAATGACAAATATAGAGTCTATTGGCTTATACTGGTATTGTTACTTTGTCACAATTAAACCTCTCATCCTGCTCATAACTTCATTAATTTATTTTTCATTATCATTTTAAATCTAATGGTTTCACGTAGCTTAATTACACTAGAACTATTGAGCTACACCATATTGAGCTTAGAGAAGACATAAGAACTTAAATGAGCTTATTGATTAAGTTAATAATGAATATTCATGATGCTTGTAAGAATAAATATACGAGTATAAGAATAGGACTAAGTATAGCGGAATAAGTATGTGGCCTAATTAAGTATTTATCCAATAACCAAAAACAAAGAAACTATATACAAGTCTTTTCAGAAAATACATACTATTTAATGACAAATATAGAGTCTATTGGCTTATACTGGTATTGTTACTTGTCACAATTAAACTTCTAATCCTGTTCATAACTTCATTAATTTATTTATCATTATTATTTTAAATCTAATGGTTTCACGTAGCTTACACTAGAACTATTTAGCTACACCATATTGAGCTTAAAGAAGACATAAGAACTTAAATGAGCTTATTGATTAAGTTAGTAATGAATATTCATGAGGCTTGTAAAAATAAATATACAAGTATTAGAGTAGGACTAAGTATAACGGAATAAGTATGTGACCTAATTAAGTATTTCTCCAATAACTAAAAACAAAAAAAAACAATATAGTCTTTTTTCAGAAAAAAAGAAACTATATAGTGATAGTGAAAATAGTTAGATTTGTGAAAGATGTAGATGAAATATAAATGCAAATGCAAATATATAAGGTGGGGTCGGTTTGTATGGAAGGATGGATACAAAGGGATCAACCCGCTCAGACTGTCTCAACTCCGAAGGCCAAAAACACTGTACATATATATTATATATATTGAATTTGGATGCTTTTTTGCAAAATATGATTTTATATATTATCACTAAACTATGTATATTATAATATTAATCTGTTGACTCCGTCTCCGTGGATAAATAAGGACTATGCAGTAACTGCGGAACTCAGCCTCCCCTGCAGGTGCTATATTCACATTTATTCATTCATCATATTTCCTTGTTCCCACACTTAAATATTGATATATAACTGTATATATGCACCTATTTCTGCATTTCTATATATATATATTCGATCAAAAAAATAAATAAATAAATATATATATAGTGGATAAATATACATATATACATACAACACATGTAGGCGTATCGGGATAAATTTTACAAATTAAGTTGTCATTTATTTGATTGCATTTTAAGAGAGAGAAAATGGAGGGGACAACAGTGTGGTCCTCGTAAAAATGTGAGGCCCAAAATAAATACGATATAGATGATAAATGGAAAAGCCCATTCTCTATCTCTATATGTGTTACTCACGTTTAGTCGCTTTCTCATCTGGATCCACACCACACACTATTTGCCAAACTAAAAAACATTTATACGTTCACTGTTCTGTAGTGAAATGTACAGAGATCTTTCTCCTTAAGATTTTCTTTTTCCTATAGTTAGGATATTTTTTTTTTGAGAAGCTCTATTGATCTAATGGTTTGATCAATGGTTCATTAATGATTCTACACTAAAAAATTTAGATTTCAATTCTCGAAGAAAGTGAAATTATACGAATTAACGAAGAACAACTTACAAGAAATTTGCAGCATGTCGCAAAAATGTATCGTTAAAAGTGGATCTGATGAAGCGGTTCAAGTGATTTAGTCAGACGTGAATTTTCATAGGACATGTAGAATTATCGGATGTGAAATCGTCTATGATATTTCTCTGAGTTTGTGATATCTTAATATTCAGTATTAGAAAAAATTAGGATTTTTTCTTAAGAAACTAGTAATCAAAATTAAAATGTTACTTTCAGTTCACATTTGCTTTTTTTTACCTTTTTTGCTAAATATTCGTTACATTTATTAAAAATTTGAAAGGCCCGGTGTATTGGGCTTAAAAGAACTTGTAAAGCTCATTGTGTACAAAATCGTGATAATCAGTGAGTAAGCAAAAAAAAAAAAAAATTACAAAGGCGGTGTATCAATTTTTTTTTTGGTCGGCGTCTTTTGTATCAGTTTCAAATTAGACATTACAGAATTCGACAAAATTGCAACATCACACGAAAATAAACCTACTCTATCAAAAAACGTACGCATTAAAATAAAGTTTCACCTCATGTGTTACTTACATAATTGCCATTGGAATTTATCATATCATTAAGAATATTTTCGTCTTTGACAAATGAATCAATCTAATTATTTATCTGAATTAATGTATTTTAACAAGATTATGCCCTTTTTTTTTCAAAAATGACGACGGCACAAGATTTTTCTCAGATTTTTTTATTTATTTTCAAAGGCATACAAATATACACGGTTATATGAAAGAAAATAAAAAAGTCCAGAGCGAGAGAGAAAAAAAAGAGAAAGTCGTCTTCTCTCCATCTTCTCCAATCAACGGCGTCTTGCCGCTGGTATAGTGAGAAGGTGGATGGGTTTCTTGCTTGTTTTAGTCCGTTGTATTAGCGTAGATGATTCCAAATCTGGTCAGAAGTTTCAGTCTTTCGGATTGAAACGAGAATTTCAAATCGGACTCCATGGACATGGATCTAGTTAGATCTATGATATATGGAGATTGGTTTATGGTTACCGGCTGTATTGAATAAGAGCGTGTCAGGTAAGGTAGGGTTTGGCATTGCTGTGGTGTGGAGGCGCGTTGATGACGCGTGGTGAGTCTGTACGGAGTCCAATGGCGAGTTCTATTTTGGATCTGGAGGCTATCAGTGGTGTGAAGGTGCATAGAAGGCGCGTGGGAACCTTTATCATAGTCCAATGGCGAGTTTAGTTGGTTTTGGAAGGTGTTATTGAAGCAAATGTGTGTAGGAAACACAATCTACAGCAACGGTTCTCTATAAACCAATGGCCGATTTCGATTCCTCTTTGACTAGGTTTAAGTTCATCTAGGATGTCTGTAGTCTTTGATTGGTTGTTTAAGCGTTTTGTATTGTATCTTTGTTTCCGGGATTACCTCTGTGTAATCGTCGGCTTTTGTTTCCGGGGTTGTACCTTTTAAACCGCCGGCCCTAGACTTTGGTGTCGTTTGTTACGACAGCCAGCTTTGGTGTACTACTCCTTGTTTAATCTTTATCAATAAAACAACAGATGACAAAAAAAAAACAAATATACACGGTAGTTTTACTAGAAGTCTGAGATCTCCTTTTAAGACCATCATTAACTTCAAGGGCTCTTAGGGGCTTTTTATTTATTTTATTTTTTTTGTCCGATTTAAAAAAAATGAATCAATCGCAAACCGTCATGTGTTAGTGAATTCTGCGAATAATAGCAAAATTATTCCAAACTTGCATCTTACGGAAGAGGTAGAAGAAACATCCCTTACAGAAATGATGGGACCCGCATAATTTTAATTATTTTTTTTAAGAGTCATATATAAGAGCTGTCTTTAGTCATGTTCTAACATATTTCTGATTTTTATTAGAGGAAAGAATGATATGATGTTAACACTATGAAATTTCTCTTTATTTGATACGATTGTTTACTGCAAAATTGTAATTAGAGTTTCTCTCCTAAGCTTTGAACTCGAATCTACCCTTAAACTAGCAAAATTCCTTTGCAAATATCATCATATGCTCTATGTTTCCTTTAATTATCATGATGATGTTTCCTTTTTGTCTCTGATATGCTGCTTAATGTTGCTCTTCTCTTCATTTAATAGAAAGATGTTTTGCTAATAAGATTATAAAATTAACTAACGGGAACTCATGCACGGAGTTAATCTTGCAAAAAATTTAAGTTATAGGTTTTGTGGAGCCTGAATGGGTATAAAAGAGGGGGAGGGGGGGGGGGGTGGAGCACTGGTTCCTACTTCCTACATAAGCTTAAACATGTTGAACTAGTGTATGTGAGAATGGATGATACATTAATTCCTCTGGTGATTTTGATGTTGAGTACCTGCATGAGGACAACAACATCAAGAGGATCTTTATCTTCACACAATGTTCTTACGATGAATCGGCATGTAGTTGTTAGGATAAAAAGCTGATGAGTACAAGATTCGGTCAAACCTGATATGGAATTCATCAATGAGACAGAGGAACAACTGTGAGAAAAGAAGATGATACAATCCGAGGACACTTACCTTGATAAGAACAGTCTTTTTTTTGAGTTCATACTTTAGTTCCCTTTGCTATCTCAATCAACCCAAGAGGATCTTGTTAACATACTAAAGTAGAAATTAAAACGGTTTATTCAAGTGTAAGAGCCAACCGATGTTGAAGATCAATGGAGCTTCACCTACAAGAGAAGTCACAACTTGTGTTGAGAATGAGAGTGAAGTTACCGACCTCAAGGTTGTGACATGGATGTCCAGCTACAGTCTACATATATTCTCGAGAGAATCCTCTCGTTGCGTTCCAAAACGAGGACACTGACTTGATTATTGTCTTTCTGATTCTTCATATGTTTCTTCAATTATCACATCAAATCACAAGTACGATTGTCAAGAAGAAGAACAGAGCATAACGATATGTTACAATGATAATATTTAGAACATGATTGATTTAAGAATCAATCAGAGACTAGTATAAACTATAACCTTTGTATCTTCATTCTTTAAAAGGGACAAAACAAATGTAACTTCTGAGCTAGTTACATATTTATACGAGGAGCAAGAGTTCAATTAACAAAATTGAAAAATATTCTCAGACACAAACTTATTTAGCCTGAAAAAGCATCGGCTTCTGAGCGATCTGCTGTAGCGGGCCCCTCGATGCTGCACTCTATCTCTTTAGTCAAGACTGCCTTTCCATCTCTTCGTCCAACTGAGTTGGGAAAAACTCCTCCATACCGAAGCAAGAAACAACATTGGTCACTCCTCCGAGTGCCGCACCGCAATTGATCTAGATGTCATTGATCCTCGATGGCCGCTCCTGAACGGCAGGAATATATCCAGTCTTCCTTCCAAAAATGATATGGGCCTGAAGGAAAAAGTAATTTCAAACTTCAGGAACATTTTCTCTTCTGACACCGCACCGCCTCATCAAACATATCGATTAACATAAAAACCTGGTGACGAGAAAGAGCTAAAGATCCTTCGCTAGTCTTTGTCAATCAACCTTTATTAGACCGTCTCTCACCTTCGGCGGCAAAATGTGAAGGTGTATTGCTGACTGGTTTGAGAAAGTAATTCAAGAAGTACTGAAGGGAGTACATCAAGAAGTACATAAAAGAAGTAGTTCAAGAAGTAAATCAAGAAGTACATGGAGAAAGATTTTTGTAGTTATCAAATTTGAAACTGTAAATAGGACGTTGTTCTTTGGAAAGAGAAACAAGACATTTACAAAGATCAGTTTATAACCTCAGAAACCTGGAATCACATTAGAACTAAAAGAGATACAGTCTCTTGGCATAGAGGAATCTGGTTCGCTCATGCTACGCCAAAATACAGATTATGTACTTGGTAAGCTATGCGTAATCGGATTACCACGTGAGATAGGATGGTAGCCTGGAACACTGAGATAGATGGGAACTGTGTTCTATGTAAGCAGCAGCTGGAAATGAGGAACCATCTTTTTGGCTGCATTTATTCCTCGTCTTTGTGGAACGAACTGATGAATGTGCTTATGGGAAACAGTTACTCGGATGAGTGAATAGATGTTGTGTTATTCATACGGTAACCAAACCTTGACTGAACTAGGAGCTTCCTTGTTCGTTATGTTTTCCAAACCACAATCTACATGATTTGGCATGAAAGAAACTGCCGGAGGCATGGAGAGAGGCCACGTTCTCATGAAGTTCTCTTAGCCAGGATTGATAGATTGGTCAAGAACAGAATTGGATCGTGATTTCCAACTCTGGACTGAAGCCCTACAAATATGATTGTTTTGGGTTTATTATTTGCAAAATTAATTAGCTAAAGTGGCTACTGCTGTAAAAAGTACATTTTTCTTTTGAATCAAATTTAACATTTAATTAAAAACTATAAAAAGGATAAATTTAATTATTTAAATTATTTTAAGATTTTTTAACAAAAAAAACCAAAACTATAAGAGCTAAACTATAATATTTAAAAATTAAAAGTATTCCAACTTACATGTGACCAGTTATAGATATGTTATAACTGTTAATGATGAGTTTATGTATGCAATTTAAATTATTGTATAGTATAAGAATGTTTCAGCACATTGATATAGTTTACACATCTATATTTTCAGCATTATAATAGATAAATTCTCTAAGATGACATATTTTTTAGCTACTTTTCACCAAAAAAACTTATGGCACCCTTATCAACAAATTTTCTTAACTTGATATCTGAACTTCATAATATTAATATTTTAACATAAACTAGATCGTGACCCGCACAACCGCGCGGGTGTTATTTTAAATTTTATATATTTATATATTTATTTTAGATCATTAGTGGTATGCATTTTTAATTTTAATCATATGTTTAAATGTTAATATATCTATTAGAAATATAAAATTTATAATTTACATGTTGTAAATAATCAATTGTTTAAAATTATCACATGTATTTGTTTCTTCTTATTATATATTTATCTTATTCTATTTGCATTTATTTATTAAGGAAATTAATATGTGCATGAAAACTATTTTGTATTTAATTTATGTTAAGCTTTTACCCACCCTTTGAAATCTTTCATTTAAGTAATATATTTATGTTTATTCATTTTACATATCTTTCATTTTAGTAATATATTTATGTTTATTCATTTTACATAATATATTATTGTATATACAAAAATCTAAGATATGTAAATTTTATATATGTATTGTAGTCTGTCATCATATTATATTTTTTAACATAAATATTTTATATGTGTGACAGTAAAATTTATTATCTATTAATATAATATAATTTTATCATATGTAGTTCAGTATAATAATCTTATTTTAACATGGTTGATAATGATTATAAAATAGATAAAAGTATGATATAATTTTTATTTTAATTTTTATAAATAATAATTGTATATACATATATATATATATATATATATATATATGTATATTAATGCATAATAATATTTCATTGCTAATTACAAAATTAGTGAAAATATTTACATAAAGGTTTAATTAATATTTAACATATTTAGATCAACATAATAATTTTATTTTAATATGATTGATTATGATTATATAATAGATAAAAATAGGATATAATATTTATTTGTAATTTTATAATGATAAGTGAATATCTTAGTGTATAATATATTTCAAAACTAATCAAGAAATTAGTGAAACTATTTATATATAATTTTTAATATTAAATATTAAATATATTGTTACTCTTATTTACATAATCCCTAAAATATTGGGAAGTTACTGATTTTAGTTAATTAAGTTTTTTATGTTAGCTTAAAATAAAAAGTATATTTAAATAAACAATACACATATTTAAAGTTGTGACTTTCTAAAAAAATATCCACTTTCAAATATCACACATTAAAAGAGTCATGACTCATGTTTTAATAGTATTGATTGGTTATTTGATAAAGTTTATTATCTAAAACAAATTAAAACATTTACATGTCAACACATGGCAAAAATAGCAATCAATAGTATCTAATACTTCCTCTTTTAAGATAGATTTTTTTTTGATGATCCTGGTATCTGGACGCCCCCATAAGAACTCCGACTAGCGCCCAATGACCGTCCACCGGAACTAGCCGGGAAACCCGCCGAGAGTCATCCAGAAGAGCTGGTGAGCCTCATGTTATAGCACCAGTGGCCACGCGCGATAGTTTTCTCTCCTCTCTCTTAATTATTCTATTTTTTTCTCTTTTGTAATTACTTAGATAGACATTAAATACCTCCCATTAGAGGTGCTCTGATAAAGAACAAATGAACAGAAGTTTCATTAAAAGGTAAATATACATTTATACATTTATGGTTAACTAATCTATATTTATGATTTAGAGTTAAGGGATGGTATTTATTTATATATATATATATATATATATATATATATATATATATATAAAATTTAAAATATATATAAATATAAAATATTAAAACAGTTTCAAATAGCATTTCCGATTTATAAAATAAAATCTGCTAAATATTTTTGAAAAAAAAATTGAAAAAAATATAAGAAGTTTAAATTTGGAAATACAGAATTACAAACAATAAAAATATTTGTTTTACTTTTATTATTTATCTTATTATATAAAGCTTAGTTTTCAAAGTTACTAATTAACACGATCGTGACACATGTCAGTTCTATATTTTAGATTGCGACATGTGTAACGAAGCTAAATTAATTAAAAAGATTTTTTTTAAAAAATAGTAATTATCCTTTCTTACAAAACTTATATACCAAAATAAATTTGTGCGATATTTAACATTAATTTTCCTATTTTCCTACTTTCATAATAAAGAAAAAATAATCTTCTTAAAATTTTTTTGTAAAGATTAAAAAATTGTAACTTTTGTTTTAAAAGTAATTGGAAAAAAAAAGTATCATATACTTTTTCTATAATTGAAAGTAATTTTTCAATTTTTATATTCCTAAACAAAAGATTACTTGATAGTAATGTTTTCTTCAAAACATTTTACATGTGTTTAAATATATAATTACTAAAATATATAGAATTAGATAATAAAAAGAATTTGAAAAACGAAAATTACCATATAGTTTTTTATGTAATTATTTTGGTTATAATATAAAAAGGAAAATTACTATGGAATCATTTCTTTAATTTTTACAAATATGTTGTGGTTACATTATAAAAAAAGTACTATGGAATAATTTATTTTAGTTTTTACAAATATGTTTTCCTTTTTATTATAAAAAAGAAAATACTATTTTATTTTATATAATTATAATAAATTTATTTTTTGTTAATATTACTTTATTGACATCTTTTTATTTAAATAAGTTATAATATAATGTCCATTATCAACAAAAAAATAAGGAAAATAGCTAACAAAAAAATAAAGAAAAGTTTGTATATGTTAATTAAATTATTTATAATATCATGTTTATCACCAGATTATTTTAAAAATAAAAATTACCAAATAATTTTAATAAGGAAAAAAATTGTATTTAATAAGAGATGATCTTTTAAAAGTAATTTTAACAATATTTAATAGCATTTTACCACTTTTTATTTTTTAAAATTTTAAACTAAAAAATGGTCAAATAATTTATTTAAAACAATATTTTTTTCTTAATTTTTAAAGAAAATATAATTGTAAAAAAATTGATAGTAATTGTTCTTTCTGCACGTTCTTTCTCATCTTCGCATAATACTTTTTAGGCGTTTGCACATATAAATGATATGGGGGTGTACGTAATTTAATGATGAAGCTAATGTGACTATTATGCTTTTGTATGATTATGTTTATTTGTGTTTGTTCTTATCGACATATGAAGTTGTTTATGCTATTATAGGTCATACTACTAAGAAATCTAAATCAAAGTAAGAGACCTTGCAATGGAACAAAATTACTAATTATTGATGCAGAAACACTAACCGAACATTACGTGAAAAAAAATTCTTTATGCTACTAAAAAAATTGGTTATGCTATTTTAAAGTCATGCTACTAAATAATTTAAATCAGAGAAAAGAACTAGACAACATGATTATTGAAGCAGAAATCCTAATCAAAATTATGTGGGAAAATGAATTTTTATTCATAGACAAACATATGCAAGATGACATTTAAAACTGAAAAGATATATTTCCTATATGGTTTGCTATCAAACAATCTCAACAAGAGTTAAGGTCAAAACTTAAAAAAAGTTTGTCTATATTTATCAAGTCCAGTTTTAAAATTATACGCCGCCTTATAATAAGTTACTATTACTACATAGATTTAGAATTTTAAAACATAACGATAATGGTTTTCTACAAAATATTATATATCATAAAGTTTTTAATGATATATGATATATATATATAAAAAGAGGTTAAGATCACACTATAGATGCTAAATTAATCAACCTCGAATGTTTTATTTAAAATATATTTTATATTTAGATGACTATCAAAATACATAATGACTAGGTGATTTTCCCGTGCTCATGCACAAATACAAATATTGAGAAAGTAAACATATATTCTAATGATTTATTGCTATTTACTTCTAATTTTAAATTACTTTATAATTTTATGCATAATTTATAATAATAATATTATATTAATTTAATTAGAGATATGATTTTAGATATGTTGTTTTTACAGTCGATTTAATTGTCATTTGAATATATAGAATTGCATTTATTTCTCTAAATTTAACTATAATATTTTTAATTGTAATTATATAAAAAATATATAATTTTCTTATTTGCATTTAGGATGGTTGTTGTCTTAGATATGTAAATTATAACAGTTGGTTCATATTTTATTTTCATTTGTTAGTGTGTTTTGAGTAATTTTATAATTTATAGTTATAAAATAAATTATTGTTATTATAAAATTATATTTTCTTATTGTAGTTAAATTTGTGATTTTAGATATAAGTTGGATTAGTCGAATCACTCATGTTGTGAGTATATTAATTAACATATATTTTTTTAAATTCGAAACTGAAGTATAATTAGTTTTAATATAATTAAACCAAGTCAAATTAATTTTATTTATCGCTTAAATGTACATGTATTTTAATAATGTGTATAAAACTAATCTTTTGTTTTTTTAATGATATTAGAATACAAAATGATGATCTATATTAAGTTACATACATATATCAATATTCCAATAACTAAAATATTTTTATAATTTCTATATAATTATATGCCTTTTGATTATGATTATATTAAATTCCACAAGCATAAAAACGTAAAATTTAAAAGAAAATTTCATATTGATAAATTATATAATTTTAATAATGTAAATATAATATTTTTTTTGTTTTCTTAATATCTCAAAATAAGCAGTAAAAATTTTGTTTGTATTTGAGAAAGCATATTATATAAGTAAATTATAATTTATAGATATTTTTTCTGTGTTTCAAAAATATTATAGTCAAATAAATATAAGAAATATAAATAATATTTCAATAAGACTAATTTTAAACTATTCTAGTCATTAAAACATATATCAGTCTATGTTACTTAATTATATTATATAATCATCTAAAAATAGATAGATATATAAAAATATTTATGTTACTTTGAAAATATATATTGTTACTATAAAAATGTATTTATTATGTTATTTTAAAATATTTTTAAATAGAATATTACTATTTTGTGAACTTTCCTTTTAATGAAATTATATATTTATACATGTATTTTTGTTTTTAAATTTGTTTTCTAAAATTTCTAAGTATTTCTTTTTTATTAGATATGTTTTTTTTTGGAAAATATTAAAAATGAATTTAAGTAAAAATCAATAATATTATTTAAACTAATATTTTTTTCATTAAGGGTATCAATGTAATCAACCATCGTGATTGTTAACGTGAGCGCAACACATAGAAAACTGACTTCTCGAATAATGTTATAGAGATTGGTGTTCTGTAAGATTAAAATTTGGATTTTGCTATTTTTAATTTGTCTTAAGCAATAAAAAATAAAAAAGATTTCACGGTTCTATATGTTTTAATTAACTACCGCAAATATTATTTTGAAAAATATAAAAGTGAAGTATTTGTTATCAAAAATTAATATACTATTTAAAACACTGTGATTTTTGAAACAAAAATACTAATCAAAATTTATCGAAGAAAATAAATTATTATTATTAAAATAAGTAATTAATATATAATGAAAAAACAAGAACTAATATGAAATTCTTTTTTTTATTTTTGTATTCGTGAAACTAAAACATCAAATAAAACTCGTGCAACGCACGGGTCCATATCTAGTATATCTATAAAGCAAGAGAAAGAAGGGTATTTTTACTTTTTAATAAAATATTTTTGCTCATTTTTTCACATTATAGCTCTTCTGGTGAGCGAGTTTATAATACGGGCAATGAATAAGTCATATTCCGCAAAGCTTATATCCATTATTTACTATTAATAATATATATATTAAATAATTAACAATATTGATTTCACCGATATAGTTTAATCAATCGTTTGTTTTTTCTTTTCGCAAAAAGTTACAATATTCTAATTTAGAAAAAATACAAAACAAAAACATTGTGTAAAATCCATTTTGTTTCTTCTTTCTCGTTGCATGCATGCATGTTGATGTTGTTATAGCGTGACCACCAATCGCAGTCATGATCTCTTAATTAGAAAAACTTTTCTTTCCTCTCAAGTAAAGCGGTAGCGTGCGTTTTTACGTTACATACATTCAAAACAAAACAAAAAAATAAAAGCTCTTAATATCCTCTGTTTTCTTTCCTCAAGTTTTAGGGAGATAAATAGAGTCAGGAGACATAGAAATCATCTGAAGCAAACTCGAATTCGAGAACGTTTCCTCAATTCCATCTCCTTTCTTATCACAACCGCCTCCTCCGTTATTTTCAGCGATCTGCAGCAGCTCTCTAGCCGCATCAACCATCCCAAACTTCCCATCACCACCAAACAAAACACACCGAGTCGCAATATCAGCGACTAAACCAATCTGCTCTTTATAAACCACTGGCTGCTCATGAAAATACAAAGAAGGATCCACGACTTCTTCAAGCTTACCGCTTCTAATCCTCTGCAACGCTTGAGTCACCGTCTCTTCTCTCTGTTTTGATCCAGTCACTATCTCCAGAAGCAAAACGGCAACATCGTACATACTAGTATCAGTCCTCTGTTTCCTCTGTAATCCAAAACCTGTGACCTTAGCTTGGAAGTCTTCGTCTAAGAAGATGTAACCTGAACCAATGTTGTTGTGTAATATCGGTGGATAGTTCTCGTACTGAAGGAGAGCAAGTAAGCCGGCTACTTCAGCTACAATGTTTACACGTTTGCACCAATCAAGCCCTAGACGCAACCGATCTTCAAGAGACCCGTTAACCGGATACTCGTAAACCACCACCGGATTGTATCCAATATCCATACAGAAACCTATGATTCTCGCGAGGTTTCTATGCAAAACCGCGGATAGATGATCGATCTGAGACGAAATCTCCAAGAACTCAATCTGGTTTTCACACAGAACCTTGTGGACGATCACACGTGTTCCGTTTTTTAGGTTACCTGAGTAGATAGTTCCGGTTTTGCCGTGTGTGAGTTTATGTGAATCTTGAAACCCTTTTGTGGCTTCTTCTAGCTCACGGTATGTGAAGAGACGGGTCTTGGTGTAACCTTTGCGAAAGGAAACACTCGTAGTAGTTGTTGTTGGAGAGTGATCAAAGTGTTGAGCTTCGTGAGTTGTTGTTACCGGACGTTTTAAGAGACAGAAGAGTGCTAAGAGTGAGCCGAGTATGAACAGAGGAGCTAAAACTCCTGCATATGAATAAGATGATTTAGACCAAAAAAAAAACCCCTACTCCTTCCGTTTCAAAAACATCCAAGTTGAAAAAAAAATATTTCAGAAAGATATTTAATTATTTTACATATTCAAAATTATGAAAAATATTTAATTACAAAATATCTTATTAATAATCAAATTTATTATGTTTTTTAATATGCTAATAAATTATAAAACTTGCAACTTTTTTTTGGGACGAAAGGTTTTCAAACTTGCAACTTTTTGAAATAAAGGAATTATGAATCTCGGTAAGATTAGGTTAATTACCAGCTAAAACGGTTAGTTTCTTCCCGTTGTGTTTCTTGACATCGCATTTGTTTCCATATAGTTCATTACCGTCACTGTAGCAAGCTGTGAGAGTATAAAAAGTTAGTTGCTTGTGACGCACGAAACACTGAAATTTACTAATTTTAGTAACTTACATCTCAGGCAACCTGTTCCATTGACGAAGCCATCGCCAACGAACCCATCTCGGCAAACACATCGAACACTTCCTTGAATGGCTGTAGCGTTGACAGTTCGAGCCTCAGGATCGCAAACAGCCTCCGAGGAGTTTCTTGGAACTGCCCACTCTAACTTAACGCCTCGTTTTCCTCTGTTCGTGCCTCGCGGAACAACCCACGAAGAGAATCCTCTGCATCCATATTTACCAAAAACAGTGAAGTCGTCACCGGGACGCCACGCGCTGTGATCAGACAAAGGATAGCAACATCCGATGTCTCCACCGGAGGTTTCGTCTTCGTCTCTGCCGTCGCAACCGAAGAGATCGTTGGTTTCGCAGCCGGCTTTGCAGAGGGAGGAGTCTTCGCAGTCGTAAAGACTGACTACGTTTTCGAAGGAGATGGAGAAGAATTGGTTCGTGGAGAAAGGGAAAGAGCGTAGGTCGTTGAACTGGCGACAGGGAGAGGAAGGGAAGTCTACGAGGAGACCGTCTGTGAAGAACTCGATGACTCGGTAGGTTTGGTTGTTTATGTGGAGAAACAGAGTTGATGAGTTTGCGCAAGTGAGTCGAAAAGCTGCGCCGGAGGAGGAAAAGGAGGAGGAGAGGTGGAAAGGGAAAGAGATTGAGTAGTTTCCGCACTTTTCTAGTGAAGGGAGAGCTTCGGGCTGAGAGAGAGAGATGGAGGTTAGGGTTTGGAGAGTGAGGAGGAGGAGAAGAAGTAGAAACAAAGCAGAGGAGGAAGAAGAAGAAGGGAGAAACAGAGGATGCATTTTTCAGAGAATAGTCGATGAATAAAGATGTTACAAGAATATTAGGACTTTGTATTAATGCATCAAAAGCTACATTCGTGGGACTTGAAAAAATATATAAAAAAAACTTTAGAGAACTGTGAAAATATTGAGAATTGTGAAAATTGTGAAAATATTGAGAATTGAGAATTGTGACATACGTGTGTGCACAGTTGTTTCTTTTCTTATATATCGACTAATACGCCAGGTGTCGAAATCCACAAGGATATGAGTTGGAAATGGAGGGTGGAGATGCGAAGGAGGGAGATTATAGAAGTTGGGGAATAGGAGACTAATGGTCCGTTGAATAGCTAACACTTCGCACCATTGGACCTCGAGCTCTCCTATTTTTACTCCAAAACGCTAATCTCTTGTTTTAATCCAACGTTTTTATAATATAATGTTTCCATCGATATTATGTAATACTTAATAATCCGTGTAACAATATAATATACGAAGATTTGTATTTTATTTACGAAACAAAAGATTAAAAATTACGGAATGTCACTGTCAGATCTAAAGGTTTCTCGTTCTCTTCGCAACAAAACGACTTGGGAAAGGGACTCACGGGGACTCCTGTTTCGATACTCGCATTACAGTATGTTTGGTAACAGTGGCAACCATATGCATAACTCGGCTGGTAGCAACTGTTACCAGTTATTTGGTATCATGATTTATGGGCCTTACAATGGTCTTGTGTTATGCTGGCGCGGTAATGGAATCATTGTCACCTTGTGGGGCAAGTTCCAAGGAAAAGTCCCACATTGTGTGTTGCTAGACTATTGTCTGTAATCTGTCCAACTCCTAGACAGAGAGACTAAACGCAAAGAAGGTAGAAAGCGAGTTTTTAAATGATGCAAATAAACACACACATATATACATAGCCTTGGGCTAAAAAGAGCATAGACACTTAGAAGAGGCAGAAGCAATTATTTGGAAGTGGGCTTAAGAAACACAGCATGTAATGCAGAATACAATCTCCCATACAGCACAAATGGAAAATCAAGTCCCTTATCGAAAAATCAGGAGGTGGTGTTTTACATATCATTGAACGATAAAGAGAGATTCTCTGATCAAGGATGCCATAGTGGAAGGTTTCGATGGTATGATGGGGGAGAAAAAATATGAGAAATGTCTTTCTCCATACGGAGTTTATATGGGAGATGAAATGTATGAGAAATCGATCTACGAAAATTCCATATGACTTTTGGAACAAATTGTTCTCAATTGATGAAGATGGTTTAAGATCCAAAAGAATGATATGCTTTTGCAATTTACCTAGAAGAAATCCTAGCGGATCTGAGGAAGCTTTTTTGAGATCACACACATTTCAAAAACTGAAAACACATGAGTGGATAGTTTTGCACGAGGTGCTCGCCAATGACCGTCTCATTTCGTCTTCATGGACTCAGAGTCCACAGTTTTGTTAACAGAGTCTTAATCTAGTATGTTTATGCTGATGTCAAAAAAGCATAGACAGTGACATAAATCATTTATATCAAATAGAACTATTTGAAAACCGAAATATCCGAACCTGCAGGCCTATATAAATGGAGGATATTTTGAGCTTCAAAGAGCAGAAATAGACGCAAAGAGATAATGAAAATTATTTAGCTACAAGAAGGAAAGATTTAAGGAATGTGGCCTATGTCTTTGTATGTGTTCTTGATCTTCTGAAGCAGAATATTCCTGAAACAAGATAGAACCCAGTAGAAACTAAAATATTTAAGGAATTCAAAAACACTCAGATTCACGATTTTATACTTAAATATATTCCTCCGGCATTACGATCTTTACCACAATGATGCAGCCCATAGATCAATTGGCTACCAAATATCTCAGATAACCCTTTTTTATTAGTATATTGATGGAACATGATAAAATATTCATATTGTCCAGTTGACCGAGCCTAATTCTAATGCGCAAAAGTAGGATACTAATAATTCTAAATTGTTAGAATTATTGAGGGTCCTAGAGTTTTCTAAAACATTCCTGATGGAAAAAATATGAATGAAATATCCTACTAAATTGATTTGGATCCATGAATCTAAGAAATAGTGAGAACTCTTGATCTCTCTCACTATTTATCTCAATTTGAAAATCCAGGATATGACTTAATTATAATTACGTCATCGCTAAGATTCATCAAGACAAAATAACCAAGTAAACAGCTCTTGTTGTATAGGTCAAAAACATTTCCAAAATGATTTTTATGATGCTTCCTCTATCAATTCGATAGTATATATATGTAATGGACGCTAAGGTTTCGGCGTCGATCTTGCCATCCTTAATTGCATTCGTTAAAAAATCCTGTAATATCTAAAAATATCAAGATATTCAAAATTCTCTATTTTATTTAAAAAATGGTTAAAATTAAATATTTCAAAATATCAAAAATATTCAAAATACTGGAAATATCTCAAACACATAATGGTTCTCCACATAAATAGAAAATCCGAACAAATTTCATGTTATTTTTTAGATATTTAGCTTATATTATTCAAATTTCTATGTTTTATATTACTTTTATTTGTAGGATCTAAGAAATTTAATGTACATTAGAACTTTAGAATTTGTTTACATAATTTAAATGGATTTAGTCAGAGCCGGATCTGTGGTTTATGGGGCCCTATTCGAAAATAATTTTTTTAAGAATTATAATTTAAACAGCATGAACAAAACAATTGTTTATAAAGAAAAGATGTTAAGAAAAGATGTTAAAAAGACATCTGGCTAAAAGAAAAAATTCTTCCAATTTAAAAGAGATGACGCCTTTTGCTTCTGGTTTTAATTGGATAGTTAGATCATTTAAACTAGTTATTAAGAAAACTTGTAGTTTCAAAAGAAAAAGAAAAACTAACTGGCAAACGTCACTTTGGAGCAGTAGATACATACGTAAATACACAAAAGAAAAATCTTGAATTGGGGGCCCTATTTTGTGGGGGCCCCATACGTATGTTTCGTAGCACTCTGTACACGACCGGCTCTGGATTTAGTACACATCGAAATAGTAACAAAAAAAATAGTAACAAACTCAATGACCTTTGCAAGAAGTTAGCCCTTGCATATACAAAGGCCCATCATTTTGTACACTTATGCTGAGGTCCAAGTGCTAAGTTTCTTTCAAATTATTTTAAAAATAATAGTCATGAAAATTATTCATAGGCAAAGACAAAGATCCGATGCTTTTGTGTTTTGACCGGTATTTTAGTCTCCATAAGATCCTGAAATCCAAAGACAATGATCATTTTACTAAGAGAACTGATAAACTAAATAATCACTAGATTTTGACTCGCGCTTTTTAAACGCAGAATTATTTTCGGTTAGAAAATATTTTATGTAATAATTTTTCATTTTATCTATTATTTGTGTATGTATATGAAATTTATTATAGTATGTTAAGTATGATACAATTTATATTGGGATATCTTTAAAGGAAAACTTATGTTGGATTATTATAAACTTTACATATAATTGTTTTGGTCTTATTTCATCTAGGTTAAACCATATTTCCTAATAGTGTTAACTAAATTAATTTTTATTTATATTTTGATATATAGTAAAAAACAGAGTGAAGACAATTATATAGAAATTATAGGCCAAATTTAAATTAAGACCAATGAAGACCTAATTGAAATATAAATAAAACAATGAATCTTCCTTACCAGCCACCAAAAAAAGTATTACATCTGATTCAGTACTGTAACGTTTTCTAAAGATTTTGGAACCACATAATATAGACTCTATTGATAACATGTATAAAAGCCTCATGTGCAAAAGTTTGAAAAAAAAAATGAATTTTAAACTCAAACATTGATGTTACATAAATTGAACATTCATAGAGAAAAGTAAGTACACAAAAAGACATGAATGAAAGTACATTGAGAGTCCAAAGTTGACTATTCTCAAAAAAAAAAGAATTTCATATTTTATAACAAACAGAAAATTTGCTGACTTGAGATCTCGATGCTTAAAACCAATAGAGTGAAAAGTTTCTTAAACCCCAAAATGGTTTCTTATCAGTGTAGTCAAGTGTTCAAATTGAATAATCCTATCAAAAGGCTTACTACATAAACACAACTCCACTAATTTACAAAGCACAACTCCATCACAAAGTGTATCTAACTATGTATAATAAAAGGCGGATATAAAGCTCTCTTAACATGTCCATGTATGATGTAAAAGTCAGCCAGTAGTATTTCAGCAATCATCATCCATGTCATCTGTGTTTTATTACTTTGGGCTTCGATTGTTTTCGGCCTATTACCTCTGCATTTTGAAGCCCATAAACGTCGCGTTCATTACGCATTTGTGTTTGTACCCTAATTTTTTCTCCGATTTCTTTCGACGGCAAGATGTGATGATGACATTATCATAATATTCTTCTAATAAACGATGTATTAGTTTTGTATTTTATGTTTGTATTTCTTAGGGACGTACACTAGAGACTAAATTTCTAAAAATATGTAATGGCAAACTTATTACTCTAGTATCTAAAATGAGGTTTTGAATCAAACAAGATTCTTATTTTAATAATATTAATTAATTAATTTTATTAATATCTTTAAAATATAGTAAGTCATCTACACATTAACAAACGTAGTTAAACATTACAAAGAATATCTCATAAAATCTTAAATTAAAAAAAAACTTTTGTCTATCTTGTCATTCTTTCATTTAATTGTTATATATTCATTGGATTTTATAGATGAAATTGATCAATTTGTTATGCATTTATCACATGGTTTACTTATTTTAGTTTTTATTAGTTCTAAGTAATAATTTGAATTAAAATAATAACTTTTTAAAAATATTTTAGCAAGTATGTATCTATTACCATTCATCTGTGATAAACCAATAATCTTATTAAGCATATGAAAAATCATATTTTGTTTACCAGAGTGTATCCTTCAATTATACTCCTTCTAGCTATCAGTAACGAAGAAAACACTTAATTACCTAAAAATATTAACATTCACATACAATATTCATCTGGACATTTACGCCCCAACGTTTAAACCTCTTATATGTATAAGTTTTACTTGTTTATTTTATATTTATTTTAACTTCCTTGGATAATATTTGACCTAAATAACATCAGCATACACATTAGATTTCGTCATGTAGTAGGTAATTCCAAAAAAAACTTGTTTCAATCATATACAATTTAATCTGGTGATGCAGAAAATAAAGACAAGAAAGAAGCTTACATGCAGGGCCGGGCCCGAACAGAACATTGGGAAGCATATGCTTTCGGGGATGGGGAGGAAAAATATTAAAAGTACTAATAACTACCTATATGTTATGTAGTTCTACTGGTTGCATCATTATCGTTAGAGTATGCTTATTCGGGTCAACGTCCCACAACCGTTTCTAAAAGATCTTCCCAGTTTTTTTAAAAGAAAAATGATCAAAAATATTTTTTCTGCTTAAGACCCAACATATATCACGCCCATTTCTGAGCACGATGAGTCAATTTCCAAGCAAAAATGATCAATCTGACACTATGGGGCTTCGCGGAACTGAGATGCAACGACGGAGAAGGTGGATTCATAGGAGAAAATGTGGTAAATAGATCAGATGTTGATCAAACTCCTCGACGAGAGGACAGTTAAGACTGCGCTTAGGAGAATTTCACAGTTATTTTTTATTCAAATTTTTGCTTCGTTTATAGATTATTTCTCAATCATTCAAGGTTTTTGTAATTATTATCGTGAATTGATGGGCAAAATGGAAAGTTTTGTACGAAGGAAAAAAAATTATGAGAAGGTGTTGGCATATAAATTTGATGGATAAAGCTTCTTTTTTATTTTTTTTATATTCATTCATGATTAACTATTTTGATATTTTGTTTCTACGTGTATGTGTGGAAGTACAAAAAGAGTGACAAGGAATATGGACATATATTTTAGGAGAAGCTTTAGAAAGAAAGAAAAAAAGTTTAGAATAATATTTTTAATTGAGGAGCTTGAAACCATCATTATCCCTTTGATCTAATATGGTTTTGGTATTTTCTTTTCGATCTAGCAAAAGAAAGCAAGATAAAATATCGATAAAAATATAAGACATCAAATGCAAACAGAAAATATATAAAACTAACAGATCACGAATATAAATTGCAAAGATAAAAAGGGAAAAGGTAAATGTCGAAGCTTGTCAATGTTGATGAACACAACGAAAAAATCATTTTTCTTTTTCTCTTACATAAATTTTTTTAATAATCATAAATAAAAAAAAAAAATATATATATATATATATATATATATATATATATATATATATATATATATATTATAAAGTAGATTCTAGATATATATTGATACGCAAAACAATAATTCATTAATATCTATATTTTATGATATATATTATTTTTATTGAGATATTCCACATGATTATGTTCTAATTTCTTCAAGTTTCTTAAGACAATCAAATAGCTGGATTTGTGCAATGAGCCATGCACTCTGCTTGCGTAGCATAACATTTTAATATTTCTGGTGGATTGTTACAGCAAAAGCAATGTTTTCCGGTACATATAAGGGGACGGACACACTTTCTTTTGAATTCTAAACCATCTGCATTTCCCACTATATAAGAAAGAATAAGATTAAAATTGACAATATAATATGCATAGTTGCAATGCTTATCTTGATAAGAAGATGGAAAATGAAATATGTTTTATTTATGCATCATTGCATTGTACATACATTGATGTAGAGGAACTAGAGAAATCATGATGATGCACATGATAGCAAGATGTGATGATGACATTATCGTAATGTTTCTTCTTATAAACGATGTGTTAGTTTTCTGTTTTAAGTTTGTATTTCTAAGGGACGTACAGTAGAGACTATATATAAAATAAGCAATGGAAAACTTATTACTCTAGTATCTAAAATAAGGTTCTAAATCAAACAAGATTCTTATTTTAATAATATTAATTAATTAATTATATTAATATCTTTAAAATAGAAAAAGTCATCTATACATTAACAAATGTAATTAAATATCTTAAAGAATATCTCATAACATCTTAAATTAAAAAAAAAACCTTTTTACCTCTCTTCTCATTCTTTCATTTATTTCTTAGATATTTATTGAATTTTGTGGATGAAATATATCAATATGTTATGCATTCATTATATTGTTTACTTATTTTAGTTTTTCTTAATCCTAAGTACTAATTTTAATTAAAATAATAACTTTTTAGAAATATTTTAGCAAGTATGTATCGTATATGTTATCATTAATCTCTGATTTTAAACAAATAATCTTATTATGCATAGGAAAAATCATATTTTATTTACTAGAATGTATCCTTCAATATAAATCCATTCGGCTATCAGTAACCAAAAGAACTTTTAATGAGCTAAAGATTTTAACATTCACATACAGTATACATCTGGACATTTACACCTCCACGTTTAAACCTCTTATATGTATTTGTTTTACTTGTTTAGTTTATATTTACTTTAGCGTTATTGGAAAATATTTGACCTAAATAACATATGTATACACATTAGATCTCCTCATGCAGTAGGTAATTCTCAAAAAAACTTGTTTCAGTCATATATATTTTTATTCCGCTGATGCAGAAAATAAAGACAAGGAAGAAGCCTACATGCAGAGCCGGCCCGAATATAACATTAGGAAGCATGTGCTTTCGGAGATGGGGAGTAAAAATATTTTAAAGTACTAATAACTACCTATATGTTATGTAGTTATATGGATTGCATCATTATCTTTAGACTATGCTTATCCGGGTCAATGTTCCAAAACCGTATCTAAAGGATCTTTGCAGTTTTTTAAATAGAAATGATCAAAATAAAGTTTTTATGCTTAAGGCCCAAGATATAATATCATGAATAGTTCTGAGCACGATGAGTCAATTTCCAAGCAAAAATGGTCAATCTAACACTATGGAGTTCTGTGGAACTGAGATGCGACAGCGGAGAATGTGGATTTGTAGGAAAAAAGGTGGTAAACAGACCAGATGTTGATCAAACTCCTCAGCGAAAGGATAGCTAAGACTGCGCTTGGGCGAATTTCACAATTATTTTTTATTCAAATTTTGCTTCGTTTATCGTTTATTTTTCAATCATTCAAAGTTTTTGTAATTATTATCGTGAACTGAAGGGTGAAAATAGAAATATTGGTTTGAATGAGAAGGTGTTGGCATATAAGTTTGAAGGTTAAAGCTTCTTGGTTATTTTCTAAATTCACTCATGATTAACCATTTTGATCTTTTATATCTACGTGTATGTGTGGAAGTACAAGGATGAGAGACGAGGAATATGGAAGATTGGAAGTATATTGTAGGAGAAGCTTTAGAAAAAATAAAAAAGTTTTAAATAACATTTTTGATTGAGAATGTTTAAACCATCATTATCCCTTCGATCTAATATGGTTTTGGTATTTTCTTTTCGATCTAGCAAAAGAAAGCAAGATAAAATATCGATAAAACTATAAGATATCAAAATTAACATCAGCTCCAGGGCAACGTGAGAATACAATTAACATCAGCTCCAGTCGTATCGTACTAGTCTTGAATCAATTTCCATCTCATCTACAAAAAAAAAGCACATGAACTTAAAAGTCTTTATGTAAGCATTTAAAATATATATGTTGGAGGTAGAAGAGTCCTTACACTGTCTCAAGTTTGTTCTTGCCAGAGTTATCCGAGATACATACACTGTGTCGCATCTTCTCAGGATTCATTCCACCTCCATTGTCTGAAAACTTCAAGCATAAGAAGTACAACACGTCATCAAAACGTGTTACAACAGAAAAGACGAGAAAAGAAAAAGTAAAAGAAGACAGATCGACGACGAAGCGAGACAAGGAAGGAGAAGAAAGGCGTATCGATTTTTTCAAAAAAAACTTGTTAATGATAGAAAACGGCGTCGGTTTCGGACTCCACCTTTTCTTTCTCTTGAAGAGAAGTTAGGAAGCAAATCCTTAGACAATTTTACCACATGGTATAATGGAGATTTATGCTTAACCAGTTAGCTTATTTACTAAATTTTCAATTTGAGCTACGCTCAAGTTTATATTAATAATAAGTTTATTTATTTTAATTTTAATATAGTAAAATGGTACTAATTTATATTCATTTTTGTTGAAATTGTATTTAAAGTATGATTTTATTTCTCCTATTTAATTTTAACAATTATACTGTTTAAAAAAGTAATACTAAGTGTTTTGCCCGCATTTGCAGGCTTGATTTTTTTAACAAAATTTGTAAATGGATATAATATCCATTCAAAATCATTCAAATAAGTTATTTCATACTTTTGAAATATTTGATAAATAAGTAAATGTTACTCCCTCCATTTTGATTTAATTGTCGGTTTAGAGTTTCAATGCAAATTTATTAATTAGATTTTTCATTCTATTTTTTATTGGTTGGAATATGGTTACGTGTATAGGTAATTGTGTTTTTATTTTTAAAATATTCAAAGCATGTGTTTTCTTAATCTGTGTGCATATACCTAGACTAAAAACTAAAATAAAATGAATGGAATAATTTTATATATGATAAAGTATTTTATCTGAAGAAAATACATTTTATTACGTTAAATAAACTTGAACCATTCGTATGTACACAAAGCTATATACATGGATTTATATTTATTTTGAAATACTATGATGTAAAATATTTTTGGATAACATACTATATAATCTTTTTAGACAATGATGATTATCAATTTAATGAAGTAGTTTTTTAAATTTTTTGGTAATTATATAATAACAAATCTAATGCAATTATATATTAAGAGTAATAAATATTTTAAAAGCTCTAACATTTAATGTAAGAGCGAAAAAATAATTCTGCAAATAATTGTATAAATATTTTTGAATTATTTGCCATTTCTCAGAATTATCACAATTATGAATAATTTTGATTGTCCTAAGAATTTTATCTTAAAAGATATTATGTATGCATAAAATAAGTTTAATATTAGTAGACCAAATATAATATATATATATATATATATATATATATATATATATATATATATATATATATATATATATATATATATACATATATAACATTTTAATATGACTAAAGTAAATAAATATAAATATGAATTTGATATTATCGTTGAAATTTATTAATTATTTTCAAGATAATAATAAATTATCAGTTAAATCACTAAAATTATATATTAAGATTAATAATAAAGTATAAAATATAACTGAACCTAAAATTATGGGGAGCATGACAAATCAACAAATAAAAACTAAAGTTCGATGATAATTTATAAGAAAACTTTAAAACAAATTTATAAGAAAACTTAAAAAACAAATTGTGATAATAATAACATTCTTGGTATACTTAATATTTCATAAATTTATCTTTAACAGAAGAAAAAAAGATAATGATAGTTATATTATTATAGTTAATTTATGATTAATTATATAATGATAAATCTAATTATTTATTAAAAATATATTCAATTTAACCATTTTAGAAACTAAACCATTAAGCATATGTTCATAACATGATTACACATGCAACTCTCTGAATTTAGTATGTTTTTGTTTCTTTGTCATGTTTTTATTTTATTTTAGCTAAATCATTGATTTATTATTTATTTTGAGCTAAGTTACTAATTTATTAGTTAAAAAATATCCTTAATGAATCGTATATATATTAAATATGAATTTTATTTTTATCATATTAAATTTATACATTATATTAAAATTTAGTTAGTTTTTCTTATTTATCATATTTTTATTAGGTTTTAGCTAGGTTATTAATTTATTATTAGTTAAAAATAGTATTAATGAATTTTATATATAATTGAAAAATAATATGGTTTTAATAAAATAAATTATGTTTCAATTATATATATATAATTCATTAAGGGTATTTTTTTAACTAATAATAAATTAATAGCCTAGCTAAAAGTGTAAAACCTAATAAAAATATGATAAATAAGAAAAACTAACTAAATTTTAATATAACGTATAAGTTTAATATGATTAAAATAAAATTCGTTTTCAATATATATACAATTAATTAAGGATATTTTTAATTCATAAATTAGTGACTTAGCTAAAAATAAATAATAAATCAAAGATTTAGCTAAAATAAAATAAAAACTTGACACATAGGCAGAACTACCTAAATAGATGGAGACTATGACACATAAGCAAAATCACTTCATAAATAATGATTACACATGCAACTCTCTAAATTTAGTATCAATACATAATTTTTCTTATAAATTAAAAGTAATATGAATTGGTTCTAACTTGTCAAAGTGAAAATAAGTATAGTTATAATTTCAATTAGAAAGTTTAAAATATTTATATTATTTAAATTAATAGATTAATGATTCAAGCTAAAAAACTAATAAAAAGATGATAAATAAGTAAATAAATTAATAGATTAATGATTCAAGTTAAAAACTAATAAAAATATGAAAAATAAGAAAACAATAGCTGAAATCATGGAGAGCCTGACAAATCAGCAAAATCACTTCATAAATAATAGTATATATTTAGATATCCCTTTGTTTATATATGATGTTTATATATTTAAATGAATATGTGTATTTATAAGCATATTTTATTTTTATCAATCATAATTTTCAATATTCCTGATTTTTAGAAGTTTGGATCATTTAATGATTTTAATGTGTATTTATAAACATATTTTTATTTTGGTCAATCATATTTTTTAAATGAATCTTAAAAAGTTACTCTATATGCACAATGACTAACTTTACTTTCTAGGGAAATTGTCACTAATACCACTTTCAAGGTACCACTTTTCATCTTTACAATAACCAATTTTACCACTAAAATTTTAAAGGGTAAAGTACAATTCTACCATTCGTTTCAATTAATCTAACCTAGATCTATTTCTTCTTCAAATCTCCACACAAAAAAAATTGAGAAGAAACCTCTAACGAACTCGACCATCTTCGGCTAACTCCGGCGAACTCCGAAAATCTCGGTGAACTCCGACGAACTCCAGCGCACTCGGCAAAATTTGATGAATTCTTCTCCAAATCGTTGTTCGTATATCAAATCGGGAGTTGCTCCAGAAGAAATCACCGGCCAATTTCACGATTTCATGCGAACTTGGCGAGATCCAGACACGTGCGAACAAAGGGAGAAATCGACTAAGGTGTCGAGATAGTTTAAGAAGAAAGCATCGAAGAAGGTGATTTTTTGTCTTCTACTTTTGCTTTTCTGAAATGCATCTGTTAAATTACATTTAGGTTGAATTTCTTCAAATACGATATGTTTATGTGATGTTTCAGAAGTTTTGATGTTCAAATTATACTTTTTGATACTTATAAGTCCTTATAAATTTCATATTATAGAAAGACATATGGTTTTATAAGTTTTAATGTTTGAATATATTTTGTTTATCTTCCTTTATCTATAGTATAATGGTTGAAATTTCAAAATCGATCAGTTTCTGGGAAAATAGACAGTTTTTTTCATGAAATTTAGAAATCTCAAATTTATAAAACCTTATAAATTTATCGATGAAGAACATAGTGCTTATATATATGGTTTTGTATATATATCTTGTTGATCTTATCTACTTTAAGTATTTTTATGTTGAATATACTATACATTTTTTTGTAGTCTCTGTTAATTGAATTACTTAATGTAGGCAAATTACAGTCTCTGCATGTTAAGTGTTTTATTTCTCCTTGAAGAGCTAAGGAGTCTGTTGATTATGTTGGCTCTTTTTAGGAAATTTCATTGAAAGAATTGAAAGAAGATGTTCTCTTTTGTTATATCTGCTAGTGGATAACTTATGATATGTACGCACCAATCTCTGAAGCTTCACTGTTTTGAGCTCCCCCTTGAAGGGCTATGGAGGTTTTTGATTCCATTGCCTCCTTGTAAAAGTTTGGGAGATTTCATTTCATTGGGAAAAGTGTTCTCTTTTCTTATCAGGTTACTGGAGAAACAGAGACTAAAGCACAAATTAAACTGCGGTTCAAGACAACTACATGGAAGGATGTGGTATGTATAAGGTCATTTCAGTTGACACAAAAGGCTTCAGAGATGGAGTACAAGGCCATTGAGAGTGTGCTTCAAACCATTAATCCTCACACCGGAAAGGTTGCACATGATTCTTCATATTACTCTTTGATTATGTTGATTTTATCCTCAATTCTTTAGCTACCAAGTTGCAGTGTCCTAAATCATTTGTTTTGTCTGCAATTAGAATGATTTGATTTTTCTGTCTCCATTCTGTGCATGTTATCATTTGTGCTCACTTCCGTGCCAAATTTTCTAAAACATGGAGGTTTAAGTTTAAAATTAGCTCTTGTACTATGGAGAGCAGACTATTACTTCTTAAAAATGATTTATAAGCCTCTATATAATGTTATAATACTTCATAAAAGAATTACATTTTGATATTTTACAA
The DNA here is from genome assembly GCA_026261945.1 of Hirschfeldia incana. Taxonomy (NCBI): domain Eukaryota; kingdom Viridiplantae; phylum Streptophyta; class Magnoliopsida; order Brassicales; family Brassicaceae; genus Hirschfeldia; species Hirschfeldia incana. The sequence goes on along the minus strand of JABCMI010000040.1, from coordinate 1,014,805 downwards.
ATCCTTATAAATGATTTTATAAATAATAAAAATAGCAAAAAATTCTGAATAAAAATAATTTGAAACACATAAAATAATATATTTCTCATACACCCGATAACTGATTTCATGAAATAAAAAGTTGTAACACTTCAAAATACCACTAACATGATTCTTCTGATATACTTTTAGCTGAATATATATTTTTCTAACAGCTTACAAAGATTCTCTAAACTATTTATAAATCTATTAATAAAGTCTTATAAAGCCTTTCTATTTTTTGTAAACCCTATACAAACTCTTCAAAACCTATTAATTTTTTTTATAAACCCTTACAAATCTTTTTTTTGTCACCATTCTTTTCATTTAAGCCAACACTTTGATACACAAAATTAAATTCATAAAACTAAAGAACACGTGCCAACTTTGTAAGATAGATGATGATACGTGGCAGATTATGAGGCACATGCGAACAGCAAGCAGGGCTCCACCGCTTCAGACCCCACTGCCTTCAGCTCCACGAACGAGGAAACCTCCAGCGTAGCTCTTCCAACTAAACCCACCTCAATCCCTCATAGCACCTAAAATTTGTACTCTAAATAAGAGAGAAAACCCCTTACAAATCTTATATAAACTTTATTTAAACGTATTTAAACCTTTTATAAACATTTATAAACCCTTATAAATCTATATAAAATCTTTATAAACACATGTAAGTGATTATGTGAATATTTTATAAATTCTTATAAACATTTTAAAAACCCTGATAAACCTTTATAAATGGTGTATAATATATTTATAAGTTCTTATAAACCAAGACTCTGATACACAGAGCTATTGTTTCTCTGGACACAACAACAATGGACGCACACCAATCAAGTTCAGAAACCCCCAAGTATCTCTCAATGCTCAATGATCTCAATGATCAATTATACCTTTTTATAATGCCTTATAAAAGAAATTGTGGTGTTCAAAAAAAAATTGTAAAAGATGGTATTATTTAATAAGCAAAGAAATGATTTCTTTTATAAGCATTTATAAACGGTTTATAGACTTTATAGACTTCTTTATAAGCCTTTATAAATGATTTATATACTCTTACAAATAAAATATAAACATTATAAATGATTTACGAATTTTTTAAACTGTTTATTATAAACTTTACAAAAGATTTACAAACTCTTATTAATTATTATTAATTATTTACATATTCTTGTAATTCCTTTAAATTATGTTACAAACTCTTATAAATTGTTTTATAAGCCTTTCTAAATGGTTATATATTCTTATGAATTATTTAGGGAATTTATAGAGGCATGAAGAAACAAAATGTTTACATAGATTTTATAAAAGGTTTATAGACTTTTATAATTGATTAATAAGCCGTTATTAATGGTTTTCTAAACCTTATAAAAACTTTTATGAACTTTATGAATGTTTTACAAACCCTTATAGGAGTTAAGAATTTTTTTTCTGTAAAATAAAATTCAAGTTTCATTAGACTAAATATTTTTTTCGAGAGTTTTATAAACCTTTCTAAATTAATTTAAAACATTTATACTATAAATAATTTATAAGCCTTTATAAATGATTAATTATAAGTATTCTTAAATGATTTGTAAATTTTTTGGACTCTTTAAAATACTTCAAAACTATTTTTTTGTCAACATATGAGTTTTATTAACTCACAAGAAGAAGAGTATGTAAGCAAGGCAAAGTCGACACACGCTATAACACATGTAAGCAAATCAGAGAAATTACAAATAAGTGGCAAAAATAAAACATGCATTGTGAACACCGGAAGACTCCACCGTCTGTAAACCAGCCACTGTGGTATCTCTGTCTTCTCCTCCACAAAGCTCCTACCACCTTGGTTTTGCACTCTTCAAGCTCCATTTTTCGTTCAACCGCTGGTTGTGATTGGAATCACTTTCAACGACAGTTCACAAATCCAGGAAAATTCAGCTGATTCAGCGAGAGACTTTTGTTGGACCAGCTTCAATATATAGAAGCTGCCAGCTCATCTAAATCTCCATTAAAATCAACTGAAATCATTCCATCATCACATCTTTTTTTTCTTCAAAGATACTTCACTCAAAGCCGATCAATTTTAGCAATAGTTCTTATAAACTGAAAAGATTTAGAAATGTTCAAAATTTATAGAGTTAGAAAATGTTTTATAAACATTTATACATCCTTCTAAATTCTTTATAAACTGCTATACATGAACATCCAAATCCTCAACAATGTTCTTGTTTTCATAATCCCAAATCTTAATACTATGTTAGGTTACAACACACATGCAATACCTGTTAGATTTAGCTTCAAGAGAGTAAAGTTTCCAGTACCTTTACTTTCCTTCTCTTTCATAAGCTTCCCAACAGCTTCCTTATCATTTTTTTTGAATCTTCTTTTCAGCGTACTTATTTTTCAAGCTTTTACATTTGCAGAAACTAAAATTGAAAACACCCAAAAACTATGAATGTAAACAAATATGAATCTTAAACAAAAATGATTCAAGCTTTACATATATATATGTGACTCTCATTCAATCACTCTCGAGATGACTCTCATTCAGTCATCTCAAGAAAAAAACTTAATTTCATTGAAATAACTGACTCATTGAAAACTTTGTTAGAAATTGTAAGGAACAAAGACAGACAGCACTGTTACTAATCAGCAAAAAAAAAACTAAATCAACATATTTGGAAAAAAGAGAGAAGCTAATTTAAAAAGCCTTACTTTCATAATTCATCGTAGAAAGAGCGTTTGATACAAACACTCAAACTCGTTAAAGACAGACACAATAAAACTCATGAATACGGCGACAGCGGCGTTCGATGAAGACGAAGCTGAAGCTTGATGAAGAAGACGACGGGGAAGCTCATGAATACAACGACAACAGTTTTGATGAAGACGAAATTGAAGCTTGAAGATGAAATTGAAGCTTGATGACGAAGACGACGAATTCGTTAAATACAGACATTGTGAAGCTCATGTATACGGAGACGGCGACGGCAGATCTCGACGAGAGAGAGAAGATGGATCTGAGAAGAGGCATTGATTGATTGAAGATAAGGGAAGGTTAGTTTAGTCTTTTACCCATCAAACAATATAGTATTTTTAAAAATTGTCTTCTTTCTAAGTGTATATATGAAAAGTGGTACCAAACAAAGTGTAGTTATGAAATTTCCCCCACTTTCTATTGTGTGCATATATGTATTTGAAATAATCTTAACCGAACCGAACCAAACCGACCTAACCGAACTCAAACCTATCCAAACCAAACCAAAGTACATGTCTAAACCATTTGGTTCAACATTAAGCCAACCCAATAGTTTGTTTTGGTTTGGATTTAAACCAAATCAAACCAAACTAAACCGGAGTGTTTTTAGTCAGATTAATTAAATATACTAATAATATTAAGATTTAATATACTTAACCAATTAAAATAACAACTAAACATAATTTTATATATTTTCTTTCTAAAAAACACACACAGGTAAAAATAAAATAAAAGAATATGGATCTCCTACATTAACTTTAAAACCGAAATATTGCTTATGATATTTGATGATAATAATATAAATTTATTGGATTATATCTTGTATTCATTGTGGTGTTTTGCGTTACGGTTAAATATGAAAAATGATTTAGTAAAAATTGATGATTTGTTCATGTTTTTATAAATTATAATTCGTAAAAAACTAAAAAATTAATTCGAATAAACTAAATAAATATAAATAAAACCAAATTAAACCGAACCGAATACAAACCAATCCAAACTAAAACCAAACCAAACTAAAGCCAAATCAAACTGAATACAAACTGAACCAAATTAATTTGAGTTGATCTTGGTTACAACTTTCTTAGATCCAAAAAAACCAAATCAAACCGAATCCAAACCGAACCCATAAATAAACATAGTGCCCTCTAAGGGTCTTTTTTACTGGTCGGTTTTTTTTCTTGTAATGAAAGACATGTGATTTCACATAATAATAATAATAATAATAATAATAATAATAATAATAATAATAATAATAATAATAATAATAATAATAATAATAATAATAATAATAATAATAATAATAATAATAATAATAATAATAATAATAATAATAATAATAATAAAAAGTAAAATATGCATACAAACAAAAAAACAGTAACAACTCCGTAATGGTTTGTAATAAGAAAGCAAACATCTTAACAATCTTAACGATACCAACACATTCCCAAATAACAAAAAAGAAAGAAATATATCACTTATAGTATGAAAAAGCATACATTCCATTGCTCTTGTAGACGTCGTTCTAGAACACTTCTAGGCCACGAAATCTGTGCAACAGAGAAGATGATCGAAATTAAAAGATAATTCAATGGAGGATATATATATATATATATGTGAATGAATAATTAAAAGGACAAACCTTGAACGTTAAGAAGATAATGTGTCTCGAGAGCTTCACATTTGTGGGTTGGCTTGTATTGGACGTCTTTTTTATAAGCCTTCGCATCGCTATCTGGATGGATCTTCTTCTTTAACATTCTCTTTATCATCTACAATAATGTATATAATATAAATAATCTTGTGCTTATACACATCGAAATATCGAATGGATATTTACCTACATGTTTACACTTATTAAGCAACAATGAATTGCTGATTAGCAATATAACAGTCACATACAACATCTAAAGCTTCACGTAATGTCGTTTTGCTTGAATAATAGAGGCACTCAGGAACATGTAACATGTTCATTTATCATCATCAGTGTTATGGAATAAAAAAAATAAAAAATTTACCTGATGCATTTTTTTAATTGGACGCGAGTCTCCTTCTTTGTCTTTAGACTTTGGGATGATCATCTTCTTCTTAGCAAATGAGAACTTACTAGTTAGCTTTGTCCCGTTTTGTTTGTAATATTTAATCTCCCGACCATCAAGATGAGGGTTCTTTGGTTTCTTCTTGCCATTCCACTTATCTTCGTCTTTCATGAAAAGCTCGGCTAGGGTTGTCCTCTTCTTCTCTGACTCCACCTTGGCCTCCATTGTGGCCACGACCACTGGTCTTTCAAAGGTTTTGACCGAGTCAATGTGACCAGTGTCCAATACCTATGAAGATTACAATCTCATGAAATCAGTCTCGAAGAGTACTTCCAACACCAATTTTTAAGAAAGTATCTTAAAAATATTATTTAAAAAAAAATATTAAAGTATGAGAGATAATGAAGAACTAGTTCTTATTAGAGAACCTTCAAGAACTCACTTAGATATTGTCACAAGTGTCAACTTATAAATGGTTGATGTTAAATAATCAAAATTTAATTACATGATAAATGCACAATAAAATTATAATTTTATTTTTATGAGATATTCTTTTCGAGTTTTTTAATGATGGATTTGCTCTAAGAATATATAACTTTACATACGATAACTAATATTTTTTATTTTTATTGAAATACATATGATAATTAATAGTTATAATGTTGTTTACATGAAAACAAAGTATATCGACTATATCTTTTGCATTGGAGTTAGTATCCAGAGAATAATATAAGAAATTTTAGGTTTTAATTTTTAACATTTCTTGTTTGTAAAATGCATACTTAAAAGCAAAAATAAAACAGGTATTTTAACATTTATGTGTTACATTAAACAAACTAAGTGTTTTATCCGCACATACGAATATAATCTTATCACAAATATTAATTAGTTTATGTCATTTTGATTCTAAAATCAGTATCATAAATTATTATTTATGTTCTTAAAAAAAATCAAACTTCAATTTATTTATATATGAATAAAATTTAATCAAAATACACATGCTTATTATTGTGTTAAACTGTAAATACCCTCACATATTATAAATATTTTTTAAAATATATTTATAGTTTTTTTCTTGATTAATATTTAATTATCTATTGTTTTTAATCTCAATTTTTAACTTTACAATAAAAATATTTTCTGTAGATAATGACACATTCTATATAATTATTATCTAATTTTTGAAATAATATTTTTATTATTTTAATTTATAATCAGTTATCTAAATATAAAATTAATTTATAATCAGTTAAAGATGTATTATATCTATTATATTAAAACAGAAGTCACCATTTCACTTCATGTGTGATATTTTAGGTTGGACTATTCATTAGGAAATTTATTAAATGTTTTTCACTAATAATAATAATATATATAATCTTTAAAATATTTAAATCATAATATCTTTTGATATATTTTCATTTCATATATAAATAAATATATTTTAAAAATCCTAACAAATCGTTTAAAAAGATTCTAACAAATCTTAGTTTTCAAAAATTATATGTAAATGATTTTAACTGATTTCGTAATTCTTTTTGATTAAATAATCTTACCAAAAGTTCAAATATTTTTATAAAATAATAAATTAATTAATTTCGTGATTAGAAATAAAATATTATTATACATTAATGTTAATTAAAAAAATATTCCAAACACAATATATATTCCAACTTTTACAAAAGAAAAAAATAAGTCCTAAAGTATAAATTTTTGAAATTCAATACGAAAAACAAAATATTCTAACAAAAAGTTAAAAATTTAATATTTTAAAATCTTAGTTTAGTAAAAAAAACCAGATAAATTAATACCATAACATAAAAAACATCCTACATCGATAAAAAATTATAAAAATAATATCATAGATGATGAGCTATGCATAAAATATACTAAAATATTAGGACTGAACAACTTAACAAAATAATGTATTTACTTATAGAATTATGCAATATACTAAAATAATAGATGATAAATTCTATTTTAAATACAATATGAAAACAAAAATTATTCTAAATAAATATTATTTCAATAGTATAACTAAAAGAAATTTAAAAATATATTGAGGCAAACTGTCCAATTAAAAAAGACATATTTTGTATGTGATTGTCTGTTAATTATTTTAGATTATGAATATATTTTACTGAACTCAAAATATATTAGTATTTAATATCTATTAATAAAAATTTTTAATGTGTATAATAATTCATTATATATTATTAGTGTCGAATAAAAAATCAAAAAAAAAGATTATAAAGTTATACAATATAAAACACTAAAATATAAATTATATATTTAAAAGTTTAGTTATATATTTATAAAATGAAAGCAAACACCCGCACGGTTGTGCGGGTCAAAATCTAGTTATTATTGTTTTTGAAGGACTTATTATCAGTTCAAAATTCGTTCAACTAAGATCTGCAAATCTTAGTTAGACGTGTTAACTTTACCATCAAAAACTTTATCACATTGAAAATATTCTCATAATTCTATTTAAAGTTTCAAAACATTATTTACTCTTTATAAACTTTATCCCATATAATGAGTTGAATTTTCTTAGTCAAATTTGCTTTGATGTAAACCGATACCTATCAAATACGAGAACATTATAATGAAAAAAACCATATTTTCACTCAATTCTCTTACAACTCAACTCATGTAACTCATAAACAAACCTACAAAAACATAAAATAGGAAAACCTAAAAGAGTAATGGAACTTTTGAAACAATTAAATAACAAAAAATGAAAAATCTTAGATGAGATCAGCACTGTTATAAAGATGACACCTTTACTGATCTGGAAACAAAGCATACCAAAACGGGGAAAGATTCCTCGATCGTATTGAACATCTTCTTTTTCCTGTTCTTGTTCTATTTATGTGCTCTTAATTTTTTTTTTTAAACAGTGAGAAACAGAAACACTTGATCAAGTGACGAATTACTCTCATCTCTATTGATAAATAAGAGACGACACAAAAAAAGTAATTTAAATTAAATGACCTAAGAATTACTTTCATGATACGCGCGCACACGTTTGTTTTTTGTTTTGAGAAAACACACGCAAAATTGATCTAACAGTTAGGTGACATATGCATTGTTTTCATCTCTATCCTTCTCATATTTCTTGTATACACCTGTTCTTCTTTCGTCTTAATTAATACCCAAACCTTTATTCATTAATAAATTTCATGAAATAAAACCTAGAACAAAAACATTTTTTTTCAAAAAAAAAAAACATACCAAAAAAGCTTGGAATCGGAAATTCAAAAAATAATAAAATAGTATGATTATTAATAACTTTTGATCGTTAGGAAAAGAGTATAAATAATGATATAGATCTATTCGATTAAATTACGATCAATTATAATAAATTATTTATCAAAGGTAATATTAATTTTACCCGCTCTAACTTCTAACGTGTTGTATTAAAGTGGTTGAAGGTGTGATTCATTTGAAATGAAAGATGTTTTCAATACATAAATTTTATTTTTGTTCGTACCTCTAAATCTTCATGATGATCATAAAACTTATTTGAGTTGGAGATAAGAGGATCCAACTCTTGGTTGACGTTCTTGATGATGCTACCATCGATTACCACATAGTCGATATCCACACCTTCACATTCATCATCATGCATTTCGTTTTCTTCTTCTTGAAATTTCAAAGTGTCGAACCCGAATGTGCCGATGGTGAGAACTCCGTCGAACCAGTTATCAAATGCATCCACTAACCCAACCTGATCAAATATAGCTTTCGTGTTCTTCTCTATCTCACTTGTTCCTTGACTTCTCTTGTTCATCTCGCTTTTCGCCGCACCATCTATTTCTTTCACCATATGAATATATAATTTTATATTAATATAGTTTGGACAAATAATTATGATTTGTGTAACATGCGGGTACATGTTTCATATAAAACTAAATAATAAACAGGGAACCACATGATCGTAGAAGATACTCTACAAAACGTAGACTAATATTTAATTAAGCATCGAATATACTTCTAATAAACAAATAAACAAAACACTGATTTGGTAAAAAAACAAAACAAAAAGCTAACCTTTGATGGCATTTTGGTGCAGCTTTCTCTGCACCCAGTTAAAGATCTTCGAAAAAAAAAACAGAAAACAATAAGACTTATGTAACTCTGAGCTATATGAATATAGAGCGAAACAACTCATACAAGTAAAAGGAATAAGTAAAAAACTTACGTACCGTCATAATTTTATATTTCTTGTTGAAAGAGGGAAGAGTCTGAAGCAAAATAATAGTGTGAAATGAGAAGTTTACTGGATACTATAAATCAGAATGTGGGAGTGTTTATATGTCTGGTTTCTGAGAGACAATGCCATTATGCCAATCAGTAGGCGCCAGTGATTGTGCTTGATCTAATCTCCATTATTAAGAAATTACTTTTGACCCGATTTTCTTATATAATATCAAACCTTGACGACCCTACAATATAATCATTTTCATTTTCTTGTAATCTTGTTGGTAGACTTCTGTTGCTTTCAATACTTTATAGTTTTGATTTGACACTGAAGGAACCATTCGTTGCATAAACCGAGAGTTTTGGTTTCAGTCAATTTTTAATTCGACACAAGTTAGATATCTACTATTTGAATAGTTCCTATTCAAACAACTTTGCTTAAGAGCATGTACATCAATGAACCCCTCTTGGGGTTCATTGATAATTTTTTATGAATTTATTGGTGGACCCGTGTACAGTGTTGAACCCGGATCAATTGCACCTCTCCATTAGTGAACCTCAAATCGGGGTTCATAAGAATAAAATAATATTTTTTTTAAAAAAAAAAAAAAAATTTAAAAACTTAACAAAGATTTAACATTATTTATTAAAAGTTTTTATTCAATAGATATAAAAATCATGAACATACAAAGACTATTCATGAAGATGACCAAATTTTTCCCAAACATTTTCAACTAAATCAGCTTTCAAACGCTCATGTACGCCTGGATCCCGTATTTGATTGCGAATGTTAAGCATTTCGACATTCACACTATCTCTCGGTGTCACCTTCATTTCGACATTCACACTATCTCTCGGTGTCACCTTCATGAATAGTCAACATTTTATCACCCAAAAAAACAAGTAATGAAAGCAAATATAGAACCAAAAACAGTTAATCACCTAGATCATGCAACAAGTTTTAAACTAAACAACCTAGAGCATCTCTGAAACAAGCTTCTCCTTCAAAGCAACCTCACTTTCACTTAGACTATCTGTTGGCTTTGAGAGGAGACGATCTAAGATTTTTTGATTCGATAATTTCTCTTTCCTGTCAAGAATAGTGTCTATACGCTCAAATGCAGCTTCATTGCCCTTCTTCTTGCGTTTAGCTGCTTTCGAAGCCTTCGCACCCGGTGGCCTAACCTCTTCCGAGTCAGGCACCGTCTGTGAAGCTTCCTTCCTTTTATCCTTTCCACCATCTTTACCTACATAAGTTGACCTCCATTTTTGATCGAACCGCAGTTCCCTCCACGCATGTTCTAGTGTGAACTTGCCCCCATAGTCGTTTGAGAAGATGTCATGAGCAGACTTCATGACATCGTTCTCATTTTGGCCACTAGCTTGGTCCTTCAAAGCGGCATCATAGCTCCCCACAAACTTACACACCTGCTCATTGAGCCTTCCCCACCTCTGCTTACACTGGCTCCACTCTCTAGGAGCAGAGCCTGCTAGCAGAGGGCTCGAATTTACATAATCTTCAATTCTTTTCCAAAACGACCCTAATTTCTGATGGTTACTCACTATGGGATCCTTACTGGTATTTAACCAACCACTGATGAGGACTATGTCCTCTTGTGGTGTCCACTTTCTCCTTTCTTGCGGTTTAGGAACATCAGAGGACCCCATTTCTATGGTTCGACTACCCTGGGAAGACCCTACTTCTATGGTTTGACTACACTGGGAAGTTAATAAGCTGACATACCCGTGTGGATTAACAGGAAACGGTTCCATTTTGATTTCAGAGTAAGGATGTTTTTCTAGGGGTTATGTGTTTTCTGATGTTTGTTTTTTTAACGATTTGCTGTGTGTTTTAAACTAAAATTTTGGTTTAAGTCTAACTACCAAACATTGATAATAGCATTCATTACACTTCACATCAGTGTTTAAAACCACAACCACAACCGAAACACTTTAAAGCATTCATGAAACCACAACCACTTTCTATAATTTAATTTAACACACCTACTTTCGAGCATTCAACACGCATACTACTCTACTTGAGTTCGTACTCGACATGACTTGACAATTTCAGAGCATATCAATTAATACAACACGCAAACTACTCTGGTTACGCAAACAACTCTAGTTCTAGTTCAGTAGGACTTAACCAACCATCCTAGAACAAAAACTAATTCCAGTTCATAGTTTTCGTGTTTACCTTAACGAATTCAGTCGAAGCACACCTTCTCCAGCGTATCCACCTGAACAGTGAGGTTATACACGTCACCTGTGATGTGATCAAGCAGCAAACTGAGCCTTTTCACTTGTGCCTGCACGTGTAAACATAGATAAACCTTGTCATTCAATTAAAAATAAGAAAGAGTTTACAAGAAGACAATATCCTATGAACTACAAATCGAAACTAACCTCAAGACTCTCAAGCTGTTTACTCAGAGTGGGCACCAACTTGATCACCTCTTCAGCGTCCTCGACACGCTTACGGAGGAGTTCGACTTCCTCCTGGACACCAACAACCCAAGGCTGACGGTAATGAAGTCCATCAGCCTTGGTGAGAACAACACAAATACATCAGCAAGATAATGAATATTTTTTACCACCTATATATTACTGTGTTGAGATACCCTTACCTCGTAGTTTATGCACGTAAGAAAGCGCTTCCCAGGATGAGTGTCATACTCCTCCTTCTTAGACAACTCATCAATCATTCTTCCACCGCAAGGACATCTTTTCGGCATCCCACATTCAGAAAAGGCGACGTTCTGCAACATCTCGTAATACTCCTTACGCCTCTTTTCATCTCTGATCTCATCTGCGGGATCCATCTGAAGCATTAAATCAAAAGGGTTAGAACAAAAAATATGAATATTTTCATCAAACAAACTGATAATGGAACACAAAACATAAGCAAACCATTCGATCATAGCAAAAATGAAACCGATTTGACGATTTCGAACCCTACAATCGAAACACCCAAAATCGATATTTCAACCCTAGAATCGAAACCCCCAAAATCGAATTTCGTTTCTCAACCCAATCTCCCACTACTCGATAACCTAAACCCTTTGATCTTACCCAGAAACAAACCCCTACGACGATTTCGAACCCTAGAATTGAAACCCCCAAATACGATTGTCAACCTTATTTTCAAATCCACACGAATCAACTAAAATAACGGTTCGATCTAACCCTAAATTAAACCGAGAAGGCGTTTTCGAAACCTAGAATCGAAACCCCCAAAATCGCTTTTCAACCCTAATTCGAAAACCACAAGAATCGACTACTAAACGGTTCGATCTAACCGTCGATCCACTCCATACTCACCTATTGTCGTCGAGAAGACACTAAATCGTCGAATCGATCGAGAAATGTGGAGAAAAGAGAAGGGAGATCGAAATCGCCTCAAAATCGCTATCGGGGGAGAAAACCCTAGCTTTTACACGAAAGAGATGAAATGAGAAACCCACGGCTTTCCCCCTCGTGACGTCGACATTTCTTCGCCACTAATTACGTGACACGTGGTGTGAACCCGTATCACACGGGGTCACGGCTAAGGAGCGGGTCGTGTAAATAAAACAATTTTCTCTTTTTTTTTTTCATTTCGGGCCTATGAAACCGGGCCTGTGAACCCCTTTACATCCTTTGATGTACATGCTCTAAGAATGTCTGAATCTAGTCGAAGCAATGGAGTTACTGGTAGTCACTAGAAGTGTCGATAATTCCTTCACCATCAACAATAATATGTTCTGACACTAGAGATCAAATGTTTAATAATGAAACTAAGGTCGTTGGATATGTGCTTTACCGGTGGTCACATGCAAAGTACCCCCAAAGGTTTTTTTTTTCTTCTGGAAAAGCAAGTGCCCCAAAGGTTTTAAAAAAACATAATATACCCCCCCCCCCCTCACACACACACACACACACACACACACTCCTCACTCTCCTTTCTCTTGGTCACTTCCCTCTTGTTTTTAAATTATATATTGTTATCTTTTGCCTAATTATGACAAGTTTAGCTCTACTACATAAATTTCTAGATATAGCATGCAGTATTTCAAAAAACTTAAAAAGAGTTTTGGTTAGTTTAATTTCTAGATCAACTTGTTAGACTTCTTATTTTATTCTTTTGTCAAAATTTTAGACTTCTTATCTCTTTTTTTAACACTGAGACTTCTATCTCTAGAAACAGCTAATTATTTTGAAAATATGGACGCTTATATGATCGGACATTGAGATGAGACTTTATATGAATGCAGTTTTTTTTTCTTATTACCCAACGAAAGTAAACAAGACGATAATCCGTGTTCTGCGATGGGTAAGTAGTTTTAAAATATATTGCATTTAAATATTATAAACCATATAAATTTTGTTATCAAATGCACCAATTTTTAACCGCAGTATCAGTCCTACAACCATTTTATTTAGCTTATTGGATTATCATTTTATTTCAGGAAAAGTAAATTTCTAAATTTTAATATTTAAAACGACTTAAATTAGGATGATGATTTGTATATTATCAATGATATTTGTAAATTCTGTATGAGCACATTAAATAAAATATACGTTCAAGTTTTAAATTTGGAAAACTAATTTTATTATATTTTTAAAAATATTTACTTTATAATATTTACTTTATAAGATTAACATATCTATATTATAAATTATTTGTGAATATTTTTATATATAATACATGTTTTGTTATTTTAAATATCATAAAACCTAAACTTTAAAAATTGCATGTTTTCAATTTATATACCTATAATTGTTTCAAATTCTGCCAATTTTATTTAATAATTATCTTTGTTAGTTACTTTATTTTAATATTCAAAAACTAATTAACCATTAATAAATTTTTACCTTTTAAAGTTTAAATTCTTATATTGATGGAAAGTTTATTTTGAACTAAAGGTAATATTGAAATTTTTAGCAATAGAAAATAAAAATGTGATTTTGGATATTTTAATTTTTAATTTTTAGGTAATAATTAATTTAATTTTTAAAAGTTCAGTATTTTATTTAATTTTTTATTTTGAAATTAAATTTTTTTGTCATATTGACATTTTACAAATTGAAAATTAAAAAATGATTTGGCATAACTTTGGTGATTTTAATATGTGAACATTTTCAACATATATTTTTATACATCAACTTATATACAATATAGGTTATTTGTGAATTATTTTTAATAGCATATAAGTTTTTAGTTAATAATTATATTTGTTTGTAATTTTTATGTTAATTTTAAAAATCAGTTTCACATTAACTAACTTATATTATATTAATTTATTTTTTTTATGTTTTAGAAAAAACAGTTTTTGGTAATATTGACATTTTTAGAAATAGTAAATTGAAAAATGATTTTTCATATTTTGGTGATTTAAAATAATATGTGGACATTTTCAATAAATATTTTTCAATAATTTATTACATCAACTTATATATAATGTATGTTTTTTGACAACAATATGCCATGAGCCTAAGAAATCATCAACTCTGATAGGCAAGCCGGAAGTAAAGAATCGACATATAACATAACTTCATGTAATGTATGTTATTAGTAAATATTTTCAATAATATATAACCTAAATTGGGAAATTATAAAAAAAAAACACGTTCAAAATACCACATTTCATGCTTACAATAACCACTTTTAATCTCAATTTTAATGAAGAATAAAAGATATTTATAACCTTAGAATTAACTAATCTAGACTTAGGGTTTAGAGTTGAAGAATGGGGTAAGGTTTTTTGAATGTGAAATTTAGGATTCTAATAAATATATAATAAATACTTAGAAAGATTTTTTAAATAGTTTTTAAAAAATAATTTTTGATTTTCAAAAAGAAATTTTGAAAAAAAAAAGAATTCGGAAAAAATTTCAAATTGTTCAAAAAATAAAATATAAAAATTTCGAATTTTAAAAAGTATAATTTGAAAACTTAAATTTAAGTTTACATTCTATTTATTTGATTAGCTTAACTATTTTGATATTAATTATCTATTTTATTTTGATGTATATGCTATTGTAGTTCCTGACATACAATAATTTATGACATAATTTTTATCAATGTTTTGATGTTAATGTTTGAAAAAGTTACCATATAGATCAAGCTAGTTTTTTTTTTACTTTAGTTGATATTATAAGTAAATTTTAATAGATTTATTTTGTAGAAATTTAACATTTCTAAGCATATTAAACCATGATTCTGATTTGGCATATTTTTACAATTTTAAATTATATCTATAATATTTTAACAGCATATAATCCTTCTCGGAAAATACATTGTGGACATAATTTTGTTTGTCCTTGTTTAACATGTTTTATATTAAGATTTCAAGAGAGAGAAAGTCATAGATAGCACTAAACCAAGTTTTTATCACAAATATAGACATAAAGATTAAAATGAGCAAAATGTTTCATTAAAGAGGTAAATATACATTTATACATTTGGGTTGATTAATTCAAACCTTAGGGTTTAGAGTTAAGAGGATGAGTTTTGAGATTAAAGTTTAAAATTTTATATAAGAAAAAATAAATAATAAAAGTTTGAAAATAAAAATTTGAAAAATAGTTTCACAAAGTATTTTTGAATTATAAAAAGAAAATTTGAAAAAAAAAATTTGAAAAAAAAGTTTCAAAAAAGAAATTTGTAAAAAGTTTCGAATCTATAATCTGAAACTAAAAAAATACTATCTAGGGTAGTATTGTATTTTCACCTA
This sequence comes from Hirschfeldia incana, assembly GCA_026261945.1. Taxonomy (NCBI): domain Eukaryota; kingdom Viridiplantae; phylum Streptophyta; class Magnoliopsida; order Brassicales; family Brassicaceae; genus Hirschfeldia; species Hirschfeldia incana. The sequence goes on along the minus strand of JABCMI010000040.1, from coordinate 999,077 downwards.
TTAAATGAAACATTTTGGTCATTTTTCTCCTTAGAATCTATTTTTTGTGACAAAAACTTGAAAAGTGACAATTGCCCATTTCAATAAGTTAGTATAAATTAATACCAATATAAATTTTAAGATAATTTTTACATTATTATTTTTTATATTTATTGATTTTAATTCTTACAAATCGAAATTTATTTTGAAAAAAAAAGACTGTTCTTTTTGGTTAGTTCAAATGTTTAATTTCAAATATTTATCTATATACCAAGTTAATTATTTTTAATAAACTTTATTTTCATTAACTTATTTGATTTTAATTTTATTTTGGGAGAAATATTTTTTTATATTCAATAAAATTTAGCCTCAAATATGAAATCATATGTACTGTCAATGTCCGCATCAGACGCAATTTGAAATTCAGGAAGAGGCAACCAAGGCCCTTGAATCTACAGAAAAACAGGTAACAAAGACTCTATTACCTTTCTTTTTTTTATCTAACATATATAGTGATTGACCAACTTGACATCCTCCTTTGGCAGCAATGGGTTGTTTAAGTTGAGTATGCTTTGAGGGATGATGACGAAAGAGAAGATAGATATGCTCCTAGTCCAGTGTACTGGAGGCGTCCCAGTCCTCATCGCCTTCCTGAATACGACAGGTACAGGGGTCCAGCTCCTTATGAAAGGCGTAGGAGTCCAGAATTGTAACTGTTAACTGTTTGGATCATCTATTAAATTTCATTGGTTCTCTAGTTGTCTAAATTTTTATGTGTGTGTTTTTATTAACAGCCGGTCTCCTGTTCAGAGATGAAGAGGTTGAAGATGTTGTTCCTCAATGGGGTTGAGGGTTCTCTATGTTAGTCTGAAATTAGAACGTGTTTTCACCAGTTGCTACCACTTGAATGGTACTCTTGTTTTGCTACTATATGTGCTTTTCTAGCGTTTGTAGCTTATAATGACAGTAAAACTTTAAGAATGATTAAAAGCTTTTTATATTCAGTAACATTTATAGTTTAGGAGAAACAAAGAGAATAATACATAAGAAAAGGGTTGTTCATCAAGGTAGAGAAGAGTGATTTTGATTGCAGAGTTCTTGCCTGATTGCTTTCTCCAGCCAAGTTTCTGCATCTTCCATCATTTCAGGGCTTAAACGAACCATGAGAACGCAGAACTCGGTTTGGTTAAGAGCTCCATCTCCGTCGAGGTCTCCTTCTCTAATCATTCCTTGTGCATCTTCCTTACTCATTCCTTCGATCCCAATTACCCCTGAGTTTCTCCTTAGACTCTCAGCTGTGATCATATCTTTCTCTGGATCAGCTAGCAAACTGAAACCTTTGCATAACTCTGATACAAACTCTTCTACGTCCATTTTATCCGCCATGATTGGTAACATATCTTCGTATTTGGTCTCCATCTTCGTAGTGGTTTCTAGTACACAAGATTTCTTTCTTTGTGGCTCCATTAGATGAGGAATATGAAGAAGGAAAGAGAGAGAGGAGAGACTTTGTGAACTGTTTTGATTGATTAGTCCAAATGAGATAAGATTTATAAGGGAGTGGCGTATCTGTACCGATGCGGATGTCACGTTCGAACCTAATCGTATGGTCTATATCCTCTCTTCTTGAAGCCATCGGTGTTTGAACTGAGAGTTGATGCAATGAACGGATGTGATTCATCTCACAATGATTCGTTTTAGTGTGTACGGAATCACCTGATTATTAAGTAGTTTCCTAGCAACTTCGAATGTGCCGTGAATACGACGTATTCCCACTCTTATCATGATGTATTATATTATTATCAAATGTGACAAAGAAGTGTGTAATTTCGGAGAAGTTTCGTTTTCTTGATTTCTTCTCAGATCTTTCCATCTTTTTTCCTGGTGGTGTGATGTTTATGAATTGGATTCTACAATATAACAACAAATTTAAAATTTGTCGACCAGATCCTAACTGATTTGACGTAACGGTAAGTTCTTGTCTGAATTTGAGATGTTACTATTATTCGTTCATACACCTAGGAGTAAAGGTGAAAAGATCTAGTTCAAGTAATGTTTGTTAATACTACGAATGGTCAACTCCTTTCACTGAAGTTATAAAATTAAAACATTGAAAGACGCATAGAAAGATACAAATGGCCAATTCCATCTTTGTTGATATGTCTATGCTTAGTTATTTTAATTTGATCCAGGCATATCAAATATACCTCCAAATTTTTGCAAAAAAAATTCAAATATACCTCTGAGGGAAAGCCTAATATTAATAGGCTGAGTTGAGTTGGACTAAAAACATAGTTCAAAAGAACATGCTTACTAAATTACTACTCCCATTTGATATGTACTACACGTTCCTCTAACATGCTTACTACACAAACTTATTATCATGTCTAGATTTACAGAGAATGCTCCATTACGGTGGCCTTTGTGCGAAGCTCGTCGTGGTCAAATCGGCCGGTGGTTGTAGAGTAGTTATGGTGGTTTCGATGGCTGTTGTTGGCGTATGTTACAGTTTGGCGGTCATGTCTCTGCTAGATCTGGTTCTTCTCTGCTATGTTTTGTTTCATTGGAGTGTGCGGCTAGTTGGTCGCGACGTTTTCTCTCGTCTTCTAACCTATATGTCCGGCGCTGTGGGTACGTATGTCAAGCTCGAGTGTGGGTCGGAGTTTGAGCTTTGTCACATGTGTGGCACACTGTCTTTTCTGTGCAGATCAATAGATCTTAGCATTGGAGAGGTGTTCTCTCATCAGTTTGGGAGGAAAAATATATTGTCTCTTGTAGTGAGCATCAGATATGTATCAAACAAGGACTTTCTTGGTTGGCTGTGTTATTGCTATCGTAGTTGAGATTCAACGTGAGAGAGTTCAAAAGCAATTCCATTGTTTTTGCTTTGTGTTTGCTCTCCCTTACCATCTCATGATTCTCTTTTGCTTTAACTATTACCCATAGGTGTATGGGATTAATTTACGGAGCCTACGTACTGGTTTCTTTTCTTTTGTGTTTTTGTTGCTAGACTGTTTGTCTCAGCATTGTAAGGATACTCTTTCAGTGAATAACAAGCGTTAAAAAAAAGGATTTACAGAGAACATACTCCCATTTGATATGCTAAATTCCTCTAACCTTCCCGGTCAATTTGGGGACATGCCCTTTATCTACTTTTTGAATTCTTTAGCCTGAAAAGAAAACAACTTTCCCTTGAATGTTCTTTTAAATTCGTATAGTTGACTCGATTCACCTGAGTTAGTTATAATTTTTTTTTGGTAAAATAATAGTTAGTTATAATACTTATTTGTGTAAAGCTAGCATGCGCAGAGAAGTCTAAGATTTGTTATACACCTAAAGAATATCGCGTTTGGTTTATTTCCTTTATAATATGTGAGAATTTCCCAAATAAGTCTATGTGTCTTTACGTTCATAGCTTAGTTGGGTTGGGTGGGGGCACTATGAACGAATGAAGAAGTGGCGTCACGTTCCGCAGTTCATGTCATCAACTAGTCATCATGTAATTAGTAGTAGATAAACACAACATTATAATTCGTCACACTATTAGAAAAATAGAACGTTGATAAACATTTTAACAACGGTTTCCATGAACAATATCTTTCCCCATAAATATTTCCACTTTGTCTGAGTTTACATAACCTTCTCACTAAAATTTATTTTTCATCGAATCGAATTATTATCATTACACAGTAAATACGATGTCAAGTACGGGCATGCGGAAAAGTCTTCATTAAAGAAACGAAAGCTGCCAAAATCGATTAATTAACTTATTATACTCTCATATTGCTCCGAACTCATTTCAATTTCACCCATGCAATGCTTTTGGTATTTGATAATCATGACACTATTTCTGGATTTTATATAGTCGTATATATATTCACGACAGATAGTGTAACATCCAAGAGATACTATATTGCAGAAACTTACAAATCGATAATAGATATCATGAAAAATCTTTGATGAGACCACTTTTGTGTACAGATAGAAGAAACGATGAAGGCATATATACCATGTAACACACGAAATTCGTATTCACATATTCTTCTACCCATACTTAACTCCGTTACACATGTTTACTAATTAATCATCAGACAAAAGTGAAAAACGACGTCAAATTACCATCAAACCTAACAATAAAACATTAAAAACAAATACTGATTAAAGAAAACAGAAACACAAAAATTAAGGAGAATAAAAGACTATTTTGTGTTAGCTAAGTTCTCAACTTTAACTAAGATACCCCATGCATGTGATGTGACTATATGGCAAAATATCATGAAAGATACCACATTTGACCATTTTTCTTCACCATGAAGATCCTCCTCCTGTAGTATTGAACATCCCGCTCCAGTATCCATTGTTAGGGCTTGAAGAATTATTATTATCGCCATGAGTCTTCTGTTGTTGATTTTCATCGTGATCAACTTCTTTTGTTATGCTTGATGTAAGCTCCTTCATTTGGTCCCCAAATGGAAACAAATTCCTACCTTGTTGATAATCATTATGATTATCAGTCCTACTGTGGTTGTTGTTGTGTTGTCCCATCCCTTGATGATCAGTAGAGAAAGAGAGGTTACTTGGTTTGTAATCAACCATTGTTGGAAACCCTGAAGAAGTGTATATCACATTGTTTGATGAATCCAACATTGGACCAGAGGGCATAAATGAGTTGATCCCTGATCTCGAAGAAACATTGGCTCCTGTTCTTAAAAGCTCAAGAGCTGAAACAGGAGACGAGGAAGAAGCATAGATAGACGAAGGCTGCTGATGAGTTATGTTGCCATTTCCTTCCATCTTAGGCATCTGAAGAAACTGAGACATCTGACCATGATGATGATGATGTTGATCTTGCATGACCGGGAAAGACAACAAGTTTAGATCTTGTGATGACCCTTTTGATTTATTAGGGATTTGGCTCGAGAAGAGGATTGGTGGGTTTAGATCTGGAAGTGTTGTAGTCAAGCCAAGTGAAGATGGTGTTGTCTGAAGGATGTTTGATGACGAAGAAGATGACCTCTTGTTCTTTTTTGAGCTTCCTCCAACGGGAACATTCCTAAGAGAGCCACCTTCGGTCCAATACCTTCGACAACCTTTGCAGAAGTATCTTGGTTGTGTGAGACTATAGTTGTTGTAGTAACAAAACTTTGTATTGGTTGAGTTACATCTTGGACAATTTATTTTCTCTTGTGGTCTTGCTTTCCTCTCTACTACAACCGCCGTATTATTGTTGTTGCTTACGCCCGAGACGGTGGCTCCTGCAGCTGAGACGCCGTTAGATGTGAGAATGGTGTTTGGCCTTGCATCGGACGTTGTGTTTGATTGATGTGTATTGTTATTAGGAATCATGATTTGCTCCATTGGTTTTACATCCATCATATCTTGAAAGCCCTAGACAATGAATTGAAACAACTAATTTCATTAAAAAACCCAAAAAAGAGAAAATTGTGGTTTAGTTTTAAAATCATCTATCAATATTTATAGCACAACTAGACATTAATTAGATAATAAGCTGACTAAGACATAGACATGTAATTAAGTCTCATCATACTTCTCACGATCAAACAGAAAAATGAAACATGCACATTAGATTTTCCTTGTTTTGGTAAATATTTATAGATATATAGGATTTTGTGAAAAAAAAATGAAAAGAGATGACCACGAAAAACAAGGGTAGATAACAAATCATGACTTTTGATTAATTTTCTGTAACTCCATTTTTGATGATTAATCACATTAGAAGGCTAAGAAAAAAATTGTGAGCTATAGTATCCTTAATCTTTTCTTTCCAGCCTCGAATCCTACATAATGATAATTTTCCCATGCAATTCTTTCATTGAAATATGTAATAAGTCTTTAAGAATTAATATATCTATATTATCATTACCAACAAACACATCATGATATAATATATATTCACTATATATAACAACATATGCACACACACATAGATATGCATATAATTAAGTATGTAATCTTTCAAGGATCATGGAAGAGAGGAAGAGAATAGAGAAAAAAGAAGAGGTAGTTAAGAAGAAACAAAAGAGAAGAGGCAAAGGAAGATCTTATAAGCACCTGTGTCCACTTCGTAGCGTCCATAACTTCCGACAAAGAGAGAGCCAGAGAAAGATATGTGTGGGTTTTGAGTAAAAGGCCAAAGAGAAGAATGTTTTGAGTTTTTTTTCGCTTTTACTTTGTTTTTGAGTGATGGCTCTTCTATGCGTTGCCTTTAACTTTATGGGTGATGAAAAAGAGCCAGCGAAGAACGGAGAAGAGAAGCACTAAATTTAACCTTATTATTTTAGAGAATATGTTTTCTTTTATTCTTGGTTCAACTAGAGAATATTTTTTTTTCTTATGCATTTTAAATAGGAACCATATATATATATATATTCTATAGTACTTGCTATGTTCTTTTTATGAAGCATTTCCATTTCTTATTTCATGTCAGCTAACTAACTATGGTTTAATTAATTTATGAATGGTAATATGCAGACAAACGGATGTGCAATCCTAACAGTAATAAAAACGTATAAATATGCGTGTATATGTTGAGATTTTTGTTACTATTAACTTTGGGATGGTGGAAGTTGGAATATCACTATTCTGAATCTATACCATTTGGAATCTATTATGATTTATTGGATCTTGAAAATAAAACATATATACGCTTAATAACTTAAATACAACACTTTGAAATACATTTTTTGGATAAAAGTGATATTATGCCATTTAGGTTATCAGTATGAACTAAATGAAAAGTTCAAAAAGATGAACTAATTGGTTTAATTTACATTTTATCGTATGAATTGTGATTTCATTGCATCATCCTAACTTTAATGTAAGACTTTAAAATAACAGTTTTTGGTTAAAAGTGATAATATGCCATTAGGTGATCAATATGAACTAAATGAAAAGTTCAAAAGGATGAACTAAATTAAATGATTTGATTTACTGATTATTTAGTGATTCTTTTTCATTGAAGCATCCAGCCAATTCGGGAGTAAACTATGGACTAAACTTTTCAAGAAAATAATTCGTTTATAAAAGAATAAAATGAAGAAAAATAAAAGGTTGGGTTTGTTGATTTTGACTAGTGATGATGTCTCGTGACCGCTCTCTGTTGATAGCTCTTTCTGGTCCCTCTTAATAGAATATACTTTTCTAAGAGAAAATATCGTGTGTAGGGAATTATGTCCTTCGTTAAAATAAAACAACTCTTATGTGCATCATATAATGCATAGTGTGAGTGGAACTATGAGTTGTTAGGTGTATGCTATTTCCTGGCCTCCCGTTTTGTGATTGGATACTATTTGTTGGCCATATGGTCCATGAAATCACCTAGCTAGATTTTTAAAATCCCAATACCATACCTATATGTATATACACCACATGTCTTGCTGACATGTGATTAGTGGCTTTGACACCTAAATTTAGCTCTACTTTAGACTTTACTATTCAATAGTATTAGTATACTATACTGGATTTATGAAACTGATGAGCGTAGCTAAATACAATTTTATATATATAAGCATTCTTTTAAATAATGTTTTATCATTCTATTATTCCGTTGGTGTTGCCGTGTTGGTATCCCTACGATGTTTCATAATGTTAACAAACAAACCCAATATTTACTTATATTTACGTTTATTTAGCTATATGTTTGGCTTTTCAGATGTAATAAAGGTCATTCCATCATACAATCTAAAGTGGAATTTTAATGAAAGTGATTAGATCAACTTCTTATTAAAAGTATTCAGTGAAATATGACATGTAGTATATACAAAAAAAAACACTCACGATTTTTTTTTTTTTGTCAAAAACACTCACGATTAATAAAAGCAAATTACTTTATAAAATAAGAATGGATTTGCCTCTATTTAGAATTTTGAAGGAGTAGAATTTTGAAAAAGAGGACGAGGGAGAGGAGAAGATTAGGAATGAGAAGACCGACAGGAAGCGACAAAAAGGAGGTGGAGATGGGTCCCACAGTTCGTGGCGTGACTGAGATTTTATTTATTTATTGCTTTTTCACAAATCTAAAGACTGTTCCAATTTACTTTTCTTTCTTGATGTTGACATACGTCTTCTCATACCCAACACCATGCCGCAGCCATTATTTATCTTTCCATTTATCGTGTCGTTTCACTGTACTAGCTTCTCCATGCCTGCCGTTTTGCTTTAACGACCTGCTAGTTGCCAGAAGCCCCCATCCTCAAGTCCGTTTGCAGATCCTTTCTAGTAATAATCATCAAGCATTGTAAAATTTAGGCCCGATAGTCATTCAACATGACACAGTAGCTACATAGAGTTATTAATTATCATGTAACAGGCCTGCCTATACGAGAAGGTTCGAGCACCGGGTGAGACTCCGTTGGAGTCCTTAGTTTTTATTTTCTTATTATCATTTTTTTTCTTTTTTAGATTAAAAAAATAAAATATTATACCAATCAATCACATATCTCTACATGTTGTGAGACCCCGTAAATAGTACAAGGATTCGTTAAAAAAAATTCCTTATTTAAGAATTTTAAAGATTGAATCCTTAACTTTTAGTATAATCCACAAATTATTTAATTATTTTACTCTAAAGATTTTTCCTTAAGAATTCTCATTGCGGATGCTCTTATATAAAAGAATATGTTTCGTCTTTTGTTTGCGCTTGGAGTTTTTTATTTACGTTTGAAGACACATTGTGTAGGTAAGACACTTTGTCTTGATAGTTGTATTATTATGGATAGAAATAATCTAGTACTTGTGTAAGTAGAACAATGTTTCTTTTAAGAATGCAACCGTAAGCCAACTAGATTTGTCACTAATTTCAATTAATGATGAAAAAATATAACAAACAAAATATATCTTAGGGTTTATGTGGCATGACATAATCAGAAATCCTTGCACTATTTGCTGCATGACGCAATTAGAAAATAAAGATATGTGGCATGACGCAAGTAGGCGGACAAGTCAGAAAATAAGGATATGTGGCATGATACAATCAGAAATCAGTGGGATTTTATCGGCAGCCTTCTCGCGATAGACATCATACCTAATTAGGGTTTATCGTGTTCTTTAGTCTGTGAAGATCAGCCCAACATTAGAGTTTGAAAATGAAGAGTAAAACAAAGCACTGTGAAGGAACTCAGTATTGCTTCATCGTTTCGTTTTTGTATTTCATAACTCTTATCAGTAAGACGTTACGACATTTCTTTATTCATTGACTTCATGAAAATTCTTAACTCCACCGAAGCAAATCGAGCATCCTTATCGTTTCAAGATGGTGTTTCTCAATCTATAAAAAGGTACTCCTACATCCTTAGAACATCATTCCTCCCAGTTCATGAAATTCCTTAATAAACATAATATTTGCAGTATAATGGCTAATTCAGTTGTTCTTCTTGGTGATTTGAAGTCATGTTATATATTCCACACATGGACTTGTTCAGATGTTTTAATGATCTAAACTAATGAACAAAACCAATATTATAACTAAACCTACACTTAATCCTACCTTGATAAGACCTCAATCTCAGAGCACTTTAATAGATATATTGGAGTGATAAAGTTTTGTTCATCTCAATCACTCTGACATCACCAGCATACCAATGTGGGCTTCTAGTAGTACTACTAAGCCCATCCTAAAAGCCCAACTACTTCACATCTTCCCCTCTGTTCTGATCGATCAATCACTCTCGCTTAGGGTTTGTTTGTTTCTCCGATCGGATCCAATTTCAAGAACAGTAGAATCGAGAATCTCTCCTACGCCGCGATGTCTCTCCGCCGCTCTATCCTCGGTCTCCACCGCCAAACCCACAACCTCTCTCTCTCAAAGGCGTCGCCTTTCTCGATGAGTAACATCTCCTCTCCGTCCGCCGCATCCGCCGCCGTGAGGAACCCAATCGGAAGAGAAATCTCCTCGATCCCGTTCTCCTTAACCCAGAAACCCAACTCCGCCGATCGTTCGGTTTCTTCTCTCGTGCGATCTGATCTCGCTCGTCTCCCGTCGTCTCGAGGATACAGTAACGCGTCTCTCGTGCGGAAGATCCCTGTTCTGTTTCACATCAACGCAGGGATGGAAGAAGTTTTGGCGGATTACGTTCACCAGGAGATGACGAGGAATCTGATGGTGATCTCCCTGGGCTTGTTCCAGATCATCGTTATCAAAGATGTCATCGTCTTTCTTTTCTTCTGAGCAAGGAATCATCTTTTGGGAAGTCGACCTTCCTCTTTTATGAATAAGAAACATTGATGCAATCGCAATCGCATCTTAACCTTCCTTGTGTTTGTTTATTTTTCTTGTTTCTTTCATGTTTGTGTAAGGCTCAAGGGATTTTAAGAAGTCTCTGTTAAGCTTTGGATTGAATAAAAAGATACGTTTTCTCAGTGGAGCGAGCGTGATTACTCAAATCTATTGTTTTGGTTAGTGTATTGATCCCATTTTCGGCTCTTCTGTTTGACTGTTCACGATTAAGCTTACTGGAATCTGAAGTTGTGGAGAGACTTAGAGAAATTTCATGGTTTTGAGAATTATAGTTTAGCTTTCCATTTCATTCCAGAACTTCCACGTAACTCCAATCTTCTCTACACCTCTTTACTTTTTTTGATTCCGTAATGTTATCGATAGACTTCTTTGGTGTATTGAGAGTCTCAATTTGAGACATATGCCACTCGAAAGTTTCTATGGGTCCTGGCAATATAACATCAGACCTACTCGACAGGGTTTTGAGCTGAGCTCCTCAACTCAATTCACAAGCCACTCTTTTTTTTTTGAAACACAAGCTACTCTATTTCATTCTTAAACGTATAAAGTAATTCAGTATATATCCATTATCACCCAATCCAATACTAAATAGCTCAGATACCAAGAAAATCTCATCCTCTGTGCAACGGTTCCCTTTCCACCAGGCAAGAGTTAACCATGTGCATTATGCCAGCAATCTACGAGCTTGTTTCCTAGTGTCTTCAAGTACTCGAACCCACCTTCATGTTTAACCTTTTTTCCGGTCTTAATCCCCAAATAAAAGGCCCAGATCTAAAAGGCCCATAAAAGTCTGTTAACTTGGAAATAATAGCAATTACCATACTGAGCGGTTATATACTTCCGGTCTTATCCCGTAATCTCTGGCTTGCTTACCACTCCAAAGGTGAAAAATTAAAAGTAAACCGCGACCTTATACACTACACATATGGTAAGAAATGTAATATAATAATCGCCGTCACCTTTGACAATTAAAAGAGTAAACTTTTGTGTTAATACGCGTCAGATACGCAAACGAGGTGGCGACACGTGTAATCCATACCCTTCTTCCTTTTCAAAAAACCTCTCTCTCTCTCTCTCTCTCTCTCTCTCTCTCTCTCTCTCTAAAGTCTTTGACCCTTGTTCCTGAATCCTGAGCTGCCATTGATCAATCAAACCATAACTCACACACTTTGCTGTAATTGGATCCACGTATTTGCCTTCCTTCTCTCTTTGGTTCTTTTCTTCTGGTAAGAATACGTCACCGTTTCACTTCTTCTCGATTTTTAAGATTTGTTCACCGATCATCAAATTGGATTCAATTTCTAGGGTTCATTATTGATTCTGGAACAAGAAGAAAGCGATGGATTTGTGAATTTTCAGTGATAATCTGCGGTTTGGTGTATTGAACTAAATCGAAGTTCGTAGCTTTCTTTTAAAAAACTGAAAGATGTCATCAGCTGATGTGAAGCTAAGCCCATCGACGATAATGCCTCTCGTCCACCACGCCAACTCCTCCTCCGACCCCCTCCCCGACGAGACAATTCTGATCTACCTAACCCTCCCGGGAACTCTCATACCGATGCGAGTCCTCGAATCCGACTCCATCGAGTCCGTCAAGCTCCGTATCCAGTCATACCGCGGGTTCGTCGTGAGGAACCAGAAGCTCGTCTTCGGAGGGAGGGAGCTAGCCAGGAGCAGCTCCAACATGCGTGACTACGGCGTCAGCGACGGGAACGTGCTTCACCTTGTCGTCAAGGTCTCCGATCTCCAGGTTCTTGATGTCAAGACCGCTTGCGGGAAGCACTGCAGGTTCCACGTGGAGAGAGGGAGGAACATTGGGTATGTTAAGAAGCAGGTTTCGAGGCGGAAAGGTGTGGACTTTGTTGATGATGATGAGGTGCTTTACGAAGGGGAGAAGCTTGAGGACGGGAGTCTTGTTGATGATATCTGTAGGAACAGTGAAGCTGTTTTGCATTTGCTTGTGAGGAGGTGTGGTAAAGTTAGGGCTAAGCCTGTGGAGAAGAACTTTGAGTTGTCTATTGTTGCTCCTCCTCCTCAGCCTAGGAAGGAGTTCTCTTTGGAGCCGGTTGTTGTTAACCCCAAGGCTGAGTTGCCTGAAGTGGTGAAAGATATGATTAGCTCTGCTTCTGAGGGACTGAGAAGTGGGAATCCTCCGGTGAGGTCGAGAGAGGGGACAGGAGGAGCTTACTTCATGCAGGGTTTGTCAGGGGAGAAATATGTTGGTGTGTTTAAGCCTATTGATGAGGAGCCGACAGCTGAGAACAATCCGCATGGGTTGCCGCTTTCGCCGAACGGTGAAGGGTTGAAGAAAGGGACAAAGGTTGGAGAAGGTGCGTTGAGGGAAGTTGCTGCTTATGTGTTGGATCATCCCAAGAGTGGACGGAGGTCTTTGTGTGGTGGTGAAGAGATAGGTTTTGCTGGTGTGCCTCCCACGACTATGGTTGAGTGTCTGCATCCTGGTTTTAACCATCCCAATGGAATCAAAACGAAGATTGGATCGCTTCAGATGTTTACTGAGAATGACGGAAGCTGTGAGGATATGGGTCCAGCTTCATTTCCAGTAGAGGAAGTTCACAAGATATCTGTCCTGGATATTAGACTGGCCAATGCAGATAGGCATGGTGGAAACATTTTAATGAGAAAGGAGGAGAATGGAAAGATTGTTCTGATTCCAATTGATCATGGATACAGCCTGCCTGAAAGCGTAAGTTCTCTTCTCATGTATCTTATTTTACGACATTATCACATGGAACTGATTTAATACTTGCAACAGTTTGAGGATTGCACGTTTGAGTGGCTTTACTGGTCACAAGCTCGGAAACCATTCTCTTCCGAGACACTAGACTACATAAGATCACTGGACGCGGAGGAAGATATCAGCCTCCTCAAGTTCCATGGATGGAAGATGCCACTGGAAACCGCTAGAACACTCAGAATCTCAACGATGCTACTGAAGAAAGGAGCAGAAAGAGGATTGACAGCGTTTGAGATTGGGAACATGATGTGCAGAGAAACTCTGACCAAGAAATCTCTAGTGGAGGAGATGGTAGAGGAAGCTCAAGAAGCGGTGCTTCCAGGGACGAGCGAGGCTGCATTCATAGAAGCCTTGTCTGATGTGATGGATTACCATCTTGATGAAGTGGTTCGCTCTTAGGACTTGGTTCATGTGTGAATCGTTCTCTTAACTTGAAACTATGGTACATATACTCTTGATTTGCCTCTGTTGGCCTTTTGTTAATTTCTGTCATTCTTTGGACATGTTGCAAGTTGCTTTTGTTGATTTCATTGTGACATATTTCATGGTAATAACAATTGTTTACAATAGCTTTCTGTTTTTGTTTTGTTCTTCTTTAACGTTTATGCATGTCTCTGTGATTAAGAAATAAACGAAGCAAAAAAAAACTTTGATATTTAAAGCTTTGTTACACAAAAGAAAAAAGCAGATTGACAAGAGCTTCAGAAGAAACAAGCACAAAGATATATACACAAATCAATTCACAGTTTATAATAGTTAACAGAGATTTTTCTTTTCAGATTGTAAAATAGCACATCACTCGGGATCAAAACTCATTTTGATAAAGGCCTTGTTGACCAAAGCTCTTAACCTCTACGGTGAATGCTTTTCAGACAACACGTGTGAATGCTTTTCAGATACACCAATACGTGTGAAATGTGATGTGGCAACACGTTGTGCCAGCTGAAACGATGCATCATCTTTTTTGTTTCATCATCCTTTTTAGTTGATAAGTATGTATGAGAGAATGAGAAGACATGAATCATTTGGGGGAGAGGTAAGAAAGATGGAGAAGAAGAGTAAGGAGAAAGAACGAGAAGTTGAGAAAACAAGACAAGAAGAAGAAGAAGAAGAAGGGAAGAAAAACAGAGAGAAAGAGAGAGTAACGGTGAAGGGTCTTCCACACGAGCAAGTGCCTCAGCCCGGCAAAGATTTCTCCAGCGAAGCTCTCGAGAATCTCCAAAATCCCAAGTGAAGGGTTTGTTTCTTTGGTGAAAGTTTACTCTATACCATAATGAGCTCACCACCTTGATACTAACGTAGTCTCTCTTTTTTCATCACGTTTGTTTCATGGCTACTGTATCAAGTGTTGGTTCATTTCACTCATAAATAAATACTATAGATGTTGGATCCTTTTACAAGGTACCTGTCTATATAAATTGTAAATTGAAGTGTCGTAACAGTTAGAATTAATGCCTCTCATTTTGACAAAACATATTCAATGCTTACATGGAGTGAACATTTATTTTCTTGATTAAAGATTGAAATAAAAATTTCAACAATTTTTTTTTTGTCAACAAGATACAGACTCATATAGACTATGTAAACCAAACCGGATGCTCTGTATCCATATGGACAGTAAACCAAACATGGTGCTCTGTATCCATATGTACAGTAAACGACGGCTGTTGTCTAACTCCACGTGCTAGACTATTCGTCTTTTTGTTATGCGTCCAATTTCAACAACTTTTAGTTAAGCAGTTCAATCCATTAACAGATTGCCTAATTTCAAGTGCTCTAATATTTTTTTTGCAAACTGCAAAGTTCCACATTTTGTTTCCGTAAGATCCACGTGAAGAGTTAAACTAACCAAGGGTAACAGAACAAATCTTTACCCCGTAGCCCGTAGCCCAGGAAGTAGAAGCTGAATTTCATCTCAGAGATATCAAGCCTTTTCAGCAATCTGGACAAATCAAACATAGAACGTGTAGAGTTTCCCCTGGGGACTTCTTTACAAACGAAAGGAAAGAAGGCATACATGCAATATGCAATAGTTCACTTAGGGGAAAAATATGTAATATGTAACTTAGGAGAGAAGATCGATCATTCAAGAGGTGAAGACACTTGCAACATTCCCAGGACACGTGAGTAGAAGTCAAAGACTAGCCTTAGGGTTAAAATAAAAAAAAAAAACAGACAGAATAGAACAATAGCAAGTGTTGAATGAGCAAGACGGATTACAACACCTACGAGTACTCAATACATTCACAAACATGTATACAGACACATAAAAATATTAAAACAGAAACAATTTTTTTCATTAGCACATTCAGAATCAATCAAACCACCCGTATGAGTAAAACTTATTGATTTATCAAAGATTCGAATGAAACAGAAGGAATGGAATGGAATCAGAGTCCATTGCATAAATAAATAAAAAAATTAAAACAGAAACAAAATTATCTTAGGACAGCTTTTCAGTAATCTTGCAAATAACATGAGGGGTTGGGTTAAAGAGACGATACTCTTTCATGAACCAATTACTCCACCTCATAGCATGTTTGTCCCCCTTGTTCCTGAAGCGATATCTGAATCTCGACGATCCCCCAATTATTTCATCAGTCTCCTCGGATCGGATAAAGACGGCACTTCCAATGCGAGCCCAACGCCCTTCGTGATCAACTCCTTCAACGGGGAAATTACTATTTCGATTCGGTTTCCCCAAGTAGAGCCACTCTCGAGGGTTAAGGATGGGATGGACTGTCTGCGGAAGGAGCCATGGCTCTCGACTGTACAACTCCTCCCCCAATTCCACTATCAATCCCGGAATCGCCACTGCTTCTCCTTCAATCTTTGGCCTCAGAAAACCCGATATGACCTCACTGTCTGACATCCCACTTTCTTCCTCGCCGAATCCTGCAATCCTCGTCGTCATCCCTAGCCGATCTTGAATTTGAGAATCTTACGATGATATAACATTGAATATGATATATACAAGTTCCTAAACCGATTGGGAAAAAGGAAATCTACCAAATATATTATTACCATTTGACAGATTACAGGAAGAAACCATGAACCATATACCTTACATTATCCTTTGTTGCCCTTATTTGCTTTATGTCCCTTGCAATTTTCTTTTCAAAGATGCTAAAGTCCTACATATATAGTAATCAAATGAAAAACACATGACTTGTGAGCATATGTGTATTATTGATATGACGGATAACAGCATAAGAAAATGATAATTACCTCATTGGAACGTGATTTTAGAGACTGGTTCGCGGCTTCTAACTCTTCCAGCTTCTTCAACCTGTGCTTCTCCAATGCCAAAGCACTTTCTGCAGCTCGAGTTGATGTACCTTTGATTGATTCAATAAATAATAAAACAAGAAATAAGACCATAATATTCAAATGAAAACGAAAGAACAATCACAGCAACGTAGAAGACCAACATGTGTTCAGTAGAAAATAGCTAACCTCCAGCTTGAGCATTCAGTGTAGCTGAACTCTCAGCAACGCCAACCCTCTCTGCTATTTCCTTATCAGCTGCCTTGCTCTCAACGTCATTCTTTGCTTCTTCAGCTGATTTGTAATGTCACTTTTTTTAACACGACAATGCAACATAAGCAACAAAAAGACTTCTATTTTTCAATCCCAAAAACCAATGCAGAACTCAAGAACGAGCTAAACAGTAAAACAAAAGACAGAGAAATTCACCTTACGAAAGGCTGAGGAAACTTTGAAAAGGCATTGAACTTCTTCTCAACAGACTCGATTTCAGAGAGTAAACACTCGAATTTCCAGTTAGGCTCAGGGTCAATGCTAATCCCATCGACACTTCTGGGGTACCTACTGAGTTCCAAAGCAATTCCCCTGCAACAGAAATTGAAATAGATAGACTAGTTAAAATCTCATAAAGAACCAAACTTTGAGAAATTCAAAAAGTAACCCACTCACTGAATAGCTGAATCAAGAACCCACTCACGCACTGTTTTGTTCATTTCGTTCATAAATACTTTAGATGTTGGATCATTTTACAAGGTGCTTTGTCTGAACAAGCTGAAGTATCGTGTAACAGTTAGGATTAATTAATTCCTCTAAATTTGGACAAACATATTGAATGATTACATGGAGTGAAGATTTATTTATCTTCTTGATTAAAGATCAAAAAAAGGAATTTCTGAAAATAAAGAATTGAAAGAATACAAAATGTGTAAATAATCGTCATCATACATCATCACACAAGAGAAAACAGCAAGGCTCACACACATCTCATGAAGAAATAGCAGTTAAACAACCTTTAAATGTGGAAATAACACGTCATCATCAAACATCTCCACCTTCTGCAATCGTCCATCCCAGCTGATGAGGACGAGATCTGCTCTGATCCTCCTCCAACGCAGCAGTATCCACCGGCAAATCGGCCAGCGATGCCAAGGTTGTGAGAGAAGAAGACGAAGAAAGCGATTGGAGATTCGATGAAGACGGGAAACTCATCGCCAGTATGTTGCCTTCGCTCCAAGACCGCCGGATCGGGAACGAGATGCTCTCCGAGCTTCCGTGGCGGCGGCAAGACTTCCGCTGTCTTTTCCCAGCTCCGTCATGAAGCGCGCAGTCGCAGTTTTTGTGGTAAGGACGCCTCTCGATGGCGGAATCGAGACCTGAGATACAGCCTTCGAAGATGCAGCGGAATATTCCGTCGGCTGCCATCGTTTGACTGACTGATCTCGTCTCGAGAGATCCGGTGAAAGAGAAAATATCTGAAATGAATATTTTGGGAAACTCTATTTTAGTACCTTTTTTATTCCTTTTTCTTTCTGTCAACAGCGAAGCTGACTTGATTTAGCAATTTAAGTCAAATTTGTGTAAATTAGTTTGTGAAGAATTAACGGGCCTAATAAGGAACATAAACAAAAACGATAGGTTCTTTCTAGGCCCAATAATAACTAAACACAATACCGGGAGTAACTAATCTTAGGCAAAGTTTACTTCAACACATTGTATACTTAATGGTTTTTGCGATCTAAACGAAATATTTGTTACCTTTACTTCAACTTCTTGATGCAACGCTACATCTTTCAACTATGTAGCAGACAAAAAATCTTAGAGAGCTCACTTCAAGAATCTTTTTTTTTTAAAAGAAAACAAGTTTAGCAAAAAAAAAACTTATGAGTCATAAGTAAAACCAGTATGGGAAATTCCACTATTCTTGAGCAGATGGTTTTAGACGTTCAGTACATCTAACTACGGTGTGAGTTACGACTAGAATATCCTGATTTTTAGAAATATTCATAATTTAATCTGTTTTGTCCGAACAATCAATTAGGCATGTCTATTTTATCCGGATCTGAAGATCCGAACCGGAACCGACACGAAAATATCCGACTCGGAATCGACCCGAAAAATTATAAATACCTATACCCGAACCGGGACCCGATCGGGTACCCGAAGTACCTGAAAATTATTTTATATATTAGGTACATTTGGATGATTGGATATATTTTTGGTATTTCAGATATTTTTTAAGTTTTGGGTTCGGGTTTTCGTGTATAATTTCAGGTTTTAAGTATAATTTTAGATTTTCAGAAAATATAATTTGAGCATTTGGATATCTTTTGGGTTTTTTGGTCTGATTTTAGGTAAATTTCGGATATTTTTGTGGTTCTCCGGATATATTTCGAGTTTTCAGGTCCAATTCGGGCATTTCAAAAAAATTTGGGTCCTAAATGTGAGAGACAAGGTTTCACTTCTTAGATTTAGGTTAGGTTGAGAGATGATGAATAAGAATCGTGGGCTGAATCCCGTAAGTAAGCTTGATGAATGAATACGTTTTTATTGATGATCAAAAAATGTTACAAAAGATGTTTCTGGTGATTACAAAGAGAATACGTAATGTGTTTAATCTAGTACAAAAGTTGGTCTCTGGAGAAGATCCCCTGTTCTTGATCTTCTCCGTCTTTATATAGTCTAGGTCTCGTCGATAACTCCTTAACCGACCTCCGAGATGCACGGCTTCAGCTACGTACTCGCTTCAGGTTCCTCTTGACCGAGTCTTCGAAGTATCAGCTCCCGTTATGACGTGACCTCTATTATGACGACTTCCAGGTTCAGTCTTTAGTTCAGCTTCCAGCTCTTATTAATGTGATGGGCTTTACGCGGCCCACTTGGCAGCTCACGTTTTACCGGTACCTCACCTGAGGGTCATATTCGGGTCCAACAGTTGCCCCCAGCTTCCGAATAAATTCTTTTGTCTCGGAAGCTAGATTCCAGCTACCGACCTTATCTTTTCGTTAAAGTAATGATTAGTCCTTATCTTGTTAGATTCGGTTCAACTCGATCTAACGGCCTTTATTACTTATTGGCAAAATCTACGGCTTAGATGGAGGGGATTTGAAATGACATTTCCAAATCTCGAGAGGCGATGGGATATAAAGCTGCGAGCATTAACTGCTACGCCTCCCACTTTCTCCACGCCTCCGTTCAGTTTTCCAAGGTAACTTCCCTCTCCTCTCGGTTATTTTTACTGTGTGTTTTTTCTTTTTTTTTTTATCTTCCTCGTTACTTCTCTCTGCAAATTCTCTCCCAAACCTTGCGATCGATTTTCTCCTTGATCTTCCCCGTATCATGAACCCTCCGAAAGAAGGTTCCGGTGAGTCCGGATGCCTCCCTCTGCCTCTGGGGCTAAACTACTGAAAGTTAAGCAAGAAGTCGGAGCCAAGATGAAGGGGAAAAAGAAAGCCAGAGAGACGGTCGCAACCAGGGTCTCCAAGCAGAAGAAGAAAGATGATTCCGGCGGGTGCAGCCTACACTAGCCGTCGTTGCTGGACAGTCAAGATGTAGTCAACCTCATGACTCAAGCTCTTGGCTCGAAGGAGCTTGGCCGTGCCTGTAGCTCCGACGAAACCCATGAGACTGCTCCGGAAGGTTGGTTCTGTTGTCACGAGAAGTTCATCTCCAAGTCTCACTTGAGATTTCCTCTCCCGACTTTACTGCTCGATCTACTAGATCATTACCGACAAGCCCTCCCCCAACTCTGTCCCTCGATTATCCGTGTGATTAACGGCTTCATCACTAGGTCCAAAGAGGAAGGGGTTAGCGTTGGTCTTACCGAGCTCATGAGCCTCTTCTCTTTGAAGGAGAGCGCTTCCAAAGAAGGCGGTTCCGGGACTTACTACCTCTCTAGTCGTCCCAATCACGTGATCTTTAGATTCTCCAGTAGCGATGATGACTGGAGGAAGAAATACATTTATGTTAAAGTTGATCCTTTGACGGTTCCCGCTGGTCGGAACCTCAGGTTCACTTGGACTAACCCATCTGGTTAGGAATTCTAGGAGTATCATTTTTCCTGTTTTGTTTATTTACGGTTGATTAACCTTTTTCGGTTCTGATTTTTTTTTTTTTTTGCAGAGATTGAGGATCCTCCGAAGCTTTCTACCAAACTTACCAGAGCTTTATACCGCAAGTTGCTTCAGACTCCTTGTTCCTGGACTGCTTATACCACATCTCGAATAGGTGCAGCCAGGTTCCCAGACATCTACAACGCCTCTTTTCAAGATCTCATTCCTGCTGAGAACCTTGAGGGTAAGTTCAAGATTGAACCTTTTCATCAATAATCTTGTCGTTTTTGAAGTTTTCCACTCTTATAAGAACTTCCGTTGTTCCAGTTTCCGCAGGGGACTCAGTTGTTTCAATCTCAACCGGTGCTAGTGCTTCAGGTACCGAAAAGACTAAGTCAGGTGACATGACTCTCAGGCCATCATTTCGTTCTAGGGGTAACCCTTCGAAGGCTGCCAGTGTCTCCCGTGGGGGAGATAGGAGCCAAGGAGGGTCTTTCCTTGACTCGGTGAAGGATGTCTTGGATGATGGAGTATCCAAACCTGCTGCTGAGGCTACTCCCACTGATGTCGTAGCTCAGGATGTTGCTCCTCTCCCTGAGGTCCAGGCGCCGGAGACTGATTACCAGGCTCCGAGAGGTGCTTCTGAGGTTGAGCCGTCAAGGCATAAAAGGCCTAGGACTGATCAAGCTGGAGTTCCTGCTCGATCATCCTCCTCGTCTTCTAGAGGGGGAACCGTGGGGTGGAGTTTTACCCATTCGAAGCCTGGGTCAATCTTGGATGATCCTTGGGGCTTAGGTGCAATACTGAGGCACCTGAAGAGGGTAGGATGTCCCCTTCCAGCGCTCAAGGACCTGACAAACCGAGATGAGTATCTCGACATCGCTCACTGCATGGGTCAGGTACATGATTTCCATCTGTTCTCTGTTTATACTTTTTCTTTTAAAGATAATAATATTCGTATATTTTCGATGTTGTTGCAATTGGCTGGGGCTGTTAATAGAGCCAGCTCAAGTTTGAGAATGCTTTGCATGATGCCCCCAATGCTGGTGAGCTTGCTGAGGTGACTGAGATGGTTAAGGCAGCCAAGGCCGATCTCGATCAGGCCCGGGTTCGAATTTCTGAACTCGAAGCTGAAGTGACGAGACTAGGCTTGAAGGCTGATGCTCAGCAAGGAAAGATCGAAAGCCATGAGCTCGACATCCAGGTGAAGAGTAGGAAGATTAATGACTTGGAGTCTGCTCGAAGGATAGCTGAACACCAAGTTCGTGAGCTCATTATCTCGTCCCAAGACAGCCAGAAGAACAAGGAAGCTGAAGTCAAGCTGGCAGTCAGGGTTGGGAAGAAAGAGGTCGCCGAGGCTTATGGTAAGGTCCTAGCCTGTGTTCAAGAGAAGTTTGCTAAGAAGAAGGAAGAGGTCAGTGCGTTGGTGTATGCTCAGGAGCTCCAAGCTAACGTTGACCTCTTGAAAGATATGCTGAGCAACAAGATCCAAAGCGTCGAAGAGGAGTACAGCCAGCTGATGGCTTTGTTGCCGGGGGCGACGACTGCATATGAGAAGGCTCAAGTGTCTGACTTTTCAGTCAGCAAGCTTCCTCTTCCCCAGATCTCGGACAGCTCAGGTACTTTCGAGATTAATCTGTTTAATCTGTCCTTTTCTGGGGAGTATGGTTCTAACTTGGGTTTGATGGCTCCTGACTTAGCTCCGGTCGAAGCAGCTCAAGGAGGTAACGATAATGTGGCTGAAGGGGAGGTTCCTGTTGGTGAACCGGTCCAAGGTGATCAGGAGGGTTGAGAGCTGAAGCTCTAATTATCTTGTGTTTTATGTTTTATAAGACTTTCCGCTTTATCTTCGTTTAAGTTCTACGACTTTAGTGCCTGAGGAGGCCTTTAAACCTTTATCCGTGTCTAGGATCTTAATAGCCTGGGGAGGCTTTTAAACCCTTTTATCGTATTTAAGACTTGCTTGTTTCAAGCTTTTGAGCTTAATCGTGCCTTACTTAGACGTAGTGATTGTCAATCTCGGATGAGTTGTATATTGAATCGAATTAGGACCTTAAGTCTTGATTTGTTGTAAACGTCTTAGCTTAGTTAGCATTCGGTCATGAGGACTTCGAAGAGAGGTCCTTGACATTATTTCGGAAAATCTGGGGACCTGAGTCCGATTTGAAAGTTCTGAGACCTGGCATCCAGGTCTGTCGGGACCTGAGTTAGACTCATATGGACCTGAGTTAGTCCGAAGGATCTCGAGACCTTTGGAATGTAGCGGATGAAATTGAGGAATTTTTGAGATTTTGTTGATTCTTTAGGATTTTAAGACTTTTTGATTTTTATAAGGATTTTAAGACCTTATTGATTTGTCAAGGATTTTAAAACCTTGGTTGTTGTTAAGGATTTTGAGACCTTATTGATTTGTTAAGAATTTTAAGACCTTGGTTGTCGTTAAGGATTTTAAGACCTTATTGATTTGTTAAGGTTTTTAAGACCTTAGCTTATGTCAAGGATTTTAAGACCTTTGTGGGTGTTAAGGATTTTAAGACCTTAGGTTATGTTAAGGATTTTAAGACCTTAGGTCCAGGTTTTCAGGGACCTGAATGTGTTCGAGATAATTGAGCTTAGTTCACAATTTAGTGGGACCTGAATTTTCTTAGAGGGTTTTAAGACCTTTGATGCTTATGAAACTGAATTAATCGTCTTATTAATGTCAGATATCAAAGAGTACATGATTCAGATTGTTTACATAGTAACTTATTTTTGGGCTAAGCGTTCTTGGTGACACATGCCGCTTCGGCTTAGATGATGAGATTGGTGAGAAGAGGTTGGGGCTGCACTCATGACGGAGTTGCCTACGTACCCAGTCAAGGGATCAAGCCAAACGTAGTTCAGGGAATTTGGGTACCTAATGATAATATCTTTTGAGGTTCGTGGCGTTCCACGATCGGATTTCAGGTACCCCGGTTCGTACCTTCTGGAGTTTATAAACTCCGGGTCGTACTATGTGGATGATTCGGTAGGGTCCTTCCCAGTTGGTTCCTAACTTTCCAGCTCCCGGTTCCTTAGTTCCTTCGAACACCTTTCTGAGTACCAGGTCTCCTACAGCGAACTGCCGGGGCCTTACTTTGGAGTTATAGTGCCGAGCCATTGCTTGCTGGTAATTTTGAATGCGGAGCAAAGCTTGGTCTCGTCTTTCCTCGATTAAGTCAAGGCTGTCCATCAGGAGCTTGTTGTTAGCTGCGGGGTTTGAGGTGCAGAGCTCCCGTCGGAGGCTGCCTGCGGTGGTTTCTGCTGGGACGACAGCTTCCATCCCGTAGGCTAAGGAGAAAGGAGTTTCCTCTGTAGCTTTTCGTGGGGTGGTTCTGCAAGCCCATAGTACTTCGGATAGTTTTTCTGACCAGAGTTCTTTCTGAGCTCCTAGGCATTTCTTGAGGTTTGCTAAGATCGACTTGTTAGCAGCCTCCGCCTGGCCGTTACCTTGAGGTCGCCGAGGTGATGAAAATGTGAGACGGATGTTCCACTTATCGCAGAACTTTTTGAAATCATGGGATATGAACTGTCCTCCGTTGTCGGTTACGATTTCGTATGGGATACCGTGCCTACATACAATGTTCTTCCAAACAAATCCTTCGACCTCAAATCTGTTTATTTGTTGGAAAGCTTCGGCTTCGATCCACTTTGTGAAGTAGTCGGTTAGGACGAGGAGGTTTAGTAATTTATTTCCTTTCCCTGAAGGTACTAATGGACCTACGATATCCATGGACCACCTCATGAACGGGTAGGGAGCTGATATGTTAGATAGTTTTTCCGCTGGTTGGTGTATGATCGGTGCATGCCTTTGGCATTTGTCGCATGATGAGGAGTAGACCTCACAATCCGCGATAATAGTAGGCCAGAAGTAGCCTTGTCTTTTAATTCGGATAGCTAGAGCTCTGCCCCCGGAATGGTTACCGCAGGAACCGTCGTGCATTTTCTTCATGAGTTTCATAGCTACTAGACCATGAACGCATTTTAGGTAAGGTCCGGAGACACTTCGTTTGTGGAGGGTTGACTCGATTATGCAATACCTTGCTGCTAAGGCTTTGAGTTTTCGAGCCTCCCACTTATTGGGTGGGATTTTTCCCTCGAGGATGTAATCCATGATAGGTATCCTCCAGTCTTCTCTTCCTACAACTTTGTTGTGAAGAGAGGAGGGAGGTTCCTGTTCGGGACCTGGTGTAGTGGTGCCCCCGGGGATATTCGTTGGAATAGGCTCCAAGAGGTCTGGGTTCTGAAGAATATCTCCAATTCCTTCATTGTCCCCGGTGGTTTGTGTAGTGTTCCTAGACGTGTTTTTACGAGCTGCGCGGCTTCTTGTCTGTACCTTAAGGACGAGTGGTTCCGAGGTTTCGGTGGTGCCCCGGGGGTATTCGTTGAGTTAGGCTCAGGGGAGTTCGAACTTCGGTGAATACCCTCACTTTGGTTATGGTCCTCTAAGTTTTTTGTTGCATTGTTAAAAGAGTGCTTTCTGAAGCTGCGTGCTCTGGTTCTAGGGAACCAGAATGTCGTGAAGATTTGGGTAGCTTCTGTGGGAAGGCTGTTATCCTCAACTTTTGCTTTTGATTTGTTATCTAGCTCAGCTTTGGTAGCTATGTCGATACTCGGCTTTTCGATTCCTTCCACGGGTATAATTCGTTTTACGAGAGGGTCGGACGTGGAGGCTAACGCGGCGAGCGCGTCTGCTGAAGAGTTCTCTCGTCGTGGGATTCTCGTTAGTTCGAACTTATTGAACTGTTTTGTCAGGCTTAGGACTACTTCGAGGTATGCCCCCATCCTTTCGTCTCTCGTTTCGTATTCTCCGTGAAACTGGCTAGCTACTAGCTGTGAGTCACAGTAGGCGCTCAGCTCTCGGATTCCGAGACTAAGGGCTAGTTTTAAGCCGGCGATTAATGCTTCATACTCAGCTTCGTTGTTGGAGGCGTTAAATCCAAGTCTATAGGATTGTTCGATGGTTTCTCCAGCTGAGGAGGTTAATCTTAGACCGACGCCGGAGCCCTGTTTTGACGAGGCTCCGTCCACGTATAGGCTCCATTTTGGGACCTCTATTTTTTGGTCTAAATGTTCGGACGTTAGCTCAATAACGAAGTCGGCAAGGACCTGAGCTTTTGCTGCTGCTCGAGGTCTGTATTCGATATCGTATTCGCTGAGCTCGATAGCCCATTTAGCTAATCGTCTGGACTGGCTAGGACTATGCAAAATCGTTCGTAATGGTTGTGAGGTCATTACGATGATTGAGTGTGATTGGAAATATGGTCGTAGCTTCCTAGCAGCTGTTACGACTGCTAGGGCTAGTTTTTCCATGGTAGGGTACCTCGTCTCGGCGTCTATTAGGCTTTTACTAGTATAATAGACAGGTCTTTGTTCCTTTTGCTCTTCTCGTACTAGCACCCCACTGACTGCAGCTGCCGATACGGCCAGGTACAGGTACAGTGGTTCTCCAGATACAGGTTTGGACAGTATCGGAGGTTCCGAGAGGTATGCTTTCAGCTGTTTGAAGGCTTCCTCGCATTTTTCGTCCCATAGGAACTTCTTATTATTTTTCAGGAGTTTGTAGAATGGGAGGCACTTATCAGTGGACCTGGAGATGAATCTATTTAGTGCTGCGATCCGTCCAGTCAGTCTTTGTACCTCTCTGGTCGTTCTAGGTGACGGCATTTCTAGGAATGTCGCTATCTGTTTCGGGTTGGCTTCGATGCCTCTTTCGGTTACGAGGTAGCCTAGAAATTCGCCGGAGGGTACTCCGAAGGTACATTTAGCTGGGTTTAGCTTCATGTCATATTTGTTGAGGATGTCGAAGCATTCCCTTAGATGGGAAATATGGTCCTCTCCCATTGAAGATTTGACTAACATGTCGTCGATGTAGACTTCCATGGTTTTTCCAAGTTGTCCAGCGAACATTTTATTTACTAACCTTTGGTAGGTAGCTCCCGCGTTTTTCAAGCCAAATGGCATGACCTTGTAACAATAGGTTCCTCGTTCGGTTATGAACGCGGTTTTCTCTTGATCCTCAGGCTCCATCATAATCTGGTTATATCCAGAAAAGGCATCCATAAAGGACAGGAGCTGGTGACCAGCCGTTGCTTCGACTAAGCGATCGATGTGAGGTAACGGGAAGTTGTCTTTAAGACATGTCTTGTTTAGGTCGGTGAAGTCTACGCAGATTCTCCATTTCCCGTTCTTCTTTTTTACTACCACTGGGTTGGCTAACCAGTCGGGGTATTGAACTTCTCGGATTGATCCGGCCTTCGTTAGTCGATCAACCTCATCGTTAACAGCCTGGACTTTTTCAAGACCTAGCTTACGACGCTTCTGTTTGATCGGTTTAAGGTGGGATCTACATTGAGCTTATGTGTGGTGACGTTGGGGTCTATGCCTTTCATGTCACTGGTGGCCCATGCGAAGGTTTTGACATTTTGTTTTAAGAATTCGATGAGCTCCTTTTTAGTTTCGGGAGGCAGCTCAGATCCGATGCTTACTTGTTTTTCAGGGTTCGAGTCATCAATGCTAACTTTTTCGATGAGGTTCTTGGGAGGACCTCGGATATTTTGTTGCATTTCGCGACTCTCCTGGACCTGTAATTGCTATTGGGGGGAATCTTTTATGATCTCGAATCCTCCCAGGTAACAGATCCTTGAAATCTTTTGGCTACCATGTACGGTAACTATCCCATCGGTTGCTGGAAACTTCACGCATTGGTGATAAGTTGAAGCTACTGCTTTCATCTTATGAATCCAAGGTCTTCCAAGGATTGCGTGGAAGGGAGACGGTTTGTCGACAACTATAAAGTTGGTCATTTTCATGACTCCGCCAACTATGACTGGGAGCTTGATGGTTCCCAAGGAGGTAGTTGTTTCTCCTGAGAAGCCCACAAGGTTGGATTTCTGGTCGACAATTTCGTAATCGTCTATTTCCATTCCCTTTAATGCGTTATAGAAAATGAGGTCGACGGAGCTTCCGGTGTCGATCATGAGCTTAGCTACCTCGTAGCCTGCTATATTTAACGTTACGACGAGGGCATCGTCGTGAGGCCTGTCGAGGTTTGATGTCTCACTTTCCCAAAAAGAGATTTTAGTGTTAGACTCGGGTTTGGTCGGTTTAGACTGGGTATTGGACACAGCTTTCCGTACGTGACTTTTAATAGAGTTAACGGAGTCTTGACACATAACGGACCCTCCAAGGATGTAATCGACCCATGAGTCGGGGCTCGATTGGGGAGGTGCTTTATTAAAGAGAGCTTCAATTTGAAGGCTTTTTCCTTGGGGGAATTTCCCAAGGATCATATCGACTCTCTTCTTGGGAGCGGGAGGTGGCGAATTTGTTTCCTTTTCAGGTGACCTTTCGCGTTTCGGGGAGTTATCACGGGGACCTCTCTTTTGATAAGGCTGTGGTTTTTTGAGATCCACGTCTTTTATTTCTCCGGCTGCAAATTTAGCAGCCAGTTGTCGTTGGAGGTCCCAACACTCTTCGGTTGAATGTCCTTTTCGATCATGATAGGAGCAATGTTTGCTCTCGTCGTAGCCTTTGGACCAGGGGGCTTTGGCTGTTGCGGCGACAGGTTTTTCTTCCTTGTCATCCTCGATTACATAAGAATGCTCTCCCTGAGTCTGGTTATTTCGGGAGCTTCCTCTTTTGTGAGGTCCCTTCCCGTCGGAGGCTTCGCCTTTCGGGTGATTCTGGGATTTTCTGTGGAGCTTATCTAACGCTGCAGTTTCTTCTTCCAAGGTAATGTATCTAGAGGCCCTGTGGAGGGCGTCGTCGATAGTTGGAGGAAGATTTAGCGTTAGCTCCGAGAAGAGGCCTGATTTGTACCAGAGACCTCTCCTAAGGGCTTCGATAGCTACGTGATCGTTAGGGTTCGAGAGTTTAGTTCTTACTGCCCTGAATTTTTCGATGTAGACTTGCAATGAGTCTCCCAATCCTTGTCTGATCTTCCAGAGGTCAGCTTCGGAGGCTTGTTTCAGGATGTGGGTTGAATATTGTTTCATAAAGGCGTTAGCTAGCTGATCGAAGTTGTCTATAGAGTTTGGTTCGAGACTAGAGAACCATTCTAGAGCTGTTCCGGTCAGGTTTTCAGCAAATGTTCTGCAATATCCTGCATCGCATTCTTCCTTCGTGAAGTGAGCTTTAACGATCGCTAGCTGGAAGGCTCTTAAATAAACCTTTGGGTCTGTGTTTCCATCGTACTCAGGGATCTTGATTTTTCGAGTGTCTCTTATGTAAGAATTAGCAATTCTATCGGTAAACGGAATTCCACGAGTCTCTTCGATTAGGCTCTCGATTTCGGGAGCTGAGCTCGTTGCTTTGTGAACCTGAGCTCCCAGTTTCTGGAGAGCTGCGTGGGTTCGCTCCATGTATCTGCGAATCGCGTCAGGTCCCTCGAAGGGAAGGATATTTGGATCATTTTCAAGTGTTCGGCGCACAGTTTCCTGGCGGAATCTAACTCGATCATTTTCCCAGTTAGCTGGCGAAATGGACCGTTCGTTTGTCCTTAGGTTCCGAGCGAGATTAGTACGGAGAGCTGCAGGATCAGCATCCGTTCTTTGAAATCCGTCGGTGTTTGAGGTTGAAACCCTAGTTTGAAACACCGGAGCTGATGTTCTGCCCCCGGACGGAATGTTGGTTCCTGCTCCAGACCCCGAAGGATGTGGCGGTGGAGGCAATCGTGTGCTCCCAGCGGTGTTTCGATCAGGCGCGGAGCTTGTTGTCGCTACGTTGCTCCCCATGGTGCTGAGGACTGGTGGGACAAACGCAGGAGCTGTCCTGGCGCGAGGCGTTTGGAAAGCAGGTTCCTGACCATCCGCTCCAGAGCTATCAGGGGAGAAGTTCAGACGCTCTCGAGGGAAGGAGGGGTCAGCTAATCGTTCATGGAACGTGATCCCTCTTCCCTGGTGGACGGACGGTTGGGTTGTTGCGGATTGAGATCTGGTTATCTCTTCGAACTGTTGCTGCCGTTCGGCTAGCTGTTGCACCGTTCGCTCGGTTTGTTGAGCTTTGTCCACTAACTGGAGCATCATCTGCCGGATCTCGGAAAGCTGAGCTTCCGTTTGGTTCGGAGCGGATTGATGCGATGGATTATTGAGGGCTGAGGACCCAGAGTTGGTCCCTCCGGAGGCTCTCGGGTTATTTGCCCCCGGAGCAGTGCGATTAGGTGAGCTATTGCTCAGGTTCGATTGATCGGGGTTAGATGGATTAGTTCCATCGAGTGGATTCATCTTTAAGCTTTGGGGAAAAGGATTCGATTAATTGTCCCCACAGACGGCGCCAATTGTGAGAGACAAGGTTTCACTTCTTAGATTTAGGTTAGGTTGAGAGATGATGAATAAGAATCGTGGGCTGAATCCCGTAAGTAAGCTTGATGAATGAATATGTTTTTATTGATGATCAAAAATGTTACAAAAGATGTTTCTGGTGATTACAAAGAGAATACGTAATGTGTTTAATCTAGTACAAAAGTTGGTCTCTGGAGAAGATCCCCTGTTCTTGATCTTCTCCGTCTTTATATAGTCTAGGTCTCGTCGATAGCTCCTTAACCGACCTCCGAGATGCACGGCTTCAGTTACGTACTCGCTCCAGGTTCCTCTTGACCGAGTCTTCGAAGTACCAGCTCCCGTTATGACGTGACCTCTATTATGACGACTTCCAGGTTCAGTCTTTAATTCAGCTTCCAGCTCTTATTAATGTGATGGGCTTTACGCGGCCCACTTGGCAGCTCACGTTTTACCGGTACCTCACCTGAGGGTCATATTCGGGTCAAACACTAAACACCCGAACCGACCCTGACTCTAAAAATACTCGACCCGAACCCAAGAAATATGGGTATTAAAATTCTAGATTTGAACCGACTTGGACCCGACATGATCCGACCCGGAACCAAGCCGAAAATTAGAAATACCCATATGAGTTTAAATTTCGAAGACTCGAAAGACCCGGACCCGACAAGACCCGAACCGAACCTGACCTAAAGACCCGAATGCCCATGCCTACAATCAATTATCAGATCTAATTCGAGCTATAGTTGTCTGGATATTTGGTGTTTTGGATATCCGTAAAATTTTAAATTTTTGACAAGAAATCTAATTCAATCTTTGAAAAATAAAAAAAAATAGAAAATAAATTAAAAATTTCCAAAATAATATAAACTAATAATATTAGTATTACAAAAGTAATATCTGATATTCATTTTTCTAAACAAAAATATTAGTATTTGCAATTTGATTCATTTAGTACATATATTATTTATTGCTCATCCGTTTCTGAATAAATGTCACTCTAACATTTTTCACACAGATTAAAAAAGTTGTTGAAATATATGTAAATTGTTATTAGTTATATTTCTTTGACCAATAATATTTGAGATAAATAAAATTATTTATAAAATCAATACAGTTTGCAATTTATTTTCAGTTAAAAGTAAATATAATTTGTCTTGTAATTATAAATTGCAATTTTGTGTAATAAGAAAACCCAGCTAAAATAACACTTATTATGAAACAGGAAAAATAATATTTATTTTGTTTTGTTGAATTACAGATATCTATTTTTTTGTTTAGATAAAGAATAACGAATCGAATTATAATTTCCCAACATCTAACCGTACCATTATCACTGTACACTGATTCGTTAACAATAGTTCCGCACTATATTAATAAGGAACTAAGCAACTGTCACTGATGTTACTCTGGGCATCAACGAAATATCCACTGATGAAACTAGAGCTCACTATAATGTACAAGTAGTGGGCTACAGCAACTGAATCCGATCTCTTAAAGAAAAAAAAAACTGAATCTGATTTAGTTATGCTAACTAAAATGGGCAGGCTAAATAAATGACCAAATATATAAGAGTTCAAATAAGAATATAAAAGATAAAAGAATAAAATGGACCTTTTTTTTTTTTTTTATAAAAAGGACCTTCTTTATCCCAATTAACTTTGTTGTTCTTCGTTTAACATCTTGATGCGAAGCCTCATCTCCAATGTTTCACCACGCAAGAAACTGTGAGGAATCAACATATAGTTGTCTTGAGGGGTTTGTAAGCTCACTTCCCGAATCTTCTTCATTTTTGATGATTTGTAAGTAATAGATTGTCCATCCACAGTGTAGGTGAGATAATATGAGAACTGTCCAACTTCTGGAATAGATGGTGCAATGCAGCTTACTGTAACGTACACCCCAAACGGCTCCCTAAAACATTGCACCACGAACAATAGTCTCTTCAAAATTACCCCTTGAATTAATATCTGATCACCGATGGCCATCTTGATTCCAAATGAATTGCCAATACAGAAGCTATAACGTATTTGTTCTAAAGGTGTCAGGTGGGAAGACACATAGTGACTGTAGAGATCAAGGTATGGGCCAGCGAAATTGCAGTCTTGTATAAGGCAGTAGCAATACTCAGCAAAAGTACAGACCTTTTCATGTGTTGGTTCTTTCCCGAAAGCAACAATTTGGGTACATCCATATTTGGCGTTTTGGCATGGGGGGGGAAACGGATTTAAGAACAGTCTCCATTGCTCTGCAGCGACTGTGGCCAACAGGAAGAGCACATGACGGGCACTTGTTTTTCAATTTGGGACAGCAGGAAGAGCAAGCCAGATGTCCATTATCGCACTGAAATACAAAACCAATGAATTATTCAAATCCGTATTCAAGAAATGAAATCTCACTTTTCACTTTACCTAGTATCCGAGAGTACAAGAAATAGATATCACATGCAAGAAACCCAAATGTAATCCAAAAAAAAGAAAGAAGAAAACAATGCATTATTTGAAACATAACCTGGAATATAGGAATACTGAGTGGCTCCACGCAAATAGGGCAATCAAGAAGACCCAAATCCAGCATGGCAGAGAGTGTTTTGTCCTCTGTTCGTTGCTTCTTTTGCCTCGAAACATTTAAATCGCTGGAGTCACACTCCATAACGATTTAAGATCAAACCCTTCCCCACGAGAAAACCTTTTCGTTTCTTTATCAATCTGATGTACAAAGAGCTATTTCGTGGGTTTTCCTTTATAGTATGAATTATGATTGCTAATTCACGGAATGGCATTGGAATTAGAGTTTATTAATAATCAAATGCTCATATTTCCAAAGCATTCGAATTAA
Source organism: Hirschfeldia incana (assembly GCA_026261945.1). Taxonomy (NCBI): domain Eukaryota; kingdom Viridiplantae; phylum Streptophyta; class Magnoliopsida; order Brassicales; family Brassicaceae; genus Hirschfeldia; species Hirschfeldia incana. The sequence goes on along the minus strand of JABCMI010000040.1, from coordinate 966,635 downwards.
AAGCTGCATGCACATGTATGGCTAGAACGGAATTCGAAGAGTTTACTGGGCTGAAACAAGTTGTTACATACCTCGCCCATTGTCTTGTGTGATTTTTTTGAATTCAAAAATTTAGGAAACAGTTTAAATCTTAACTTACGTTGGTGACTTACTGACTTGGTTCCGTTCATGTTTTAATAATGTTACTAATTCTGATTATTTATATTTATAATTTACGTTTTTAAATTAAAATTTATGCTATTTTATAATTTGGTGTAAAATGATGTCAGTTTTTTTAATAGTTCAGATTATTTAAATGAGTTTTGAAACGATGCATAACTTGGGTAAATTAAAGGATAATTATAAATATGACACATACTATGATTTATCAGAAAACTTGTGTAAAGCCCAATTATAAATGTGATACGTATGGTTTACCAGAAAACCTGTGCTGTGTGTAGATACGTTGTTTACTATCCTATTATCGACATTATCAAGTTAGCATCATATTCTAGATATAAGGACCATTGGGGATCTAGAAAATATTTTAGATGGGGGCATAAGAACATGAAACGATTGAAAAACATGGTTAGTTACTTATCATTCATCTCCAAGTTTTGTTAAAATGGATCCGTTTGTTGTCGATCTCACAGAACAAAAACAGGATTCTATGGAAACTTGGAACATTGCCACCGGTGCACATAACGTTCTACAATCTGACTCTACCCCTTATAGCAAATGGCACTTACTTGGATTGGGTACAAAGAAGATTGTAAAATCAGCTGTTAGACATTTCAATTGAACAGAGCCTCGGAGTAAGCAAGTATCAGTCATCTTAGACAAAGTACATCAATTTCAATCATCCTTGTATCTCTAGTTGCAGGTTGTTTTAGTGAAGAAGAGGACCTCGTTAGGTACATAAAGTAACACATACATGTGATGCAAATAATGGTTTCTGAATGTATATAAGATGAATGCTTCAGAGTGATCCATATGACTTGTTATTCCCTTCATATTCAAAACCTTTAATTCCCGAGGATACTTTAATCCCTTCCTTCTATAGTATCTCAGCCAGTTTCAAGCAAAACAACTTAACCATTAAAAAAAAGAAAAAGAATCTCTCACTTCTTCTTCTTTTGGTCCTTGAGTTGTCTCTCAAGAGTTCTGATTCTCTGATTCAGAACTGAACTCCTTGAGATTCTTCTTTCCGGAACACTCGAAGATGACTCCGAGGAGGAGGACACATGAGGTTCTTCGGAGGAAGACATAGGAGGATCTTCATGACTAACAACACTTTGTTCTTTTGGCGGCTCAAAGGAAAATGGTATAGGCGAAGGCGGAGATGGCTGCCCGGTGGAAGAAGAGGCGCCAACATTCGGTAGATTCAAGAGCTTCCTCACATCAGGACGTCTTAATGCTGCACACATTACATATACACAATGTCACATCAAAACTCTTTTATCTCACGTTTCAAGACTCTGTGGAAAGAGATAGGAGAGAGACTTACCTAATCCATACCCAAGAGTAAACAGGTTTGAAGTGAGCCAGTAACAGAACAATGCCTGCCCAAAAAACAACTCATTGCTTATTATCCACATCAAAGAGTCAAGAGAGGGAGAGTACTATTTACCTTCTCAATGCCCATCAAAATAGGAATAGAGAGAATGGCAATGATTCTCGAGAATTTCTTCATAGTTCCAGCTACTGGATTCCCTTCCATACCTTCCTGCATGTTGGACTACAGACGCAAAACGATACAAGACTTGCATTCAGTATATAACGTCTGAAAATGACGACTACTAAAAGAAATATTAGATAAATCAAAGCATATAATACAAAGCTCTTACCTCCACCATAATTATGAAAGTCGCTGCGGTGAGAAGTGGCAAGATATACGTAGTATCTGCAGTGGTGAGATCAGTAAACCAAAGGGTTCCACCGGTTTTAAATGACGGTACTTTCTCAGCCATATTCCTGATCTGTATGTAGTAGACAGGCATCAATCAGTAACAATGATCAGAGAAACTGAGAAGAAACTGTGTGTATATATATATATCTTACCGCAAAGAAAAAGCTGATGAAGATGGGACCTTGAATAATAAGTCCTTTGAGGGGAGTAAACGGAGTTACCCCATGCCTAAGCCAATCCACCAAAAAACAGTAGATGTATAATCAGCAAAGGAGAAATCTCGTTGTACCTTTTAACTTTAGGAGACATAAAAATTGAACTTACTGTTTAAACAATAACTGCATCCGTCTTTGGCCTTCTGCCATAGCTTCAGGATCCGTACCCTGAGAAAATAACAACACACGCAAAATGTCATAACCTACCTCTATAACAGAATTGAGGTAAATAGAAAAGCTATGTGGAACTTCATCATCAAGATTATAATAGTTCAAACAGTGATAACTAGAAAACCCTGATGAAATCACTCATTAGTACTACTATCTACGAAAAAAATTGAGTTTTATCTTACATCAATACGAAACCAGACGGGTTTTTACTCAAGGCTTAGAACAATGAGACACTTACAAACTGTCACGTGCACACAAAGAACAAGTAAAGACAAAGGAGGAGGAACAACTAGTACCTTAGTGCCCATCTCTTGTCTTAACTCCTCCAGTTGAGGCCTCAGAAGCTGCAAGAACATATGATAGGATGAAACACAAGTGCAAAAGAAGCACATATCCCAATCTATGAGGAAAAATGAAAAAAAAAAAAAAAAAACTGACATTGAGTTTGTAAGTAGCCTTAAGCTGATTCAAAAGAATGGGAATCGTAACTCCACGAATGAGCACAGTAGTCAAAGCAATCGAAGCCCACCTACCAAAAAAAAAAAACTTACAAAGGATACATACAAGAACACAAACAAGCTTAAGAAACAGTGTGTATATATATACCAGTTCAAGCCAGTAAAGGAATGAACAGCATCAATCAAATGCTGCAAAGCCGCAACAGGAAAAGCAGAATCCGCAGCCGCAATAGCAACCTCGTTCACAGCAGGAACAACAGCTTGGCTTGTCGTAACAGCTTCAACGATCTGATCAGGAACGACTTCAGGTGCAACGAAGTCGATCCCATCAACTTTATCAGACCATTCCGGTTGTGGTGTCGTAGAGGAGCTCATATACCGACAGGAAGAAGACAATCCAAGACCCAAGGGAGCAGCAGCAAATTGCCTCTCCGTTGTAAACATAGAGGTAAGCTTGTTAGCTCCATAGACTTTAGGGATGATCATTGTATCAGAAGTTGATTTGGTTTCTTGATCTTTGTCGTTACTGATGAGATGGCCACACGTTGGGTAAACTTTTCTCTGTAAGAGATTAATTCTCCTCGAGATGCCACGTAAGCAAGCCATTGAACGAAGGATCCTGAGGAATCATATCATTCGAATTACAAACAGAATCAAATCAATTCCTGATTTGAATTTCTCCAATCTAACACTTCCCAATTTTTTTAGAGCTTCAAAACAAAGGAAAGTGAGACATTACCTGTGAATCGGAGAGATAAAGTCACCGCCACAGTTCCGGCTAAAGTCGACTCCAAGTCTTTAGGGCTTTAAGACCTGTGAGAGAGTTGAAAGGCTTCGCGTTTCTCTCACTCTCTACCTGACAGCTCGTAGCAATCCCTGAAACGCACCGTCTCAGCTCTTCCTCAACAGACGGGAACGAATCAAAAAGGCTTCGTTTCGTGAATTTGCATTTAGTGGGCCTTCAAGAACTAGTAAGGTATTGGGCTTTATAGGCCCAATTGTAGTGTGGTGAGTTCACATTGCGGCTATCCCGTATAGGCTTAGTCACGCTCGAGTACAATTTTGACCAAATAAAAGTCATACGAGGTTGCATACTCGATTACTCTTTATTTACAACGTTGGCAATGGCATGGTTTTAGATTGTTTTGGTTATTCAAGTCATCGCTATAGTGTTTTAGATCGAACATTTTCAATGTTAACAGTTCTGAAATGTATTATATACATCTTCCAAAAATGTAAGTGTAGCAGCTATTATTCATCTTATAAGACTTATCTCACCTTTGCACTTCACATCTTACACGAAATGTGAAAAAAAAAGACACTTTAAATCCTGCTTTAAATAGAGAAGGTTAGTCTCATACAGTGCATTTTCAAAAAGTCTTTTTCGATGATTAAATATCATTTATTTAACCACCACATGTAATGAATATTTGTTGTTAGATACTTGTCTGCTCTTGATTTCACTCCATTGGTCTAACTCCTTCTGTGATAATATTAAAGAAGATAAACTCCTGAACTATATGATTAAACCGATCTCGAGATGCGGTTAAAGCATATTTGTAATCAATATATGTTTTGATTAATTAACAAAATAAGTATGATACCGGATCGTTTGGTCCAGAGATTTGTTTCGAGCTAACTATTCCTCTCTTTACCCTCTTTTTTTTGCCCTTTCATATTAGAATAGACTTATTCTTGGGTTCACCCCCTAGGGTGAACTTAGAGGTTCACCAACCAATAGAATTGAGTTATTTAAGATTTAGTATCTTTTAAAAAAGGAAACAAAATATTATCGAATTATATTATACTTTCAAAATAAAAATTAAATAAAAATTACACTAATCACAAAAACAAGACTTTTTAATCTAAAAAAAATAATTTTCAAAATATATTCTTAAATTTTATACTATCACAAAAAACAAGACTTTTTAATCTAAAAAAATATTTTTAAAAAAGAAGAATTTAAGACTTTGGATAAATCTTAAATTTTAAATTTTAAGATTTATCCAAGAGTTTCAAATTTACCCAAGGGTTTAGGATTTACCCAAGGGTTTAGGGTTTAGGATTAGGATTTAGGGTATAGTTTTTTGTTGATTGTGTTAAAATAGTTTTTTTAAAAAAAAATAAATCAAATTTTTAAAATTTATCCAAGAATTTACTAAAGGATTTAAGATTTAACATTTAGAGTTTAGTATTTTTTGTGGTATTAACTATACTAATTAATTTATTTTCTGTAACTATTTTATATTTTTATGTATTTTTATTGTTTATTTAAAAACATCATTTAATTTGGGTTAATTTTGTTTCCTTATTTAAAAGATATCAAATATCAAATGCTCAAATACTATTGGTTGGTGAACCTATGGGTTCACCTTAGGGGGTGAACCCAAGAATAACTCATTAGAATATATCATAATTATTATTCCCGTGATGTCTTCTACCAAACTTTCCTCTTATATCAAACTTTCAAATGGAATGTCGAGATTTTTCTCGCAAAACAAATCACTAGTGTTATTATTTTTATTTTTTTTATTAACCTGGAGGTATCCCAGACCTATGGAACGGTCCAGACTAATCCCTAAGGGGAAGTGCAGCCCACGGATAGACCCTCTTTTCGGGTATGCAAATGGGTCCTAAAGCATAAGCCATATCCGTGTGGGTGTCCAGAAACACCATGAAATAGTTTCCTACAGCAGGGTTCGAACTTACGATCTGGATGCAGGAAGGAGCCCGTCCTTACCATTGGGCTATGATGTTCTGGACAAATTATTGTATTGTTATATTTTCATTTTAATAACTATCTTATATTTTTGACTTACTTTTTATATGTTTAATTATTAGATTTCCAACATAGGTTATAAAACAAAATCTTTGTGTTTGGAGTGGCAAATTATTAATTCGTTTAAAACGAAGCTATTACAAGAAAAGAACAGCATATTAGTAATAATGGATATATTCGTCTTTTACAAAGTCTACCTCAGAGAAGGTTCCCACAACCGCTAGTCAAAGGTTTAAAGATGTTATTAAATAGAAGTAGTTATGGTTGTATCCGTCGTTCTTCTATCTGATGAACGAGGCCGTTGAAACCAACACACAGTGCGTAAGTGACGTAACTACAGTTTACAGATTCGTTTTCTTCTGCTCGTCGAACTAAATTACTTAATAAATGTTTAATAATTGAGTATGATAATATTAAATAAATAATTATTCTAGGAATTAATCTGACATGCGCAGTTATAAAATAACCTGTCTAGTTTTCAATTCTTTTTCGAGCCCCTCTCTCACTTCTTTTTTCTTTCGAGGAACGCAAGAAAAAGTTATCAATCTTCTTGTTTCTCAAGATTTCTGCTCTCTTTGTTTGATCTTTTTTGTTCCGACAAAGACTGTAAAATGGATAGACGACGTCGGAGACAGAACAAGGCCAAAGCGTCCTGTTCCGAAGGTGATCAGCTTTATATATCTATCTCTACCTCTCTGCTTATGTCCCTATTTTTCATTGGATTGAGATTAATATTTGATGGTTAGCAGAAGTGAGTAGCATAGAATGGGAAGCTGTGAAGATGACGGAGGAAGAAGAAGATCTCATTTCTCGGATGTATAAACTCGTCGGGGACAGGTAAACTCTCTCTCTCGCTCTCTTGCTCTCCATCTTGATTTGCTGTACTCTTTTTGTTTTCTGTTTCATTTTGATTTGCTTATATATGAAGAAACCTACGCAAGACTGTATTTGATTTGCTAATTGATTAGCAAAACATACTCCGGCCTAGTGGTAAAGCGCTCCCGGCTGGGAGATAGCGCTGCTGGGTTCGAAGCCCGGCCACCGGGGCTGGCTTAAATGCTAGAAAACGCGGGCGCCGTCGGCCTCAGGGGGATTAGTCTGACGTCTGGGAAGCGGATGGATCACCCCCTGGTTAACAAAAAAAAAAAAAAAAAAAATGCTATAATAGAATTCTAACACTGTTTCCTCACTTTTAGTTTGATTCATTTTTGATTAAGCAGTGTTTGTATGGAGAAAACTGAGTCTTGTTCTTGGTTCTGTGCAGTTAGGTTTAACCCACCTATGAACTTTATTTGTATTTCATCGGAATATAGGATATTTTGCGCAATTTCTGTAATATTTAGTCTTTCTTATGTGGTTCGTAGGTGGGAATTGATAGCCGGAAGGATTCCGGGACGGACGCCCGAGGAGATAGAAAGATATTGGCTTATGAAACACGGTGCTGTTTTTGCCAACAGACGAAGAGATTTTGTTAGGAGATGATGATGTTTTCGTTGTAAAAGTGCTTTTCCTCTCCTTAATTCACAAGACAAGAAAAAAGGAAAGTAGTTGTCCTTTAATTGGATTTCTATTTTGGAATGTATAATCATCTATATATATAAAAAATTGCTTAGGAGCTTTAATTTATCATCATTGATTCTATAAATTATGCCAAATGTAGTATATATATATCATATTTTCTCATTTTTTTCTTAAGAAAGTCTATATGTCCTAAAATCTACTTTACAATCTAAGATGAACTCCAAAACTTTCTACGCAATTTGAACAACAAAGATCACTATCTACACTATTATTTGCTAATGTGTCTAAAATTTCAGTTTTCTTTCTTAACATTTTTACCAAAAAAAAAAAAACATTCAGTTTTCTTTACGCACACAATGATGATGAATCTGCATAAGAGAATACTTTAACTAAACCAGCTCTTACAATATAGGCCAGTTCTGAAGCCCGGTCAATGTAGAAACCTATCACACTTGGTCGAAAAGGAAGCCCATTGCTCAGTTAAGACGAACAATAATAATAGTGTGTGGGTGACCCGTGCGTTTTTGCAGCAGTAGACATGCATGACGTTTGGATGTATATATGATTCATAACAATCATGACGTTTTAGGTGTAGCCTTAATTATGGCAATTGGTTTTTACCCATTCTAACAATTTCAAAGTTGTCGCGATTCACACTCAAAACGGACTCGTATGTAGAGTCTTGAATATAGCTTTGAGGTTCTTATACAATGGTCACGTATATATATATAGTATAGAGTAAACAACCAGGCAGTGACGAAGTCGCATATTAAACGGAAAGGTTCCTTTTGATCAGTAAAGTTCTTTATTATCAAACAAAGTGTCAGAAGTACATATCTTCTTTTTTTTTCTTGCGGTCCTTTACATTTCTTTGGTTATCTTTCGGTTATCACTAGTACGTACTACTTTACAATTTTGTTTCCAAAATATTATATGATCTCTTATTGTTTACATCATTTGATTTCCTGCAACTACACTGGAATCAATTATGGGTAATACCCTCAAAAGACACTAAGTGAGGTTTTTCATTGAAAAACACACAACAAAAAAAAAGATCAAAAGTTATTAAAGAGGTGAATCTCTTGTACCCTTACTCTATAAGTATATAAATATAATCAATTATTTAAAAAAATGATAAAAATTATATTTGACTAATACTTTTTTTAAATTTGAAGTTTTCTTATTTTTCCTAATTCTTTTCAAAAAAGAATTCAAAAAAATCATTTCAAAATCTGAAAAAGATTTTTGCAACTATATTCAAATTTTTTTTTATTTTTAATATTAATTAATTTATTTTTAAATCTTAAACTCTGTCCCCAAAACCCCATTTCTCAGATCTAAACTATAAGTCTAGATTAGTTAACTCTAGAAGCATATGTGTCTATTTAACCTTTTAATGAAATATTTGATTATTTTGACTCTTGTGTATTATATTTATGAGAAAAAAAATAGTTTCATTCTAAGGAGTTTATATGTATGTATATTACTATATTAGATATTTCATTTGACTTTTAGATTAATGTTGTCGGATTTTTCAAAAATTCTATATCATTATGGAGATTTTGTTGTTGCTCATAGGCTTATAGCCATATTTAAAAATACATCCACTTTAATATAAAAGAAAAATACAATGAAAGTGTTAAGATGTTTTCACACGTGCTTATCATCTAAAACAAGACTCTATGCAGAGGCGGTCCTATACTTTTGATGGCTACAAGCAAATATCAAATAAAAGGCCGAAATAAAAATATAAGCAGTCAGGGGTCATTGAACCCGGCACCTCCAACAACATTCATTAATCTTAGAACCACTAAGATAAAGTAACTCTGATGAAAATTTGGCCGATAAAATATTTATTTGTGTGTCGGCCGGAAGCCCATGCTTCCATCGCTTGTGGCCAGGGCCGGTACTGCTCTATGTGTTCGCACTTTGCGTTTGCATGACTGACACTGAAATTATCGGTATGGCCTCATATATTGATTGTTGGTAGTAGTTTTATTAATTATTATTAAATAATCATTACATATGTGAACAAAATTTCAATTCTAACTTACTATTTTGTCCATAGTCTAGCAGTGACTCTGTAGCACCTATCGGCTTTGACTTGTAAATTTGAAAGGAAAAATTATGTTTAGTAACAATTCTACATAGTAAAACCAATGCAAGAAAATAAATTCTACTTATTTACTTGATCAAACGTGTAAACAAAGTTATTTCCTAACAATTTACAATGCTAAACCTTAAAACCTAGTTGCATTTCATGGAAAAAGAAACTGTTTTGGGAATCAAAAATAAAATGAAGCAAAAGATATAGATATGTATAGCTTAACCCATTACAAAAGCATTATCTGGTCTTAATGTTTTATTAGGATCTGAGGAACTGAATTAAATTTTCTACCAGTTCATTACCTTTTCTTTTGTCAAAATTCTAATCGTTTTCTTTTTTGAGAAAGGGCTTAAATTCTAATTGTTCATTCTATTTATTATACGGTTGTGAAAACTATCAATCAAAAGTTCAAAATCCTTTAAAGGCATGACGTGACGTTGTGGACCTTTAACTCATTGTCTTCGTGGATATCTACTCTATTAAAACTGGATCATAACCAGTTGATAATAGTTGGATCTAAAAAAAATTAAATTTATTATGCTGCTATTTTATAAAAGGATCTATGTTCTAATCCTATGTAACCGATGTTTTTATGTATCTGATGTTTTATATTATGTAATCTATCTTCTGCCCAACTACTTTTATAAATTGAAAACGATTATCTGTTTTTTCAGATATGTAAATGGTAAGCGATACAAACTTTTGTGGGTCCTTAATTAGTGGGATTCAATATAAAATATGAATTGTCGCTGGTCATTTATATGTGTTGTATACAAAATTCAAATAGGTGATTACATCATTAATGACCAAAAATTATTAAATAGTAATAGATAGGTCCGACAACTTTTTATACGTAATTTTTTTTTTTAAAATAATTCTTTTTAATAGTATATAGATATCAGAAAGTTTTAAACATATACCCGCCCTTTTGAGGGCGGATCAATCTCTAGTTACCAGATATTTTGCATTCCATTCCTAATTTCCAATGGTTCTTCGTTCTATACATCCCCCCGTTGATAGAGGAAGAGTGTGTTTGGAACTTTTGCTTTCTTAAAGAAACCATCACTAAATTACTTTAATTAACCGGTACCGCAGTTATTCACATTTTTATTAATGAGCAAATTAGCTCAATATCCTCAAATTTTCCAGATACCATAAAAAGGGGGGGGAATGGTACAATTGGGGGGGAAGAATTTAGGGGGAATATGGGTAGAGGGTGCAAATATATGATAAGTTTAGTATAGGGAGTACAAATTCCCTTTATTAATTACGTCAGACATGTTTTATACTCCCTGTATTTTAAAATACTTAATGTTTTGCATATATACACAAAAAGGTATACACTATTTCTTAAAAAGTAACACTATATAAATATAATTCAGTCAATCTTTAAAAATAAATACAAAACATTATCAGTTACACAATTTTTGATAAAGTTAAAATTAATATAAAATATCAAAACATCATTTATTTTGAAACATCAAAAATTCTTCAAAACATTATCTATTTTGAAACGGAGAAAGTATTTATTTCGACGTATTCTGTGTCATTGCTAAATTCCCATGCAGCAGAATATATGAATAAGTATACATTTGGTTTGGCAGACAGGGATTGGGATCATTGTTTTTCTCTGGGTGTCAGTCCTTGACCATGACATATTGCTAGTCGAATCTGAAATATACGTGTTTTTTATGACAAGTTGATGATAATAAGCTAGTTGAAGAAAATTTGCTTATGGTTAAAATATTTTCTTAAAAAGTTTTCCATATATCCTATTCAATTTTATAAATATGAATCAATCATATAATTTCTAATGTTAAATAAGCTTATAAGTTATAAACTCAAGAGTTCTTGTGGACGTATGCATTGACAAGGTAATGGTTCCGTAATTAAACAAAAAACATATAATTAGGAACCAGTCTGAGATAGAGTTACGATCCACTGATTACTATGTTATCAGTCTAAACTTCAAAGTTCAAAGTAACAACAATTCACAGGTTAAGTAACTAAAACCACTTTGATCAGAAAAAATAAAAGTAATTAAAACCACTAATCTTTTATGCTCCATTTTTGTTCGATTAGGTATTTTTTAATCACGAATAAAGTTACTAACCCACCGCGAAAAGGCCATGTGCACGTATATGCCACTGCTCGGTCAGTTTACTTAGATTAGTGAAACATAAACTATACATTTATTCAGACGCGTCAAGAAAAGAAGTAGACGCGTTGCATTGATCAAACGACCAATTTGAAATCTTAATTGTAAGAAGTAGACGCGTTGCATTGATCAAACGACCAATTTGAAATCTTAATTGTTCTTTTAATTCAGTGAAACTTTGTCAGCAGCCTCTAATTCACTAACTTCCAAAAACAATTAGTTTTGACTCAGAAAGCTCCAAGGTTATTGATAACCGAGAAACATATACAGCAATGTGGATATATATTTACATATATATATGTGTATATATATATATATCAATATTATCCACTATTCATAGGATACATGACATGTACTGGTGCATTCTTTTCGATGAACATGTCAAATGCATATATAATGCCATTGCCAAGCGTCTCATTTACATAAACAAAAAGGGTATCGCATACACAAGAGTTCGTTGTAGAAGAAAAAAATTGAATTTAAATGAAAAATGTCACTCTGGCACCAAGCATAAGATGAGATTTCTCCATAAATTAATTAAGAAAAAAATGGTTTAGCTTTGATATACGATAAGGTCGGTCCTGAGATTTTGGAGGCTGTAGACGAGTTAAAGAAAAATTTAATAATTTGGGAGTTAAATTTTTTTTTTTGTTGTATATTTAAGGGCTTAAATCTGTGTAGTTTTTTTCAAAAAATTTGAAGGCCTGAAGCGAATATTTCGTTAGGCTTTGCCCAAAACCAGCTTCGATAACAATTAAAGCTCGTTACTCATTCCACAGTTTACCATATTTGGCGCCAGAGGAATAACCTGCTACATAATCAGCTCCACATACCAGCTGATACTGTCTTCAAGTTGATTGATAGAGATGTTCGCAACATCTTATTAGGGAGAAGATCCAAGAAGAAATTCAAGTCCCTTATGTTAAAGTGGCTAATGTAAACAGCCTCTCATCTAGTTCTTTTTTGTAAATGTTTCCTTGTTTTTCTTTTCCTGGGAAACATTTCTGTAGGATTTTTCATTTTTTGTAGGATCATTTCTTCGTTTTATATGATATTAACGTTCGCAGCCAAAAAAAAAAAATTAAAGCTTACTTCGCAATTTTAATTAATCAAACATTATTCTTACTTCTTTCATCTGTTTTATATTCTTTTGTTCAGTTCTAGCATATGTATCTTTTCAGCTAATTCTATGCAGTATTCAAAGCATAGACATTGGTGCATTTATAACACATATGGATGATGGATCATTGTGGTATGGAATTAAACATTTTTACCAAAAAAAAACGACATTGATAATGATAATGATAATACGTCGCTGTCAATTGTGTGAAAGGGATAGGCGCATTATTCTTTAATCCACACTGCATGGTTTGATGTGATCCGTAGATTCTCAATTTGCTTTTAGGGTCATCAGTCATGTAATCTCCATTTTTGACTCTCCCTATTAAAACATAATTAGTTATATAATCAATGTATGATATCACTGAAATGTAAAAAAGTTAATCAAAATTGGCATGACATCACAGTGCCCACGTCACCGGAAACGAAAGAAAATACATTCAACTGATTTCCTATAACGCGGCAGGACTAGGAGGTTTCTTTGAAGATGATTTGTTTATTGGTTTACTCGGCCGGATCATAGCCATCAGATAAATAACAAAGATAATCTACAATAAGAGTAGCTAAACTTGAGTGAGACTTTCACCAAATATGGGTTCTATTGTCACTGAGAAGATATAGCTTTTATAAATTATAGATCCAAAACTTATATCTTATAGATACTGATAAAATTTAATTTTAGCTAAACAGATAATACTTTTTTTTTTCAGTGTAAAATAACCTTATCAGTTTTATATATTTTAAATAATCCAGGGAAAATATTAGTTACATTTAGTCAATTTCCCTCCAAGATCCTTCTCTTTTCCTCCCAACTTCTTCTTATTCTCTAAACAAAAAATAAAGAAAAAATAATAAAGAAAAGAGCAAATTAGCTCAATATCCTCAAATTTTCCAGATACCATAAAAAGGGGGGGGAATGGTACAATTGGGGGGGAAGAATTTAGGAGGAATATGGGTAGAGGGTGCAAATATATGATAAGTTTAGTATAGGGAATACAAATTCCCTAAAGAAAAAGACAAACTTATGGTCTAAGGACAAGCAAGGACATGGTATCCACCATAGATAGATTCTTCCCATCATTATAAATACCAAACACAAATAGACACAAACACACGAAACCCACATTTCATCGAACTCTCTAAAAAAGAACACACCGAGAATTCTAAAAAAAAGGTTCTTAATTTTAATGGCGATGGAAGAGAAACTAGCGATCAACGAACTGGAACAAGGAAGAGAGCTTGCCAAACGATTGATCAGCAGTCTCAAACACCCTTCTTCGATTGAATCCAGCAAGGTCATGATCTCTGAAATCCTCCATATTTACCAGAATGCAATTCTCTTGTTGAGCTTCAAGGAGGACGACAAGAACATCCTTAAGAGAAGCCGTGAGATCGAAGACAAGGATTCTAAAAACGTGCTTAAAAAGAGGTAGACTGGAACTTAAAGATCGATTCTTTGTATGTGTTTCAGTTTGAGAATTCACGTGTCTGATTCCTCCGGTTTTTGTGGTTTTGCAGAAAATTTTCGGACAAGAAGACAGAGGAAGTTAAGGTTTTTGTCGGAACAGGACAAGAAATTGATGATGGACATTGCTGGAGAAAATACGGGCAAAAAGAGATTCATGGATCCTCAAATCCTAGGTAAGAATTCATCTAACTTCAAAGTTTTCTACTTTGTTGGTTGTTTCTGGGGCATTTGCTAAAAAAGTATGTATCTGTTTCTGTTTATTATTACAGAGGATACTTCAGATGCACACATCGGTTCACTCAGAAGTGTCTAGCACAGAAACAAGTCCAATTATCCGACACGGATCCTTCAGTCTTCGAAGTGAAGTATCTCGGGAACCACACTTGTAACAACAGCAACAACAACACATCCCCGAAGACAAACTTCTCTGTTTCCATGTTCGAAGAAGGAAGTAGTAATAAACCGAAGAAAACCGAACAAGTGATGATAAGTCTTGAAGATTTGGAGTACAACAAGAAGGACATTTTCAAGACGTATTCTTTCTCTAACCATGAGATTGAGAACGTTGGCGGTTGGAAAAGCAACGTTTTCCACGAAAATATGTCACCTGCAGCAACAACATCAGGGTCTGGGATGACCAGCGAGTTTGTGACTGCTCAAGCTACTGTTGAGGATCGGGGAACTGTGGATTCGTGTTTCTCTTCGTTGGACAATATTATCGACTTGGGACAGGACCTGTGGTCGTGACATTTGAACTGGCGAATGTAATGTTTGTCATGGTAGTAATTAATCAGGGGTTTAGATTAGTCTTTGCCGATGAATAGAGAGAGATTGGGCCTTTTAAGATATGAGTTTTGTGTGAATTTCCGATGAAGTTTGATGGCACTTGATGACACAATCAATAAAGAAATGATTTTTAGTATAAAGTTTTTATTCATTAGCATTATATCAAACATTGATATGGTTCATATCGTTTATCCGAGATTCCGAGGTTTCAGATCAATGCTACGTTTCTACTTTTGGTATAAAAAAAAGGAACTGATGAGTAATGGACCTTGTCAACAAAAGTAAGCCCAATAACAACTTGAAAGCCCAATACCCAACAGAGATTAAAAGTCGATATCCTCGGGTGAAGCCGCGGAGATAGCCGGAGAAGACCAAAAAGAAAAAAAAAAAGTTACGAAGAAGAAGAAGAAGAAGAAAATGATCTACCGAAAGTGGAGTCTGCTTTCCGGTCCACCGGTTATTCTCGGAGGAGCCGTAGTTGCTGCCGTCGCCGTCGGCATCCTCGTACAGAACGTAATTTTGCTTCTTCGTCTCTCTTAAATTGAATCAATTAGATCTATCTCTTGATTTCTCTGATTTGTTCCTTATTTAATTTGATTGTTTAAAAAAATATTCATGTGCTGCGCTTCTCCTTTGATCTTAATTCGAATCGCAAATACATTTGACGAGTTAGGTAATTGACCTTTTGAGGAACTCCTTTGATTGAAAAAGTTTGTGTTATGCCTAGGCTTAGTTGGTGGAACAGTGATCTCCTTCCCCTTTGTTTGGTTTGAATCTAGAAGCTCTAAAGTTTTGATTTTTTACTTATAAGACATTCATATGTGATGTCAAGCTTCTTTCTTGAGATTGATTATGTTTATTACATACAAATACACATAAGCAACTTCTTTTTTTATTGATCCAAATAATTGATCCAAAGATTTTAATTTGGAGTCGTTTTTTATACCTCATGATCAGGTTACGAAAGGGGAACAAAAGAAGAATGTCTCATCAAACAAGTGAAGAAAATGAAAAGATTGGGGAGAAGATGCTACAAATGAACTTTGTAGTTTGAGTTTAGTTCATGCAGTGTAAGCTTTCAATAATGCTTTTGTAAGCTGTTTCGAATACACAGTTCCTTTTTTGGTGTTTTTGGACTCTTATTGCCAATAATAATATCTCACTTTTGCACATTCTCATTCATTCTTAACATTTGATCATAAAGCTTTATAGAGTAAGAACAATGTTTTTAACTTAGAATGCTTAGAGAATCCTGATGTTTAGAGAATAAACAACCCTAGTGGTGAGGCTCATGAACATTTCTTGAGATATCTTCATGCAGCTCTTCTCCGCACCCACATTTTAGCTTATCATTATTCAACCCTGACCATGTAGCATCAAACTCAGATACATGAGCTGTGAATGGTAAGACGCAACAAATATGTAAATAGGCTTTGTGAGAGCATATGTTGGGGCTAGTTTTTCCAAGACTATCTTGCCCTTTACCTGAGATGTAATTATGTAAACAGTGTAGGATCGATCCCTGCCCCATGGGAGATCTCTACCAGTAAACAAAAGCAGGTCTTTCTGGCGAAGCTTTCTTCCATTCACAAAGACTCTATGAAAGGTTATTAAGAAAGGAGCCACCATTCGCCAAACTTTAGTACACGTTAAGAAGAAATTGCAGAGAGACTGAAGAATAACCTTATTATCTTTACCATTTTAAGTGAACAAGAAAGAATCATAAAATAACACAATTTTCCAAAAGAACATTAGTAACTCTTTCTCATTAGATAAAAGTTTCAAGAAAAAAAAAACATTTTATTACATATTACACAAACAAGTTGTTGTAAGACGAACTCCACCATGAAATACAAAAAGACTTATTCTTCTTCTTCTTCTTGATGTCTTCCTTCCTTTCGTCATTCTTCTTTCTACTCCACCAATGTTTCCTCCGTTGAATACTTGTGGTCGTCCTGGAAACAGAGGAATAGTCCTCTTTATCTTTATCTTTATCCATCAGAGCTCGCAGGCTTAAACTAGCTTGCCTAGTGAGAGGAGAGAAAGGCAGGAGTCTGCGTTCGATTATGTGAGCAAAAGAGACGAGCTCGCAAGAATCGTAGAGAGGACTCCCACAGTCCCAGACGACTCTGTGATCACAACCATCACTAATCGTCCCTGGTAACAGTAGTGTCTCTTGTGAGTTATAACTTCCTTGGAATCTTGCGTTTGCCATTACTGAAAGGCTGAAGAGCTTCTCTATGTTGATTTCTAACACTTTCTTAGCTTTTTCTCTCGGTCGAAGTTTGTTGTTATATAGGGACTCAAAATCTGAGTTGGCATATTGTGCGTTGAGTGTGTTTTTCATGTAGTAATAAATTGCGAGGATATTCTATTTTTAGTAAAGAAAATATTATTCATAAATGTATTTATTTACTTAATACCAAATTCACTACTCAATTTAACATTGCATGTGGTTGTTCAATTTGTCGCTGTTTGCTGCAATAATTTCCAGCTACCATTTTCCTTTTGTACTTGTTTCAAGTGCCGGTCTATTACTAATCAAAAAAATAAAATGTGCATCTTAATTAGCTTGGTGAGTTTTCTTTTAAAAAAAGTAATGGGATAAATTTAGCTGTAAAAAAATCAAACACTTGTTGTGCCCTACACCACCCTTCCTTTGCCTCCGCAGCGGACCGGGGATCTTTATAACATTTCTTTACGCCATATTCCACTTTTGATACTAGTGGAATATTATGTAGGATGGTTTTTATTATAGAAAATATTAGACTTGTTTAGGATATGGTACGTTATAGCATTAATTACAATCAGTTGGTGAAAACTTAATGCAATTAAGAGTAGAGTTTGGTGTGAAAAAAGTGGCATGCAATGATTTTACCAAAAAAAAAGTGGCATGCAATGAATGTGTGCGTGGTATGTTGTCAAATAAAAAGTAGCTACATCATCTTCTTGCTCTATTTGTCACTATGATACCAATGAACTGTGGTGGGTCTACTGATAATTTAAAGAAATGTATAGTAGTCATTCTGCCACTCGAGTTCAATTCTGACTGAAAAGGATTGTTAATATTGTTTGGTTTTTCAAGAGGTGGAACCTTTTTTCAAAAAAGAAAAAAAAACAAAGAGGTGGAACCATCAAAACTTCTCACTGTGACAATGCATGCTTTGTATGGAACAAACGTCTTACAGTTACAGAACGTAAGAAACGTCACACAGTTAAAAAAACATACGTCAAAAAAAAACAAACGTCTTACAGTTACAGAGTTCTATATATGGAACAGTTACTTTCAAGATTTGCATTAGTTTTAGACTTTTAGTCCACTTATTAAGTTATAAGTTTATAACCAACCATTACTAGTCCCCACCAATGATGTCACAATCACGTATAGCTGCTGAGACAAACTCACACCACTGACTCTTATCGTTTAAATGATAATTGGTTCTTTCTTTTACGTGAACGTGAATATAACTTCATATATTAGATGTCTAGCTCTAGATTCACTCGAGAATCATATTTTTGGTTCCTTGAGTTGTATATAATGAAAAAGGTATATAATGAAACAATATATCCAGGATTTTATTCTATTATCCGTATTTAGTTTCCGTATCTACAATCAAATTCGAATCTTGAACTTCTTTTTTCTATAAATATAATGTCACATCAAGAATCTATTTATCTTCCCAAACATTGGGTATTTGAGCGCACAAAATGCAAAGTACAACCAATGATGTGATACATATTTCTATTTATAGATTTTTAAATGTTTTATGCTGAATTAAATAACAAAAGTAAACTATAACAATTTGAAAATAAATACAATAAACAACATAAAACCACTTTTCTTGATTTCACAACTTCATTCAAAAGCTGTGCTAAAGAACCTACTCACCACATTCTCACACAAAATCTGCAGAACCTTAACATTACTTGGCTTCACACATCTCGGCATCTTAAACTGGCCAGCAGATGAACCAAGCCCAAGAAAATGTTCTTGAACCTTCCTGAAAGTTCCCTTCTTGACAACTCTCAGCTCCAAAGCTCCAATAGTCTTGCACTTTCTTGAACTCATATAACCAGCATCAATAAACCCTTTGTCTAAACAGTTGCAACAATCTTGAAGAACGTCATCCTCTGTTTCACCTGAAATCTCCCAATATATAACGTAATGTCCTGGCTCTGTCTTTACATCAACGTGGCTTGAGAAGTCGATGACTTCGATCTTTTCTTCTGCCAGCCTCTTTGCTGCCGATTCTACAGACATCTGAAGGTCTCTTTCGGTGTTCTTGTCGATGCTGATGGAGAGAATCAGGTTCCTCCTGCATATGAACTTGAGCTGAGGAGTGTTGTTGTAGAAACCAACGATCTTCACCACGTCTCCAAGTCGGTACCGATACAACCCTGCGTAGTTTGTGATGACAACCTCGTACTCTTCTCCTATCTTGACTTCAGTTAAACCAACCGGTGGTCTCTCCTCTGTTTCCTCTGTTTCAGACACAGGGAGAAACTCGAAGTAACCAAGATTCGGAACCACAGCAAACGTAGCTTCCTCTGGATACAGTCTCGGTGTAACGTTAGCAGCAATCCATCCTTCGGAGCTGCCGTAGTCATGACTCACAAGAGGTAGCTCACCAGCGTAATGTCTCAGCTTCTTCACATACGGCTCCATGGAGCCAGTCATGATCCCATAAACATACTTCGCGTTCGGGAACAGAGCGGGGATCAACCCGTACCAGTTGCTCAAACTCGTACACTTGGCTCGTATCGTCTCCGCTAGCTCAGGGTTAGGAGCTCTGAGCAGCTTGGCCATTGCGGTACGTACCGAAGGGACGGTGATACGGCTGCTCAAGATGCCGTCTTCTATATCGGTAACGATCTCTTCCCAAAGCTGTTCAAAGGTTCTAAACGCGTGAACAAGACCGTGAGCGAAGGAGGCGAAGACGTACTGCACTTGGTCTCTGAAGAGGATTCCGGATAAGAGATGGCAATACAAGGCTTGATGGACATCAGGACTGAAGATAACTTCGTCGGGACTACAGCAAAGGGATTGTATAGACTTCATCCCTGCTTTGAAGTTAGGGTTACGGTAAACGTTCGTGGTTGCTGTTCCGACAGGGACACCTCCTGTTGATATGTATTGCTTGCTGCTGAAGATAAACTGCAAAGCTCTCCCGTTGTCATCAATGGGGAAGTCTCTGTATAAATTGAAACATGAACCATGTTTTAAAGACAGAACCTACTTAGTTGTTACACTTTATGTTGGCCTAGTATTAACTTGACATGGTTTGGGCTTTCATACCCAAAACTTTGAAAAAACATATGTTTTAGTTTTTTTTTTCACATATTTTGAAAATACTAAATTTTGATTATAAATATCTTATTTTTTATTATTAATTATTTCTCATGATTTTCAGCCAATCAAAATTCAATAAACTAATTATTTTTTATTTTTAATATACAATTATTAACTGTTAAAATGGTATTGAAAAAATGCAAAAATTGCTTCTTTTTTTTTGAAGCAACTTTTTAAAAACACAAAATCATTTACATACGGAGAAAGTATAAAACAGAGGAAAGTGTACACACTATACCTGTTTCTGAAGGCAAAAGCAGTACGAAAGAGCTGTAACGTGTTCTCCATTAACTCATCAGTGAAAGGAATAAACTTTGGGCGACCTTGACTAGTCCCAGAGCTGTTGAATACAACAGAAAAAGATTGAGATTCTCATTCACTAATCTCTGAGAAACATAACCAATCATATATCTTATAAAACCTTAAGGAAATGGCTGGAACGGGACGGGATGTGAGAATAGGAGAAGTGTCACCGTCCACCATTCTTTTGATGTAAGGCTCTAAGTCAAGATCGGTGACTAATGGAACCAATGCTTTGAAAGATTCAGGGTCATTTGTTGTGTTTCCGTTGAGTCCAAAGTTTCGTAAGTAGACGGCGGATTGGTTCTTGTGTAGAATGTCTTTGAGGGTTTGTTTCTGGACTTGATCAGCGTTTCTTGTCATTTCATCGAACTCGTCAATGACTCTGTTCATGTTGAAAGTCTCAACCTTTTTCTCCAACATCTTGAATCTAGAAAATAATGAGCAACAATGGCAATCATTTATGTTTCAAAAAGAAAACAATGGCAATCATTTCATTAAAAAAGCTGGAGACAAAGCGTATTAGATTCTCATATTTAGCAAAAGACGGCAGAGATTCTGACAGATTTGCAGATAGCTAGAGAGATAATATAATGAAAAAGAAACTTTAAGCAAAGTTCAAAAAAAACTTTAAGCAAAGTTCAAAAAAAAAAACTTTTAAGCTTAAAACGGGATAGAAATGAAAAAAAAACTTATTATTTTCTGACAATTTTTTGGGAAACTGTTATAGTTAAGGACTAGGAATCATATGATGAACCAACCGTTTTGTGAGGAACCCAATAGTTTCCTAGAGGGTCATAATCAGATTCAGAGCCCCCAAGCGGAATCTATCAGATTGGGTCGTAGGAGAAGTAAAGAGACTGAAGACTTTAAAAAAAATATTTTCTGAATAAAGGAAGAGAGAGAAAAGTCAACGAGTTCGGACACGGAGTAATCAGAAACTGTACTTTTTTAAAACCGAACATCAGAAACTCAGATACGTACAGTAAAAGATTCCCGATGAAGAGAGGGAGAGAAAGTGAATACCTGCCTGGTAGCTCTGTAGCTTGGTGGAAGAGAGATAGAGAGAGATAGAGAGAGATATGAGTGAGAGAAAGACTTGGAACAGTTTTAAGTGATTTTGGAAAGTCAGAGAGGAGCTGTGAATTTATAGAGACGACTAACAACCCAAAAAGTTTTTTTATTTTTCTTGTGAAGGCGACTGATTAGTGAAAGCCCTTTTTTTCTGAGTCGCGCCAATTCTCGCCGACTGAGGATTTCAGTTTCTTTTCTTCTCCGACCAGATTTTGTACTGATCCACAAAGGAAGTTGAAAATCCCAGAAGACTTTACGTATATAACCTTATTATTAAATCATTAAATAATATAATAAATGAATCTAGCTACATTATATATTTTCGGGATTTCAAGATCTCTCACGTCCAAAAAACATAAAATGAAATTTTTGATTCTTTAATTGGGACTACAAAAAAATTTCACAGAAGAGATATTATATATCTCATAAATATTAATTAATTACTAATTTATAAAAAGAGATAAATATTTTTTCTCCCAAAATTTTATTACTAAAAGAACATTACTCCCATTTAAAATATATAATATCAGATATACTTCATAAATTAAAACAAGAATACTTCAAATATCTATAAACTAATAAAATATTTAATTTATTTCTTTGTGTACCATATTTTATTATCAATATATGTTTGTATAAAACTATATAAGAATAAATTAATTGTTTATATGGGTCTAAAACCATCACTATCAATGGGTTTTTATCTTGAATATCTCATAAATTTTATTAATTTTTAATTAATGTTTTAATAATTTTGATATATTTTTTTTATTTTTAATTAAATATTAATAAATTTATCAGAGATTGAAAGTGAGGAATCCTCCATGTGGATATTTACCTCTCTCTTTTCTTCTTCCTAAATCTTTTTATGCATTTTTTTTTTGAGAAAAGGGCTTTAATTCTTTTTGTGTTTGTATGTCTTATTTGTTTAAGTTATGACTATGTTTTTTTTTTTTTTTTTTTTTTTTCTTTCCTTACTTTTTTTTTTTTTTTTTTTTTTTTTTTTTTATATTTCAGAGCTCAGGTAAGTTATGACTATGTTTCACTTTAGCTTATGTAGTTAATTCGATTTTTATTTTTATTTGTTTTAATCAGTCCTCAAAATCAACCTAATCGACTATGAACATGTTTGATGCGCAATAATTTCCATTCAACTGTCTGTTTTTTTTTGATAAATATGTTGTGTTTAATTTGTCTTTTTTTTTTCCCTTTAATATCGAGTTCAACCTTAATCTCCGTTTCCATACATGATACATCCAAAGAACAAACCGGTAACTATTCTAATTTTCTCTATGCTAATTCATTTGCTCAAACTTTAAAATGTAGTTATAGATTAGTTATTTCAGATTTATAACATGTACCTATTACGTCAAGTCGTCAACCATAAATTATAGCATTTGAATTTATGTACAAAGTTGATATGTGCTGCGTTTAGCTTTTGCGCTGTACTCGCGTTCCATATGGGCTAACGTTAACATGCAAGTGATTATGATAAGACGAGTAAGTAAACGACACACAATTTCTTCAACAAGCATAGTTATTTATTCCAGAAATCATACATAATGATGTCTTTATGCATTTGTTATTAGGTCATCGAATATTTTTGACTATAGTGGTCCCATTGAGGCATGGATTAAATTATGCTGCTTGTTTTACGTACATAAGACTTCTTAATTATATGTTGTTTTGCTTTATAATTAGCTAATAGAATCACACATTAGATATCGGATATATATTTAACTGTATGCTACATGCAAGCTAGAAAACTAGTTTTTCTTTACCTATGAAAACAAGTTTTTTTTTTTTTTTTTTTTTTTTTTTTTTTTTTGTAACTGCCTATGAAAACAAGTTGATATAGAATACACACATGACAAATTTTCTATTTTATTTTTTCAAAAAAAATTATACTTTATAAATTTACTTGAAAGATGTTGTTAAGCTTTATAATTAACCAATGGAATCACACATTAGAAATCGGACTTCCAGATATATATTTGTAAGTGTATGCTACATGCTGGCTATAAGAACTAGTCTATATAACTTGTTTAAATCCTTTCTAAGACAATATTTGCCTTTGTATGTTTGGCGTTTCTATATTTTTTTTGGTAGAAACTACAATCTACATTGTTTATAAACAAGTAATGAGTTACTCATTTATACATAATATGATCCGAAAAGTTTATACCAGACGGACAAAGTATAATGTCATAACAATGGAGGCCTTGTCATGACTCCATTACTCATAGTCATTAGTGACAAACCCAAACTTCTTTTTGCACAATGACCTAAAAGGGTCATGCGAAAACGACCCTCGTGTTACACAATTAAGATTCCGGCCACTTTTTATTTTCTATCGCGCTTATGATCATCCATTTTTTTTCAAGTCATTTCTTTATGTCAATGATAGACACATCGTGTGAACAAATTTTTCATTCGACGGCTAGCCGAAATTTCAAAAGTTTTTTTTTACACTTTGTGCTCAACAAATTATTTATTTTTGGTGTAAAACAAATTAAAATTTTCGTAATACTCCAGCATGTTTTCGAAATACTCTACCATTACATTTACACGTGTTGTATATTTTAATATGATATGTCGACATACCATTTATTTTAGTGTTCAGAATACTGAATATTCGGTTGCTCAAAAAATTAAGAATACTGAATATTCGACCGACCGAATTAAATTAGCCATGAAAGTTTTAGTTAAGAGTAGCTGGTGAGTTTCAGTTTTATTCCGAGTCGACCTCACGATGTATCGAGCAAGGTCAGTGCTGAACTGCCCAATCCGACATTTTCGTGTGGGGAGTGTTTATTAATTAATTCTGAGTTTACATAATTTAATTTTCTCATTTGTGAGATATATATATATATATATATATATATAAATAAAGCTAAAGGGATTGTGGATTGGTTGTGGACGTCAACTTTTTATTTAACAATGATTGATAAAGGGAGATTGTGTAGATGTTATCGGCTGTTAATCACCTGCCGACCATTGAGAAGTAAATGTACTGAATCTCGCTAAATTTCGGCCTAATTTTGTGTCGAAAGTATAGGTTTGTTTGGTTTGGCTTTATTGCATAACTAGTTGGTTCATGCATGCAAATACTCTTCAATAATGAACTAAGGATTATTTGTAACTTGTTTTCTTTAGACTTTAATAAATACTAGATCTTGATCAGCATTATCGTGCGGTTTTTTTAGAATACTAAAATATTTTAGGTTATACAATAAAATTAATCAATAAATTAATATAATTTGATGTTATATATTATCTAACTTTATAATAATGTTTGTGCTGCTTATAATATTATTACTAAAGTTTTTTTATAAATTTGTATTCTGTATCATTTTTGAGAAATTATCAAAAATACTACAAGTTAAGTACCACTTTTTAAAAATATTCTCATTCAAAAATATACAAACATTTTTGTTTATGCCTTAGTGATTAGTGTTTAGGATTTAATACTACGGGGTTTGGGTTGGGTTTATATATATTTTATATATATTTTAAAAAATTAGTTTAATATTATTTTATCACAAATTTATGTTATTTTTGAAAATAGTCATTAATTAGTGGTAAATATGAAAAGAGGTATCAAATTTGTGGTATAATTGAAATTTCCCCAACATTTTTTTACAACATTTTTATGTAGCAATACTAATTTTCTTATTTTTTGGTTTATTTCTAAATTTGAAATATATGTGGAAATTAAATTAAGTTGGACCTACATACTACAAAAGCAGATTTAGGCTATATCATTAGGGGTTTGTACCAATAGTTTCACAAAGTTCCAATAGTTACATCTTAAATCCCTACCCACATGTTAGGCTATATTATTAGGGGTTTGTACCATTTAGAGGCAATGCTTGCATAGAGACCTTTAGACCATCCACAATAGAGGATTTAAATGAATCCTAAGCACATAATCCTAAGCAAATACCAATACAATAATAATATAAAATCTAAACAAGTTAAGGAGCAGTTCCTAATTAAGGATTAATTATGATGAATCCTTGTTGACGTGGGAACCAAAACTACAGGTCCTTCTTCGTTTTCGCTTTTTCTGATCTCATGAACTGGGCCTCGCTTGCTGCGCCGTGGAGATGATGCACACCGGCGCTGCTCGCTACGATCTGGATCGATCGGTATCATCTTCAGGCCTAGCCCTCGCCATAATTTCTTCTCCATTACTGGAAATCTCGTGTTGGGCTGTCATCTGAGAGAAGCTAACAATGGCGAAGAGAGAGATCAGTAGCACTCTTAGAAATCTTAAGGTATGTGTTTGAAGTGAAATAATCGTATAATTAGAATGAGATTTCGTTATTATTATTAGCTGAATGAATTCGAGCTTGAATTAACTTTTAGTTTGATTCTCGGACGAGTCACCTGTTTTGTTTTTTGCATCTAAAAGCTTAAAAGATTTAACCTTTAGAGCTTCGCAACCAGTTATAGCATTTATTTGGGAATTGGAACTAAAGTTTCAGTTTTTACTGAAGGAGTTGCAGTATCAAATCACGCAGAACTTAGTTGGTTGTGAATCTACGTGTCTTTTTCTTTCATACTCATAACGAGATTAAGTTGGTTTATCAACGAATAATGAGTGATGCTCTTTGACTATAGTTTATGCAAAGGTCTGCTTTGAAAGATGAGAAGAAGAAGATTGATGATGATGAGGCTAATGCAAATTTGACAAATAGTAATTATTCAGCAGATTGAAACTGAAGCTTCTTCTGATGAATCAACGGAAACAAAACTGTGTGCTGAAACACAGAGTTACTTGGAGTTGCTTGGAAAAATTATTCAGCAGATTAGCAAAACATATCAATAACTAGTATGTATATATGTTTTGTCAGTCTCATTGTCTGAGTTTGTATGCTTGTGATAATCTCTTTTTATAGATTGTCCGAACAGAAAGTACATCTGAAATCTGGAGATTATATGCAAGATGGAGTAGAATCAAAGGAGACCTTATGGTATGCAGCGAGGCATTGTTGAAACAAGTGCGCTCATATCAGGTTATGATCGTCAAGTTGAAAACTTTAGTTTTGATGGGGAAATTGGTAACGCTCATTCATAATCCGCAAACTTTGAAAAGGATTGAGAAATCTTCCATACACATTTGATCATATTACATGTTAAATTTTTTTTTATTCCTAATGACTCTAAATTTGAGAACACCATTGGACATTCTATTTTAATTAGAGTCTTTAGCTATTTAAAAATATATATTAGTTTAATAATCCTAAAGACTCCAATGGTGGTAACACTATTGGAGATGTTCTTAGACCTAGTGTTTTTTGTAGAGAAGCCATCATTGGAGAGAGAGATCTGAACTTCATAAAAGAGAAGATCTTAAACTTCTTTGCTTTCATTACTCTGTTTATTGTTTTTCTTGATTATCATTTATTAAAGTATTATTCAAACCATCATGACTATGTTTCTCATTAATATGCTTGAGTAAGCATCCTATTAGATTTAGGTTTCTCATAAGGTTGAATCATGTATTGCTAATATGATTATTGTTAGGGTGTTTAAAATATAGTTCTTACACTAGTTTCACTCAATGCTAACTTTAGGATTGATCACCCTTTAACTTAGATCTTAGGATTTATGACATCTAACAAAAAAACTTATCAAGACTTAAAAATTCATAAATATTTATATTTATGATGTGAATAATAAAATTAAACTTCAAATCCAACGTAAACCAAAATTAAAACATCTTAT
Organism: Hirschfeldia incana; assembly: GCA_026261945.1. Lineage (NCBI taxonomy): Eukaryota > Viridiplantae > Streptophyta > Magnoliopsida > Brassicales > Brassicaceae > Hirschfeldia > Hirschfeldia incana. The sequence continues at coordinate 939,508 of JABCMI010000040.1, read as the reverse complement.
TAAATAAAACTTAGTTTTCAAAGTTACTAATTAACATGACTGCGACACATGGCGGTTATATATTTTAGATTGCGACATGTGTGCAATATATTTAACATTTATATACTGAGATTGATTTTCCTATTTTCCTATCTTATTATATAAAGATAAAGATAATTTTCCTATTTTCCTACTCAATCTCATTAAAATAATTATTTTCGTAATTATCCTTTTACATTGATTTTCCTATTTTCCTATCTTATTAAATAAATAAAAGATAATCTTCTTACAAAAATTTTGTATAGATTTTTTTTAAATAGTAACTTACGTTTTATACAAATCATATATACTAATTTTCCTACTCTCATTATAAAGAAAATACAATCTTATTAAAAAATATATCAGAATCTGTATAAACAAACATACTAAGATAACAATTTTTTTTAAATAACTAAATAGTATTTTTACATTTTAAAATCTTTAAAAATATAATTGCAAAATATTATTTGATAGTAATTGTTTTTAATATTGTAACATGTGTTAGAATATCTCATGATTAAAAATACATATACTAAGAAAATAACAAACGAATTTTGAAAAATTAAATTTCAAATGTATTTAATAGGAAATTTATTTTTTTTAAAATTATTTAATAGTAATTTTCTAGAAAATTTCCTTTTTAAAATCCTAAAGAAAAAATAGATTTGTAAAATAACTTTTTTAATACTAATTTTCCTTTTCTAATATCCACAACAAAAGATAATTGTAAGACATTTTTTTATATTAATTTTTATTTTACAATTTCGACATTCGTTAAAATATCTCATAATTGATAAAATATATAACAAGATAATAAAAATATTTTATGAAGTAACTTAGAATTATTTAATGACATTTTCTCTACTTTCTCATTTTCAAAAACTTTAAACAAAAATTTGTCAATAATTTATTTAATTATAATTTCAGTTTACTAAATTTTTAAAGGAAATATATTGTAAAAATTTGTTAGTAATTATTTGATAGGAATTTTCCTTTTCTAAAATCTTAAACATAAGAAAAGAAAAATTTAATAGAATGTTTAATATGTTTTATGAATAATTAATTTCCTATTTAAAAAATCATAAACCAAACGAAACACTAAATATTTACACATATATATGCTATTAAAATCAATAATTTTGGTTTTCAAAATCATAAACCAAAATAAATTATAATTATTCATATATTGATCAATATATGTGATTAAACTTTCTTATATATTGTCAAGATATACAAGAAAAATATAGGTGAGTTTTTCTGCATGTTCTTTCACATCTTCGCATGTTATCTTTTTTGGGTGTCACATATTGAAAAAATAACTAGATATTCTGATTTTCACATAAAATTGATGTCGAAATTTTTAAATAATATAATTGTCATGATGTCGTACATTAGTTATTGTTACAATTATACTTAGATGTTTGTACATATAGATGTAGGTGTGGACATGAATCGGATATCCAGGCTTTTGGAGATATTTTGATCAGATCCATTTTGTCATAATACTTAAGTATTCGATCCAATTATACTTAGGTGTTTGTACATATAGATGTAGGTGTGGACATGAATCGGATATCCAGGTTTTTGGATATATTTTGATCAGATTCATTTTGTCATAATACTTAAGTATTCGATCCAATTTGATATGTAGCCACCCAGATATTTGGTGTTCCGAATATCCAAAAAAATTATTTTTGACTAAATATCCGATTCAATCTGTAAAAATAAATTAAAAATAAATAAAAATTCTAAAATAAGATAAAACAATAATAATATTTTATTAAAAAATAAAAAAATCTATTAATTTTAAAAATTCTAATAAACAGCTTAATAAATTTAGCAAATAAAAATAGTGTAAAATTTATATAAAATATAATATTTATATAACTTATATATATGCATAAAATGTATCGAATCAGATATTCATTCTTAAAATTATTAGTATTTATGATTTGCTTCATTTTGACTGATATTTTATATAGGTATTTACTTTGCTACGTAGAGTTACAGATATTCAAAAATTATGTTCAAATCGAAACAGATAAAAAATCGAGTCAAAATTTATGGTTATTTTATCCAGCTTTATATAGATGTTATGTTGTTGTGACTAAGTTAATGTGACTATTATACTTATGTGTACTGTTATAGATCCTCGAAGTTTGCAAGAAGACCTTTCGAACTGAAAAGATTTCAATTTCCTATAAGAGCTATATAATGACTATCAACAAGAGCTAAGGTTAAGCTTAAAAAGTTAGTCTATTTGCCAAGTCCTGTCTTACAATTATACATCGAACTATCTAGAGTCAATACAACTAAAGAGCTTCAGATTTTAAAAATATAGCGACAATAATGTTTTACAAAATATTATATAGAAGTTATAAAGTCACACCATGAATACTAATACAAACAAATTTGATGTTTTCTTTAACAATTTATTTTAAATTTAGCTAACTATCAATAAACCATATTGATTGGTGTTGTATAACATTATATTTTGAATTGTGTTGTTTTTTATTTTGTTTTACACAATATAAACAATATAGAGAGTTCACAGTTCTATATGTTTCGATCAACTAGAAACCATATTATTTTGAAAAATAATTAAAAATGAAGTATTTATTAAAAATAAAATATCAATATACCATTGCAAACATCATGAATATTGAAACAGAAATATAAATCAAAATTTATAAACACGTTATTGTTATTAAAATGTCACGAATATATATAGAAAATCCAAGAACTAATATGAAAAAAATATTTTCATTCTTTTATATGTTTTTGAAATTAAAATATCAAATAAAATTCGTGCAACGCACAGGTCCATATCTAGTTACTAATAAATTTTGGTAACAAAACTGAAAATCCTAACATCTTTATTAAAAAGTTTACAAAACAGATTTTTAAAACATAATTAAAAACTAAAAACAAAAGTAAAAGTTATCTATTGGTTAACCAGTGGTTCAACCGGGTTCCGGGTTTTAGTGATTTTTTTGGTTTTATAGGTACAAATATTCTTGACAAATTATACTATGTAACTAATAAACAAATATAATATGTCGTAAACTTTAAGAATAAAGTTTAAAAATAATTTATGAAATGCATCTGATACAAGTGTATAGTTACACTACTTGATATATTTAATATAATTACCAAAATTATATTATATTAAATTAATATTAGTTACAAATATAAATACAAAAAACACAAATATTAAAACTACATCTCTCAAATAAAAAATAAACACAAGTGATCATGAAATAAAATTTAAACAAAGTGAGAAATAGAGAAAAACAATATCTTGAGTTTTTGACGTGGAAATTAAAATTTGTGAATTTTGTAATTAGCTTGTGAGTTGCAGATATGTCAAAAGAAAAAGACAGAGATGATACTTTATTAATCTGTCATAAATTTTATTTTTACTTTCAAAGAAAGAAGAAAAGTTAATTGTTTTTTTAACAAACTTTTGGTTTATATATGAACCGGGTTTTGGTCGGTTCATTAGGTCGCCGGCTTTCAGGTTTTTGACGGTTTAATATAGGTTTTTAATCAGTTCAACTTTAGTTTGGTTGGAGCATATTAACCCAATCCAAATTGTTGCCAGGTTCATGGTCCAACCTGTCTAACCGTCCGGATTTATAAACACAGGTTTTATATCGATTTGATGTCAGGAAATAAAACATTTGATTTGGGTATAGACGTATAGTAGAGAAATGGAATGAATTAGACGATGGCGCAAGGAAGCTATACACCTTACGATCTCAGAGTACGTTAGCATGGAGCTATTTATCCAGCGCCCATGCAGCTCAACGCAGCACAAGGTCACAGACTCACATTGGTTGAACAGTTGAGCATAACAACTAATTTAATTATATAAACCACAATTTAAATACTTGCAACTTTGGCTCAGCCTCTCACTCTTGCGTTTTAGCCTTGTCTTCATATGTTTATTTCAATTTGAAAGCATAAAAAACTACCTATAAACTTTTCAGTTGCCTGTAATTTTTTTCTTTGTTGATAATCAATCAGTTTTAAAATTTCAGCAAAAACAAAATACTTGCAACAACGTACGTATATGCTTGCAACTAATTTAATCATCTAAACACAATTTATGTAGTTAATCAGACTTTTAAATGAACGTATAGATAAAGCTTTTCATAAGAGAAAACAAAAAGATGAAGTCAGAAACTAACGTTGTTGCGAGGTGGACTAGAGCTTTTCTTATCACCAAGCGAGTAGTGTACAAAAGTTGCCAATGCACCAACCGCTCTCTTCTCTTCCCATACCTTGTGTAGAAGGTTTAGCTTAAACACGGAGGATTTGTAGCCCCAGCGTGTATATATTATAAAGATGTCTCCTTCATGCTCTGCCATCAACATTTTCCTCGGAGATACTGGAAACGCAGGTCTCACTTGAAGAATATTCCAGGTTTTCTTAGACGGGTCAAGAACCCCAAGGAGGCCGGAGGGACTGAGACAATAGAAGATACCATTTGAGAATAAACAATTGTCCCAAAAAAAACGTTCCCTGTGGTGCAAAGGTAACGGGAGCTCTAAGTGATGGGTGGTCCAAACGGATTCACCAAGCTGCCAAGTATTGATCACAGAAGATGTGATGCCCCTATGAAACCTTGTGTAACGGCTGAGTGAGATCACCAAACAACTAGTTGATGTTGGAGCGGCTGAGAAGGCCAGGAAATAGTCGTCTCTGGAATAGCATGACCCCTTGGGTAGGTAGATGCGCTCCCGGGTAAACGGGTTTAGAAAGAATATCAAATCCGAAGGGCTCTTTCTTGACACAAGCAACCAACCATCCCTAGAACAATAGAATCTAAATCCCTTTAGATCTTGAAAATTTAGATTATATGTTGCAGACCTTGATGGGTCCAAAAGAACGTAGTTTCCGTCATCTGATGATGATCCTCTTTGTGGATAAAAATGCAAAGGACGCGGCTCTAAGTTCTTGACAGAAACTGCTACTTCAAGCCATGACTTGCAAACAGTAGAAGCTATTATAAGGTCTTTCAAACCGAGATAGGACAGTATCTCGTACAGGAGATCTGACGGAATATTCAGATCCCACGATCCTGTAATACTAATACCCTTCTTTGATCCACCATCTCTTCTAGCTTTTTCAGTGTACCTGCTGAAATTTATTAGAAGAAAAAAGAAGTAGATGAATTCGACGTTTCTTATTGATATTTGAATGTTGGTACAGTGAAAACTAGAAACTCCAATAAGCGTTCGTTCCTTTGTGCAACAGTTACGTACATAACGTTGGAACGAACACAAGCGTATACAAATCTAAACCTAGTATAGAGATCATAAACCCTGGAATTTCGATTAAACGAGGGAAACTGCTTTTAGTAAACTCACGACTGGAGCGGTTTCTTTCTTGAATTGGTCATTGTGATCGGGGGAACAACGACGGCTGTGTATGCTATCAGCAAATTTGATAGCCACACGGTTTACGGCTAGGTCATTTATGTAGGTAGTTTTTTATTTGTTTGGAATTTTATTTTCTAACTGACCCATTTTATTTTAAAGATTTGCAAGTAATAATTTTATAGCTACTTTGCTTTTTCGGCAATTAATATTTTTAAAATAGTTATTTTGTATCCTTGTCAGAATTGAAAAACTATATTAGTAGAACCTCTATAAAATAATACTCAATTGGACCGGTTCATAATTTAACTCAAATTGATAAACTAATAAGATAATATTTTTTAAAAATTATATGTAAATCTATGATTTATTAAAATTATAAATTAATAATTTATATGCATACATATTTAATATAGATAAGAACCTATTATTATCTTATTTGTTTTATATTCAAAGTGAAATTATCTTTATATTTTATTAACACTTAATATATTTTGATGAGATTTAGTAATATTATATCTAAGTTCAGGTTTAAGTTCTATGTATTAATTATTATATACACCATATAATAAAGTTGATATAAATTTCAATTTTTTTTTAAATAGCAATTAAAGTTTATACACTAAAATCAAATATTTTTCTTTTCTTAGAATAATTATATCTTAAAATAAGAAATCTAATTAAGAAACTTTTATAAATAATATCTTTATAAACGAATAAAATTTTAAAGTTTCAACATTATTAACTTACAGAGGTTCTACTGTATATTCTAAAAATAAAATTTTGGCTTGGTGTGGAACAACGGTGGGATTGCCTCAGTATATCAGTGTATGCTAGCTATCTCCAAATTTGTCGAAACAATGGTTAGATGTTTCTTAATAATACTTATATTAATTTGATTCGAAAAAATGCAAATAAGAATCCGATTACTAAATAAAACGATAAAAAATTACGTTAAGATTTGGTATGATGAATTGGTATGATGAATAGTGTTAATTCACACTATACTAAGTCTAGTGTAATACTGAATCAAATTTGATGGAATAATATTATATTGGATATTTTATTAGAGATAATGTGTTTTGATGTTTTATTAGAGTTGACCTAAATCTCAAAACAAGTGTAGCGTTGATAAGGGAGGGGCACATGGGTAGGGGTGGACAAAATATCTGTAAATTTTGATTTGATTCGTTATTTGATCGATCCGATCCGAAAAATCCGGATATCTGTAACTCTACAAATCGAAGCAAATACTAAAATTCAATATCCGTCAAAACCGAAGCAAATCACAAATATTAAAATTTTGGAAAGCGGATATCCGATCCGATCCGGCAATATATAAATACATATATATCTTGATTATATTTAAAGTTTTATATGTATAAAATTATGTAATTACTATTCTGATATATGATTTGAAAAAATTTATTTACAATATTACTTATATAAAAGTAGTACATAAAAGAAAAAAAATATATTATATGATAATTATGATTTTTTTCTTAAGTTTTGTGTTATTATAATTGTTAGCTAAGTTTAAAATTTTTATAAAATATGTAGATTTACTAATTCTTTTAATTTTTATCTTATATATCACGTAAAAAATACATCATACAAAACAAATCTACATCGAAATTTTAAGATTACTTGTATTAATCAAAATATATGAGATATCCGTAAGTATTCGCAAATATCTGCAAATATCTAATTATTTTTCGGATATCCGTTTTTCCGAATATCCGTATTTCTCCTAAGCAAAACAAATACAAAAATTAGATATCCGTAACATACGAAGCAAATCACAAATACCTTAAAAACTCGGATATCCGATCCGTGCCCAGGCCTACATGGTTAGGAATGGCCTTCGTCACTGATCTGATGATTGTTATATTCCGTTCCATTCAGAAGATGATAAAAAAGTCTGGTAAGCAAAATATGAAATATAGAAAAAAACATAGGTCATTGAACTATTTCCCTCGCATATTGTGGGTATCTTTTCTTTTTGGTTTTATATCCATTCTCATTTCTGAACCAATCAAATTTTGATATACATATTTTTTGCTGAGTATTGAACTTTTTGTATGTTTAAGGACCTTGAAAATACAAGGTGGCTCTACATTATTTCCGACTGCAACATGCATGTTCGAGTCATGTTTAACAGATTATTAAGTTCGAAAATAAAATGATTGATGCAACTGATCCAACGGCTAATACCTCTCACTTGTTTGTAAAATAGCCACCTAATAAAGATTACATCAATCGTTCAATTAACAACTATAATTATACAACAAATCATTCATCGTACATTCAACAACCGAAGTACTCCAAAATAAAATAAGTCAAGCATATATAGACTACTCTAAAATTTGTGTGGTTTATAATCTTGTATTCATTTGTTGGTTAATGAAAGTAACCGTTGAGCCAAAAAAAAAACAAACGAAATAAATCTTAATATACTATAGTTATCAATCCAAACCATAAACTTATGCCAAAGTAAACCGAACATAGTTTACAAAAAAGAAAGTAAGCCGAACTTAATTGTTTAGAGCGTGTAAACAAATTACCTATACAAAGCAGCAAATGTTTTAGGTTATAAAACGCCATCATATTATACATGTATCTTTTTCTTTTGAAACCACATGTCAGATACGGAAATCCTTTTCAAAAAGTACAAATATCTACTGATTAGCCGATAATCACGCTGATCAACACCAGCTATCAGTTAAATTAATCAGAAAACAACATAGGATGAAAAGAGACGTGAATCATTGTTAAAAAACACAGAAACAAATAAATTGGAGAGAATTGTTTGAAAATAAAATAAAATAAATAAATATATTGGAGAGACTCATAAAGTCATGATGAATAATATTTGAGCTTGGCTGCAACTCTGTCAGTCAGCCCCACCATAAGACTCCAAAAGATGAATTATCTAGCAAAAATTGTTTTGTAAAAGTCATAAAAAAGATGCTCCATCACATGGCGTTGTAAGGCCATCGCATTATTTTAGAAACTTTCTAAGTATTTTTTTTTAACGCTTGATATATTATCCAATTACGGAGTAATATTACCGACGATTCTACATTCCATAATTTTACTTATCCTACAAAAATTCACGTTTGACTGCACCATTTGATATCTTTACGCCATGCTGTAGATTTTATGTAAGTCGCTCTCTACTAATTTGCATAACTTTTTAATCTCCAAGAATTTAAACTCAAATCTCCTATTGTAAAAACGTTAATAAATCATTAATCAAACCATTGGACCAATTAGACTTCCATTCTAATTATTTTTAACACAAACTTCATATTTAGTAAATATTCATTTTTTGTTAGTAAATATTAACTAATTTGTCAAATCAACGATTTTTTTTCTTTTTAATTTTAGTTACTCATATAAAATCATTTATTGATACTGATATCCTAACATTTATTAAACTAACCGTATGTTTGTCTTAAATATTATCTTATTTTAAATTGTTAGGTTTTATTTATTTATTTTTTTAGAAAATATTAAAATATTTATTCTATGAAAAGAAATTCTTATACCTAAAAGATATTTTAAATTCATCATCTTTTTTGTTCAAAAACCAAATTAGATTGTATTAATATTTTTAATAACCACTATATATTTGTAGCTTTTTTTATAATAGGTGTGATACTGATTAATACAATAAGAAATTCTGATTTTACCATAAATTTGATATCATTTAAGTTTATTTTGAAATGATGTCCATTTCATGAAACCTAAATTTAGGATAAAAAAATTTCTTAACGTAATTTGTAAATGTATAATAATCGTTTATAAATTGATCATCACCCTTTAAGTATTAAACTATAAAAAATAATATATAAATTATAAATTCAAATGTTAAGATGTTTTCTTGTTGAACATTTTTTTAAAAAGTGATAACCTTATGATATGACATTTTAAGTAATTTCTTAATACAACAACTCAACTTTGGTTAAAGTCTCGATTACATCCAAATTGAACCGTTTGAATATAACAAATTTGTCAGTTTTTTTCTCACCTAAAATTTTATTAAGAAATTAATCTTATCTAGAAATATAGCGATATCATTGTCCATGTAGATAAGAAAAGAAAAAAAAAGAAAGAAAAAGAAACGGTGAAAATCATGCTTTTAAAAATTTCAGCTGCGTGGTAAATAAATTACCGGTTATGACCAGTAATAAGAACCGGGTCTTGTACTATAAGACCAACACCTAAAACAAGAAGTCTCTTCACTTCATCATCATCTTCACACTGTTTCTCTTTCCTCCGTCGTCTGTATCCTCGTCTCTGCAGATACTCCGACAAACTTCTTTTTTTTTTCGTCGGATCAAAACACCAGAGAGAGATATGGCGTCAAGGAGTTACGTTGCCGGTTTCGCGTTATTCACATTTGTGTTCGCCGTCATCTCGTCTCTCGCCGGCGCTCAATCTCTAGCTCCCGCTCCTGCTCCCACCAGTGATGGTAAGTATCTTCTTCCACGATATTACATTCCCTTCTTCTTCTCTCTTTGTCTAGATCTGAATCCGGGAGTGTTTATTTTTATTCTCCAGGGACATCGATAGATCAAGGGATTGCGTATCTGCTAATGGTGGTGGCCTTGGTGCTGACTTACCTCATTCATCCTCTAGATGCATCTTCTTCCTACAGCTTCTTCTGATTATTTGTCTCTTCATTTTCATTTGTTCTTTTTTTTGTGTGGATAAAAATCCCGAGTATGGTTATTAATTTGCTCATGATTTATGTTTTTTCGTCTAGATTTATGATCGTGATGATGATTCCTGGAGACTGATGAATCTCTGTTGTTTTCCATCAGATTATGATGATTCCTTTTCTTCCATATTCAATTTATTCATCCTTTTTAATGTGTGTATGTGTTCTTTATCTGAATTATTAACTCTGAACAGAAGAAAAAAAGAGGGCCAAAAAAAAAACAAAAGAAAAGTAACAAATCCTGTTCTTGTTCAAATTTGTGGCCTCCCATAGAAATCTGAAAATTTCAAAATCAAATCTAGAAATTTCTTGCCGTTATATTCGATTTCGTTTGAATTATTCTTGTGGAAACGGCAGATACATTACTATTCTAAGTTCTATCTTTATGTTACACTTTTAGATGATGGAAACAAATATTAATGTAAATGCCAAATAATAAACAAAACAAATCATAGAGAAAACAACTATATAAAATACAATTGCACATGATAGCAACATTCAGAAGACCTATATAATCACGGAATTATTTATGTCACTTCACATGTTATATGCCCTTATCAAAAACCTGACTTTACTACGAACTGCACCCGAGCAGAGAGTGGCAGATAAGCGTAGTATAAGTTCTGTGTAAGGAAGAAAAGAGTTGGTTATGTTTCTTGTGCAAAGTGTTAAAATGTTATTTGGTTTAAGAACCCGATCGAGTGCAAAATGTCTCCCGTGCTTAACTAATGCAGGTTTTGTCTAAAAACTGCTGATGCTGTGGAGAAATCAGTGGGATTATGGAAGATGAAGTAAGGTACTTCTGACCTCAATTTGACGCCGAGTCTTTGCGCGCAACATCTAGTGGACAAGTAGCTGCAGCAGCAACAATATCAGCAGTGAAGTTTGCACCTATTATACTGCATTGCAGGGCCGGACTTGAGCATAGGCGAGAGAATCGACGCTTAGGGCGTCATATTTTAAGCGAAAATTTTAGTTGTATATAAGGCATACAAAAATTTACATGAATAATAAATGCAGAAAGTTTCAAGTAAGTTTAGAGTGTCAAGAAAAAATTAAAAATATTGGACCAGCGTTGCTGCATTGCCCTTGTTTTTTTTTCTTTTTTTTTCATTGCCCTTGTTTCTTAACCAATGAACGAGTGAGAATGCTTCTCCAAGTCTAAAAGTTGTTAAGATTCAGTCGTGAGACCAATGTTTACAATAGGAAGGCGCAAAGGAAGAGATACAAGCTAAGGAGCGTGCTATTGTTCCGACAACAAAAGTGGGACATAAGGTGTCAAAGATGGAGACTTCTCTGCGGTGCAGTCATCCATTACATTGCGGAAATAATCATAACAAGGCATGTAGAGCTCAACCTAGTAACATATTCGAAGAAAGAAAGTCCTAAGATCAATAGCTTGCAGAAGCAAACGGCTTTACCAAATAGTAAACATAATAAGAAACATTTTTTGTTTGTTAAAAGGACTCACGGTTGGAACAGGCTAATGCTAAACTTGCATTTGTACCTCTCCAAAGCCTGGAAAACACTTCATGCGTAAAGTTGTTCCTGTGAAAACTCTACTAATGAGTAAATAGCGAACTAGAAACCAAGACTAATAAACAACTCTTAGTTGAGGTAGCTTGCAGATTACGTCACAATTTTCATGACAAACTGCCTTCACAAACACTATACCAAGCTGGTCTATATGCTTTGTGAAGACAATATTGAGAACCAAGCTGGCTAATCCTAATAGCAATAAGTGTTATCTTTTTATTGACCCAATCTCACTATGATCATTTTACCAACAACCAAGTACGACTATCACCTAACAACACTATTATTGTTAATATTATTAGAAGAAGAAAAAAACAGACTAAGGATTTGGCATATTAAAGAAAAATCTTCCATCATTAACTTAGTTGATTCTTTTCTAACAACTACATAGTTAAGTTTATATACGTATTGATGATTAAAAATACGTTGTATAGTCTCTTTTTGATATAGTGTTTGTACTTACATCTGTTTATTCCCTGATTCGCGCGTATAAGTGCACAAGTTGGGAAAATAATACTTTTGTTTTCATTGTATGCTCTTTGCCTTGTTGCCTAAATTGACAACACATGCCAGAGAACAGCTGTATAAATGATAAACCTTTTTAATTTATACACCAATTTGATGATTTATAACCATTGGTTACCAGCTTTGAATTTACGAGATAACCGACCTTAAACCGGTAGCATCCCTACAAAGTGTAAAGCGTTTTGAGAAGGTTTGACATAAAGAAGATCTTATGTGGTCCAATAATCTCATTGGTACAGAGATTTTGTATGCAACTTGTCTCACCCCTCGATTTGATTTGGGCAACCTTTGTCTGAAAAAGACATTACCTTTTGCAACGTGATTCACTACATGGGCTTAGACCCACATCTAGTTACTCATTTGTGTGCGATATTACAAAGTCTTTTGAGTTTTACTGTGGAAAGACGATTGGTTGACATTGTTTTTATTGAGATAAACTTGGGTCTCCTCCTGCCACACACATTGAATGATCCAAATGGATGAATGGAGCGTTGCTTCTGAATGGAAAGAGGGTTGTAAGCAGTCTAGTCTAAGCACTTCGGGAAGCCACGATGGTCTGGTCCAATTTTAAAAGCAATGAAGAAACAATCTATTTCGTGACAAAAAAGAAAAAAGAGAGTAATCTGTTCAATTGGTCAAATTTAAATCTCGAACAGACCAATACTGTTGTTATTGCTGTTTAGGTGAATGGTCTTTTTTATTTCTAAAACATCACAGTTCTCAGACCTCTTTCTATTATTTTAAATATTCATACTATAAGAATTCTTTTTTAAAGTATACAATTACTGCTTGGCTATTTTGATTTTTACATGTCAAAACTGGAAAAAGAATGATGAAGAAAATGTCATAGTTAAAAATGCAGGAAAAGTCTATAATCCAATATTAAACATTCCCAAAACTAGTAGACGATGGGTGACAGGTTGAAACCATGTTAATAAATAAATGGCAGTTCCACAAAATATTTCTATAAAAAATTAAAAAGTAATATTAGGAAACGTCGTAACTGAGAAATCGATAAACTCGAAGAGATAATTACATAAATCATACTATTGGGGGAGTCAGGTAAACGAAAAGATCATGGAGTCTCCGTCTTCATTGGAAGACTCTTTCCTTTAAATTTCCAATCGCCAAGGTGGAAGTCAGTGGCCTTTGACAGAAAGACATCCAAGTTCATTGGCCAATACATTGTTGTCTTTCTTTCTTCTCACCACTGTTTCATTGCTTTACTTTTTTCACTTCTCTGAGTATACATAACATGGCAGTTGTGTTACAAAAAAAAAGAGTATACATAACATGGCTTCTGATTTGGTCTCTAATTTCTGAAACAAGAAAATGGCCATTTTTGTTAGTTTATAATTATATCTGATGCAGATAGATATTTAGAAATATTCTGAATATCTTACTATTTGTTTTTATTAATTATTTTAGATAACTATTTTTTTTTTATTTTAGGGTTTTATGATTTTATTATATATAGTCGTTTAAACTAAAGTTTGTATTCAGTTTATGATTTGATTAATAAAAGTTAAGACTTTTCTATTTTGTTCATTGTTTTCGGTAGATCACATGTGATTTCGACGAATTTAAGAAGACATTGATCTTAGGTATCCTTAGACTAAATAAGATCTTTGTGATTATCCTAGTTTTCCGGGTATTCTCAGAATCAACGGATCTTTAATCCTATTTTATAAAGCTTCCGCTACATCAATATCAGTATCGTACTTAATAAAAAATTAAAAAGTTACACAGTTATTTTGTGATGCTATTTAACAGATTTTAATTATTTTTATGTCACAATTTTAAAATGCACAATTTTTATGTCACAATTTTTAAAATGCTGTTTAACAGATTTTAATTATTTTTATGTCACAATTTTTATGTCACAATTTTAATTATTTTGATGCTATTTAACATATTTTAATTATTTTTAGCTATAATGTTTCTGATATTTCACATTCGTTTGCATGCACAAGAAAATGATGTTTGATAAACACCAAATTTTGTGTTGTTTAGTTTTGCTATTTGTGTCTGAATCAAATTAACTATTTACATATACATCTAACAATTTTTAATACAAGAAGGAGAAAAAGTGTAGTAATTGGTTGTCGCTGAAATTGTGAAGGTTGTTAAAGTGGAGACAATTTGTAGGGTTCCATATGATTCTATGAGTTGGTTCTTCACATTAATGGGCATTGTTGCTCTGACACCAATGCAAAAAAAAACTATACATGCCCATACATTTTTAAAAAAATTAACACAACAACATGTCTTCGTATGTAAACAGAATGTAAATTATATATTGAGTGATTTAGTCTTAAATCTTCATATAGTTATGAATCTTATGATCTAACATATTATTTTAATTTTTGTTTTAATCTTATTTATTGCTAAGAATTCTATATTTTTTTTGACAAAAAGAATTTGATGTTTTATGTATGAAAATTTGGGATCTCATATCCCCACTTGTGACTTGTGAGATTCATGCGAATGAACAAAAGACAAAGATTTACATTATATAAATCAATATAATCCATTGATAATATACGGTCTATATATTGCTTCCTTGCATAGTGACAAAACAAGATACTCTAAGAAAATTCAAAACAATACAACACCTTTCCAAAATCGCCCAATTCAAAACTCCTACATAGTCTCACATCTTAACGTCTAATACTATATTTACTCGCAAATACAAATTACAAATTCCCAATACGGATATAGAATCCGTTAACATTATTCTTCCAGCAGGCTCGTCCAAGTTGGTCCACCGGGAAAATGAAAATTGACGACCAACACGTCTTTATCATCCAAAAACTCATCACTCGTGAAAGACATTACAAAAAAAAAAATCCTGAAAAGAAATCTCACTCAATTCAACAAATGATCTTGGAAAAACTCATCGACATCCCACGGGCAAGAGCTTAAACCACCGATCACGCTTAATGGAAAACTCTCCGGATATTCACTAGAGAATATTGTGTTGGTGGTGTTCGGTAAGGACTGGATATCGTCTAGAAACAAGTGGTCAGTGGTAATTTCTGAATCCCACAAACAATCTCCACCACCAAACAGTTCAGACAAGAAAAACTGATCCGACAAGGAAGAACTCGCGGGAGTTTCATTGTCAACGGTCTTTGACTCGGTCAACGAGAGCCTGACAGGCTCCTCTGTGTCTTCATTGCTATTAAACCGGAGAACAGAAGTAGGAGAACATATGCTGGTGGACTGAGACTCCCTCGCCGACTCGCTACCTGAGACCGTTTCAAGGTCGATCACCGGAGGAGGAGGAGTCAGAAAATTCGTCAGAGCCTTGTGTCCTTTAAGCCGAATCGCGGCTCTATCGTATCCAATAGCAGCTTCCTCCGCGGTTGCAAACGTTCCGAGCCAGAGCCGAGTACGCGTGGAGGGGTCGCGAATCTCGGCCGCGTATTTACCCCAAGGTCGTTTCCTCACTCCTCTGTACTTCTTCACAGGCTTTACCGTTTCACCATCAACACCGTTGCTCTCCTCCGCCTTGTTCGTCGCTTTTCTAACCGTTTTTTCGCGTTTCGCGGCTTCTTCGAACCTAATTTCTTCCACGTAACGTTTGACTCTAGTAGCTGGAGGAGCTACCAACTTATCGTTTTCCTCGTCGCTGGAGGAATCAGTAGCACATGGGTCGGTCACTGTTATTCTCACAACCTTTGGGAAACCGCTGAAGGGGGTGGGTTTTCGGTGAACCGTGTACTTAACGTTTCTCTCTCGTCTTCTCATTTCTCTGAGTTACCAGAAGAATACGAACAAGCTAAGATAAAACAGAGAGAGAGACTAAATTTTTGGGATGAAGGAAGGAAGAAAGAAACAAGTCAACAGCCTACGAGTAAATGTCCGTTTCTTATTAGTAACATCCATCTTACATATAGTCACGCCCCATTTACTGCTTTTTCCATTTTTTATTGTTGTTTGTTTTTGCTTTTCCTGATTTTCTCTCCGCAAAGATTTTCAAACGTGGATTTTCGAAATTTATTTATCTTCAAATATAGGACCAAGAATTTTCAATAGAGTCGCGCCATAATTATGTTTTCTTTTAAAAATGGATAGTAATTAAAAAAATAGATTAGTGGCGCTTGAAAACGACTGACCAGCCGCTTCTCTGCTTAAGAAACTTACACTATCAAACACGAGGGTGTAATTTCTATAAATGCTCCATAGCTTGGTCTACAAGCAAGCTAACCCAGGCCAGACTCGTGTGTTCGTATACCTCAAGTGGCATGTGAGAAGAAATGGGCCTTCTGGCACATGAGGTTGGTCACAGTGCTGTCACTCACTGCTTTTGACCCAAAACAATCATTAATTTTATGTTAATGATTTTTTGGAATGTTATTAAAAAAACTTTGGGAAAGAACGTTGTTATGAATGTGATCTCGTCTTGATGTGAATGTCCACTGTGTTTATTTTAACATAGGGAAATTATGATCAATTTGCTTGGAGAACAAGTGATTGCACCCCTAAATAGTTCGTTTGCTTAGTTGTAATCATTTTCAGCTTTAACACTGGACTGGACAAGAAAAAGGAAAATACATAAATCTAACTTTTTTCTTCAAATGATAATGTTCATAGATTATGGCACTTAACATTTGTAAAATTTTCCATATTTTTATAGATATAATTTCGTATCTTAGCAAAAAAAATCATCTGATATTTAGCTTTGTAGTTTTTTTTTTTTTTTGAAAAAGGCTTATCTAGCTTTGTAGTTCTTTCTATATTTTACTGAAGTTTTGACCAAGTCGGGTCATTATGTATATTTTAATATCGACTTACAAGCATCTTCTTTCCTAAGTTGTTATAATAGAATTGGGGGCCATAACCAAATCTATGATGAATCAGAGTAGTTGTTTAATATAACAGCTTCAGGTGAAACATAATTAAAAATAATCGAATTTTAGTGGAACGCTACTGCAATCTATAATAAACTATGTAGTATGTGGTGTGCATTAGCCTATTAATAAAGAGAAAGGAGAAAAACAAAAGAGAAATTTGACTATCTTAGCCTAAGGGCCAACCTTGTAGACAAATCGATAACAAGGAAGTTGCACAATACTAGTTGAACCATGATACTCTCCATGTTTCAGTTTATTTGGTGTTTATGGTTTTGCACATTATACTTCTTTGAGTATTTTTTCTTTTATATATGCACCACTGCACCAATAGTGTGTTTGGATATGGCTTAGGTTTACAACTTAGAATATCAGTGTAAATGGAATGTAAGAAGGATTTATTAAAACAAAAATCTAATTAGTTTTATTTCAAACTATCTCGAAAGAACATTGCTAATAGCTTAACATTTGACCAGAAAAAAAAAGAACGTTGCTAATAGACTCTTTCGTCTGGCTTCCTTCGCTTCATTTTTTTTTTTGTTTGGTATGGCCACCGACACTTTTTGGTAATCCTCATTCTCCCACTAGTGCAATCCTAGTTTGTCGTTTTAATTTCTGTATAGTGATAATTGGTCTTGCAAAAAAAGCAATCTGTAAACGTACTATAGATAACAACCACAGTACGTACACCCTAAATTCTATAGAACATATGATGTTCTCTATCGCTTCTAAACTATAGTCATATTTTATCGGCTGTAAACAAATGAATGAGATTGATAAGTATTTACGAATTTGATTATTCATACCCCACTACTAAGGCTGAGATATACTCCTATATATCAAGGTGGATGCTTGTAGAACAAGTTTACTATCTATAACCTTACTATGCTTTTTAACCAAGCTATTATCATTTTAAAAAAAATACTCATCACGTTTTTGACTAAAACTCATCACGTTACAGTTACATTATGTTTTCCTCCAAAACTCACAACAAAATATTACACCAACAAGAAATCTATCACACACGAAAAATATAACACATCACTCTCTATATGCGCCACCTCAATGCAGTCAAATACCCAAAATTAAATAATATAAGCACAAAAAATAGAGTATTGTAAAGAAATTATCTACAAGATAGTTACATATATTCATACGAATGATGTTGTTAAAAAAAATATTCATACGAATGTCAGATTAGATCACCACCATTTTCGAATTCTTACTGTATATTCACCCTGCAATGTTAAACACGCATAAAGTTTGAGATTTTCGATTTAAACTAACATTTAAAAAATAAAATCTTGATTGTTGTTAATCTTTACCATTTGAGTGTATTGAGGGTGCATTTAGGTGAATCAGTGTCAAGCTTGTTCAAGCTAACGCCGCCGCATCTCAAATTAACGGCGAGCATCCCGATCTTAATCCCTCCGACACCTAATCCAACTCTCGTCTTCGCCACAACGTTCATCACCAAATCTTTGCTCTGAAACTTCGCCCCCAGTCTCTTAGCCAACCCTCTGTCCAGGAGCTGGTTCTTCACCGACGTCTCCACTTTCACGCTCGTCGAGTTCTTCGGACCCTGCCGGAACCCGCCGATCGCCGTCTCTCCCATCCCCGTCTCGTCGTTCCCGCTGCCGACGCTCATCTCCACGGCGGTGCTCCCGTAGTAGAAAACGAGCTTCGTGTTGGGGTTCCTCATCTCCACGCGCGCCACGGCGGTTGCGGAGAGAGACGCGCCGTCGGGATCGTCGGCGAGTTTGAACCCGTCGAGGCGGAAAGAGGCGAGGCTGAAGGTCGGGAGCTTTGGATCGAACCAGAGGTAGAAGACGGCAGTTGCAACCAATAGGAGGAAGATTAAGAGGACGAGGGTGATGCAGAGGCAGCAGCAGCAGGTGCGACAGCAGCCTCTGCGTTTTCGCTGCTTTGGTCGGAAAGAAGAAGGCACTCCTGCGGTTTTTCTCATGGGTGGTGGTTGTTGTTGTTGTCTGGGAGGTGGAGGAGGAGAAGGAGTGGCCATGTTTGAATCTCTGTAACCGGGTGGTTTTTGAAGAACCGGTTTATCTGCCATTTTTATTTTTGATTGATTTTTCACCTCTCTTCAACGATCTCCTGTAACCTAATCAAAAGCTATTATTGATGTGAATAAGAGAGACGGTGAAAAATGTTAATATAGTAACCAGAGGAGAAATCTTGAAAATGGAGAAAGAGAGAGAGAGGTGATTATGATGATTGAAGAGATCAAAACTTGGTTTCTAAGAGATTTCGAGTTTTTTTTGGAAGAGAGGAGAGAGACTTTGTGTTCTGTGTTGTCGTGAGATGTGAGGATGAGAATTCGTTTGAAGCCGAAACTCTCGCGCGCCGATTTTTTTACGATTTGGTCCCCTTTTTTTCTCTTCTTCCAACATTTTACCCATCAGTTTTTGTTCTTTTCAGATTCATACATGAGACAGCATCAACAAAGTGGTAAATATATTAGGTTCGATCAAATTTGATAATGATAATAATAACTAGAGTTAATTAGAAGGAGTTTGTAGGGTTTGTTCGTTTCTCCTCCATTGATGGCTACCGAATTGTCGCCCATGAAGAAACAAAAGGTGGAAGAGGAAGAGAAGATATACAGTGATACATACGTGCCCGAACTGGGTTGTAAACCACAGTGGGATGTGGACAGCTACGACGGTCGCGAGTACGAATCAGATCCCGAGGATAGAAAGTTGTTCTCTGACGACGAAGAGTATGAGGAGTATCGTAAAGAAAGACGTAGGGCTTTCGATAGTAAGGGTTTTATTTATGAACCTCTGAGCGGAAACTATCCAATTAAAGATCTGGACGCATTAGCTTATCGCAACGTGACTAGTCGGGAGATGATGACAGATCTTGCCAACTTGTGTGCTAAGAAACTCAACGAGACTAAGGTTAATCAATCTCATTAATAATTAAATATGTCTACATTTTCATTATGAATTTCTCATTTCCATTCGTATATATATGTACAGAAAAAGACGGTTGAATTGGTTGAACTTGTGAGAGTTATTGTGCTTGGTGGAGGTACCCGGAAAGCTTACATAACGTTTATGGCTCGTGAATCTCCCAATGGACCTCTTATCGAGTACCAAGCCAAAGTGGTTACCTATGCAAAAAACTTGAAACCTCCTGTTCCTATCCTCTGCAGACCGAGTCCTATACCCTCAATCTAGTCAGGTAATTGACGACAAGCTAGCAATTTGAAGTGTCACCCTACATTGCGGTTGTGGTTGTGGTGAAATTATTTGTCTGGCCTATATGCTCTAGTTTTTCTATTAATATGATCTACTTTTGTGAACCTTGGTGGAATAAAGTGTGTGAACTATTTGCTCTACTCTAATTTGAAGTTTTATCACATATCGAACTATTTATGACTGTGTTCAACATATTCCGCAGTTTTTTTATGATTTTGTTTAGTTGATAAAGTTGCGAAGTTTTAAAAAAAGTGTTAATTAGGACCACCAAACGTATGAAAAAAGTTTTAAACTTAATGATTTATAATAAATTCAGTAAGAGTATACAGAGCTGTTTGAGGAAGTCGATAACAAGAAGAGCTTCACATCGCTCCCTTTAAAGTAGTTGATGATTCTCATTAAGTTTACTTTTGACAAACCTAGGCATGTTATATGTGTTCCTTTTTTTTTTCTTTTGTGTCTTTTGTTTCAGAGTTAGTTCTACTTCTGCATTTTATAGTGTAGAGAGAAGTCTTTCTGATAAGAGTGTTCTTGTTACAGATACATGCGATCACTGACTCTTATTAAGACTTTACATTACAAAGGTTCCAGTAAACTCTATTGCCATATCTCCACTTTTCAACCATCTATGTATTATGTATGAATATGTTTCATGAAATTCAGAATTCAATTTCCAAAATCAACTGGTCATGTAATGTTTATCTTGTTTTCTAATCTCGCTTAGGCTGCGCTGGAGGTGGTCAAGATGCATAAGAGGTAACTATTACTAATCATCCTGATGGACAATACAAAGCTAAATTTTACAAGAAGGCTAGGCTTACAATAAGTGTGGTTTTTCTATAAAAACAGCAACCAGGACCTTAACAATGCGAAGCAGATAAACAGCGGCATTACTAAACTTTTTTGCAAAAATACACTAGTTTTAAAAAGTTCAGTGCAATTTCTGTAAAATAAATTAAATCATGTCTAAATGCAATAGAGGAAGACATTTATAACGAAAAACACACTACAACAAAAAAAAAACTCTCTATTAAAATAACATCAAATTTTCATCAGGAAGGAAAGCTTCTCTATTCGACTGTTTCCTTCGCTCCCGTTTCAGTTCTCTCTCGTTCTGGATAAACAATATGAAATGTGTCACAATCACATATAAGATACATGAGAGAGAGAGAGAGAGAGAGAGAGAGAGAGAGAGAGAGAGAGAGAGAGAGAGAGAGAGAGAGAGAGAGAGAGAGAGAGAGAGAGAGAGAGAGAGAGAGAGAGAGAGAGAGAGAGAGAGAGAGAGAGAGAGAGAGAGAGAGAGAGAGCAACGAATAAGTGTCACACTGGGTACCTGAAGCCAAGTTTCAGGAGGAACCATGGCTAAAGATTGTGACATGAAGGAGTTGGAATTTGCACTTACACCAGGAGATATTATAGCTCTTTGAACATGTTTCGAACCGTTATCACCAACTGGCTCTCTTTGGGACATACCTTTTGTTGGAGTTCCCTCTCCACTTCTTTTAAGTTTCGGTTCATTAGCCTTAAAAACATGCAAAATAGGTCTACGTGATATTTTTTTTTCACAATGCATATGAAAACAAAAGGGGACTACAGGATGTTTAGTGGCTCATAAGATTTTTAGTCGAAAGTCTGCTTCATTTTTTTTTTGGTAGGCAGTCTGTTTCATTTTTAATCGAGGGTCTAAATTACTAATTTTTTTTTTTTAATTGAGGGTTTAAATTACTATTTTTTTCTTATGTTCACACCGATCAATTAATAACTTCATCTAACGACATCGGTTCACGTATATGGCAAAGTGACCGTCACAAGCACATAACTCATACGTTTAAGGCCGAACTTTATTTACATTTTCACGGCCCTAGGGATATAGTACCCATACGTTCATTCAAATTTACAGCATGCTTACTTTTGGAATTCGTACTGCTCCGTAAGAAATTACACAAGACACTCGTGGTTAGAGAGACTTAGAGCTGCTACATCAAAGAGATAATGTAACTTATACATAAGATAAGACAAACAAAAAGAGGAGAGGGAAACAGATTAATTAAGTTCTGTTAATGGTGAGCTCAGCTCGGAGATGGAGAACGCCATTGATGAAGTACTGACTATCCTCTGCGATAAACGAAGTCCAAGGAATCGCAAAAAGGTTTCTATAACCAACCGCTTTGCCACCAGTGAACGTGTAGGTCCCTTTGTATTTGCTCGAGTAATCCTGCGAAGGTTTCTGCCTAGCCGCAAACTCGTAGTCCACACCGAAACTCACAGCTCCTTTCTCTTGCATCCCAAGGAACAGACCAAAGCAGTAGAACGAGCTCTGCTGGTCCATGTTGCAGTGCGCCGAGAGGAAGAACCCCTGACCTCCTAAATGAAAGGCCTGAGAATAGACTCTCCCCGAAGGGAACAGCCCTGCGCACTCCTCTCGCTTCAAGTCCAGGTACACCACACACTGAGGACGAGGAAGCTCGAACTCCACGACTTTCACGGGTCTGTATTTGTAAGCCCTCTCAATGAAACGGCGGTTCGTGGAGTCTGATCTTTCGGCGGCTAGAATGCGTTGCCTGTGCGGGGCCTCTGCTTTGAAGAAGAGCGCTTCTAGAACCTGCTTCGATGCGACTTCGTGCTCGAAGTCACTGCACGTTAGTACCTTCTTGAGTTTCCTGCACGTCATGTATGGGAAGCGGATGCAGAGCGCAAGGCGTGAACCGAGAACCTCTCTACGGTCTTCCAACGAACTGTACTGTCCCCTCGCCCATTTCAACACGAAGTCATAAACAGCATCCTCGGAAGCAATTTGGAGATTGTCGCTCGATAGTATCGCCTCGATTCCAGCCAAGGGTAAGGCCATAACCTCCTCTTGATACTTGGTAATATCCTTGTAGCGGGAGGCAAGGAACTGCTTGGCTGCATCGGTTAGAGGCTGGACAGCTTCAGCCATTAAGACAGTGGAGGGAAGGTCGAGATAGAGCAAAGCGGAGTCGGGTGTCATAGGCATGTTGCGGAGAAGTCTGCTGCAGTACCTCATGCAGGATGCAACCTCAAACTTGTCAGCAGCCATAAGGACGTCTAATAAATCAGGTGCTGTTGTGACAGTTAGCGAGCTGCTGTACATAAAGTTTAAAAGCTCCATCAAAGCACCTTCCTCTGCCATAAACATAAAAAAAAAAAATAGAGCAAGAAAAAAATCAACAATGTGAGCTCTCTCAAGACTAACCACGTTTCATTAACACATGTGAAAACCAAAATCAGTAACTGAGTTAATACTAAAGAATCAAAAACAAAGCAATGAAAATTGGGGTACCTTGAGCACTAATTCTAAGGGTGACATGTCTTTGTTCTGATTCCTTCATTCCATTGGAGAAGAGCTACAAACAAGAAGCAAAAGACAATGTCATCCTATGTATGAGGAAACAATAATAGGATATAGAAAAATTAAAGCTACCTTATAGAAAAAGGGGGATTTAGCAGCCAAGATAGGAGAACTAATATGAAGTTCCTTAACATTAACAACATTGGAATGTTCCATTCCCCAATTCCGTTCACTAGATGCATCATCCTCATCACCTGTATAACATTTTTTTTTTTTAAAATAACAAAGCTACAACATTTAAAAACTCAATGCAATCAAAGTACCAGATAGAGCCTCCTCCTCTTCCACCATTGCCTCTCTTCCTTCTTCGTCCATATCAGGTTGGTTGTCATCATCTGTTATAATCTGCTCTTCAGGACATGCCACAATGTCTGAAAACCAACCATACTATTATTGATTAACGAAATTATTCAATATTTTTAATAAAAGGTGAAAACTTTTACGTACCGACATTGAGATGCTTCTTCTTGTGATCATCTCTACTCCTGTTGCGGTGAAGAGCCCAATCGGCGATACTCGTGCAACAACCTTCTTCACCGTCACCACCCATGATCTCGATTCGGAGCAAACGGTCGGAGAAGTTGCTGTCGTTGAAGGCGAAGCCGAAATCAGCGCCGGGGGACGAGTCGCGGCGAGAGAAACTGGAATCCATGTCCGCCGTCGTCTTAGTAGGGTCAAATAGATCGGAGGAACCTCTCATCTTCCTTTTTTTTCCGAAACCCTCCTCTCTCTCCCGTCTTCTCAATCTGGAAAAAAAGGGGTCGAATTCGAAAAATTGGATTTTCGAGGAACAAACCCTAGAATTGTTTTCCTTTTTTTTTTAATTTAGAAATTTAGGGAGCTTCCTCCTCAAAGAAAGGACGGAGAGAGAGAGAGAGAGAGAGAGAGAGCTGGTCAAAGTTGGAAACAGAATGTTGAATGGCTATGGTTACAGGTCGGTTACCAATAATATAAATGAAAGTGCTAATTAAAGAAAACAGAGTTGCTTTCCGTCCGTTCCTTTCGATTACTAATAGAGAAATTGCACTGGATACACGCAACATATGTTGTATTTAGGGAAATACCATACGCAACTATTACTCACTGTTCAACAAAATAAAAAGACCATTATATCCCTATTATGTCTCTCTCTCTCGCTTTCCCACCGGATCCAATCCGACAACGACGATGATTTCTACGTCTCTCAAACCGATTTCCCTTCCGAATTCAACGAAGGTCTTGATCTGCTCGACAGGCGAAGCTTCGTCATGGATTTGTTCCAGCATCGCGTGGAGCAATCTCAGGTAAGCCCGTTCGATGACGGTTACGAGAGCGCTGGAAAAACGGCACATCTAGGTTACAGGTTGCAGACGCTTAACTACAATCACAAAATCAAGTGAAAAAGGGAAACAATTATGGGAAAAAGACCTGAGGAGACGACCTACTCCTCCTACGCCGTTAAACACCGAGGCTTCAAATCCAGTTTCCGGAGCATCACGGTCGGAGCGTCCAATACTGGCAAGATCGAACTCCAGTCACCGTCAGAAAATCCCACGAAGTGCCGGTTCCAAGATCGACTGCGAAACCTTAGCCACCGCCATGTATAGCACAATCGCCGCCAAACAAATCCGAGGTAGTGCGTGCTGCTCCACTCCTTACGGCTGAGAAGAGATCAGTACGGACCGACGAGAAACAAGCTCAGGGAACTGGCTGAGAGGATGAGGAGAATGATTTGATATACGGTGGTGATGCAGAAAGGGTAGATACGTATATTTAGTTCACCACATTGCCAAATTTTCCAGTACATGGCATATAGCTAATTTTTACATTTTTTGTATATATTCAGCTAATTAACCCTTACTAATAACCCCGGTAATAAATACTCCCCCCTCTTTTTACTGTTAGATGATGTTTTATAAGTTTTTTATTG
This sequence comes from Hirschfeldia incana, assembly GCA_026261945.1. Lineage (NCBI taxonomy): Eukaryota > Viridiplantae > Streptophyta > Magnoliopsida > Brassicales > Brassicaceae > Hirschfeldia > Hirschfeldia incana. The sequence goes on along the minus strand of JABCMI010000040.1, from coordinate 913,963 downwards.
TTTCAAAATAGATAGTTTTTTTTACGTTATTTTTAATTTTATTGAAAATTGTGTAATAAATTAGATATTGCAGTTATTTTTGTAATTAGTTGAACAAGTTTTAAATTATATTTTACGATTATTTTTTAGAAAATGATAAATTTATTAATCTTTGTACAATGAGTCAAAACTTCATGTATTGTAATTTATTTATTTATTTTCCAGATATAAATGTATTAATGTTTCAAAAATTAAGGAAATAAAACTATGCATAAATAAGTTTGGTTACCTGAATGAATATTGATTCAGGAGATATTGGATATCCAATCCCGAATGGATATCCGAAAATAACCGAATATATGTATACTTACCTTATATTTCTAAGTTACATCTTTTATTTTATTTAAAATATTTATATTGATGTTACACATAGCATAAGATCATATAATATACATATATTATATATTATAAAGCGTAGTTTTTTTGAGTTGTATTTCAAACAATATTTATATTGATGTTACCTATATTGTTTGAAATACAACTCAAAAAAACTACACTTTCTTTTATTTATACTCAGCGACAAGCTCTGGAAGGGCGGCTCTCACGTAACATAACAACCGAGGACCCTAGACTCCTATCAACAGGGGATATATATCAGCTCTCAAACTACATCGTCCTCCCACACAATAACAAATACAACCTCACTCCGCAGCCATTTTAATTCATATCAACCATGCAGAAAGTGTCACAAAAGTAAAAGACACGATCCCAAACTTCCCTGCCCACAACTTGTCCCCTCGCAGCTTCAGTTAGCTTCTACAATCAACAGCTGCTACCACCTACCCTCCAGGTACAAGAATCGCAGACATCTGTCTTACGAAATGTAAAATGGTTAGCTAATCACATTTTTAATATAAATATAGTTGGCCAAATATGCCTTATGCAAGGAATCAACTCCTACCACCCAGAATCAAAAGAAAAACTTATAATTGGTTTGCTCCTAAACAGGTATATTTGTGGTATATTAATACATGAAGCATACATTCCAGCTCATATAAAACAACATTGTAGAACAACAATGGTCAAGCTTACACTATGGGACAACCAAGCATCTCTTTTTCGAAAACTACAAAGCATAACCAATCGGAGATATAATGTTGTCATAGTAACAAGCTTTATCCCTAGTATACGTAAAGGTAATGAACAACCATATATTTCAAATTATAATTCATTCACAATAACTTTTTTAAAAACAGGCAAACTATTGCTTGCGTCATCCTCGACTACTCGATTTATTTTTGACAACACAATAAAACTCATTAGAGGTTTCGAAGGCAGGATTAGAATTTAGAACTAATATCAATACATGAAGACGAGCAGACCATTCACAGCTCAAAAGATTTTTCCATAAACTACTTAAATATTATTTATCTATACTATTATTTGCGAAGTAAATTTTCGCAATCGAGCTCTCACATTAAAAGTTGAAGCGGTTAATATCGATACTATCTTTAATGAATAAATATATAAATTAATCATAAAATAAAAACAAATTTTAATTACATAATTGCATAAGTTATTAAAATTAATAATGGTAAGATTTATCCAAAATCTAAAAATATATTTTTTAAAATAAATAGATATTTTCCATATACATATTGTGTTGTTATCTGATTTTTTTAACAAAAATATTAAAATTAAAAAACATAAAACAGATAATTAAATATTCATCAAGTAAAATTATTAATTTTATATATTTAAAAAGATAATATATTTTAAAATAAAAAGATAATTCTGAAATATACCATAATATAAAAAGAAATTTACAAACAATTATATGACATAAAAATTCTTAGATGAAAACATAAATAATATTTTTTATTATAATTTTTGTTTAGTAATATTTATGGCCTCATAAACATTTGATTTTCTGAAATGATCATTGATAATAAATAATAGCAAAACAGAGGTGATTTTGTTGTTTCTTGTGAACGTTAAAAGTTAGAGTGGTTAGCTAAACATAAAAACAAAATTAATATATTTGATTAGATAATTTATTTAAATAAAAAATAGTAAAAAAATTATCCAAAATCTAAAAATATAATTTAAAATATAAAGATAATTTCTATATATATTATGTTGTTATCTGAAAAAATATTTTAATAAAAAGTAAAAAAGCATATATAACTAAATATTAATCAAATAAAATTAATTCTATATAATTGAAAAAATATTGGGTGGCTTTAATATTTATTAATATATAATGAATATAATGTACAAAGAAATTTTCAAAATATATATAATTAATATGTAAGAATTTGCAAATGAAAATAAAAATAATAATTTATCATTATAGTCTTTTAATTAAATATACACATATTAATAAGTTTTTATAAAATGTTTAGTACGCATATGCGGAAAAACACCTGGTTCTTAGTAATTGAGACTGCAGTTGGGATGTTTAATGGTTTTGACCTTTCTTTCATATGGTTTTGTTCTTTCTTTCAAACTACATGAATCAATTTTATATTTTACTAATGCCTCCGGTACTTCTGATTACTTTTCTACTATCATCGTTTCACTTATAATTATATTCACATTATTTCACGTCTTCTTCTTTCTTTTTCTTTTTTTTTTTTTTTTTTTTTTACGTCTTCGTTAGCATGTGCGCGCCAAATTACAATTTTTTTCGATTAAAATTTTTCAAAATTGCAGACAGATTACAACTTTGATATTCCGCTGAAGAAATGTATATAAATCAGTGATAGATCATAATACAATTACTATTACTTTTTTTTTTGTAAACAAGGCTTTCAATTACTATTACTTATTTCAACAAAAGCAGAGCCAAAGATATAAAATATAACATAAGTATAAATAAACTAAGCTATATAACATCAAAGCAGTGTAAAAAAACAAACACAGACCAAGATATTTACGATCACATCCACTACAAAAAAAAAGGAAACATGAGATTTCTCAAATCGTAGCGTTTATTAAATTTACATAATTATTTCAGTTTTAGACTAACGTGATTGACGGCATAAATTTTGCACCGAAACATTAAGTCAAACACAATTACTTTGATTTTTTTTATAACGTCAATTACTTTGATTATATATTCTTCCAGAAACGTAAAAAAATAACTCATATATTCGGTGCTAATGTCCTTCCTCCACCTTCCTCCTACGGAGTAAACTCATTCTTTAAAAAAAAACGCAAACAAACACTAAACTTACTATTTCACAATTTCCTGATTGATTCGAAACCACCATTGAAACCGTCTACTAAGGTCATACCAAGTCAATACTCCAGAAGGCTGTGTAAGTGTCAGAAATTGGCAATAACTCAACATATTACAAGACCTATTCCATATCACTAACTCACGATCCCTTTGATTTTAAGGATCACCATATCAACCGAATGGAGCACCCACCTTCTCTCTCTCTCTCTCTCCCCCCCCCCCCCCCACACACACACACGGAAATTGCTGGTAACAAATACTTATTCCAGTTAATTTTGTGTGCATTCCTGGTCTACATTCTGGTTTTTGATTTTCGCTTGAATGATTACTTTGAAGTTTTTAATTTCAAAATATTTATTTACTATTTTTTTTTTCAAATTGAAATTAAAATTAATAGTTAACATCTAAATTTCACTAAAACATAAATGTAGAGTTCTGATTTGTATTTTTCTGTTAGTCAAAAATATGAACTGACTTATTAGTCTCCTGTTATTTTCAAACTATTTTTTAAAAGAAAATAACCATAACATAATTTGACTTATCATCAAATTTAAAATTAGTAAAAGAATATTTCACAATTTTTTTTTAAATAATATCAATGGATTATTAACATGCAAGCTTTACGTAAAAGTAACTTTAACTAGCTAAATAACCTTTAATGAGAAGTTCAAAACAATGTTCTAAATATAACTTATTTTTTATTATATGTACTAAACAGATTTGTTTTGCTAGAACTTATTTTTAAAGTAGTTGGTATTATTATTTATTTTTTCCAATGTTAGTGCATAAATATTAAAAAAAATTAAAAAAGTCAAAAACAAATCGTAAAGTATTAAAATCCAAATAAAAACTTGGATATTTTGGTTTTTATTTAGAAAATGTCAGTTACTTCGGAAATCACAGTTCTCTAAATACAATTGTTTAGTAAAACAATAACGCAAGTTTTTTTCCTTTAGATAATACAAACTCTCTATGCTAAAGGAAACAAAACTGAAACTCACAAAAAAAAATTATTATTAGAAGCACTATTCAGTTTGGTAAAAGCAATTGTACTGATATAGGCGAAACAAATTCCAAAATGTTTGATTTTTTTTTTTTTGGAATATCATAACTGCATATAGCCGATGATTATGCTGATGTATACTAATTGAAAACATTTTTCAATTTTTTAAACCACTAGATTTACGTCCAAGTGATCTTCATGTTCGTGAAATCATATTTTAGTTATATCAAGAAGAGATATATTATCTTATTAGTTCATATATATATATATATATATATATATACTATTTTTTGTATTTCTCAGTATTAATTTCCATAGTTCTAAATCAAATAATAACATTTGTAAAAGTACTAGTGTACTATGCACCATATTTTGTTTTGAAAGACGTTGTAGAACTTCTTTATACTTGAAGTTTTTCAGAAAACAATGCAAAATATAAGGACAAACGAAAATTTACATTATAATAAAAAAAATTTGCTAAACAATATAGTTCCCTATTACATTATAATTAATTTTTTTATATATAGACAGTTTTATTGATAAGTGATTTGTAATTTTAAATTTGTATTTGTGGTCTATATAATTTAAATTTAATTATGTTATTATAATTGTTTTTATATCTTTTATTATTTAAAGCTTCAAATAAGAGGATGTAGTGATAGCGATTTTTTTAAAACGTATTTTAAACAGCCATGTAGGAAATCACATTAAAAAGTAAAAATGATTACGAGAAGAATGCAACCAGTTATCACTATTTGCATGTAAACTTTAGTATTTTTCATTTCTTGGTTTATTTTAAATTTTGTATTCATTTTATTTGACCAATTGAATTTGAATACATCACTATTCTTTCTTATTGATATATATGTAGATTTTTTTCTTTTATAGCACATAGTTTATGTTATTCTAGTTTATGATATTGTTAATAGTTTTAAATTGATTTTGATACAAATCTTGAAACTAAAACATATTTTATAACTTTGATTAATTTATTAATTTTAAGACCAAATTATGTTTATTAATTAGTAACACTTCTTTACTATTCAACAAATACTAATGTTGTAGTTTATGGTGTATTAAAAAACTTTTAGCATTTGCCACCTATATAAACCCCTACATTTTGATTCCATTATACAACTCCTCCATACTTCTAAACAACTCTTCCAAAATCTAAACATGAGTAAAGTATTTTGGATTCTACGCCACAAAACAAAACCATTTTTATCATCTCTAAAAAGAATCATTACCATGACGATAGCGAAGCCAATGACACAACAAACAAAAATTGTGATATTTGTAGCCCTGAAGACAGCAAGCAATGGCCACCTAATCCACAATACGGTAGGCGATATGGAGTACATGCTTGAATACCATGAAATTGATTTTGATTCGGTGATGGAGATTATCGAGCAGACTTCTGACTTTGTCGTATGCACTGCTCCGCTCGATGATCCCACAGGTACAGATCTTGATATAATTGTTAAGATATCTGATCATAACTTAGATGTTTTCCGCAGAATTGACCTAGACGTCTATATTGTCGAGCTTCGTAAAAACCGAAGAGAGTCCATCCATAGAGAAAAAGATGATATATGCCCAATTTGTTGTGAAGAGTTTGGCACAGAAGAAGAGATCAACTTTTTAGATTGTAAACATTCCTATCATCATCACTGCATCTTGGACTGGATTAAAAAAAAACTTAACATGCTCATATTGTAGGGAAAAACTTGCTTAATGTAAATGAGATAGTGGATCTTAACAAGTTTACATTAAGCAGGTTTTGCCCTACAATATGGGCATGTTAAGGTTTTTTAGATCCAGTCCAAAATGCAGTGATGATGATAAGAATGTTTACAATCTAAAGACTTGATCTCTCTTTCGGTGCCAAACTCTTAGCAGAAAATTGGGCATATATCATCTTTTTCGCTATGGATGTGTTTTCTTTGGTTTTTACGATGCTCGACGATATAGACGTCTAGATCAATTCTGCGGAAAGTGTCTAGGTTGTGATCAGATATCTTAACAATTATATCAAGATCTGTATATGTGGGATCATCGAGCATCGGAATAGTGCGTGCGACAAATTAAAGTCAGAGACCTGCTCGATAATCTCCATCACTGATTCAAAATCAATTTCATGGTATTCAAACATGTACTCCATATCGCCTACCGTATCATGGATTATGTGGCCATTGCTTGCTGTCTTCAGAGTTACGGATATCACAATTTTTGTTTGCTGTGTCATTGACCTCCTTATCTTCATGGTAATGATTATTTTTGGAGATGGTAAAGATGGTTATGTTTTGTGGCGTATACCCCAAAATACCTGACTCATGTTTAGATTTTGGAGGAGTTGTTTAGAGATATGGAGAAGTTGTATAATGGAATCAAAATGTAGGGGTTTTTATAGGTGGCAAATGCTTAAAGTATTTTTAATACACGATAAGTTACATTAATATATGTTGAATAGTAGAAAAGTTACAAATTAATAAACTTAACTTGGTCTTAACCTTAATAAATTGATCACGATTATAAAATATGTTTCAGTTTCAATATTTATATCAAAATCAGTTTAAAACTATTAACGTAATTATAAACTACAATAACATGCATAAACTATGTGTTATAGAAAGAAAAAAAACTACATATATACCAATAAGAAAGAATAGTAATATATTCAATTGGTCAAATAAAATGAATACAAAATTTAAAATAAACCAAAAAATGAAAAATACTAAAGTGTACATACAAATAGTGATAACCGATTGCATTCTTCTCATTACTTTTTAATATGATTGCCTACATTGGCTGTTTAAAATACTTTTTTAAAAAGTATTATCACTGCATTCTCTTATTTTAAGTTTTAAATAATAAAAACAATTATATTAACATGATTAAATTTAAACTATATAGACCATAAATACGAATATAATCAATAAAAAAACTGTCTATATATAAAAAAATAATAATTATAATGTAATATAGAGAATTACTTAAAACTTCCAAAGCTTCACGCTTCTTACTGAATCATTAGTTTATTCTCAAATATTGAAACTTCATTTTCATATTGCAACTCCACCTCAAAACAAAAAAAAAAATTAAAAACTGTCCATAGTTATGACAACATTTAAATTATATTCAAATAGGACGTGCTTTACACGCTTAAATTCTAATATGAAATATTTCTAATTTATTACAAATTTAAATCATAATCATTAAATCTTGGCCACCTTAACCGACCATAATTACACATCATCATTACTTATTAGAATTTATATTGTATAAGCTTATCTCTATTTTCATTTATACCTTTATATTTTTGAGTTTTATTCATTACATGATATGTAATTTAGCTTTTATATGTTTTCAATCGTTTTTTATATGGTTAATAATACTCAAGTTTTTGTAATTGTTGTATTTTTTTCTATTTATCTGTTTTCTTTTCTCTATTTATTTTTTCGCAGATGCTTGTTGACTCTCAATAATTTTGAGATGGAAATTTCTGGTGAAATTGTATTCTAGCTCTTTTTATTTGGAAAGAGTAGTGTGTGAATGTTTGAATTATCATTTGGATCTAATTGATTATGTTTGTAACCTTTGATCGATTTTGTTTGCATTATTTGGTTTGTATATTATTGAAACGTTGAAAACAGAGACAATTTATTTTTAATGTAAAACGTAAAGCCGATAACAGCAAGTGCTGATCTTCTAACACCATATCTAGAAACTTGAGTGGGATTCTTATTTCAATGGGTCTTGCAATAGGCAGGCCTGATTTATGGTATTAGCAATCCATTGAATTAATTTCTCTGTTATTGAGATGCTCATCTTATATGTTTGTATCCATATCCGAAACCTTTCTCATTTACTACAAACTTAACCTAGCCAATAGTTTAGAAAATATAGTATATCTATTTTATATCATAACTAGTGATATTTCGGTGCTACGCGCCGGATTTGTATGCTTTATTTTTATTTAAATTTATAATTTATTATATGGTCTTAGTAAAAAAAAATGCAAAATGAAAATATGTAAAAACTGATATATTTTGATATTTTTGATAATGATTAGCGACCGTAATATATTATTTTGTTTGAAATTATTTGGTTTAAAGTAGAATAGCATAAGTAGTTGTTACTAATCAATTTAATAAAAATAGAATATAAATCAATAGTCCTAAAAAAAATATTTTAATTGGAATCTTAAATACTCATGTCATAGACTGAGTTTTTTTTCAAGAAATGTTTAAATCTGTTAAACCTAAAAAAGTTGATTAACGCATGTAGAAACACCATCTGAGAAAGGAGATGATGCATAAGAAAACTACTACTTTAAAAGTAAACAATCATTAATTGGTAAACTGAAAACAACGTATCAATCCCAATATCTTTCTCATTTCTTAACATTTTAGACTTGCCAAAATTGTTATAGCCTAGTTTGAACATCTCTACACTGATTTGTCTTTAACTCTGAGCAATGAAAGTGGAAACTCGACAATGATTGAATTGAAAAAACTAAAGAGAGTATCGTCTGAACTCTCACACCATCTATACATATACAATGAAACTGAGAAAGCAAGAACTAAAGAAGCTTTCAATAGGAGATGGTGCAATGCATGTGATTTTTGGATTGATTATATAAATGATTACGTCGATTGCGTTAAAGAAGGAGAATTGTAGAGGATGTATTCTCCATCGTCAACATCAAATACAAAAAAATACTATAAACCAGTGTTTTGAAACCCGACCCGGACACTGAATCAGATGATTTACCGAATCACCCGATCATTGGATTAACTGCAGATGAATTGCGGGTTAATAAATAAATTAGTTTTATTATATAATATATTAGCTATGAAAACAAATATATATATATATACATATATATATATATATATATATATATATATATATATATATATATATATATATATATATATATATAAACTAAAGTTAAGAATTTTAAGTGTACATACAAAATATTAAGAAATAGTTTAGACTATTTAGAAAAGTTGTAACATAAGAGTTATGACATCTAAAAAAATCAAGACATTTTCCAATAAAAAATAAACCAAAATTAAAAAATTATTGTAATAAATTGTCAATAACAAAAATAAACTAACACCAGATCACATCAACTAATTTTGGTTTTCTCTAAATTTTAAAATTTACCAACAATTGTTTTTTTTCTAAATTCGTCACTTCATCATTTTTAGGATATTCTTCAGTAAGAGCATTCTCTAATTTATTATAATCAATCTCGCCAGGTTTTTCTTCTTCAACAATCCAAACTCTGTTTTGTAATTCATATGATCACATGATTTTATTATTTTTGATCTGTAAATTTAAAATGTAAAATTAAGTTAAAATAGAAAATAAAAAAAATTTACTCGCCTTTCTTGCAAAAGTAAATTGTAGTGTAAGGGAATAATCTTCATCGTGCTTCAGTCTGTTTTACGGATGTGCAGTTCAAGCACAATCATGACTCACATTTCTTGCAAACGTAAATTGTACTGTAGAAGAAGATGGAGACAGCAATAAAACTGAAATTCAAAATTTTAATTAGAAATTTATAATATAAAAAATATTTTCAAAACATAACTTAAACTAAAATAGTAAAAATAAAATTATCTATTGGTTTAACCAGTGCTGCAATAAAACTCAAACCCGATTTCTATTGGGTCACAGATTTATCGGTTCAATTACGGATCCGGGTCAGATTAAAAACACTTTTATAAATGTTTGGACATGTATGAAGAAAAGTTTAACTCCTCCCCCTCCCCCCCCCCCCCCCCCAATATCAAAATTCATTAAATTTAAGATGAGAAATTATTAAAAAGAAAATATCAGATGTCATTTTTCCCCAAAGATATTAAAAAGCTTACTTTATTAGTATAGATATTGATGAATTCTATTTTTTCCTGGTTTCCATATATATAATAGATAGCACTACATGTTGTTTTAATCAAATTCTATCTCATTACTTTTTTTTTATCAAATTGTTTTATTTTAAGAATGCTATAAGAATTGTTAGTCTTGTGGATGCTGAATGGTATTTCTTTTATATTTGTTTCTAATTATAGAATAATTATTTTGAGAACGAAAATTTGTAGTTAGCTTATATTATTTAAATTCCAACGCATATGTGATGATGTTTGAGCTGTTTATTGTTTTAGTCAAACTTTTGCGGTTGTCCAGAGTACAGTAGATCAGTTCTGAAATAAAAAATTGGTACAGAATAATGTTTTGAAGCAGAAGAAAGTTATTATCGTTATCAAGAACAGATATTAAGGTCTTAATACACAGAAAATAGAAATCATAGATAAGATGGTGGGCTTTTTGATGAAGAGGTGTAGATGCGATGTGTTTTTTTCCGGGTGGGAGAACCTGAAATTATTTTTAAAAAAATCAGTAAACATAACTTATTAATAGAAATCAATTTATTTAATTGATAGTATATGTAGACGTACTTGGAATTGGAAGTAGTGAGATATCTCCATCATCAGGGAATTTTTTTTCGCTTTTGACTTTTTCTGTTGATAGCTAGAACACTGATGAGCAGATAAATGTGAAGTATTACATAAATAACCACTGAAAACATAATGAGTGAGATTCGGAATTTAAAATTTTACACTTTTTGTAGGTGCGAATCTTCGCCTAAATTTAAAATTTTACACTTTTTATAGGTGCGAATTTTCGCCTTTAATGATTTTTAGTCCTGCTTTGCTTGTCACACGTGAGAGGGGTACATAGAGTTGACCATGTGCGAAGACTGATTTAGGTAGATGGCTCCGAATGATAACCGCGGTTTGAGCGGTACGGAACAAGCGGTTCAACTGCGATGCGGTTTTAACAGTTTTAAAAACATATAGATATATGGTATATGTAAAGATTTTTGTTACAGTTAACTGCGGTGCGGGGCAGATCGCACGTCACCATTCAAAGCCATAGGAGAACTTTTTTTTAAATTTTGACTCTGGCTTTTGTTGATTGTCATTGCATAACATAATCTGATAATAACACAATCTGATAGGGCATTGTCATCGACGTAAAGTGAACGGCAGCTTTACAATCCTGGGATCAACACTTTTTTCCAATGTGTGAGCCAGTGATTATTTATGCCTTGAGCACTCATTCGCCTATGTCTGTTAGGATCATACGAATACCATTACATAATCCTTTTCTCTGATTTATGTTTGGCAGAAGCATAATCGGGGCCCCGACTTTGAAAGTGAGTGTATGAGAAGGTAATCCTGAAAATTCCAAGAAATTGAGATACTCAATCGCGTATAATGTATCATTTTGATCATATTGAGTTCCAAAATCTCCAAGCTATCGTAACTGTAGTAGTCTCTTGACTCCCCATCGGTTTTGGAGATTGTGTATGCATTGATCTCATCGACTGTTTCATTTCGAGGAGTGAGTACTGCTCTATCAGTGTAGGAGCTTTAGGAGGCTGTTATATTGTTAAATTCTCCATACGCAGCCTTGACAACTTGTTTCAAAGGGTCATCTTTAGTCTGTCGAATCAGTGAGTTGTTGACAATAATCATTTGTTCATGGTAGCCATCATTCTTATCTTCTTGAACTGATTGTGTACGACCTTCCCCAACCTTGAGAAGCCACTCAGATAACTCTTTCTCGTCCCGATTGACTCGCATATTTTTTTTCAAAGAAAACTTGTGGCAACTATCCCATAAATATGAATGGCTTATTGAAGCTAGAACAGTATCAGCTATATTCCCTTGTGAAATTACTGGTAAGATCTGTCTGAAATCACCACCTAACAAAATTGTCTTGCCGCCAAAACTCTGATCCTTTGCGGGTAGATTTTTCTTAGACATTATGTCCCTCAACGTTTTGTCTAGTGCTTCGAAAGCATGCTTATGTGTCATAGATGCCTCATCCCAAATTATGAGGTCCGTTTTCTCGATTATTCCAGCCAGCATTGTACCTGGTTTGATGTTGTAGAGCTTATCTTCGCAGAGCTTTAAAGGAATATTAAAGCGAGAATGAGCTTTTTTCCCGGCAGAACGATTTTTTTTCTTAAGCGAAGTCTAGAGATAATGGTTTGGTATAGGAAAGTTTTCCATGCGCCATGTATAAAAAACAGCTTTACATCCTTTTTATCAACAGAGTCTAAAACTGATTCATTAATCGCACGTTGCTCAGCATTAAGTAGGTTGTACTGCTTGTCATGTCTAAGTGTTTCCTCGTCAGCATCGTAATCCAGTTCTTGGTTCCACAAACTGCTCCCTAGTTCTTTAATCAAAACAGATTTGATCTTTGTCATCTCTTTAATATCATTCAGTGAGCAGTCATTCATGCGCATCAACTTTTCCACTTCGATTAACGTGTATTGCTCAAAGATCTCATCATCCAGTTCCAGATTTGTGTGTCCCAAGAGTCTCCGTCTCCTGTGAAGTATGTTCTTGCTCATTGATTTCCATGAGTGCTCCCATAGTGTTTTGGGGCTCGCAACGAAGCAATTGTTTAGGAATGTGACCAACATATCTTGGAGTTGGAATGGGGTAGCCGATCTAGCAGCCTCCGACATACTCTCGTGGGGTAAATAATCTACATTTTCAAGGTTACATTTATATTTTGCTTCTTCTTTAATAATAAAGGATATGATGATTGATAGTTATTTATCAAATGTTGTGATGTCTTGAGCGTTTGTTTGTTCTCTGAGTTTGTTAATCTGCTCCTTTACACTTCAAATTCTTGCTTTAAAACACATTTTATTATTGAATCTACACAGTTTTGTTATTCACGGACCATAATCATGTCTTATTTGCCTTCGTACACTGATGTGGAACTAAGATCAATTACATGAACAGAGACAAACGTGTTGCAAAAATAAAAGAAGGGTAGGATGATATTGAAATTTCGTTCTCAGTAGCGAGAGTTGGTGTTTCACGAGACGTAACCAGCTTTGAGCTTTGGAGTTTTCGGTTTAACAAAGAACGCAGACATAACACTTTTGGTCCGTGCAGGGGGGGCTTGAGTTATCTCTTGTCGTGTGTTGTCATGTGACTTTTGTGCCGTCGTAAGTTTGGGAATTTCCACAGCCTGAGGAACAACAACAACAACAAACTTGTCTCATCAGGACAATGAGCTTATAATCATTTGACCCATCTTACTAATCTAAATCCACACCAAACCAAATGTGGTCTCTAAGATTTTACCTTATGGGCAACACCGTATGTCTGCCTTGTGATGGTGGATGTTGCAGGAACGCCTGAGACCTGAGAACTTCCTCCGACCAAAGGCTTCTTGTTTGTTGTGTTTTCTTCATCACCTGCAAGAGTCTCTCAATGTATCATGAAAATGGTCCAAATCTATTAGCTAGTAAGTACTATCATAATAAAAGCTAATGTTTCTCGTACCTGAAAGATGGAACACTCCAGATGTCTTTACAAAAGCTTTTGAATCTTTGGAGCTGAACAATAGATTATGTTTTTAGTTGTTTAGTGACCAAGAACGTGTGTAACAAGTACTAAGACTGCTTTTCGTGGGCTCACCTTGATGCAACAGTGGTTGTTCCTTTTAGAGTTGACTTTGTATCTGAGCCTAAATGCCAGGAGAGTGATTTTGATGAAGGAGCATCTAAGTGAGTCAAAACCAAACATTACTTAAACAGTTCAGTTTAACACTACAACTAGTATATCAAGAAGCTCCAAGATGAGGACATGGCACCTGAAGGTTGAAGACGGGATATATCTACTTGATAATGATTCTGTCTTGTGTCAGTTCGTCTGAGAGGACTAAAGTGTACCCTCTTGTTAACAGAATCTAGCAGTTTCCAAAAAAAAAGAAGGAATCAGAATTACTATTTGATCAACAGAATCATTTTACCAAGGGCCAAGAAAAAACTCTTACTTACTTGGTAGAGTGTAATGCTTGTGATGCATTGGGATAACTGCCAATAGCTGTTGCTGTCTAAGACCTTCTTTGTCTATATATGTCCGGCTTGTAAGCAGTTGCTGACAATAAGAAGACATACACAAATAAGAAAGATTTTCTAGATCAATAGATAAGTATGACAAGTCTTGTTACCTGGCTAACACAAGAAGCTCTCAACTGCATATTTGATATATCTGAACTTTGGTGATCAAAGATATCAGTAAGCTTGGAAGCAACAGTTCCCAAGTGATCAACAGCATTAACCAAAGCCTTTACAGTGTAGTCCTTTAAATTTTCCAATACCCTTAACACAAACAGAGCAAATAAATGAAGAGGCATCATTTAAAGCTGTTAGTAGTAGTTAAAAGGAGATGTTCACATACATTTGCTTTTGTTCGCTATGTAGGTAAGACTTCTCACAGTAATCAGCAGCAGAGTAAAGTTGAGGCCTCAAGTTTTTAAGCTCCTGTGACAAAAAAAAACAGAGAGTAAAGGGTGATAGTGTTAAGCCTAAAGCAATCAAGAAATACACAAGATTTTTCAGTCCGCATGACAGGCTATATTAGCTAACATGATCTACTAGCCTTAGGCTAACATGAACCAATGGTAGATCAAAAGTCAAAAGTCAACCATTATCTTATTCCCAAAGAGCTATTAATAACACTAGCCGACAATCATCTGATCTCGGTTCCATCTATATAACTTACTCACTTAATCCACAAAGTTACTGCCAACAACACTTAATTTTTACCATGGAGGCCTATAGCCTACAAGGAGATCATGGATCTTGGCTCAACACCTTATTATTCTGAGGAGAGATAATAAGGAACCTGCAATGCGTTAATGAAGCTCTTGCTGCGTTCCATGGAAACCTCTTCTAAGGTCATTGCTGGATCATCCGTCACCGATGCTTCCTCTTCCATTTTAGCTTCTTTATTTTCTTCTCTTCTCTTCCGTATCAATGTTTGTTCGGAGTTGTGATGTGAGGTTAGACTTTGTGGTGAGAGACTGCTAAGCTAACTTGAGAAAGAAAGAGAGAGAAGAAGTAAGGTGAGTGAAGTAGAAGTGATTCTAAATGGAATTTTTCCTTTCTGAGTGAGTACAAACGGATACTAGAAAACGACTTCGGGAAAGACGCACTATGTCTTTTATTTTTTTTATTTCTTAAAATATACTATATAAATATAAATGTCAGACTAACATAGTAATAGTGAATTAAAATTAAATACTTGTCTTTTGTCTACTACACATTAAAATATAGCATTGTAATTCCATAGAGATATGCAAGAGAAATGCTCACATGTCTTGTATATATGCTTTAAATGTGGTAGTTGAGATTCTATGCATGATTTTTTTAATTTTTAGTTAGCCACAATTTGAAACGGAGGTGGATCTAGTTATCTCTAAACATGGTCTATAGTCTAACCAAATGGACCTGCCAATTTATACGTCCTAAGTGTTGACAGAAGAGACAAAGAAAGAAAGATATGGAGACCAAAGGCGTTGAATGTTTCAGAAAGTGTTTCTGGTTTTGAAACAGAGAAGAAGACAGAAGTGGGCTTAGGAAGAGACAAAGTGTTCTGGGCTGAGACAAGTTATGTGAACAATGAGATGGGCCTGTCGGATACAAAGAAGAAGCCCACTCAGACAGAAGCAACGGCTACAAAGAACTCTGAGACTGAAAACAGAGCAAAGGACAAAAAGTGGTCCTGCATTGTACGAACCTGAAGCTGTAATAACGTTAAGAAATCGTTTTGATGTGCTGGAATCCAATGTGGATCAGCCAAGCCAAAACGACAGCGAGGAGAACATTTAGGGTTTTTACATTTTAGTATAAATACATCTCTTAAGTTGTAAACATTCTTCAAGCAAGTTTATGAAATGAAAAGCTTCAATCTTTATCAAAATATCTTCTAAATCTCTTGTTGCTTTCATGGTATCAGAGCTCAGTGAGCACATCCTGAGCCATGGACAACGCTTTAGACCTTTATTCTCAACCAAAACTCGACATCTCCAACTGTGTGACTATCAAACTCACTGAACGCAACTATATTCACTGGAAGCGTCAGTTTGAGTCTTTTCTCTCTGGTGTTGGGCTTCTCGGCTTCGTGAATGGAACTTCTCCATCTCCTCTTCAGATTATTCACGTTCCTAACATCAATGGTGGCTTCCGCGACATACCTAATCCCAATCTTCTTCCATCTTCTTCTCTCTCAGACAACAAGAGTCCATACGAAGCTTTGTTTAACAAGAAACCTGAGTACTCTGCTCTAAGAATCTTTGGTAGCTCCTGTTATCCCTCTTTGCGACCATATGCTTCAAACAAACTGGACCCGAAATCTCTGCAATGTGTTTTCCTTGGTTATAATGAAAAATACAAAGGCTATCGCTGTTTGCATCCACCTTCGGGAAGAGTTTACATCAATCGTCACGTCATATTTGATGAGCAGGTTCAACCGTTTGCTACTACGTATGCTCATCTACAACAACATAATACTACTCCACTCATCTCTGCGTGGCAACAAAGTTTTATTCATCCTGCTGCTGCACCTGTCTCTGCTGTATTAACTGGTGATAAGAGTAACTCCATTCCGGTGGTGAATTCGTGGCAGCCTTGCTTAAATGTCTCTCCTTTACAGACAGTTCATCCAGACAACACTTCACACAGATCAGTTGATCCTCTGTCATCACATCAGCGTCTGCCTCAAAACACTGACTTCTCCTCGGCAGCTCTGAGTGAAACTCCATCATCAGGGTCTTCTCAGAGAAATTCAAGTGCTTCTTCTCCAATAATTCAGTTTGGAACTTTACCATCTGGGGGTCTACAGAGTGCTTCAAGCTTATCATCTGGGTCTATTTTAACTTCGCCAGAAAAGTCTTCTGGTGATAACACTGCGAAAACTCAAGATATTAGCAATGTCACAGATCGGGGAGTTACAACAACTCAACCTCCAGCTACGACTGCAAGTCAGTCTACTCACCCGATGGTTACCAGATCGAAAGCTGGCACTATTAAACCAAATCCGAGATATGTACTCTTCACAGTTACAGCAGAACACGCAGAACCAAAGACAGTGACTCAAGCCTTGAAGCATCCTGGCTGGAATGGAGCGATGACTGAAGAGATGGTGTCTTTTGATGAAACTGATACATTTACTCTGGTTCCATATCATCCTGATATGCATATTCTGGGCTGCAGATGGATATTTAGAGTGAAGCTCAACGCTGACGGCACAGTAAAATGTCTTCGATCAAGGCTGGTAGTGAAAGGATATGATCAAGCAGAGGGCATAGACTACTTAGACACTTACAGTCCAGTGGTTAAATCACCTACAATTCGAGCCATTCTACATCTTGCAACTGTAAACAAGTGGGATATCAGACAATTAGATGTAAAACATGCGTTTCTCTATGGGGACTTGGAAGAAACTGTCTATATGCATCAACCACCAGGGTTCATCAATCCAGAGAAACCAACTCATGTCTGCAAACTTAACAAAGCTATCTATGGGCTTAAACAAGCTCCCCGAGCATGGTTCAATAGATTTAGTGATTTTCTGTTGGCTTTCGGCTTTGTTTGCAGCATCAGAGATCCATCTTTATTCATCTATCGTAAAAATGGAGATGTGATGCTATTACTACTTTATGTAGACGATATTGCACTGACAGGAAGCAACAATGGCCTTATCGGAACTCTGTTGGAAGCGTTGAACAAAGAGTTCAAGATGAAAGATATGGGTCGATTTCATTATTTCTTAGGACTGCAGGCTCAGTTTCTATCAAATGGTCTATTCTTAAACCAAGAAAGGTATGCTGAAGACTTACTTCACATCTCTGGTATGTCTGACTGCAGTCCAGTAGCAACTCCACTTCCGCTTCAGCTAAATCGAACGCCTGATAAATCACCATTGTTCCCTCAGCCTACTTATTTTCGTAGTTTGGCAGGAAAATTACAATATCTCACTTTGACAAGACCAGATCTTCAGTTTGCAGTAAACTACATCTGTCAAAGAATGCATGCTCCAACAGAAACTGATTTTCTTCTTTTGAAAAGAGTGCTACGATATCTCAGAGGCACAACAAACTTTGGGATTTCTTTCAATGCTGAAACTGACTCTGCAGTACGAGCGTATAGTGACAGTGATTGGGGAGGTTGTATGGAAACCAGAAGATCTACAGGAGGCTTTTGTACTTTCTTGGGGTCCAATATCATCTCTTGGTCAGCTCAAAAACAATCGTCTGTGTCCAGAAGTTCAACTGAAGCTGAGTACAGAACTCTTTCAGACACTGCAGCAGAACTTGTATGGCTTCTCAATCTGATGCGTGAAATAGGGATTCCTCACACTGCTCCGCCTGAGTTGTTTTGTGATAACCTTTCAG
Organism: Hirschfeldia incana; assembly: GCA_026261945.1. Lineage (NCBI taxonomy): Eukaryota > Viridiplantae > Streptophyta > Magnoliopsida > Brassicales > Brassicaceae > Hirschfeldia > Hirschfeldia incana. Next base: position 895,451 of record JABCMI010000040.1, on the reverse strand, counting down.
CCGTCTATCTCTCAGCCACACCAGCAATGCACAAACGTTCAAAACATTTTGAAGTTAATTTTCACTTTGTGAGAGAAAGAGTTGCTTCTGGGTCGTTGATCGTTTATCACATACCGGGAGCACTGCAATTAGCAGATATTTTTACTAAGTCGTTATCTACGAAAAGCTTTCAAGATCTCAGATTCAAACTTGGTGTGGTCAGCACTCCCACACAAAGTTTGAGGGGGCATGTTGACAGAAGAGACAAAGAAAGAAAGATATGGAGACCAAAGGCGTTGAATGTTTCAGAAAGTGTTTCTGGTTTTGAAACAGAGAAGAAGACAGAAGTGGGCTTAGGAAGAGACAAAGTGTTCTGGGCTGAGACAAGTTATGTGAACAATGAGATGGGCCTGTCGGATACAAAGAAGAAGCCCACTCAGACAGAAGCAACGGCTACAAAGAACTCTGAGACTGAAAACAGAGCAAAGGACAAAAAGTGGTCCTGCATTGTACGAACCTGAAGCTGTAATAACGTTAAGAAATCGTTTTGATGTGCTGGAATCCAATGTGGATCAGCCAAGCCAAAACGACAGCGAGGAGAACATTTAGGGTTTTTACATTTTAGTATAAATACATCTCTTAAGTTGTAAACATTCTTCAAGCAAGTTTATGAAATGAAAAGCTTCAATCTTTATCAAAATATCTTCTAAATCTCTTGTTGCTTTCACTAAGGCCCATGGCTCAGTCACTTTGGCAAAAGATCATTGCCTTTAACTTTGCTCTTTTCATATTTTCAACGATTCAGGTGTATTAGTTGTCATCATAACACACACTACAAATTACATATCGAACATGTATGTACATAAGCTTGTCTTGGTTATACGCACAAAAACGTTTTATTTGGTTTCATTTTATTCTACTTCATCTATATATTACACAACACACTATAGTCCCCATAGCTTTATATCTATAACCACACAAAAAGACTATGTACACTAGTATGTTTCCGAAGATGATGATGATGATGAGTCTCTAAACTCAAAATACGTCGGCTTGGGTGTGGAAGGGCAACTAATGGCTTCAACAAGATCTTGAACAGTAAGCATCTGAAACTTCGGAGGCGAGTTAATAGCGATGTTATCGACTTTGTGCACATAAATCTTCCCATTCTTATCGAACTTATACTCCGAAGTGCCGTCAAAGCGACCACGAGTCTCCCAGGGACCACGAGGAACTCCGTGAGCAGTCCATCGAATCATGAGAGTGTTCTCATTAGGCTGCCAAATACTAACAATGTCTAAGCAGAGTGCTCTGAAGAAGATCTTTCCAAGGAAACGTAGCCACCAGAACATGGATTTGTAGTTATCAATTCCCATGAAGGTGTTAATAGGGTCTCTGAACACGATATCATCCCTGTGATAAAAAGAACATATATAACTTAAAAACAGACCAAACGGAACACTGAAGCAGTCAGATTTAATCAAGAACAATTGACAAACATGATCAAGAGAACATAACAGCACTCTGCACTGATTCAGTATAAGAGACCAATTAAGACACAATACACGACAGTGAAGCAGAGAGATTAATCAATGTAACAGATTCTTCTCAGATGTTTGTCTGAACTAAAACATGAAGAAAGAAAGTGAACCTGTAAATGTGAAAGTTGGGGTCTTTGTAGAACAAGAAAGGAATGTCCTCTCTGAGGCACTGAACGGCGTGACCTTTATTGACGTAGTAGCTCTGCTTATCTTCTTCTTCTTCTTTTTCTTCTTCCTCATGTATGTTGATTTTGCAGTCTTCTTTCACAGGAGCTGAGAACTTCGCGTACAATCTCGATTTCCGATACTTGACAAAAGACAAATCTCTCGCGGAAACAGTAACCTTCCTCCTCCTCGTAAACGCTTTACTTGAACTCGAGTTCGAATCGGAGAAGATTCGAGCAGAGACGGTGGGTATATCCGGCGATCGTACAAGAAACGCCATCGAATTGGAGACGGAGACGATGTTTTCAGTAATCAAAAATATCTCAGGAGAGAGATTTGCAGAAGAATATGATGATGGGGTGCTTCCAGGAGGATTGAGAAGTCGCGAAGCTGAGTCTAGGTCACGAAAATTCTTTTTAATCTGCTTTGTTTGGAAAAGTAAGGATAAATCTGCTTTTATTTGTGGATGACGTTGAATCAGAGACTGTTTTTTTTTTTTTTTTTTGATAAAAAAATCAGAGACTTTGTAACTCTTCAACGATAAAGAGAGTACTTTTTTTTTTTTTTTTTATCGTCTAGATTATATTAGAAAGGGTCTAAGCCCAAAAGAAACCTTACAAATAAGCCCACATAGTTCGGGCCCAAATTACAAACTCACACAGGCATCCAGTCCAAGCCCAAACAAACTCGAAACCCTAGCGAATCGGATGAACCGAAGAGTGCCGCCGCTCAGATCATGGGAAATAGAAAGGACGGACACGTGTGCTGATCCTCATCGACGAGGGACACGCGTCACACGGGCATGCACTTCTCCACCGATATACGCTAAAACCGGAGCCTCCGGATTCCGTTCACCGGACCAACCGGAACGTCTCGAATCCGAACCTCCGCACCTCTTCAGACGCGGTCAACTTCGATCTCTAGGGTGTCCGTAACCAGAGGCAGTCGAACGCCGTTGCGTTATCTCAAACAAACTCCTCCGCCACAACCCACCCAGGAGAGAGCAACACAAACCACATACTTCTACCGCCTGAGAGCATCTCCGTCCTCCGACGAGACCTCGAAACCACTCAACTCCAAGACTAGACAGCAGAAATCAAAACAAACTAAAGGATGAAATAAAAACCCTAAAATTCTAGGGGCTGCACGGCGGCGGCACAAGGCTGTTAAAGCCCTCGCTCCCCGGAACCAATAACCGACGCCGGTGGAACTGAGCAAGCTTCCCCGGCTCGGCGACAAAAGGTCGGCGTCGACGGGGCTATGAAAGCCTCCGCCTCCCGAAAGAGATCTGAACTACACACACCATCACCTCACCCTCTCCCCCGTTACCGCGTCCTCGCTCCAAGAAATCCCACGACCGAGGACTTTCCAGAGTCCAAACAAAGCGGATCCCGAGATAGACCGCGAAGAGACGAAAGACTGAAGATTTTAACCAAGAGAAGAAAAGTTCCGGCGGCGGCACGGACGCATACGCGCCGGCCGACCGCCGAAACAAAAAACCGACTTACTTTCTCTCTAATTTACCAAGCTATTTGCCAAAAGAGAGTACTTACTAGTCGATATTATTATTTCTGATAATTGAAAATCATATGATTTTATCTATTTATGGTTAGCCTTTAAGGTTTCTCAGAGATCAAAACCAGTTCCAAATGTTTGACTTATTTTGTCGAGACCGAGATAATTGACTAGTAACAATTAGATAAAAATCAACGTAACAAAAACACTACGCAAGTTCTTTATTTACTACGTACTTCTCAAATTTTATGTACTTACAGTAAAAGCAAGCAAGTCGAATTTATTAACTTCGTTTTATTTATTTTTTAAGTTAATTAACTTTTCATTTTCGTCATTTGCATTCTACAAGTCGAGAATTGAAGCAAATATGAGCCTAGGAAAGGATTAGTCTGGCATTGTTAATCCGTCTCATTCACATTGTAGACAAGATTTTAATGTTGGTCATCTCGTACCAAACTAATACATCGCGAGTCATAGCCCCCAAGCCACAGTCATCATAATCTGGTTCACCTGATATCATCAATTTGTATAACAAATATTTTTCTTCCATTACAGATTAGCTTATTTCACCATAAATCATTCGATTCTACATGAATTCATTTAAGACTTAGTGATCAAAGTAAAATGTTCAAGTTGCCCCGGCCAAAGTTTGTTCCGAAATCTACAGATATGTTAACAGTAGTCACGTGTTGAGGTACAGATTGTGACCAATCTAATGAAAAAGTTTGTATAAAGAAGACAAAAATGTGGGGAAGATGATTGTTGAGCTATTCAATAGAGAATATGAATCACAACTGCCCATCTGCCCCAAAATTGATTTTGCATGGGAAATCTTTCGTACAAAAGCGCATTGTTAGCACTAAGCCGATACACACAATCCCTGCTTTTCCCCCAAAAGCAAACTCAAAACAATTATTCACATCAAAACTATACACCAAGAACTCACGACAATCCGTTAAACAGACCATCAACGATCTCTTGGAGAACTCTGTATACGAAGGTTATAATAAAATTGTTAGAGAAGCCTCATTTCATGAGTATACTCGCTTCCCTGCTGGGTCCTTCGCTTTTCCAAATTCAATCAATCAAAACAATAACATCATATCCCAAATTTAATCGGAAAAATAATAGAAATCTGGAATTGAAAATCACAGATTCCGGCAATCTCCGATAGTGAATATACGAAGGTAAACTTGGCTTGAATACGCATTGATTAAGAGCGTTTCACCCATAGGTCCCTCGTGTTAAATTAATTTCGATGCTCAGCGAATACGAACCATAATATAATCGGATTTCATCTCGCGAGAAACGAGTATTCGCCCCACACGATCTATTAAACTATTCCGATATTAACTCTTCATTGCATCTATCTACACGAAACTAAATTAAAGGGAAAAAGAGAGAGAGAGATCTAATCCGACTGCTAAATACAATTACAGAAACGGCTGGTGAGAAGAGTCATAAACCCTAATGTAGCTGTGTGGGATAATGTATCTTTAGATGAGTTTATATAGGGCTTGTATTAGGTAGGGCTAATACGACGTATCATTGCGGTTGGTTGAAGTTATAAATCAACGGATGTTATAGGCCCATATTTATTATCTTTGACTTTTATTTAAAAGCCCAGATTCGTACAGTGAGGTCCATTGGATGATTGGGAAGTATTTTCAACTGAATTACCAACTGTTTACTAAACACACCTTCCGACACAAAAGATGTCGGATGAGATGGCATTGAAACTCAATAGCTACAATCTAGTTTACATACACTGTTCCTGCTTTGTTATTTGCTCTTGTTTAAACAAAAATATGGAGGGAGACAGGTCGGAGCTCAACTAAACTTTAAAAGAGGCAATATTGGCTACTCCGGAATTTCTAATGAAACCTAAAACATGGTCTCACTTTTATTTAGTCTAGCAGTATAATATATTCTCTAATCACAATTATTTCATTTAGTAGTACTAGCTTCTTTTAAAAAATGTAACCATGGTCCAAAGTTCACACTTAACACTAACCCTTCGAAATTGTGGAACCGGGTGGTCATTTTGGTTATTTGTTTGATGACAACTGAAAAGTCTATATCTTCAGGAGTCTAATGCTAATGTGATACTTCATTTTGTTGTCAATATTCAAACTCTTGATCTTCAAAGTCAGGTATTGTTGCATATTTGCATTGTAGCTTTATTCTATCCATGAAACTAATTAAAACCATAAACAACACCATGCAAACATACATAACCAACAAATATAGTTAACAATCAAATAACAAAATAAAATAAAATAAAAAGAAATGCAGAATTGATAATCTCCGATCGCCTATGTTTGTGGATCGTAAGTTATTGAAAATTATAGATTGTAATTAAGACAAACCATCGTAGAAATTAAAAGAAGTCGCGAAGGGAAGGGAGCTTGATCTCACCCTGAGTAGAGACAGGAATGGTAATGTCACCAACAACAGGGATGTCGAAGGTTAGACCAATGTCGAGTTGATAGTCAATGTCCCAGTCCGAGCCAATGTCCTTCATCAGACTAACCGCTATGCTATAAGCCACCTTAACCGGTACGTCTAATACCGTTGTCTTGTTCCCAACCAACGAACCCGGGTCCGGTATTGTCCCCGACGCTATCGTCCTACCCAACCACAACACATTATTAATTTGCATAATGAACCTAACATTAACATGACGCGTGCGTAACGTCCCACAACAAATTACTGGTATGTTCATCTTATAATTGAAGCTATTTTTATGTAATATACAAACTTGAGGTCTGAGACGATGTATCATTTCGAGAACATGCGGTATTAATTAATTAGTAGTATTATGTTTACATGTGTAAGATACTAAGATATAAAAGTTATGGATTCAATATCCATAGATGTTAGAAGTCATCATCAGTGAATAGATAACTAAACTATTATATGAACTGGTATCACGCTAGGTCATGTATACCAAACGGTTCATATAAATAATTGTAACAAAAAAAAAGAGGGAGAAAAATGTTAGAAGAGGAAACCTTGTGGCACTCTTGAGGACGTAAGAGATCTGGCAAATAGGGATCGTCTGAGAGTAAGGATTCTTGACGGAGACCTTGGCGTGATAGTCTACCCCTTGACGTGTCACTCCTTTGAAGTCGACGTTGTCCACGGAGGCTTCCGGTGTCGGAACATTCGCTAGCTTCTCGGCGAAGAAACCTTTTGCTTTGTCCAACAAACCTGAAATCATCGACCCATTTTCTTCTACCTCCTTTTGCTCTGCTGATGCCATTCTCTCGATCTATCTCTTTTTTTTTTGATGTTCCGATTTGATATTTTGAAATAATCAGATCCCTCTTATATTTTTTTTCTCTCGCTAATCCCATATTTATTGGTTAACTAGTAGTTTGTGGCTTACACTACATCAAGACTTTTTCGTCTCTTTTTTATCGTGGCTATTTAAGGATAAACCAAGAACAGCAATATACTCCACGAACCTTATTTTATAAATGTGAAGTGAAAAGTATATGGCTTTTGACTGGTAACTTGGTAAGTAGTTGTACTATGCATGCAAACGAGAGAGAAGTCACAATGCCTAGCAACATAGAACATAGATAGTAACTGGTCAAGTTATAGAGCTGTCTGAAGGAAAACAAGTTACTTCAATCAAACGAACTAATATTCAACCGAAATCAAATGCTGTTTGATTCGGTTACCAGACAGTGTTGCATTGCGTTTATAATCATTTGGTATTCATTTTTATCAAGTGATTCAAATTACAGTTGATTTTTTGGTTATATTGATTTATATTGTTTTAAAATCAAATTGAGTTTGAGACTATGAAGATATTGACGAATATGACTGATTACAAGGCTGTTATTTGATGCACATTGTACGCACTATATATGATTTTGTGAAGCAAGAGAGAGGAACTGTATTAGGTGTTTAGGGTTCGAATAAGCTCCACGTAAACCTCAGACACCACATGTGTGTGGACTACAAAAAAAGGGACATGGTTTGGTCTACGTTATTACAAAGACCTTCACACACCAATATGTAATGTCTTGCAAGTTTTTCTATCTTCCACAGGCAAAGAGAAAAGAGAAGTAAAAAGAAGTTTTATTTTGTGGTGAGAGTGACTAGTATCAGCTAATGATCATCTTGTTGAAGAACTCAGCTTGCTCAGGGAAGAACTCCAAAAGCTCATCTTTGGTTACCCACACAAAATCTTCACAGTTACTAATGTTGTACTTCGATGCTGCTACTACACTGCACTTGAAGAAGAACCTCTACACAAGAAGAAGAGAAGAGAAGATTCAAATAACCCATCAAAATTAAGTAACCGATGAGCCTTTGCTTCTTTCTTTATCTCAGAGCTTTGTTGTTTTACCTTGTAAGATGGCAAATCAGGTGTTTCTTCTGTAGGTTGAATAGCCATGTGAGCCATTGGAGCATTCCCAACAAAGTATGTGTGAGTCAGGTCTCCCAAGACTGACTTCAAAGCAGATTCAGCGCACTGCAAACACCGAAACTTTACATAAGAACAACTATACACACTAGAATAAGGAACGGAGATAGAGGGAGATAAAGCATCATCACCTTGCGAAGAGTAGGCTCAGAATCATACACTTTTTCAGGGAAATGCCAGACAGGTTTGTCACTGGTAGCTCCAAATGGCTTGCCGAAGATGAGTAGATACAACTTTTTGTCAAGAGCTCTATATAATGACCTAATAATAATTGCAAGCAATTTCAAAAAGAGTTAACGAAAGAGGAACACAAGTCCATGTCGTTTATAAAAAAAAAACTTACTTCCTATCGTTATTCTTGTCAGCCTCTGTGATTCTGGGAGCAGGTACATAGTCCATTTGATATTCACCCTTGGCTCTGTTATTCAGACATCAGACATCCCCAAGATCAACCAAAGATAAGTTAGAATTTTCATGAAAGCTTCATTACACTCCAAATAGAACCAAGATATGGTCATAAGCTATCTATGAGCATATGACAAACAGTACTAAAACTTCAGATATTGTTAGAAAAGTTTGGAAATTTATGAAAGAATCTAATAAAAAAGACACAAAGTTATGAAACCGTTGACCAGATTTATGCATTCGGACACATGATGACCACAACAAAAGTGAAACTTTCAAAGTGATACGATCTCTACACATTATTACACATGTGAAAGTGGTAGGGGGAAAAGGGATGAAGTCAATTTACCTGTTCTTAGCAATGTCCAAGAACTCATCTGGATATCTACGACGAAACTGCTGTTGCCAATTGAATCTGACAAAAACAAAAAGCAAACAATCTCAGACTGAACAGAGTGTAATAAGAGATGTACTGTGTCTTTCTCATCATTCCTCAAACCAAAGTGAGACATAAAGGAGAGGGCTTTTACTTGAACTCCTGAAAGGCGTAGACAGCAGGATCTGGTTTGGGAATCACAACGCGTAGTCTCTCGAAAAGCACCGAAGCTACGATCTTTTCTGAGGAGGAGCTCGTGCAATACCCTCGTAGCCTGCTGCTCTTCACCAGTAGTGACCGAGAAGATCTCATTCTCTGCATCATTTCTCTCTCTCTAATCTCAAATGAGAGCCAAGAAAGAAAGCAAAAAAAAGAGTCGACTTTGACAGAAACGCCGGCTTGAGGGTTTTTCTTCTCCCCCCGGGATTGGATCAATCTTGGTTTACTGAACCATAATCCGGTTTGCTATTATATACTTATTTATTATAAAAAGTATGCTCCGTTGCCGGGACTCGAACCCGGGTCTCTCGGGTGAGAGCCGAGTATCCTGACCAGCTAGACTACAACGGATTTTGATTGAGTACTTACTTCTTTGTTTATCGTAATATTATTTTGAGTTCTTGGCTTATAACATGCTCATTTTTCCGTTTGTTTTGTGAGTGGCTAAACATTCTTGTGAACTATCATCACCATGGAAGTTTTCATCCAGCTGTTACCTGGAGTTGGTGAATCGAAGCACCTGAAGATGTTCATCAGTTTCGTTTGTTAATTAGAGTAAAAACCAAAATCCGATTATAGGCAACAAGAAACTGAAATCAAAATATTACAAGTGACATGTGATATGTAACTATAGTGCAAGCGCAACCGGTAGCTTCCATATCATTTTATCATTAGCCATTGATGAGCATTAACGTTCATGACACCATAAGAAAATGAAGATATGTTTTAGTTTGAATGTATCTGAGGAAGGAAGAAAAATGAAAAAAATATTTTACTAAGGTAAGCGAATGATTGAATTATTTTTTTGATTATGACTACTTTTTACTCCTTTTTAGAAAAAGAAATGTTTAGAGATTATGAGGACTGGGACTTATTATCCGGGTTGGAAGATATGATTTGAGTTCATCCCAAAAAGATAATATCTAAAATGTTCAGATCCAGAAAGTATAATGTCGGATCCGTCGAATTTGAATTCGGATATCTGGATCTGTATCTACACTTTTTAAATATAGTTAATTTATTAATGTTTATTAATAATTATAGTTAATTTAGTAATGTTTATACATAAAATTAATCTTATAATATTATGTTTAAATTTTATAATACTATTCTTATGAATTTGATATAAATATTTAATTTATAGATTATTTTATAATTTTACTATTTTAAAAAAGATCTCAAATCTTTTAATTTTTTTTATAAATCTAAATCAGGATTTGCATACTTGATAATACAATATTAGGATGAATATTCGAAACTTGGATATTGATCCAAAAAGGACGAACTTGGATCCAGATACTAATATCACCGATTCATTGAATCCAGATCTAAATACCTTAAATTTTCCGGATATGGATCTGTCCCACCCCTTTCTAAATTCGGAAACAATACATATTTTAAGACGGAATCCAAACTGCTTAAAACTAAGTCGTCTAAGAAGAACCTCATAAATGCCTCAGTTAATACTTCCTCGAATTAAAAATACATGATTAAAAATTTAAAAGTATTAACTGAGGCATTTATGAGTCTAATTCTCGTTTGGAAAGATTATAACTGAGACAACAAAATTTGATCACCAAGACAAACCTCGACACCTCTTATTTTGGTTATACGCTGTTCTCGCAACTTATGGTCCAAGTGATTTCCACTATTATTCCCGGAAACTTAATAAACAAGTGTAGAAAGTTCAACTGCTCGATTATTTTCAATAAAATAAGCTGACCCACAGCACTTGACATGAGAAATTCACATGTAAATGGGTCCGAAAGCTCCTTGCAGTTTAAGTTTTTTTTTGTAAACTCCTTGCAGTGTAAGTTGCAATGGGGGTGAAAGATACATTGATGTGTGTGCGTCTCTCTCTTTCTTGCTAGTTGCTAGCTATATATATTACGCATTCTCATGCGTAGTGGAAAGAGAAAATTAGCACGCACAAAAAAAATAGAAAGAGAAAGAAAAACAAGTAAGAATCCATGGGAGAAACTTTTTATAGCGACGTCACTTATGTTGCGGTGAATCAAGATGTTCGAGAAAGTACAAAAACTTTGTTATGGACATTGAAGACTCTTCCCGTTCAGAAGCTTTGCCTTCTTCATGTTCATATTCCATTTTCGCTGAACCCTTCTTGTAAGTATATATTTAAAAAATATATATATATTCTCCATGTTTGATTATTTGATTTTACATTTTTTGTTTGGTTGGTTCAAAAACCATAAATATTCATCGACCAATAGATGATACCTTGACGAATTGATTATGTTTTTAACTAATAGTATTAGATGAGTCTCTGGATGATGACGTTTTCTTTCTGTGGGTATATAATATGCATAAACCTTTCAACAACAAAAAAAAGATATTTCATCCATATCTGAATAAGTATCATTTAGACATTTTTCCCACAGATTAAAAAATTGATGAAATATATGTAAATTGTTATTAATTACATATTTTTGACCAACAGTATTTTAGATTGATAAAATTATTTATAAAATCAATGCAGTTTGCAATTAATATTTAGATGAAAATAAGTATAATTTGCATTTAAATTATAAAATAATACTTTTTAAAAAATTGTAAATTGATATTTTTTGTGTAACGAAAAAAAATAGTCAGAATGACGCTTATTATGAAACAAAGAGAGTATATAATATGCATATGAGAATATGTTTATATGAACATATAAAAGAAAAATATTCCAAATATACATATGTATAGATAGAAAAACACATGTATCAATCATCATGTGTCAGATTTTGAGAACTAAATATATATGTTATAACCACCAAAATCCTAGTTACATTTAAAATATCATGAAACAATCAACATCCTAACTTTATACGATTTAGTTGAACTCTAGGCATGTGTACTACCGAAACAAATCATGTTTCGGGCTTATACGGCTAGTATACCCCATTTGTAGTTAAGTCACACATTGTGATCTTTATTTATTTATTTATTAAATCACTTAATTAGCGATTTCTATGGCACTTTTGTCTGTGTGCTCTTTTTTTTTTTCTTTTGCGGGTGTTAGAATTCGAATCTGACGTTCGTCGTGTATTTGTGTAGCACGTCTTGATGCAAGTGAGATCAACGCAATCCAACAGTCAGAGCTGAAAACTTCAAATGTTAGTCTCGAGAAGTACCGTGATCTCTGCACAAATAAAGGGGTAAGTTAGTTATCTCTGCAGATACAACTGTTGAATGGAGCTTAGGAAAAATGATGATTTTTGAAAAGATTGATTGAATATATATGTATATATTGGTGCAGGTTATAAATAAAGAAGATGTGGATATATCACTGATATCAGGATCTGGTGTTGGTGAAGGGATTGTGAAACTCATCAATCAAAAAAATATCAAGAAGCTCGTTATGGGAGCAGCGGCGGATCCTCATTATTCCAGGTAAGTAAAATTCGATCTATGTGTGTATGTTCTTGAGACTCGAGAGATTGAATTAAAAAAATAACACCCTATGTATGTAACATCCCCTTAATAATGCAGGGGAATGTCTATCACATCTAGAAAAGCAGAGTACGTGAGTCGACATGCACCTACTCACTGTAAAATGTGGTTCATCTGCAAAGGGAAACTCATCAAGACAAGGTAAGTTTGAGAATTACACTTGTTTGGTGCGTGTTTACGTGTGTTTGTGTGTCTATACTAATACTCAGTATTATTTGTTACATTTTTGTTTTCTTTTTTGCTTTAATAGAGAAGGGAGTCTCGACCTTGGATACCCATCCGATTCGTTCCATACTTCTTCTCAGAAATCAAACAAAGGAAACAAAACCAATCCAGTTAAAGAGCATTTTGTAAGTACAATATTGATTAAGAAAACCACCAAATTGGATGAGAACTACTTGTTGCTTCCATGTTGTCTTTTAGTGTCAATATTACTATCTGAGACTCTTACTGTGTTGCATTAAAAAAAACAGGGACAGGAACAAGATGATCAAAAAAGCAATGGGAGCGAAGCAGACTGTGCTCCCAAAGATTTTGTTTGTCCCATTTCATTGGTTAGGATTCAAACCACCTCTGCATCTTTATATACTTGCATTCATGTTTTCCCATGAAAAAAAGAGACAAAACTATGGACTCTGTTTTAAGAAGATGCAAATGGTTTTGCTCATCATAATTGATATTGTTAGGAAATAATGAGAGATCCTCATGTGGCTGCTGATGGTTTCACATACGAGGTCAAGGAAATTAGGAAGTGGATAAATGGAGGGAATAGTACGTCGCCAAGCACAGGTGCAAAGCTCTCTCATCCCCATCTTACCCCAAACTACACTCTTCGTTCACTCATCAAGGACTGGCTGCAGCACCACCCAAATTACAAACATTGAATAATTGTAATAATATTTTGGAAATAATTATAAAATGTCGATTATGTTGTGAGTTTTTAGAATTTTCTTTGTGAGAGAACAATATGTATGATATAAAAACTTCATGTGTTTTACTGTTAGATAAAATATATCATACATAGAGGGAGGCTAAGCATCAAGTAATACTCCATGAGCAGTGTTTTTAAAACCGGACCAACCCGATGGTTGGACCGGAGTCGACCATGAACCAGTTACATAGCCGAGTTGGGTCTAATATTCGGTTCGACCATGAACCGATCATGTATTTAGATTAGATATTAAAGTTATTAAACTGATAAAAACCACTAAAACTATCAAAAATATACAAAATCATCAATATAAACATAAAACTAGTTTATATTTACAGTGTTTTATGATTAAAACTTATTTATATTTTAGTTATATATCATATTTACTAACATTATTTTAAAATTTATATACTAAAAATATATAAAACTAGATTATTAAACTAGGTTTGACAGGATCAAACCATATTAAACCGTGACCCGAAAAATTTCCGGTTCAGCTTCCGGTCCAGTTTTAAAAACACTGGCCATGAGCCGTTATAAATGTGACCAGTAGGTCGTTATTTTAATCTGACCATTAGGCCTTGACCTTCTTCTTGGTCTGCTCTCTCTCTGGTTATTGGTCTGGTTCACTGCATCATGTCTGGAGGAGAATCAAGCTCTGGTTCTACCGACCATTGCATCAAAGTTGTACCTACACAAGAAGGGGGCTATATTCAGTGAAACGTTTATGGACAGCTCTTTGAAGTTTCAAGAAAGTATGTCCCTTCTATCCGTCCCATTGGTAGAGGCGCTTGTGGTATTGTCTGGTACGCTCTCTTTTGACTCTTCTCCTCATCAAAGCCTTATGTTCATTGGTTCTTGATTCTTGCGTTTTAGTACTGCGGTGAGCTCAGTCAGTGAATGGAGAGAAGGTCGCCATTAAAAAGATCGGTAATGCTTTTGATAACATTATCGATGCGAAGAGAGCTCTACGTGAAATCAAGCTTCTCAGGCATATGGATCATGAGAACGTAAAATCTTGCTCATCGTCTCTCATATTAAGTTACTTTAACTATAGTTTTGGTAAACTTCTCAAGTGTTACTGATCCTCAAGGACTCTGTTTCCTCTGTTTTTTTTCTTTAATCTTCTGATTTTCAAGCCTTGGTTTGATTCTTCAGGTCATAACCATCAAATATATAGTAAGACCCCCCGCAACGAGATAGCTTCAATGATGTCTACATTGTCTATGAGTAACGGACACTGATCTACAGCGAATCCTACGTTCTAACCAAACTTTAAGCCATGATCACTGATCAGTGCCATGTAAGTCTAATTTGATATAATGGAACTTTATGGTCTGATCTTTTTATAAAATTTACATAACTTCCTTTTACACTTCATTGATCCAAACCCAAACAGGAGCTTCTTGTAAATCGGAATAGTTGTTCAACAGGTTCCCATCTCCATGAACAATAGCATTCAACACCTGATACAATATATAAAAAAAAAAATCAACATTTTGTCTTGCATGGAACCAAGAAACAAATAATATTTATAAACACTTACAACAGGGAGTTCTTTGGAAAATATGTAGTATCGTAACTTTGGGAAGAGATCCGATAGAAATGGCCACCGCTTATATGACAATGAACATGAAGAGACATGTTCCCTTTCACTTTCTTCCATTCTGCTACCACTTCATCTCTGTATATCCTATTTGCCCATCCTTGCAACTATATTTACAGCATACATACACCAGCCTTTACAAATGCTTAAATCATTACAGCCTAAACCCTTTCAATATCCTTCAGTGCAATATTCAGGTGAATATATACAAATCACAGAGATTTACAATATACTCACAGATGCTGATACATAAATAGGCTAAAACAATAGAGCCTCTACTATGTGTAAGGAGCAGAGAGAGATGAATTTTATAAAAATCGGCGCATCTCAGGTAACAACAAAACATTCACGAGTGTTTTTTTTTTTGCTAAATGGTAAATATCATTGATGAAATGAAAGCTTGGTTACAACTTAATTGAACCATGATCTGCTGAGAACAGTTAGCTTGATCCTAGTGACCGCAAAAAAATAAAAAAATCACTAGGATTCATACGAATTAAACCAAGCCTCAAACAAAGAGGACTTGAGATTAATAGGTGGAAAGGACAAGTGAAGCAACAATGTAATCCCTTCTTCAAAGTCTTCCTGCCGAAACAAGAGAATAGCTTGGAGAATCAGATGAGAACTTACCGAAGTGACTCCAAGAAGAAGGACCTCGACCAACCAACCAAACTATCTCGACTGAGAGACAAAAAGCTCCACCAACCAACCAAACTATTCACGAGTGTTTTTGCAGTTTCCTTTTGGTTTATCCTTAAGCATTCATGTTGCGTAAGCTCTTGGCCATGCTTACTTATCACCGCACCACGATGTGGACAAAGAACCGGTGTCCAACGCCTTTCAGTTTTGTTTTTGAGAATACTTCTTGCACGGAAGAACACATAAAAGAGCTTATCTACATGGAGCCTGTCAGATTCAATCCTGACCATTGATCATGTCTGATGATGATTTTTTTTTTTAAAGTCTTTTCTTTACAGTGTATTGAAAATAACCTCATTTTTTTTTGAATAATGGCTATGATGAATCGATGATACATTCATTTACATTTATATTTTTATGTCTAAGCTACTGCGGATTCTATATACCGATTTTTCCAATTAAGATGGATCATATAGTAATAACAAAGCACCAAATCACACAGATTATAAATGTTGACTTTGGTTTTGCTAATTTTGTGCATATAAAGAAACTGCCAAATTGGAGTGGGGATTAGCTTAATGCATGTGGGCACGTAAACAATTTTCAATTAAAAAGAGAAGAAAAGGAAACATATTTTACTGTCCACACGTCTTCAAAAGTTTAAGTAACTGCTCGCGTTTCTTTTATATAAGTCACCCTCTCTTTTTTTTGGTTATAAAAATATCACAGAGAAACAATACTGTACTTGTTCTCAAGAAAATATCACATATCCACCATCATTCTTCTTAGAAAATTCTTCCTTGTATTGATAAATAATAATGTCTCCCTCTGAATAAGAAATGATGGGCATATATAAATGGAAACTAGAATAATGAGTTAAGAGTTTGATTTGTATACGATTGAATAATTAATGTACTACTCCTTAGCCTCACGGCAACAGTGGATAAGATTAAGACAAGATGCCACTTACCATCGTCATCATGTCTTTTTTTTCACACATTTTTTAATTAATTAAATTTTGATATTAAGGAAAATACGGTCTCCATATATGGTACAATATCTTGAATTATTATAGATCTAACCGGTTAAATCACAAATGTAAATGGTGCAACTAAATATACCCTCTTCGTTTTTAAAAGATGGTTGTTCTGGAAAAAAAAATTGTTTCAAAAAGATGGTTGTTTTATGTTTTCTGTGAAATATTGCAAACTTCAAGAACATTAATTGATTTTATTAGATTACTATTGGTCAAAAGTTGTTGAAAATTGAAAATTACTGAAAACAATAATTTTCTTATAATGATTTAATGTGTTTTCTTAATATTTCTTCCGTCTCATTTTATGTGGAGTTTAAAGAATTTTTTTTTGTTCCAAAATACTTGATGTTCTCAATAATCTAGATAGAATTTAATAGCATTTGAGTTTTGTGACCAAATACAAAATACTATCTATTTTTTTATTGGTTGATCAAGTTTCATTTATTGATATTTTATGTAACCAAGGTAAATTTTATAGAAATTAGTATTTTCTTAATCCATGTGCAAAAACCTTAAAAACCACTTATTATAGGACATAGGGAGTATGTGTGAAAACATTAAAAATACTATCTTTTAAAAACGGAGAGAATAGTATTTACCAATTTTATCATTTTTTTTATAAAAGAAAGAAATCCTCAATTACAGTTAAATCCGCTACAACCGAGTGCAACATTATGTTTTCCAACTGAACATATATTAAACAGCTACCAACCTTTTAAAATAATCAATACTATTAAAATAAGAGAACTTTTTATCGACTATGTTTTGGATTATCAAAAAAATCATAACAATCCAACTAAAATAATTTCATTAGTTATTATCATATAATGTTTTACTAATCTAACAAATATCTAATAATATTTCAATATTTGTAAAATAAAATTTATTTAACCTCCTATTTATTCTCTTACAACTAACTTAATAATATTTTCAAAATAAGATATCTAAAAAGATATTGTCCAGTATCCTTTTCTAAGATTTTATTATAAAAAAATCTTTTAATATCTTTTTATTTAAGATATAAACATAAATTCTTTTAAATATTTATTTTTAAATAATAAAATTCGTAATTAATATTAAATAAATATAATGAATATTAATTCTTTCATTATAGAAAAATAAATAATATTCCCATAATATATATATTCGTAATTAAATTAATACATTAACTAATAAATAAAAAGTAACTTAATTCATTTATTAAATATTTTATAAATCATAAAATTAAAGAATAACATACATTCATGAATTTTACCAAATACTTCAACGTATTAAAATAAAATAGTAAAGTAAGATATATAAAATAATAAATAATTACATATTTAAATTTGAATATTAAAAATAATCGGATATAGTATGATATGGGTTGAATGAAATACATTTTGACCAATATAAAAATTAAAAAAAAATTACTATAATTTACAGTTTTAAAATATAAGTAAAATAATAATGACGGGTTTTATAAATGAATTATCTTATTTTGCAACAAATTATATTTATTAATTTTAATTTAGTTATCTATAAAAAAATTAATAAAATACATTTACGAAATTTCTAATTTTCAGTAAATAAATTTTTGGAAAAAAAACTAATCCATAGATACGGGTCGGGTAAACACATATATAAATATATTAAGTTATTTTATAAATAATTGAACGGTTTATATATCTCTTGAACCAAAAAGTAAAAATTATAATCAAACTGAAACCGAAATCCAAAACGAAAAACAACCTAAAACCAAATCCGAAAACCAAACATTATATTTAAATATATTGGTGAATAAAAAGACGGAATAATAAATTTGTTGACTGAACCAATCTTAGATATTTAACAAACGAAAAAAATCAATACATAGAATGATGATAAAAAAGAAATCTTGTCCGCCATTTGAAAGGGCGGGTCAAACTCTAGTTAATAATTAAGAACTAAGATAATAGATATATAACATAAACAGAAAATAAGGAAACGGCCTATATTTTATAGCTGCAGTGAAAAAAAATTATCAAATATCTCTACATTCGGGTAACGGAGTAGCGTGTTTGAATTTGAAAATAGAAGATTTCCTAGAGATATACGTCCTAAAAAAAGATTAACAATGTAATATTTGACAACATAAAAAATAGGAGAAAAAATGTATAATATGGCTTTTTCTTTTTGAGAAAAAGAGGTAATGTAATATGTAATTGATTTGTCCAAAAGTTTTGGCTTGTTGTTGTGATATAGTTAATTAATCACATAACAATGTTTTAAATAAATGAGAAAAGATTTGTCTCTTTGTCCAATTGTTTTGGCTTGTTGTGATATAGTTAAATCATATATTAATGTTTTAGATAAATGATATTAGATTTGTCTCTTAAATTAAAAGAGCAACCTTTAGGAAAAAGATTTAACAAGAGTTAAAGAAATGAAAGAAATAAACAAAAGAGGAAAATTGTTATAAGGCAAATGTCCATTTCATGTTCTCATAATTTCATTTTGGAATCATTTTCTTTTCTCTCTCTATCAAACCAGAAGAAGAAGAAGTAGATGGCTTCGCCGAGCAAACGCCGAGAGATGGACATGATGAAATTGTCTGTGCTCAATTCTCTATACTTCATCTAATTCATGGCTCTTTTCGATATATATTGGATCTGTTGATGATTGATGATCTCTCTCTATTCTTATTCATGTTTTGTATAAATCAGGATGATGAGTGATTACAAGGTCGATACAATCAACGACGCCTTGCATATGTTCTATGTCACTTTCAATGGCCCCACTGACAGTAATTCTCCAAAAACTCTCTGTCTCTTTCCTTTTTTGTCTTTATGCTCTTATGCCTACTTGTTGAAATGAACGAACAAAAAAAGAAAAGTGTCTTCCTAGATTTTGTCTGTACAACTTCAGATTCACCATAGAAACTGAAAATGGGATTACATGATGTATAGGAGCAGAGATGAATCTGTTCGATTGAAAAATCGAAACTTATCTCTTGTTGTTGTTTGTTTGTGTGTGTGAAGGTCTTTATGAAGGAGGTGTATGGAAGATCAAAGTCGAACTTCCTGATGCTTATCCTTACAAATCCCCTTCTGTTGGTTTCGTTAACAAGATTTATCACCCCAATGTTGATGAATCGTAAGTCACTAGAGCTTTTATCATTTATAAATGTTGTTGATCATCATATCTAAAGCTATGCTTCTCATGTTTTGTTGAAGTTCTGGCGCAGTTTGCTTAGATGTAATAAACCAGACATGGAGTCCAATGTTTGGTAATATACACTCTGTCCTTTTTGAATGCCTTCTGGAATGTCTTTTTTGATCTGTTTTTTTTCTCCTAATCAGATCTTATCAATGTCTTTGAGTCATTCCTTCCCCAACTCCTTCTATATCCAAACCCATCTGATCCTTTCAATGGTGAAGCTGCCTCTCTCTTAATGCGAGACCGCCCTGCCTATGAACTCAAAGTCAAAGGTTTTTTTCAACATTCTTTTTCCAGATTTGCTTGCTTCTCTATTCAATTAAACTGCGCTGACACATGGGTATCTTTGACATTTCAAGAATATTGCAAGAGATATGCTAAACCAGAGGACATAGGAGCACCTGAGGAGATCTCAAGTGATGAAGAAGATGATGATGATAGCATGAGCGAACGTGGTTCAGACTCTGATGATGACACCGATGAAATTGCTGGCAAAGCCGATCCTTGATGAACTTCGTTACAAAATCAAATCTTTCTTTGTACTTTTGATTTAGTTTATTTCCAAAATATATAAACCATTGATGTTCATTGCATTGGAGGAGAAGAAAAAAAACTTTCTTCTGTAAATGTGTAAATGACTTGTTTAATTCTTTAGGATCATTGAAACTTTCATTTGCTTCAAATGTAAATAACATATAACAATTTGCAACCTTACTACAATAAAACATGAATCCATATCTCATTTTTGTTTGTTCTAATCCTCCAGTAACGTTTTTTATACAAGGAACATATCTAAAGATGGGATGATACTGCGGACAAAAGGACATATTCTTCTACACAGCAACATACCAAGAAAGGACATCTAGAGAATTATTATTTGTTTTACCAAGGTCCAAGACTCGCTGCTAGATTGTGTTAGGAATTCTCGATCGTTTGATTGCTTAGGTAAATAATGCACAAGATTTTTAACCCAGTTCCCTTGCGGTACCTCTGGGGTGGGAACCGTCTCCCACAACATCCACTATCAATCAAAGGGTTTACACAAACGCTCTAAGCGCTCAATAGGAAAGACACAACAAAGAATATGAGAGATCAAAGAAACTCTATCCCGAAGCGACATGACTCGAACAGTGTCTTTGTCCTAGTTTCTTCTAACCCTGAACTCTCTTAACTCTTTCTTTGTTTCTGGTCTTGTGTTTCGGATAATCTTGAGAACCCTGATCACCTCGTCTATTTATAACACCATCACCGACCTTACTGCTCCTTTTCCATATTGTCTTTTGCAAAGTCACCGTCATCAACTAATAAGGAAACTAACGTACTTTTCTTTTGTGTACGCAGGATATCTTGTTTGGGCTGGAGTGGGCCAAGAGAGAATTGGGCCTTTATCTCCACAATTTCCACCAAAGGCCCATATTCTTGCCTTCTCTTGTCACCCACCTTCATCTTCGTTGATACCATCTCCTTAATTCTTCGATCTGAAACGCGCAATCTCTGATAACCTCGCTGTTGAATCACTAACGTCATGATCATCTTCCTCATCTTTGTAGTGAGTCATGAACACCAAACCAGAAACAGCTATCTTCACTCATCTCCCCCTTTTCACCAAGAATCTCTTGGAACGGTGATGACGTCTCGCCGACGAATCATTCCTTCTCCGGCGAGTCCTGTTTCTTGACCCTCTCTTACCTTGATTCTTCGCAACGACGACCTTTGCATCTCCAATGAAGATGACCTCTGACCAGAACCTGTCTCACCAGCTTCAAATCAATCGTTGACTTTACGTCCCTCCATGGACTTTCACTTATCTGATGACGAGATCAACTCTGTTTCAGATTTTTCATGGCCAGGCCTGCAACTTAGATATGTTCCACACAGACGAGCTCGCTCCGTACTGCGATCAAAACCACTGACGACATCTAATCGCTTATCTGATTTCTCTGTCCGAGATTCAACTTCTCAAGTCTTCAACTCAACCTCCAGTAAATCGTATCATCTGATAATAATACCAGCTTGTTCTTCTTCGTGAGATGCCCGTAATCTCCAAGAAGCTCGCGATTTCTTCATGGTGACTGGTGAATCTCTATTTTACCTACTGATGGTGATCGATTTAATATGTCTTACCGGTGATACTGCAGTTTTCCGGTAAGGACCTTTGAGTTTTGAGTTTGCTATGAAAACTTCCACTTATTTCCTTTAGAAGTTGTAAGCACTCCCCTTGAGATTTTTTACAGTGAAACCCGTGAGTAGTGTTATGAGCCTCCTCCGTTGCTCAGACGAACCTGTCTCCCTTCGGCTCTCAGAACCCTGAAATCATAATTTCTATGATTTCTAGTTTGCAGCTTTCTTTGACGAACATCAGACCTGTGTCCTTCTACAGCAGTTTCATCTTCTGCAGCACCCCTAGCTACTATCTTCTCTGCTGCTCCTGAAGACCCACATTCTGGATGTTTAGACTTCAATGTAATCTCTTTCCCTAAACTTTTAGACTGCTCTCTTCCCCTGTCTCTTTGAAAGTTTTAGACTCTGAAACTTTTACTTAGTTTCTTTTGATTTTTTTTTTTTTTTTTTTTTTCTGCAGCTACTCCACCTGAAGCAGTTTCTTTTGCTTTTCATGTAGCTACTCCACCTGAAACCAGAATCAACACTCCATGACTTCTGATTCTTCAAGGTTACCTTAAACATTGACTGCGAGAGCTCAGCCTCCTCCTTCATCTTTAGGTAATTCCCTTTACCTCTACGCTTTTGCACTTTAGTACAAAACAGAGTCATGTCTGCCTCACGCCCGAAGCTACATTGATTCTAATATTAGCCAATCAATCACACAGCCTCCTCCATGACCGTCATGAATCTGTTCTTGATTGAACTCATCCTCCCTGCATCTTGATTTCCTTTAACCAGATGCAGTTACTTCTCTGAATCATACACGTTTCACATCTTGAAACTGTCCCTGATTCATTTTGCCTTCCTGTTTATAACCCACAGCTTCAGATCCCTCTTTTGTACCGCCGTTAACACTAACGGAACACGCCATCAAGCTAACACACTTGCTAGATAGACTTTCGACACAACATTTTGATCCAGCTTTCTTCTTAAACAGACTTACTAACAGTCTTTAACCTTACCGCTAGTTTTCCACTTCCTTTAGCTTTTCTTGAGCTTCCTTGTGTTCGTATCCTTTATACGACAACACTGATTTCTAGATGTCAGTTACCATGATCAAGCACCCGCTCTCTCTCTCGTGAAAGCTTTCTCTTTAATCTTGTTGCAACATGATCATGCTTGAACCTGTAGACATCGTTACTTGTTCTTGGACCTGTCTTCTTCACACACTTGCTCCCTTTGAATCATACTCAAGCAGTTACTGTTCTCTTCCAAACTCACGCCCAATGAGCTGATAAACCTTCTACTCAGATCATGTCTTTGTACTTTAAGACAACCGAGACACCCTCTAACTTTGTAGCTCCACCTGAAATCACAATACTATCTTGAATCTGCATTACAACCTTGTAATATCAAAACTCTTCCTGGAACTTGGATCCGTCAAAGTTACTTATGTCTCTTCTAATTTTTTTTTTCACTGCTTCTTTGGATTCATAACCTTGTGTAACCATGGCATTATCTTTAACATATGTGTCAGGCTTTAGACACATGTTATCACCTTCTTGTAGCTACATATACCATCTCTTAATGCCATAAGACGTCCACGAACCTCTTTCTTCTCAAGAACCATTATTTTTCAGCTTCACAAACGAACAGCCTATCTGTCTTGTGACAACCGTACGTGGTGTAACAACGTGAGGAATATGTCACACGTTCTTTCTCATTAATTCCCCACTGGTTAATATCATTGCTCAACAGAACCACCACAAGCCTTTATTACTTCAAGGCTTTTTTTTTTATGTTTCCATTTGAATTCTCCTCCTCCAGCGAACATAACATGTTCCTGTCTTGCACCGCTATTTAAACTTGAATAGGACACGCCATCTAACTCCCGTGTTAGAAAGACTATCGACACAAGACCCATATCACATATTTGCGAGTTAACTTTGAGAACCAATGTCTACGCCTTAACTTCCTTAGCCCATCATCACGGCTTTGTCGTCGACTTCTTCCGACGTTCACGAATGATCACGAAACACTGTCTTTCATCAAACCATAACCTGAAGCTCTAACATCATCTCCACCTTGATCTAAAATTCCTTGAAACATAGACAGTAACAACTTCTTGTTTCGATAGATCAACCTTGAACCCATTCTGTACCGCCATTACGAGTAATGGAACCCGCCGCCTAACTTTCAACTTTGTTAAGAAGACTTTCGATACCAACCTTGTTCAATTCCCTTGAGATGAATGTTATTGCTTGGACACCTTGTAATTCCCTTTGATCTTTCAACTCTGAATCTTGGAGACGATGGATCGCAGTTTCCTCGAAGAATAGATAGGTCCCTATATCTTTCTTGCTTGCGATTCTGCTCAGACTCCTTACCCGCAATCAAAACCTGGATTGCTCTGATACCACTTGTTAGGAATTCTCGATCGTTTGATTGCTTAGGTAAATAATGCACAAGATTTTTAACCCAGTTCCCTTGCGGTACCTCTGGGGTGGGAACCGTCTCCCACAACATCCACTATCAATCAAAGGGTTTACACAAACGCTCTAAGCGCTCAATAGGAAAGACACAACAAAGAATATGAGAGATCAAAGAAACTCTATCCCGAAGCGACATGACTCGAACAGTGTCTTTGTCCTAGTTTCTTCTAACCCTGAACTCTCTTAACTCTTTCTTTGTTTCTGGTCTTGTGTTTCGGATAATCTTGAGAACCCTGATCACCTCGTCTATTTATAACACCATCACCGACCTTACTGCTCCTTTTCCATATTGTCTTTTGCAAAGTCACCGTCATCAACTAATAAGGAAACTAACGTACTTTTCTTTTGTGTACGCAGGATATCTTGTTTGGGCTGGAGTGGGCCAAGAGAGAATTGGGCCTTTATCTCCACAGATTGCTTTCAATTGCCACATTGCATATCACCTCTAAGCACTAAGAACATATTCTTTCTAAATAGCAACATACCAAGAACTAGAGAATTATTAGACGAATACTCCGTTTCCGTTTTATTGTTGGTTGCAAATTCGTCAACGGTCATGGGCCCAACTTCCCGATCGTTGGAGATCTATATGAATATAAAAGACACAACTTGACGTTTTATGTTTACGATACTTCCATGCTTGTCGTACCAACAGCTCAGATTCCTTCTTTTTTTTATTAACACAGCCACTATCCATAAGCAGATAAGTATGCTTCAGATGAAGATTGACATCACCAAGAAGAACTTGTATCAAGCTTCGTGACACTACAACTGCAGTTGTAGATGGAAAGGTCTTAAGCTCAACAACTGATGCTTTGGACCACGAAAACTTTCCTCAAATGCCTTAAGCAGAAGCGGGTCTTGAATGCATCAATCTTCTAATCATGAATCTCTGAAAAATCTTGATTCTGAACTTAAACTTCCAAGTCTTAGGTGACTTCTGTTGCTTCTTCTTGCATGTTATCCTACTAGACATGTGACTGTGAGATAACTTCGAAATAACATGCGGACATCTCTGTGTCCCTTCGTCAGTCACAGGACTAGAATTCACAAAACATTCTCCCCACACTGCAGGTTTTGAAAGCGAAATTCAGTGCTGAGGCATATCTGCATTCTCTCCAATTACAAACACATTGACCTCTTCCAGTTTTGCGGTATTTTCGTCCCCATTTGATGATTCCAGAAAATGCATCACTTGACATGTGTCATGGCACCTATCAGAGATGCAACAACACTGTCCGCAGGGACTAAGTGTATCACATTTTGGATAAATGGCTAAAGGTTCATCATTAGTCTATTTATTTACTATCCAAAGATGAACGTAATTCTCTTTAAAGATCTTCTTTGGGATGTCTAGGGAAAGTGTCATCAGAAGGGAAGATTAAAAACAAATTTCACATGATTCCTCGCACCGAAAACAAACATGGAGAGCTATGGCAAACTTTGCCGTGAAAGGGCTACCAAGTCTATGTTCAAAAACAAACAGATCCAGGTTCTTGTAAAGAATGATTTAACCTAATTTTGGTTTATACCATTTATTTTTGACCCAGGTCATTGATAACGCCACTGGAATGTACATGTGGCCAACACCGGGAACTGCAGCACCCACGGGAACTTTTGTATCTATCTTTACCACTCTAAACACACATTACCCAGTATTAACTTTTTGTACAGCTTTTGAATACAACGCATTGCTTTGTATCAGGAAAAGAAGAAAGTGACAACCAAGCCATCGGAAATGAAGAGAACAAGAAGGGACCGGAGAGAGATGGAGGAGGTCATGTTCAATCTCTTTGAAAGAAAATCTCATTGGACTCTAAGGAACCTCATTCAGGATACCGACCAACCAGAGGTAACCTAAAAGAAAAACACTTTTATATATGCTTGATTCAGAGATTTCAAAAGAGAACAAATACAAAAAAAAAAAACTTGCTTAGAGATCTTAATGTGTAATGGATTTGAATGTCGTTTGGTGCAGCAATTCTTGAAAGACTTGCTTAGAGATCTTTGCATTTATAACAACAAAGGGAGCAACCAAGGAACTTATGAGCTGAAGCCTGAGTACAAGAGAGCCACACAAGAATAAGTATATGGTCAAAATTAAAGGGTGGGTTTGTTCAGGTCTTGAATGGTTAACTTTAATAAATTTGATTTCAAGCAAAGGCGGAACCTGATGGCATTCTAAAACATTTCTCATAAATTTGATTTCAATTTTCACAGAAGTTAAAAGTAAAAGTTATGACGCTTACTTGTTAAGAAACTTTCATCAACAAAGTAAAAAGGTTAAAGAAATAGATTCAAATACTATCAAGAACCAAAACATTTGATATAGCAAAATGGTTGGAGTCAATAGTAAAATAATGAGTGAGTTACTTGGAGATCTTTAGTTGATTTGGTCGGCTGTATTATATTCGTGAACTCATAGTCAAGTCCTGTTTTGGTGGAAGGACTCCTAGCTTATAATACATATATCCCTTGACTATGTAATGTGATGAATCCGAGGTTTCAGGGATCAATATGAGTTAAGAGGGATGTTGCACCATCTCAGTGCCCACCTTTTGTATTTTAACGCCGTCATGTGATTCTTGTCATTAATATTATTATATGCAAGTATCAGGTAGTGCTTAAGATGGAAGCATGTTATCATCTCCTACGTTGACCATTAACTACTCATACGTTTTCTTGAAGTTGGGGAAATAGCTGACTTTCTCAAACAAATAAAAAAATAATAGAAGGGGGGGTGGTGTGGTCGGCGCCGTCCCAAAGCTCTTTCGAGTACATAAAATAGTATTCAATTTTGAGACGATAGTAGTCTATATAAATAGAGGGATAGAGCGAGGAAGAGAAGCAGAAAGCTATCAAGAAAGAAAAAAATGATTTCATTGTTGTTTCCACAGTCGCCTTTGTGCACAGTAGCCATAGTATTCTACACATATGTGTGCCTTCCCTTAGGGAAGTTGAAGAAGCAGTGTGGAGAAGCTAGATCGCATTATGATGATGATGACGGTTACAACCTAACCAGTGTGATGTTCAGGGACAAGGAAAAGAAGAAGGGGGCAGAGATATGCTGCTCAATATGCCTCATGGATTATGAAGATGAGGATGCGGTGACACATCTCCCAAGATGCAATCATCTCTTCCATGTACATTGCATTGAGCCTTGGCTTCTCCGTGGTAGTCTCACTTGCCCTCTCTGCAGATCTTTTGTATTCTCTCCTACTCCTTCTCCTCAGACCAACAGCAATGTCATTAATGCCCACTCCTCTTCCACCTTCCATCTCTCTCTCGTTTTTATTTTCTTCTTCTTGTTTCTTCATCATCTGATTGAATACTTGTTGTAGCCTTCATTCTTTGTTAGGACACTCATTCTTTTATAGATATATTTACAGTGTATTTTTTTTGTCTCTATTACCAAACACAAAGGCATAATCGCGTTGATATCTCCATATGATGATTATTTAAGATATACTAAACAGAGACAACAGCAGCACTAGTTATTAGTTACACAATCTCTCCTATTCTCCCCTCCAGATGAGTTGTTACCTTGCGAGTGATTGAGTGAACCAAACATTTTGGATTATGTGTCTAAAGCCCAATCAATGATTGGATTAGTAGAATCATTTTTTTTTATGGAAAAGCGGATGTTAGTCCTTAAGTGTTGCTTCAAGCAGGTATTACTGTAAGAGCCATATACATCTTATAGATGCAGTGTTAGGACGTGAGTTGCTTATGTCATCGCCTAGTAAGATTTTGCTTGCCATAAGTTTTCTTTTGACTATCACTCTATGAAAGAGGTGATTCTGTTACAGGATTCTCAGTTCAAGTCAGCAGACATGGTGTACCAAGGTGAAGATGGGTACAAATGTGCACATTCCAATATCGAGCTATTGACTTTGGTATAATGCAATATTGCAGTATATGCTAGTTTTGTACTAAAACCTAATAAGCTGTTCCTGTTCCTGGGAATTGTGGATACCATCTTCATGCACATCAAGTAGTAGAGCACCAAGCCTATTGAACATTTGTAAGGTATGATAAACCCATTCATGTAAAAGCCACTCTAGTCAAAATCTGAACGTCTTTGCAGAAGTTGTCCAGCTACCTAAATCAACTGATATACACATGACTACCATCCTGCAGTTTGAAAAAGTAGCGGCGTCGTTACAACCGATCAAAACAAATTACAAGGCAGAAGAAAATACAATTTCCTCTTGCATGTTTAGTTGAATTACTCTTCCACCAGACAACATTAGATGTGTATCTTTAAGTGTTGGGAAACATACATAGAGCTAAGATTAGCACTCTTTCCATGTTATTATCAGCAACCTTACAAATACAAACATCAGCTAACATAAGTTAAAATCAAAAGAAAGAGAGAGAAAAAATTGACTATATTGACTGACATTCTAAATTAAGGAGAAAAAAAGACAGTCAAGTAAGATTATGATACAGATAGGATGACAAACAAAGAATATGCCAAACCTCCAAAACAAACTAATCATCGCCCCTAAGAAAGCTTTTCTGATTCATGTGGCTGCTTCTGCTACACCATTTACCTCTCCTCCTATCTTACCTCTATCCTTACCACTCGAGACCTCTGTTCTATCTTCGATATGCTTCCCAAAGCTCAGAACTCCACTGACATCCAGCTGAATCTCTTTGGTACTAACAACTTGCTGCGTTTGATGTGTGGTAACTGCTTCGGGTAAGCTTGCAAGCAACTTGGCAGACTCTGGCAAAGATGTAAGCCCGGTTTGGATTATATTGCCATCCCAGAAACCATAGCTCGTGATAGGGACATTCTGAAGGTGTTGCTGATTAAGGTACTGATGTCCTGTCTCATGGTCCCTGCTCAAGGTTGACGATGACCTTATACTTCCTCCTGGATTGTGTTTTTGCTTGCTTCCATGCTCATCAGCGGTAAGTACTGTGCCAAACAGCTTCACATCTCCATTCTTATCGAGCACTGACAGTGGATCATTGCTATTCATTTGGTCTGCAGCCTGACAGTGGCTCTCCCCAGTGTTAATGTCTACCAAATCTCTGCAAGGTTCCGAAACTTGACCCGAGATAGATGCAGCGTTCACGAGATTGGTACCATCTTTCAAACGCAATAATGCCAGACCATTCTCTTGTTCTGATGTACTAAGGCCGGATTCCACATTTTCAAAGCCTGGATGATTAGCTCTCTCCTGATTCATGTTAACAGGCGAGGTATGGGTATCCAAACCAATCGTAGCGCTAACTCCATTATTGCATATGCCCGAGTTACTCTCCATAGCACAAGGACCCTCCAAGTCGCTTCCACCACCCTCATTAGCATTATCAACACTTGCGGATGTGCTCACATTTCCAGATCCAGACTGTACACATTCCAACCCAAGGCATTTCCGAACTTTGCTAAAGAAAACCCTACACTGATCCGGAGATCTGGTCCTGACGAAACTCGATAATGAAGCAAAATTCTTGCCAAATAGCGAAAACCCCTGTATAAAGGCAGATCTCTCAGCATCGGTCCAATGAATAGGTCCCGTCTCCCCGCAGCTCTCTTCTGAACATGAGTCATCGTCTTCATAGCTGTTCTCATTATGTGTAGTATGAGATATTCGAGGTTTCTTTGCAGCAGGAGCAAACTTCAGATGATCCATACACCCCTCTCTGGAGTTCACGGTAGTCCTTAAGCAGGAATTAATCTGCTCTGATGACAAAGGACCAACAGCTACAACATCTGCACCAAGAGCTCTCTTACTAGGGATATCGAAACTGTGGGAGTACCCTTCAGAGTAATTGCCATCGCGCTGCAACGAACTAGAACTGCTGCAACCTCTAAGGGTGATCCTTTTGGAAGAAGTCTGCCGGGTCGATGCAACCTTGCCTGCGTTTGCTGCAATAATGGAGACGGCACCTAAAATATCAAGAGAGGCAGCCCCCATCTCACGTTTCCACTTTTTTGTTGGCGCCAACATGTAGGTGTGTTTCCCCTCTTTACCAAAACCACGCTGCTTCTTTATTTTCCCGAAACAATCGGACTTGTGGTTTTTGTAGTAGTAATCGATACAGTCCGCAGTTGTCTTCTGAGTAAGACATGAAGCAATTTTCTTGAAATCCTTCCCATGCATTGCTAGCATACTAAGGAAAATCTCTTTCTCCTCTGAGGTCCAAGGATTAATCATTGTTCTTTCCTTCTCAACGTCGCATGGATCTTCAATCAGCCCATTGCTAGAGATAAACCGCGACCTCACCCTTTCTTTCTCATCCAAAATCATCGCCGGCATTCTCAATATGTCTCTAAAAGGCTTTAAACGGGTATTCTTTAGTAGCTTTTTCATGTAACCTACGAGCTCTGTCGTGGAGGCTTCACTGTCCCTTCTTGAAGCTGCACGTGTAGAGTAAACAGCTATTAGATTTCAAAATTCGATGAATCCAAAAGTTCTACAAAGCATTCTGGACTACACCTCCTAGCTATACAAGCTAGGTGTTAATATTAATATTACAGGGGAGACTATTAGAATAAACCAATCCAACAAACTTGTTATTATGGAATGACTTTGAACTTAGCTTCGAAACAATAAACTATGTCCACTATTTGACAGCTCTGGCGGCCAGACAACATATTGCACTGACAAAAAATTCCTCAAGAGTTCTAGATGTTTTCTCTAAAAAACTCATGCTCCCCAAGTCTCTACAACTAAACATATATTTACCTCAGAAAAAAGAAAAATCAAAGAGTAAATGATCTAAAGAAACGCATAACAAGACTGGCATCTTACAGTTTCGAGATAAAAACCGAATTCTATCCAGACAAAGACGAGCCCAAGGAACGCTTAAAATACTAACAACAAAAAAAGCAGAGAGAAAAAGAGTTTTAAGTGCTTTACCTGAAGAAGAGAGCCTCAGGCGTACAGGTTGGGAAAACTTCAGATGCCCACCATTTTTTGCATACGGAAATACTTCTGTTTTTTTGTTAGCCTTGGGTTGGTACTTTGCTGAAGCTAGTTGACGCACTTCTTTCTTCCATGCGAGCTGAAACGCTTTAAACTGAAGGAGCAAAATTTTCTCCCTTGCTCTCAGGAGCTCTATCCTATCGGCAATTTTCTCTTTAACATGAGAATCAAACTGCCTTTGACATATGCCAGGGAATCTTGAGTCATCAAACGAACTGAAATCTCTCGGAAGCAATTTATTAAATACTTGAGAAGATTCAGTGGCATATATCTTACAGGTAGTTAATAACTTAGCACAGAGCACTTCTTCATCAGAGACCATGCTATCATCAGCAGAACAAAGGTCAATAGTTTCCTGATTGGCATCTGCTTTGGTAGACGGTATGGGCAGTATATCTCCATTGCTTCCGACAGCGGCAAGAAACTGGGGTAGAGCATTAACTTCTCGACGACGATCTTCAATGATTTCAACAGGAATCTTGGCTGAAACAGCCTGGTGAACAGGATCTCTCACCAATTTTTCAGCCACAGAGGAAGCTACTGCTTTGAGACCCAATACACAAGAAGCTTCCTGCTGCACATTTTCATCTCCCTCGGAAGCGGGTTTAACAACACGGCACTGTCTCCCACTTTCAAGCTTTAGCGCCCTTTGTTTGCTTTCGAGCAGATCAATTTCAGATTCAGCCATCTCCACAGCTTTCAGAATATCACCTTTCCAGACAAGTAATTTGTTCATTGACGTCAACTGGACGGAACTGGAATCCCCTGTACCAGGATCATCAGTACCAAGCAATTCATTGAGCAAACAGCCAACTCGCTCCGTTGAGATGTTATCAAGCTCCTCTATATTGACCGGAAGTCGTTCAAGGTGGATACTAGACACGGGGCTAGGTGAACGGCACATGTTACTGACATCACTAGCACCAATAGCAGCCTTCGCAGATGACTTATCTGCACACACAGAAACGAAATTAGGTGGGTATGTTACAAGATCCTTGCAGAAGATGAGGACTGAATATATGAAAAACATGTGGAAGACATGATAGAAAGAGAAAAGGAAAATCGGTGTTTACAGTATCAGGACAGAAGAGCTCAAGTAAAATCATAGAGATAACTCCAAATAGCACAACACAGAGTAATGCATAACAAAATGTAGCGTACCTGGTGATGAATTGCAAGCTACAGAGGATGGAGTTGTAGGGGAATCATAATCTGGAGCATTGGCTGCTGTAGGACTTTTATCAGCAATATTTTTGTTCAAAGAATGCATTTCCTCTGCACTGTTTTCCAACAAGTCTGTTCCATCCTCGGCTGTGTTGACATCAACTTTCTTATTCTCGTATTTCGCCAGGCCCTCACCCCACCCAAGACGTTGCTTCTTTCTAGAACTCATCTCCTCAGACAGTGTAGTTTTGGCACATGCAGTAGCATCTCCTGAAGAAGATTGAGTCACAGCAAGAGTTTTAGGAAGACTCTTATGTTCTCGATCACTAGAATCAACAGCCCCCAAGCTTTTCAAGCTACTTGAGTGACTAAAACCTGAGCTCTGAGACGCAAAACTCCCAGAACGGGTCCACACTGGAAGCTTCCCAATTGCTCCCAGAGAATTCTCCTTCCCATTTTCTCTGACACCGTCTACATCACTAACTCCATGTAACTTATCATCTTCTTTTAGGAGAATCTGATTCCGAGTTCCCTCTTTCTCTGCATTGAGGACTGGAGGATCTAATGAACTATCATCAGCTAACCTTATCGAACCATTGGTTTGCTTTGCTGGAGAACACTCCTTATTTTCATAACTGCTCACCGAAGAAGGCCGATCAAACAAGCCAGGACCGTCAGAATGAGGATCAGAAGGAAGTGACAGCCTTTGATCAGAAAATTTCTGCTCGCTCTTAAATCTAACAGCCCGAGCAGGGGTGCACAGCTCAACATCCATCTGCTGAGCGGAGCTGGCTGGCTCCCAAGAGTTCGCAGGTGGTTGTGGCCTTTCCTCAACCGACCTCCGACCATTCCTAAGACCACAGGGTCTGTCAAAAGATCTAGAAGATCCATTGTTCACCTCCCACGAATTGCACCTCTGGCTTAAAGGAACTCTATCGTCCCTACAATTCCTGCTGTATCGCCAGTCACCACGTGGTGGTGGTGATGGTCTATAGTAGTCACTCTCAAACATCCGGGTACTGGACCGAGAAGATGTGTACCCATGACTAGACTCCTCCACAAACTGGTACCTCCCGTTCTGCTTACCATGAGCTGAAGACAAAGAGGAAGGTGAAAATTAGAGCTATATTCAATTAAATGGATTCCATTAAGACGAGTAGTCTAGACAGGGGTAGATGTAATAAAACCACAAAAAATAAGACCTATTTGTCATACAAATCACATGTCAAACCAGAACTAACAACAATAATCAGAGACATCCACTGGTGGAAAAACACGATAATGACTCGGGAACAAAGTTATGTTCTTGCTTCTGTTCTCAGATTCCTAAGCAGACAATACCAATTCAATTGTAATAACAAAATCTGCCAAAAAGAAGATAAGATAAGGAGGAGGTTAGGAATGTTACAAGAAGGCCTGCGGAAGTCAGCAGATCCTCCCCACCGGTGAGAGGAAGAAGAAGAAGAAGGAGAATCCCTCCAGCGAGGATCGAAAGGCGGCTCGGAGGGTCTATCGTGCTTCCTCTGCCTCAGAAGATCCTTCCGATCCCAAGATGAGTGATCCTGCGGCGGCATCCACAACAATCGCATAGGACTTAAACCTTTTTTAACCCAACTTCCACCCCAGACTCCCTAACGAGATCAAAAGATGGGAGCTTCAAATCGGAGGAGTTAGAAATTAGGGTTTCGTGAAAGAGAAACCTGCAAGGAAGGAAGGAAGGAAGGAGGAGCTGTATGTAATCAATCACTAGTGAGATGATAAAAGGGAGATTCCACCGTGATGAGAAAAAAAAAAGAGCTTGCTTGAATCTCGGGTCGTAATTGGGGATTTTATCAGGGGAGAAATTGATTGATTCTCTCTTCCAATTAGCTCCAGCAAGAATGAAGATGAGGGAAGATATGAGATAGACAAATTGTGGGGAGAGAGAGAGAGAAAAATCCCTTGTAACCTAAAGTCGCTAATTGTATACTATAATATTCTAAACATATAAATAAATATTATGCCCACCAAAAAAAATATAAATAAATATTATTTCTTCTATTACCGTAAAAAATTGTTTTTTTATTCTACAGTCTTTTTATTTACCGGATTAGTCAGAGAGATGTTGTAACTAGGATTGGTTTTGTATTTAGCTAAGGGAGTTTGTGCTGAGCCAAGAAGAGGCTTATGAGGTTAAGATAGGGAAACAAGAGTTTCGAAGACCTGGAGATCCTCCTCTTGATGATGTCGTTGATAAACTTCAAGCTAAGCGAAGCAAGGATGATGAAGGGGCTAATGGTAATGATGCTACTGATAGCTAAGATTATTAGCTGAATGTTAGCTACTGTTTCTTTGTCATGTTGGTGGTTTGTTCAATACTACAGAAAGAAAAGCTTGTTTTTCTTTCCATGAGCATGCACTCATTTAAGCCTATTGCTAAATGTGGAAAGTTCAATAACCTGAATCCTGGGAATGCTTATCAAACCAAATGAGATGATGACGATATGGGAAAGAGGGGAAGCTAAATAGGTATTAATTCCTTTTGTCTAATATTCAGGCTCTTTGATGACATTCTTCATCCAGTCTTGTCTACAATATTAAAAGGATCTCTTGATCCAAGCTAAGTCCTGGGGAGGGACTAGGGAGGTTTGTTCGGATAAGCAATTCACACATAAGGTTTTCAGGGGAATGTCTTTTGTCTTTGTTTTACATAAAAAGTCTTGCATCAGGGAAAGAAGAGGAACAATACATGCACACAATGTTTCACACTAGTAGGAGTAGTACATTCGCAAAAGAAAGCAAACTAAAAGAGAACATGTTGTTTAAGAGCAACTCAATCAGCTTCTGGACTTGAATGGGATGGCTCTGATGACTATCACGTGGTAAAGAGCAGCAAGTGCAGCACCGATGAATGGTCCAACCCAAAACACCCACTAAAAAAAACAGAATGAAACAAATATTAGTAATCCTGTGATCCAAAATCGAATTGTGATCTTTTGGTGAGAAATAGAAAACTCACATGGTCGTCCCAAGCATTGTCCTTGTTGAAGATGATTGCAGCTCCAAGACTTCTTGCTGGGTTGATTCCAGTTCCAGTGATTGGGATGGTTGCTAGGTGGACCAAGAACACAGCGAATCCGATTGGGAGAGGTGCAAGAATCTGTCCAATTTCCAAAAAAACAATTAACCATTCTTATCCTACTAGCAACAAAACACCACAAAAGCTCTGTCTTTTTTTGTACAACTTACAGGAACATGAGAGTCACGAGCGTTTCTCTTGGCGTCAGTAGCGGAGAAGACGGTGTAAACTAGCACGAAGGTTCCAATAATCTCAGCTCCAAGACCACTTCCTTTGGTGTAACCAGGAGCAACCGTGTTGGCTCCACCTCCTAGAGCTTGGTACTGCTTCGGTTGGAAACCCTTGACCACACCAGCTCCACAGATTGCTCCTAAGCACTGCATCACTATGTAGTACACAGCTCGTGTGAGCGAAAGCTTCCTGGCCAAGAACAGACCAAACGTGACTGCTGGGTTGATGTGTCCACCTGAGAGAGGATCATAACACAACACAAATCGTTATTTTAAAACGTACAAATCTAAAGTTTTAAGCTTTTACTGCTACTTAGTTACATAAAACACACACAAATCGTTATTACAACATCTGCAAATAGAAAGTTCTAAACTTTACTGCTCCCTAGTTTCATATAACACACACAAATCGTTATTACAACATCTGTAAATAGAAAGTTCTAAACTTTTACTGCTCCTTAGTATAATTATAACATAGGATCTACCATCTACCTAGACAAAAGAGAATCTGAAGAAACTAGAAACCCTTAGATCGGAGAATCTGGAGCGTGGTGGTGACTTACCGGAGATACCGGCGGTGCAGTAGACGAGAGCGAAGATCATACCACCGAAAGCCCAAGCGATGCCCTGGATTCCGACGGAAGCACACATGCTCGGTGACCTCTTTACACCCATGACGGTCAACACAGTGATGTAAAGGAAGAGAAACGTGGCGATGAACTCGGCGATTCCGGCTCTCCAGAAGGACCACGACGCGAGCTCTCCGGGCTCGAACAAGGGAGCAGGAGGCGGCTCTTTGTAGTCCTTGTCGCTCTGAGCAGATGTTCCGATGGGTTGTCTCTCGGGGAATTTGTTAGCTCCCACTCTAACATCTTCTTCCTTTCCTTCCATCTCTCTAAGATTTCTTCTTCTTTCTTCTCTCTCTCTAGATGAGTGTGTAATAATAATGTTTTGCAGAGAAGCGGATAGTGGTGGTTTTATAGTGACGCTGGAAGATAATGCAAACTAATGGAAATAAAACTTAATTAATACACGATTATGATTACTTTGTTAATTGCTTGGCAAGACAAATATAGTATAGTTTAATTTCATGACATAGTTAATGTTATCATCTTTGTTGCTGATAATACTAATTATTGATTAACGATAATTTTATTCTGTGGCCAGAGTTCAAATTGCGCTTTCCAGCTGTTTTGTGTTCTCTAATCAAATGATTTTTTTATTATATAGATATGTGGACAGTTATTTTCGAATTATATATGTTTTTTCATGAATGTTGATTATGACAAAAAAAGAGTCGACAAGAAAAATATGACCAACAAAATACTGAAAATTCTAATGAATTATTACAATTGAAAGGATGAAAAAGTTGTGGTTGAGGTAAACCGGCGGTTTATTTGGACTTTTGTCAGATTAGGATGGGCTCACCGCACCTAACATACACAGGGACACCTCATCTAACAAAAATCCCAACATCATTTTATTACTCTAATCTATAACACTTCTTTCTCTTATTTTTTTGGTGTAAGATCTATAACATTTCTCTTCTTATTTTTCTGTAAGCACAGTTTCGTAAGAATACTAATTGTGCAACATGATCAAAGTTAGGAGTGATGGTAATAACCATGCACGATGAAACCTGCATACCTTTACTGAATTTTGTAGTTCATACATTGACCAATTCATACGGGTAAAAACACACAATTTGTAGCTCAAAGCTATATATGCATGCAGCATGCATACCACCAAATGTGTAAATGGCATTGACATGAGTGGAATGAACTATTGGGGTTGTGTAATATTCGGCTGCAGTCCACTATATGCCAAAAAGGAAAGACAACGTTAAAGCCAAAAGAAAAAAAAAAGTAGTGAACAATCATGGTTGCCTCTTGGTATCTTCTTGGGTGTGACACTATATACGTCCTCCACACATGCTGTTTTTTTCTACTCGTAGATACCAAAATCCGCTTTCTTTTTTTTTATCACCCAAAGTCCATTAACCAACCAGGCTTACATATGTAATATGGACATAACATGTATGTATATGCATATACCAAATTTCTAAATTTCCCTCTTTTGACGAACAATTGGCATGCTTGGTAATGAAAGTTTTCATTTTTTGGTAATGAGAGTTAGACTGGACGTGAAGATAATTCCTAATACATATTCAACCCATTCTTTTTTTTTAACACTAATTATATTGATTATGAAAGTGACATGAAGAACTTACAACCAGTCCGGCGGATTAAACATAAATCCCCAGAAACTTTAGCCCACTAAAGGGAAAACAAACAGTCCGACGGAATAAACAGATTTCCCCGGAAATATTAGCCCACCAAAGGGAAGCAAGGTGAAACAAGAACATAGTGATAGCACAAACGAACTTCTAGAAAATCAAGGGATAAAGAACTAAATCCAGAACAATTAAGAACAGACTTGCATGTAGGCTTTAAAAGAGAATCTTGGGAGAAGACAACCGATGGAGATGAGACTTGATTAAACCACCGAGATACGCAACCTCCTATTGAGAATAGCCCAAACAATATAGAGAACAGAGCTTCAAGATCCATGAGACAACCGGACAATCTATTTCCATAGTCTTCAAACTGGATAAGGCGGAGTCGATGAGGATGCGACTTTAAACACCAACTTGAAGCTTGACGAATAGCAGACCTCGATCAGATCAAATGGTAAATGACAAGGAGCAATTGCAATCGACTCCGGATTCTGTCGCATGCAAAGGACAAGGAGACAGAAGATCGAAACCAGAGAAGAAGACCAAGAGAACTCAAGACAAACATGCAACCACAAAAGGCTAAAGATACTGGATAAAGGATCCCATATGTCGAGATAGATCAAAGATCTAACCGAAGACACCTAGAAGAAACTTGTGCCGATCAAAAGTTACTCGCAGTCACAAAAACCAAAAGGAAAAAGGAAACCCGACTCCGGCTCTAAGAGAGCAGCCGGAGCCGGTGGTCGGAAAGAAGCCAAGAACGGATCTTATAGAGAGAGGCTAGAGGAAATGCTTTAGAGAGAGAGAGGAATTTTGAACTGGAACCATATTCAACCCATTCTACACCATTATGTTTTCCATGCATAGGAAAATGAAGAAAAATAATCATGATCGATCTTATATTATTCAACGTATTGGAGGCTAATAGATGCTGAAGTTTCCTTTCGCTGGTTCATTAGATTTATTGAGAACTGGTTTAGTTGGTTTAGTAAAATTACTTGTATATATATATATATATATATATTTGTACAGCTTACGGTTTGAGGCTAATGAGAAATATTTTCATTTCTGGCACTTATCTTCTCTTTTCTCTCTCAATCCTTGATCTTAATACAGCGTGTTTAAGCATTATCTACTCTTTTTATTCCTATGGAAATTACTTTGGCATTTGTTAAAGTTATCATGTTTTTGCTACTTTTATTAAGCCATGGCTTCTAATTTTAACGAATAAAATAAAATCGAGAAGGTTGTAAATTGTAATTTGTTTGGACTTTGGTATGAGAATGTTCTTAAGTCCATGATTCCAAGCCGTCCATACCATGGATAAAAGGACACGTGGCACGAGCTTATGTACTAACAAAACCGACCAAGCCACCCCCAAAAACTTGTCACAGTCGGACCAATATTAATCACTCTTCTCTATTTTATTTGAGTTTGGTTTCTTCCTCAAAGGTTCAATTATGTCATGCCCACTCCTAAGATTATTCCCGTTGCGTTAGTGTCCCTACAATACAAGTCACTGCCTCCACCTCTCTTGGATTATTTAAAGGTTTGCTTTTGTTTTCCACATAACAGCGTACGTTAGTCCACAAACTAGACCTGCACATTTTAACCTGAACTCAAAATCCGAACCAGAACTAACTCAAAAATATTCGATCCAAAATCGAATAAAAAATTATAAGTACCTTTTAGATCTAATTTATTTCACCCGAAGAACCAAAACTGAAAAGAATCAACCATAACTCGAAAGGATCGGTCCGAATAGATCCGACCCATTAAAAACTGATTTGTATCAAAAATATGATTTTTGTGTTATATTTTATATATATTATTATTTTATGATTCAGTTGAAATATCTTTTGTTAACAATATTTGTTGTAAAATTTGTATCCGACTTAAAAACATGTATATCCAAAAATATGATTTTTGGTGTTATAGTTTATATATATTATTTAATGTTTCAGTTGAAATATCTCTTGTTAACAATATTTGTTATAAATTTCTTAAGTAATATGAAGTTTTAAAATGTAAAATTTAGAGTTTAAAAATATTTTATTTTAATTATTAATAGTTTAATTTAAGTTATTTTGTAAAATTTTAGATATACAGTAAAATCTCTATAAATTTAATATTGGATAAATTAAAAATCTCTATAAGTTAATAAATTTTGTCGTTCCAAATTCAGACCGGTTCAAAATTTGACACAATTCGATAAAATAATAAGATAGTAGTTTTTAGAAAATTCTTTATAAATATATGGTCTCATTAAAATTGTAAATTGATAATTATATGTATACATATTAAAATAAGTAAGAACCTATTATTTAATTGTTGGGAAATTTTCAATTCTACCACATATTTGATACAATTTTTCAAATTTACTATTAATGAATGACTATTTTCATAAATGTCATAGATTTGTGATAAAATTACACTAAGAGAAGTGTGTTCAATTGAGAGTTTAAAGTGATTTGTATTTAAGTGACAAATTCAATGTCATTCGAATATGAAATTTAAAAAACTTATTTAAAATCCACTGTTATTAGACTTGATATTTTGTAAAGTACTCTGAAATCCAGTGTTATTGAAAATATTTTAAATCATTCTGTTGATTCTATGGTGTTTGGATGGAGTTTCTTAGTTAAAAAATGAAAACTCAAATCTCATGGTCTTAGGCAGTGTTTTGAAACCCGACCCGAACTCGCAATTGAACCAATAAATCCGGTGACCCTAAATAAATCCGGTTTGGGTTTTGTGAAAAACCCAAAATTTAAAAACCCCCAAAAACCCACCAAAACCCAAAATTTAACTAATATATTATTATATAATAAAATAATTCAATTATTAACCTGCGGTTCACCCGCAGTCGATCCATTGACCCAATGATCCGGTAAGTCGTCTGGTTCAGTGTCCGGGTCGGGTTTCAAAACATTGATTTTAAGTGATATTCTAGGGTGGTTTAACAAAAATCACTTAAATCTCTAACTTATTGTAATCATCTTAACCCTTATTAAAAGTTAAATCAACTCAAATTTTAGATTGAATACGCCTCTCCTAAAATAATTTTTCTAAATATTCGTAAAATTTTGTAAATTAATATCTCTTCAAATTAATAAAATTTGAAATCCCAACATTATTAAATAGAGGTTCTACTGATATGACAAATATTTGACTAAATTTGAATGAGTTTGAATCTATCATTTTTTTCAGATCTTAGATACCTGACCCAATCGACTCTTCTCTCTGGCACACCACCCAAGGCGCCGATTCAAGGTCATCCTCCGATCTCTATGGATTCACACTGCAAGGTCTCCTCTGTCGTCGTCTCCGTCCAAACCTCCAATTAAGAAGCTATGCTTCTTCTCGTCGGGACTCCGCCTAGGTTAACCCGAAGCGTTTCAAAGAGAGGTGAAGAACTCTTGAAAGCTCAAAGGTCGAGCCTTTCACCTGTCTCTGCCTTCTCCACGTCTAGTTTGTTGCCTCCGGTGAGAGCTCGCCTGTCCGAAGTCTCCAGCCTTGATCTTGTTTCAGTGACGAAGAGCCCTCTTTCACTACCCTCTCAACCGGAACCTCCAGATCGGGTTCTAGTGGAGCAGCCAGATCTGCCGCTTGAAGTTCTCTCTCCACCAGATCCGCCGCTTGAAGTTCTTTCTCCACCAGACCCGCCGATTGAAGCTCTCTTTCCACCAGATCTGTCATTTGAAGTACTTTCTCCACCAGATTCACGGCTTGAAGTTTTCTCTCCGCCAGAACCACCTGACCCTCCTGACGCACCCATCGCTCTTGCATTCTGTGATGGTGTTGCTTCTCTTGTGTATGGTGGTGACACAAGCTTTGGTTTCATGTGTTGGTATCCTGCAGTTGGTAGTATGATTCTTTGCTGGTGTGCTGACTGGAGTTCTAAATGTTCTTTTCCCAGCAAGTTCATACACCCTGCTCTCCCGTTCAATATCACTGCGGTTGCTGCTGCAACACTGGGCTCTCTTCCTCACCCATTAATGCAGGTTTTATCTCAGAGAGATTCTAACTTAATGTTAGGTGATGAATTAATATATGTGGTTTGTTATCTTGGACTCTGTTGTGGTTTGGTGATCCCTTTTACTGCAGTATGCAGTCTTTTTACTGTCTTGTGCAGTTTGACCTTTGTGGTACTCATTTATCATATGAATCAGGTCGTGTTGGACAATTATTGTCCGATTTCCTCTTTTATGGAGGTTGTTCTTCTCCCAGTTTCATCATCTGCCTTGTGTGGTTTTGGTGCAGGGAATTTGATGTTAAAGATTAGATATACTTCAAACAATGAAGTTCTAATCAAAGGCTTTGTAGCCATGTTAAAGATTGTTGATTGTGCACTTGTTGCTGCTTCAATCCCTGGAGTTATATCACTGGTTGTGGTCTCTAATTTCCAAGGCTTCGTCTCACTTTACAGCTCGGTGTTCGTTGAGATCAGAGGACTTCTCGACGTCATTAGTTGGTTAAGAGTTATGTATGCCACTATCCCTCTATGTTGTATCTGCTGCTTTGTAATAGTTGTTTGTTTATCCTGAATGGCTCTGTTTTCATGTTCCATAAACACTTTCTCTACTCATGGAGAGTAAGATTTTATAAAAATTGAGGTTTGTCCAAAAAAAAAAGATACCTGACCCAATCTAGATCCAATATGGATCAAAAATTACATGTATTTTATATGTATTAGAATTATAGATTTGAATTGACTTGGACACGACAAGATCTGAACCGATTCAAAAATTATAGATACATATATAGATTTAAAATTTCAGGAATCGAACGACCTAACTTGACATGATCCGACCTAAACCCGATCCGAGGATCCGGATGCCATTCAAGCCGTCACTATATAGATCAGAAATACATATAACGACCCCTTTAAAGTTTGGGCCATACTTGGGCTATATTAATCTAGAATTGTAAATGGGCTGCAATTTTAGTCCACAAACCCACTCTAAATCCATCTGCCGTTGGTCCTTAGAGAAAAAAAAATCATATTACGAGAAGTTGGAGATAAAATCATTTTTCAAAATAAATAAATAAATAAATAAATAAAATTAGCGAGAAAAAATATAAAAAGA
This sequence comes from Hirschfeldia incana, assembly GCA_026261945.1. NCBI lineage: Eukaryota > Viridiplantae > Streptophyta > Magnoliopsida > Brassicales > Brassicaceae > Hirschfeldia > Hirschfeldia incana. The sequence continues at coordinate 852,645 of JABCMI010000040.1, read as the reverse complement.
AAGTCCAGCGACGAATTTAACATCTCGAGCCACTTGCAAATGAGTAGAAGCGGAGCGGAGCGGACTAACCAACAATTGATTTCGTTCCGATAACTCCACGAACTAGCCGCCTCCTCTCTTGTTCTATCCGCTCGCCGGCCGTCAGATTGAAATCTCGCCACCGCCATTAGTTAGTCTCTCTCTCTCTCTGCTATTATTAGCGTAATCGATGACTCTTATTGGTACCTATCTCGTTCTAGTGAGCTCATATTCAGTGGATAGCGTGTTCTGCAGCTCTATACTCTTACGTGTTTGATTGATTGATTGTGTTATTGGTATACTCTGCATCTCGAAACGTATTTACGGCTGTTTCAGCTTGAATTAAGCACATATATATATTTGCCTCTTTCGTTCCATTTTCTTGATTATATTCTTGTTTAGAGTTTATAATTTTTGGTTTCTTGATTTAGTTGGATGTGTTTTAGGTCCCAAATCTGTATTGTATTGTATGCCTTTTAGCATTGACGGGAGATGATGATTCTTCGCCAAACAGTTAGTTGATTCCTTTTGAGAGATTAAGAAACCAAGACGATTATGTTATGGACAGCCTTTTGTTGGATTTGTTAATCATCTCTCTCTATTATATTTATATGTTGTGCCTTGTTTTACTTGTGGAGTTGCTGGATATTTTGCTTAAGATCTTGGTGTATTTATCTGCTTAGTTTTTATCCTGAATAGTTCCAATTTTTTTGAAGGAAACAGAGTTTTGTATAGTAGCGTGTCTCCTTTTTTCTTGGAGCTTAATGTGCAACTATAATTTCTTTTTTTTTAGGAAGCCTAATAGCAGCAAGCGTTACAGTGGTTGGCTCACCAAATCCATTTACCAATGTCAGAAAGTGATTTGGCCATCATGAAACGAGAGGTGAAAATTTATTTATTTTTATTTTTCTGTTGATAAACAATTTTAGTTAACCACTGTTTCACATGGATGGATGTCAACGTCCACCTCTAGTAGAAAAGAGCCAATTATCCGTATGCTTTAGCTAGTGTTGTTTAGGGTCGTGATGGTTGTTAGATATTGTGAGTAAGTTTAGTTTTTGACAAACGAGTTCGGTGTCCCTAGGAACCTCTTGATAGATAGATTTTTTTTTACGGTCTGGCGTTTGAAGCTGTGAGTAAGACTTTTGTTCATGACTTTGCTCTGTCATGGATTCAGATGATGCAGTCCTACATCTGGCTTAAGACTGCTGATGGTTCAATTCAGCGAGTGGAACAAGAGATTGCGATGTTCTTTCCCATGATATGTCAAGAGGTAGTATACAAGGGTGTTGGAACTTCCAAGAATCGTGCAATATCGCTTCCACAGCAAGTAAATCAAGCTGTGTTCAGCTTGATTCTTGATTACTGTAGATTTCATAAAGTGCCTGGACGTTCAAACAAGGTTTGTTTGAAGACAGTTCCAAGTATCTCCATGTCCATACTCCATCTGGCCTCACTTTCAATACATCTATACTATCTGCTCTTTAGGAACGAAAAAGTTATGATCAGAAATTCATCCGGATGGACTCAAAGATGCTACGTGAGTTGGCCTCAGCCGCTGACAGTTTGCAGCTGAAGCCTTTGGTTGATCTTACTTGTCGCACACTTGCAAGAACCATTGAAGGAAGACCCCTTGAGGAGATTAGAGAGATACTTAATTTGCCTGATGACCTTACTGAGGTATGTCATTGATCATCTCTTAGTAGGATGTGACTCCTCCTCCTCCTGCTTTCTTTTTTGACCACTCTTTAATGATTTTTTTTTAATCCAGGAGGAGAAATTAGAGCCTCTGAAGAACACAATGGATGATCCAGGGATTCGACTACTGAATAGATTGAACGCAAAGAAAAGAAAGGAACTGAAAGAAAGAGAGAGATTGAAGGTCTGTTTATCCATTTCTCTTTTACTCTGTTTAGGACATCGTAATTTGTAGCTTTTGTGAATGAGCTTGAGCGTACTTTGGCCTTTAAGATTTGAGCTATTATTTCACTAGCTTATTAAGTTGGCGTTTTCCATTTCTTAGAATGTAGAGGTTGAAGAACATGTGGTCGAACGTTCTGTGGATGACCTGATATCGTTTATAAACGGCGGAGGTACTCTACTTTGATCTTACTCTGGTTTTCTAATTTCATTGAATCTTTTTGTTTGTTCTGTCTCTTCTTTGGCCGCTCTTAGTTATCTATTTAACTTTTTTATCACCACCATTGTAGTTTATGTTTGAAATTTTTGTGTGTTGATTCATTGATAAATATTTTTGTTGATTGACTATTCTCTTTTTGCTCAGTGCCTGAGATAAAATAGTCATCGTCTAATGCTGCTGTCTCGTTGCAAGAAGTGCATCTATAGATTGTTTGATGAATAAAACATGATTGAGAGATGTTTGATGTGTGAATTTATGTTTGTTTGTCTCTTAGTCCTCTCCTTTCTCTATTCTACTTCCTTTTTGAAGGCCTCACTGGAAGTAAGGAAAATTCTGTTTCACAGATCCCAAGATAGTAAAGACGTCAAAGGGAAAGAAGAAGAACAAGAAAAAGAAGAACAAGAAGATTGTTTCTTCAAATGACAAAGAAGGAGCCGAAGACTTCCATGACAAGGTTCAGACTAGTTACTCTGGTTTTAGTCCTAGTTTGCATCTGTCAGGTTAAATGAATGGCGTTTCTTGTGTTTAGGAATCACATGATCTTCATTCCAAACAAAAAGGTGTTGAAGAGACTGGATCCGGCATGAGAGAGGTAGAGGTACCCAACTTACCTAGCACGGAAGATGACATCTTTATAGATGGATATATAGATGATGAGATAGATCCGGTCATGAAGGAAATGCTTGATAGGTAAGAAGACCCTTGTTAATTCTTTTGTTTTTCTTGTATGGTGAATATAATGATGGTTGTTATTACAGAGAGATAGAAGATTTTGCTCGAAGATTGAACTCCAATTGGGTTAGATCGCGAGGGCAAGAAAGAAGGCCTGTTCACTTTTCCATGAACGGCAACGGGACGACAAGACGGCATATAGGTATCATATCTCTTCTTTTGTCATCATATCACTTTACTTGTATCGTAATGTTGAGTTGAAACTGATAGGGTATGGTTTGGATGTGATCATGTGAAGGTCAATCTTCAGGACACAATTGATGAATTCAATGGCTCTGTCACAGTTTTGGCTGACTATATGAGCAAATAGGAGAGAGAGAAAGAGAGAATGCTTCATGAGTCGCTGAAGTAGATGCAGTTTTGATTTGATTTCTTTACTTTGTAATGATTTTTGATCCTCAAATTTGTAAAACCACGTTTTGAGTATTTTTGTTGGTGTATCCTTTATAGAGTTCGATTCTATATAATTGCTTGTTTCAGTTTGTTTGTTTGTTTATATAAACTCACAAGCCAAATAAGGAAACACATGTTCCATTGTTTTAGCATCAGAGCTCACAAGCCACATAAGAGAAGAAGCCAGACTGTAAATGATAAGATTCAAGAGGCTAAAGAAAAACATAACATCTACATAGTGATAATTGTGCAAAGATCAATCGTGTAATTTGGTTTGCTCGACCAACAAAAGTCCAAGAGATGGCCGAGCAGGCAGTAGACAGTTATGAAATTCTTGTTCGTTATGGGAAGGAAGTGATCGCTGAGGTTAACAACCACAAGTATGCTAGCAGGATTAGTCAGAAATCTGTTTTTTTTTTTTGTCAACTTCACATTTTATTAAATATAAAGAGTACAATTTTTATAATTCTACACGATTACAGATATGATACACGTGTAGAATCGGCGAGCTATCTATCATACACGTAGCTTAAATGGGACAAGCATGTCTAGATTCTTCAGTTCGCCGTCGGCAAAAGATCCGATCACCTCCGATGACACAGCTTCACGTTCCCATCTTCAATCTTCCATTCGCCTTGATATTGTACCCTTCATATTTAAACTTCCGCTTAAAACCATCGCTAGAAGCCTGAAACCCCATACAATTGCTAGAGATTTAAAACAGGGAAACTCTAATTGAATCAAGGAGACCCTTTATTGGACCAACTTCATAGAAGATGCCAATTCTTCTGAATCTCTTTTAACTCAATTGAACGTTTTCCAACATCACCATCGTCCTTTCCATCTGAGATGCTCCACTACTGTTGACTTGTAAACTCTTAATAATTAAGAGATAAAGAGCCTCATAGAAAAGGGATCTGTGCACAACCAACAGAGAACATGAGGTTCAAACCCAAGCTTTGATGGGATATATTTTGTAGCCCAGCGAAAGATAAAACAAAAGTCGCCACCGCGAACAGTTAATCCGCTAACGGAAAAAACGAAAGTCGCCTAGCGAAGATAGTATCGATCTATAGATCGAAGAAAGCTAGATTTAATATGATACAAGATGATTAAACCAAAAAGAAAAGGGGTGGCGACCGGTGGCGAATTGCTCACCGGCCACCGGAGACAATTTCAGCTTTTGCTTAACCTAGAGAGAAGTTGGAGAGATTAAGAGAGAGGTTTGCCACGCATTCAATTTAGTCAGAAATCTGTATATTCTTAAAACTCATAATATGTAGTAAATAAAATATTACAAAAAGAAATTGAAAACGCTGGTTAAAGTCTAGTTGTATTAATGTTTTTAGAGTTTTATTAAAAACAGAGTTTCTGAAAATTTTACTTATTTTTGTTTATTTTTTTCTTTTGTTTTCCTTTATTTAAGCCTGTGAAAATCCATAAATATTTAATCATCGTGCATCCTCTTATAAGATTGAAGACCTTAAAACGTACAAATAATTCATCTTGCTAGTTACTGTGCTTTTTTATTCCCATAGTTGCCATAATTATAATGAAAACCGTTTATTCATTTAACACACATACATTACATTTTAAAAACATTGATATATGAAAATATCATCTATTTTAAAACATCAAAAACTCTTTAAAACATCATCTATTTGAAACATAGAGAATATTAAATAGATAGAAACCTTAAAAGATCAACTTAATAACTCTCACAATCTTCTTACATTTAATATATTAATTTCTATAATTTATAACTTACTTATTATTATATATTATTGTAATTGTTTAGACGGTTTCTAATAATTGCTATAATTTTAGAGTGATTAAAAAAAGACATATGGCCGTCTACAATGCTTTTAAGAATGAGAACATGCGTCTACAGTGATTTAAAGAACACCATAATACTTTTCCGCTTTTAGTGCTACTATTCATATTTCGAAAACACTTCAAACAAAATCTAGAGGATATTTTTACTGTATTCCAATTTGTTGTATATCACTAAGTAGCTGATATCTGTTTCCATTTTTTGAAGTTTTCAGTTGAAATCCCCTATATATTAATTCTGAAGTATTACAACATATTTTTTAGACACATATCATTAATAAGATGATTCTTAGAATTTTTAGAAGAAATAAGTTGGTTTATATATATATTATAGATTTAACTAAACTAACTATCAAACTAAAAACTACGGAATTGCCTTAAATAATTTATTTCCTTAAATAAAAACTACAGAATTACCTAATATGATTAACATATATATGACAATTAATAATAATCAATCATATATATATTTTATAACAATTTTTGTATCTTTTTTTGTTTAGTTTTATATTATTAAATTAAATTAAACAAACACATTAAGCATGTAATAAAAGAAATTAGATTTTTTGTTTCTATGTTGTATTTTGAATTTTTTAAAACGACTATTAATTACTAAAAATAGTAAAAATTTCATTGCAACGTCGGAAGATCCATGCATTTCTAGAGACGGTTTTCACCGGTCTCGAAACCATTTGGTTGGGTTTTTCATCGTCGATGAATTCGACTTCTATGTGTTCTATCGACCGCAGGCTTTAGGATTACAATTGAATATTTGATTTTTAGATATGTATCTAGAATAAAACTAATTATTACCAATATTTATTTTTTAAAATTAACATTTATGTAATTCACTCAAAGTCATAGAATAAGTTGAAGAACAACAAAATTCATATCAGTGAAACCGAAACGAGAATGAAAACACAATTTTATAGAGAAAATGAAATCACTTATGGAGAGTTAAGAGTAAGAAAATTGAGAGCAGAAAACCTAACCCAATTTCGTCATTTTACAACTGATATCGACTATATGATTTCAGTGATTTGCATCAGAAGCAAAAATTAATTTCTTTTGTGCATATGAAAACTTTAAGATAATTAAAATGAGTTATAATACGTTAACTCTTCAACAACAAGAGACCAACATTTATATTTGTCATTTTACAATCGATAAAAATTATAGTGTTACAAAATATTAAAACCATCTAATAAATACACATAAGTACAAAAAAATCACTTCTCGCATGCACGCGGATTATCATTTAGTATTACTACTATTTTTCCTTCTTTTTCTTAATTTAGTATGACTAAAATTCTGAAGAGAAACTAGGGCCAATAACCAAAACAACCACATTAATTAAGAAACTGACCATAAGAAAAAGATTGTTGCGTATTTTTACAATATTTGTCATTCAACCCTTCATAATTTTACTTTCATATTTTTATTTACTTTTAGAAATCTACAAAATAATTATTCAGATTCTTTGTTTATTTATAAAACCATGTTTTTATAGGTCCTTTTTGAATTTTTTGAAAATAAATATATATTTATAAATTTAATATGTTGTATTTTTTTTAGAAACTGTAATGGTCTCTTGTATATATATTTATAAATTTAATATGTTGTAGTTTTGTAAGAAATTTATAAGGATATCTGACTTTTAGATATCTGATAACCCCAGATTATTCTTATCTGAATTTTGGGGTTATCAAATATCCAAGAGTCAGATATCCTTATAAAATTATAGTATCCAGATCCGGATTTAAATACATAAAATAATTAAAAATAATATTAAATATATAAAATTTTAATAATAATTTAAAAATAAAAATAGATATAATGTTTTTAATTATGTCTATGTATACTATTAAAAAGTTTATATGTGCTATTATAAAATGAATATATAATAAATAAAACTAGTTTTTGATATATACATATGACTATTTTAAAATAATTATCAATATAAATTATAGATCCCAATATCTGAACTAACATTCAAAATATTCGAATAGGAATCATGCTTTGACGTATCAAACATTTTATTATCCGAATCCAACCCTTCTGGATATCTACATTTTAAGAGTAGGTCCAGAATCGAATCTCAGATCAAATCCAAATCAGATCTCATATAAATCTGGATCTTGGTAATAATTCCCAGGCCTATCCATATTTGACAAATTCACCCTTTCAATCCAACTTTGAAATCCAAAACATAGAAGTGTTTGATGTGTAGCTTATCGAATATGATAACAATAAAAGGGTAGGAGGGGGAAGAAAAGAAATACTTGGTGAATAGTAAAGAACAATGTGTACAAGTTTGATTGCAGTCTCTTATTTTTTCATTTTCATTTGTCACAAGATTTATACATATGTTTTCTACTTACATAAATACATATCTTTGCTGAATAATAGTTTGGTTCACAATTGTACACTGTTACGTTAAATAATTTAGAAATAACTATAAAATTGGTGGTTGGAACTGGTAGCAATAGTAAATGTGAGTGGTGGGTATCAAAGGTGAGAATGGTAAATAGATAGAACAAAACTTGGGTTCACCCCTATGGTGAACTCTTAAATTCACCTCAATTTTTAGCACCAATCAAAACGCCATGTAGGATTAGTAAAAAAAGTAAACAAAATAAAAAAAAGGCATGAAAAAAAGTTACGCTTTCTATGGCTTCTTCTTCTCCATCACCCACAAATAATTGAAAGCTTTTATTTATGATTTTGGGTTTGGGTTCAAGATCTAGAGTTTGAGTTTAGGGTTTAGGATTAAAACTTAGGGTTTAGTGTTAGATCTAGGGTTTAGTGTTAAAATTAAGATTTTGGGTTTGGAGTTTATAGAATTTGGGTTTAGATTTATCGCATAGAGTTTTAGATTTAGAATATAAGAACAGAAAATTGCAGACTTTAATTTAACAAACAAATCTTTCAATGTTCTTTGTGGTGATGAAGATGAAGAAGCCATAGACAACCTTAAAAAATCAAGTCACGTCTTTTTTTTTATTGCCTCTTTTTTTAGTTTTCCTTTTTTTGCTAATCCTACATGGCACTTTGATTGGTGCTAAGAATTGAAGTGAATTTAAGAATTCACCATAGGGATAAACCCAAGTCTTGTTCAAATAGATATCACATACCAGGTGCATAGTAGAGAGAATCTCGTGTACAAATTTGATCACAAGATTTTTTGGAAAACGTGGAGAAACATATTCTGGAAATAGAGGACAAAAGGAGAGTGTGAGAGAGACATGACTTTTTTCTTGTGAGAAGGACTTTGGCTTTGGTCTTAGATCTATTTAAGAAGGCTTGAAAAAAGCCCTCACACAAGTGTCTGAAAATTGTTGAAACTACTTAAAAAAGTATATGGTATAATATACTTAAAAAATATTAAACCAACAATACAACACCCAAAAAATATCTAAAGAAATGTTGTATACCAATCATAACTTTAATTTTGTTCCAAATGTGGCTTAAGTTTCAAATAAGAACAAAACCCGGCAATTTCCTAATATTTGGTTGGATAATTTTTTGTTCGGTTTTCAATTGTACTGTTTACTATCTTGACTTTTCGTTAAATAGTACAGTATTATAAAATTTTGAAATCTTAAAACATTCATGTGGTTGGGGCGAGTGGAAGAGTAAATGTAAGGTATTGAGTTTGATAATACTGTAGTTGATAGGGTGGTTAGTGGTTCAGACCACCTCCATCCCAGAGTTTCTAAGAAGTTAGGGTAACGTAATACTTTGGCTGAATAAATTTTGTTTTGTTTTCAATTCTAATATATACTATCATTAAATGAATAACGTTATCACAAGATTTTTTACTTTACCTTTGTGGCAAGATTATGTAACTAGGGAAAGTAAAAACAAAAAAGAAAAGGAAAGTAGAGAACGTGGAAACAGAGGAAAGAAAGGAGAGAGAGACACATAACTGAAAACCCTTCTTTTTTCTTAGATTGAGTCCAGAATTGACTTAACTCAGAAACCCTTTTGAGAGCGGCACAGTGCAGGCCAAAGCTATGTCTTCGTCTTTGCTTCTCAACCTCTCACTTCGCAAACTTGCTCGGGTAGTTCTCTGTCTCTAGTTTTTCTATTATCTCTCTGCTTTCTTCTTCTTCTTCTGATGTCTACTTTGCACACACTTCCACAGAGATACCAAACCCTTCGGAGGTTCTCCTCCTCATCCACCAACCCGTACTTAGTGTATGGTAAAACAATTTATGGAAATCCTGATGAGGATCTTCATGTAAGAAGCGACATCCACTATTTCGACCCGGTCAAGGATGATGAAGTGATTGTACGAGACAAGTCACTTCCCATGGAGTTTCGTAAAGAGTGTTTTGTGGTCGGAATGTCCCACGGTTGGGTCGTTTTCAAGGCCCGGTCTGGTGATAAGAAAGAAAAAGTCGTGTATATTAGCGACTACTACAGTCCTTGTGGCTCCAAATCAAACCCTAAAACCATTCCTTTGCATCCCATGGGTCAACCTAATATTCCTGCCCAAGAGCTTGCCATCACTAACGCTGCCATGACTTGTTCACCTGATCAGAGCAATGATTTTGCAGTGGCTATCAACTGCTTAGGACCTGTGATCAACTTCTTTAGGCCTGGTGGCAAACACAAGGACTCTGGTTCGGTCCACTTCAAGACCTTTCTCCAACATTTCAATCAGTCAAAGGTTATGTATTCAAAGAGGGATGAAAAGTTCTATACCACTAGTGTTGGCGGCCAGTTCTTGGTTCACTATGATGTCTTCTTCGAGGAGGATATGACCGGCTCCGAGGTGCATGAGTTGCGGTTCATCAACCAACCTGAGTTGACCCAGTCCGAGTGGGAGATATTGGACTCGTGTTCCAAGACTGTACACCTTGTGGAGTCTCCCTCAGGGCAACGTTTCCTTATCAAATGGTACGCTCAGAACCACCAACCGGGGAAGGAGATGAGCTTCTTGTGTCGCGGAACAAAGCGTTTCATGGTGTTTAGAGAGGTAGAAGAAACAAGGGTCATGTCTTACACAGAGGACATTGGTGATCTCTGCATATTCTTGGGCAATAGTGAGCCCTTTTGTGTCAAGGCAAGCTCCTTCCCTGGCTTAAACCCTAACTCCATCTATTTCGCAGGAGATGGTTTTGGTGTTTATGATATAGCCACTAGAAAACCTCGTTCCTTCCGTCCCAAGTCTCCCGCAGCCTTCTCCAGAGGATCACCCGCCTTTCACTGGATCCCTCCAATGTCTCTCTAGCTAGTAGTTACTATGTCCTTCACTAGTTTATTGCCAAGATTATTATGTCACTAATTTGTGTTGAACTATGCTTAATTTTCAGTTGTACTGTAGTTACTATCTTTATGTTTTTCTTTAAATAAAATTATAAATCTAAGACATTGATGTGGTTGACATAATAAAGTGGGGGGTATTCAATATATATGATAATAATTGATAGGCGTGGTGAGAAAGAAAAAGAACAAATGTAAAGAATCTTTTGTACAAATTTGATCATAAGATTTTTCTTTTTTCTTCGTCACAAGATTGTGTAATAAAGGAAAGAAGAAGAAAAGAAAAGAGACATAATTGAAAACCCTTTTTACTTGTGGCCAACCAACCAAACAAGTAGTTTTGTGTCTTCGTAGATCCAGACTCAAGTAGAGACTAACTCAGAAACCCTTTTTGAGGGCAGGGCAACCTAATGTCGTCGTCTCTGCTTCTCAGCCTCTCTTCCAAGCCCTCTCTCCTCAAACTTGCCCTGGTAAGTTTGCTTCTCTTCAATTTCTTTCTCTAGTTTTTGTACTTCTTCTTCTGATGTCTACTTTGCACACTTCCACAGAGATGCCAAACCCTTCGGACGTTAGGCTCCTCATCCTCCACCACCACCACCAACCCTTACTTGTTGTATCGTGTCACCTGTTGTGGTGATGAAGAATCCCCAGGTGTAATGACACAGCTCCACACGTTTGACCCGGCCAAAGAAGAACATATCATCGTGGGAGATAAGCCATTTCCCAAAGAGTTGGTTGGGTCTTCGCTGGTGGGAAGTTCCAATGGATGGGGAGTTTTTCTATGGGGCAAACGTTCCATACTAATCAGTGACTTCTGCAACCCCTTAAGCTTTAAATCAAAGCCCAAGTTCATCCCTCTGCTTCCTAGGCCTGATATACTTAGCTGTCAATCTGACTTGGTAAGTGGCGTGGCAATGTCCTCTTCTCCTCAAGAGGAAGAAGACTACCTTGTGGCTGTCAAGTTTATGGGACGTCCGGTGAGTATATATAAGCCGAGTGACACTAAGGCGGTCCATCTCGCTTTGCCTCATAATGTATTCGATCATTTTGAGCCATCCAAGTTGATGTATTCCAAGCGAGATCAAAGGTTCTACATGCCGAGTTCTGGTGGCCACCACTTGTGGTCTTGGGATGGTCACGAATCCACGGAGCCTAAGTTCCATGAGTTGCGCTTTCACAACCTTCCTCAGTTTTCTCATTCCGAGCTGCAGCTTTTAGATTCGTGTCATAGGACACAACACTTTGTGGAGTCTCCAACAGGACAACGATTCCTAGTCAAATGGTACGAGGTTCTACTTGTTTGTTTGCTTTTTGCGATTACATGGCTATTATTACAAGATTATTTTCATAATATATGATATATATTTGCTTTAATGCACACATATTAAGAGTAAAAAAATTCTAAAAATATCATTGAATTTATAATTTAAATATAAATAAAAAATAGTACAAATATAATTAGCTATATAGTTTCTGATAAAATTAAAATTACTTAGATAGATATGTAAAAACACCAAACAACAAAAAATCTACTAAAATATTCATATTGAAACGGATGGAATATTATTAACATGTTCTTTCATTTTGGTTTGGCTTGGCAGGTATGTCCAAAGCATCAAGGCATTAGGATTCAATTGTGGTGGCACAAAGCGGTTCATGGTGTTTAGAGAGGAGGAAGATTTGAACATGTGTTACACAGAAGACATTGGTGATCTCTGCATGTTTCTCGGCGATAACGAGCCTTTTTGTGTCAGGGCCAGCTTATTCCCGGGCTTAAACCCTAACTCCATCTATTTCGTCGGTGAAGGTTATGGTGAAGGCTATGGTGTTTACAATATCGCCACTAGAACCCCACGTTCCTTCAAACCCAAGCCTACTCCCTCTGATTCACCTAGTGGCCAAAGTTTTATGCTTCCTCTCTGGGCTCCTCACTGGCTTCCTCCGTTTCCTCTCGAAGCTGTTATGTTATGTAACAACTAAAAACAAAATCTGTAGTAGACGTGTCATTCTTAGTTACCATCTTGGCACAGTTAGCTCCCAATGTACAATCCAATCAGTAGTAGAGTCCTGGATCATCCATTGCGTTCTTCAATGGCTCTATATTATTTCTCCTCCTTGATTAAAATAAATAAATATATTTGACTACAAGCAAGCACTTTGAAACTGTTGTGAACACAGTTGCTTGTATATCACGTCTCCTACACTTGCTTTCCCACTCTATTCAACCAAGCAGAAAACACTTATTTGACTACAACAGTTTCACGTATATATAGATAATGATTCAGACAGTAACATATACAGATATACCTTAGGGAGTGAGGTGAGGTAAGAATCAGAAATTAATATTATGCCATTCAAAGTGGAGTTATTAATGGCTAATGCAGCCCTATCTATCTGATTGCCACAGTCACGTTTTAAATGATAGCATAATTTGAATGTATCACCCATGTCTTGTGTGAACATATGTTCATATCTTTCATCTCTCTTGGAATACATCAACTTGCATTGTTCATCACATTCATCAACATCCAAAGGGTAGCCTCTATATAGAAGCGTGCAAGTAGACATCAGAAGAAGAAGAAGAAAACAGAGATTATGTCTCTTTCTGAGTTAGCCTCTATATATCTTTCATGTCTCTAAGACACGAACTACTTGTTTGGCTGCAACAAGTAGAAGGGGTTTCAAGTTGTTACCATATTTATAAAGAAGTTATTCATTTAAACACACAACACACACAAATTACATTAAAAAAAAACATACAAAACAAACATTCTTCTTCTTCTTCTTCTTCATGCAGCCACCTCAGCTATGGTGTGAGACAGCTCGCTGTATTCAAGCGTGAGTGAGCAACGGTTATCTCTTTTCAAGCTCCTCAAGAGATAATTTGTTGTTTCCTCTTCGTAGGTAACTTCTCCATTCTCGAGGGTCTTCTCCACCGTGATTATACTCATAAACCATGATCACATACTTGCTCCTGTTGTGGTCTTCACCGGCGATATACTCTCCATCTATGCCTAGAACTGTCTTGACATAATCCGCTCCATGGATGTACATTGTTGCAGCGTTCCCGTCACGTTTTGCTTCCCTCACCGCAGTCTTGTAGCCCTTTTTAACGTGACGGATCAAAAAACTACGTACTGAGTTCATTCTGTTTTCTCTGTTTTTTCTTCTTTTGTGTTATCTTTCTTTTTGGTGGGTTGGTCTAATAAAAATTGTGTTTATTTTATAGGCAGAAAAGAAGAGAAGCATTTAATAAGAAGACAAATTGTGTTCAAATGTAGGAGAATCTTTTTGAAGCTGTGCAACTTCAATGTTTAGTTTATTTGAAGTAAACAAAGTAAATAATGCATGTCATTGATATCAGAGCTCAGCTGTGGTATGGCCACAACTCAATAATCCCGTATACTCTTTTTCATTGACTAGAAATGATCATCCGGGAAGTGGTACATGCTGCTAAGAGCGAGGTAAATGTGATCTTGTTTCAGTTTACAAATTACTCCACAAGTAATCATCCACGAGAATAAGCAAAACTCGTGTACCGCATATAAGACCGTGATGATGTTGTTCCATGAATCAACGTCCTTAAACACGATTTATACGTATCTTTTATTATACATACATATATACATATCTTGGCTGGATGATAGCTTGGTTGACAATTGTACTGCATGTTATCTTTCTTTTTCTACAAGTTAATTTATAAAATTTTAATATTGATGTGGTTGGCACTGGTAGAAACAGTAGTGGGGTATTCAATTATAAGGCTAAATAAAGTACTTGATGCTTGTAAAGAATCTTGTGTACAAATTTGGTCACAAGTTTTTCGGTAAAATGGAGAAACATGTTTTGGAAACAGAGGACAAAAGGAGAGTGTGAGAGAGAGACATGACTTTTTCTCGTGGCAAGGACTTTGGTCTTAAATCTACTCTAGAAGGTTTGAAAAAGCCCTCACATTGTGTGTGTGAAAGAAGTTGTTGAAACTACTTTGAAAAGTAAATGGGCAAATAATTATAAAACATTAAAAGCTACAATCCAACACCCCAAAAATTATCTCCAAATATTTTTTACACCAATCATAACTTTAAATTTGTTCCAAATGTGGATTAAGCTTCTTTCTGATTCATCATCATCTTCACTGTCACAATCACTATGTTCTTAAAGTAGTGTTGAGAGATTGGGGGATGTACTTAACAAATAAAAAGTCAAGTTTGTTTAAGATTCAGACACACTCATAACTAAAACAAAATGTTTTTTTTTGTACTCTCATTACATCCAGAAATATGTAAAATAATTTTGTTGTTGGTGCTCCAAAGAATAACCTCTGTTCCTACATTAAGGCCTTTCCCACATCATGTTCAGGGTATCTCTGCTTCAGACAAAACAGTAAGCTCCCGGTCCCCCGGCTCTAGCCGAGAATGTGGTTCTTGTCATTCCCACGTTCAGAATCACCTATATCTTTCATCATGTCCCATGAGGACTTATAGTGACTCAACCCTCCAATCTTTTTTTTCGAGAAAACTCAACCCTCCAAGGCTCCAATCTTACACCTCCATGTAACCATAAACCAGTGCCGCCTCATCGATTTTGCCGGCGAGCTCAAGTGCCTCGTGTTCCGATGATATCGATAATCTGGTCTGGACAAAACTTCTCAGCCGTGCACAGTTTCTTGTGTATCACGTCTCCTACTCTTGCTTGTCCACTCTATTCGTAAAAAGACAAAAACATATTATTGGTTACAACAGTTTCAACACATAAATTGATTCAGACAGTAACGTATAGAGATATACCTTTGGGAGAGTTGTGAGGTAAGAATCAGGAATATCCATGTCAGTGTCACTGAGAGTTGAGTCGTTGATATCCAATGTACTCCGTAAAACCATCCAATATCTCCTACAATACTCAAAAGTCAAAACCAATCATATTGAAACTCGTGAATCTTGATTCGAGTATTGGACTTACCATTAGCATTTATCTAGTTTTCTTAAAGCAGGAATATTCATGAGAATATCGGATCTTAGCTTTGCTTCTGTTCTCTGTAAATTGGAACAACAACAAGATCGAACGTTTAGATAGCGTGAGCCACAAGTAAGATAGTTGTGAATTGTATAGTTTACCACAATGTTTAATATCAAGAGATCTTGGAATAACTTCAACAATGTAACACATATAGACATAAAACAATTCATCTCTCGCTTCTGAATATCCTTTTGTAATCTCAAGCTCTGTCCAAACACAGTCGCTGCAAGATAGCCATTGATAACACTGTTTTCGAAAAAGAGCATATACGATAAAAGAAGACAAACCATAAAGATTGGTTATGGAGTTAGAGACTGTAACACATATCTTTACCAAGCAATAGCTTCATGAATCATAGCCGTTTGCTCGGTTGGAGGGAGATAAGTTACTTCCACGTTACATATGCGTCAAGTGCATTCTTCAAAATTGTTGCATCATGTCTAACTAAACACTTTTAAAATGAAATTTAATTAGCATAATGTGTCGCCATCTTCATATTTGATTTATTAGTACAAACTAATATTCGTCAATGTATATAACTTATATGTGAGTAGGTGTTTTCATGCATTATATGCAGAAACTAAAACTTTAAATTTTAATTCTATTTAATTAACGTATTGCTATTTTCATATTTTATTTATTAATATAAACTATTAACACAAGTCATGCAGCAGAAAAAGTCTAGATACACTAAATGTTCAGGTGATGCTCTGGAGAAGGCTGCGGGAGACTTGGGACGGAAGGAACGAGGTTTTCTAGTGGCTATATCATAAACACCAAAGCCGTCTCCTGCAAAATAGATGGAGTTAGGGTTTAAGCCAGGGAAGGAGCTTGCCTTGACACAAAAGGGCTCACTATTCCCCAAGAATATGCAGAGATCACCAATGTCCTCTGTGTAAGACATGACCCTTGTTTCTTCTACCTCTCTAAACACCATGAAACGTTTTGTTCGGCGACACAAGAAGTTCATCTTCTTGCCCGGTTGGTGGTTCTGAGCGTACCATTTGATTAGGAAACGTCCCCAGAGGGAGACTCCACAAGGTGTACAGTCTTGGAACATGAGTCCAAAATGTCCCACTCGGACTGGATCAGCTCAGGTTTGTTGATGAACCGCAGCTCATGCACCTCGGAGCCGGTCATATCCTCCTCGAAGAAAGCATCAAAGTGAAGCAAGAACTGGCCGCCAACACTAGTGGTGTAGAACTTTTCATCACGCTTAGAATACATAACCTTGGACTGATTAAAATGTTGGAGAGGAGTCACAAAGTGGACCGAACCAGAGTCCTTGTGTTTTCCGCCAGGCATAAAGAAGTAGATCAGAGGTCCTAAGCAGTTGACCGCCACTGCGAAATCAATACTCTGATCAGGTGAACAGGTCATTGCGACGTTAGAGATGCCGAACTCTTGGGCAGGAGGATCAGGTTGTTGACCCATGGGATACAAAGGAATGGTTTTAGGGGTTGATTTGGAGCCACAAGGACTGTAGTAGTCGCTAATATATACGAGTTTATCTTTATTATCACCACCACACCGGGCCTTGAAAACAACCCAACCATGGGACATTCCGACCAAAAAACCCTCATTACGAAACTCCGTGGGAAGTGACTTGTCACGTACAATCACTTCATCTTCCTTGACAGGGTCGAAATAGTGGATGTCGCTTCTTACATGAAGATTCACATCAGGATTTTTATAAATTGTGGTACCATACACTTAGTAGGGGTTGGTGGATGACGAGGAGAACCTCCGAAGGGTTTAGCATTTCTGTGGAAGCGAGCCACGTAGCATCAGAAGAAGAAGAAAACATAGAGATAATAAATAAAACTAGAGATAGAGAACTTACCAGAGCATGTTTGCGGATAGAGGAGAGCATAGAAGAGAGAATGCTGAGAAGCAAAGACGAAGACATAACTTTGGCACAAGAAAAAAAAAGGGTTTTCAGTTATGTCTGTGTCTGTCCTTTCTTTCATCTGTAAAAACTTGTGGTAAATATTTCTCTCTCGTGTCGGATTTTCTTACACACTGTTATGTCTTATTTTAAAATATAGTCCCCTTAATTTTTAATAATTCTAAAATAACCTCGTAAGTTTTGCTTCTCATACTCTAGGTCCACTAATTTAAAAATAGAGCTCAAGAAAGGGAAACCCTTCATTCATTTGCTAGTAAAACTAAAAAAAGAAGATGAAGATGATAGTAAAATAAACAATCCAAGAATTAAATAGTGTCTCCTCTTTCGAATCTCTACCATTAGAAACCAAGATTCTCAATCAAGAACTTCTAATAAATAACACAAGCAACTCATTGATGAAAAGAAGGAAACAAAAACTCGTTCTGTTTTTGTATTCTCCTCTATCCTTTTTTAACTCCTGAAAACAACAAGAAAGAAGATAGAAAAGAATGTCGTTTACAGGAACATTGGATAAATGCAAGGCATGTGACAAAACCGTCTACGTGATGGATTTGTTGACGTTAGAAGGAAACACTTATCACAAAAACTGCTTCAGATGCAGCCATTGCAATTGCTCTCTCGCGGTACGTCTTCTTCTTCTTTCTTTCCACCTACATGGTTACTCTGTTTCTACAGTGCTTTGAAACTCTTTTCTCAAAACAGATAAGTAACTACTCATCAATGGATGGAGTTCTTTACTGCAAGCGTGACTTCGAGCAGCTTTTTAAAGAATCTGTCAAGAGTCTTCATACAGGTCTTTTTTCTGTTTTCGAATGTTTTTCTTTCATTTGTCTTTGCTAACTTCATCTAATTACATTAGCAGGAAAGACAGAGAAGTCGAATGATCAGCTGGTAATGAACTTTTTATTTTGCATGTTTCTTTCATTATTAATCTAATTTTCTTTTCGTTTGAATCTGCAAAAAAAGACTCGAGCTCCAAGCAAGTTATCTTCATTCTTCAGTGGAACACAAGACAAGTGTGCGGCTTGTCAGAAAACTGTTTATCCACTTGAGAAAGTAACAATGGAAGGAGAATCTTTCCACAAGACTTGCTTCAAGTGTGCACACAGTGGTTGTCCTTTGACTCACTCTTCCTACGCTTCTCTCAACGGTGTCCTCTACTGTAAAGTCCATTTCAACCAGCTATTTCTTGAGAAAGGAAGTTACAATAACGTCCATCAAGCTGCGGCTAACCACCGTCGGTCTGCCTCTTCTGGTGCCTCTTCTCCTCCTCATGATGACCACAAACCTGAAGATGAGGCTGTGGTTCCTGAGGGAGAAGGAGGCGGAGAAGAAGCAGCAGCCCCTGAAGCAGATGCAGGAGAAGAAGAGCCTAAGCCTGTGGCTGTGTCTGAGTAACTTTGAAGTTTTATATGCTTTTTATGTTTGAAAGTTAATATATGTATACAATCATTTGCTAATTCTTTTTGTAAATTATTGTAAAGCTTGGAGAGAACCTGTTGTAAACAAAACTTTAACATCCATTTTTTTAAAAAGAGTATACTTTCTTTGATCTTAGCTATGAGGACAAGTTCTTGTTCTGAAACAAATATTTTAACCAAACATTTTATTTTTATAAATCAAAATTCAAAACATACGGAATCAGCAGGTAGACACATGCTCCTCTCCATTTCTTGTAATGTAAATAATCAAAAGTTGTGAAATATTGCCAAGACTAGCCAAACTCTGATAATGTGTTCAGTGCTTCAAGACATGAACAGAGCCTTGCATTTTGCCATTGTATCATCTGGACTAGTAACTGCAAGAAGAAACAATTTTACTGGTCATGAAATGTCACAAACACAAACACGTCAGAGATTAACTAGCATAATCCATCTGACTAACTAACCTGAATGGCCAATTGTTTTTGGTGATTCATAGATTTCATAATCGTTTCCACCCTGAAGGAAATTACATGTTGTTACACATCAAGCTCAATGGAAATTCATTCAAAAAATACTCAGAAGAAGTTTGGAAAATTAAGTTGAATTTTTTACCTCATAGGTTTTGTCACCGAAGAAATGGATTTCATTAAAGTCCTCAAGGTATTGCAAGCAGTAAGTCTTATCCCAGCCTTTAGGGAAGACCTGTGTTATTACAATACAATGGAACTGGACTTAGTAACACTAAAATGGATATAAGTAACTGTTATAATCCACATTTTGATTCCTACTCACATCGAAGCTAATCTGTCCTCCAATAGAGAAAGTAAGGTTAAGATGTGCAAAACGCTCACGAAGCTCAGCCACCATCTTTGGTCGAATGTTTTGAACCTTTTTAAGACAAACATGTTAGAATGGTATCACCACTTCAACAAACAATGCTGCATGATTGAATTTCTTCTATAAGGAACCGAACTAAAAAAGTTTCTATTACCTTATCATATCTCTCGAACTCGTCCCTTTCTTCTTGGCTGCAGTTGCGACCAATCGGTGACACATTGAGCATTCCATTTCGGAATTCTATAAATGTTCCCCTGTTTATATACAAATTTCAAGAAGAAAAATCTTCAATAACCTTCTAAAGTAAAGAAAACATGACTCGAGACTAGAGGTTGATCTTTATAAGTACCTTTTGATTGGAATATCCAAATCTGCAATGTAGTGCAGCGCGAAATTTATCAACTCCTGCATCATCAAACGTACGCTATCACCAACTATTCAAACAACATGTACTTGCATACGTCTCACCATCAACTAAACATATGTAAAGCAACTGCTGCTATCTACTACACATGAGGGACAATGATTTACCTTGAGCTTATCTTCTCCAAGGTGCAGCTTCAGGCTCTGAGTAAAAAGATACAAAATATTGAAAAACGATCAAGAAATAATATGGGTAAAGTAAAAAAGCCGTCGTTTTGATATGCACCTGGATTCCAATGGGCTTCCCATCTTTATGGGCAACAAGACCATTCTCAGAGAAGCAATAATCATAGTCGGTAGTGACTGCATAGAAAAATACAAACTCGAAAGTATTAGCCAAATAGATGGAGACTCACACGACAAGAAGCAAGAGCCAGATCAAAGATTCCTTATTAAGAAAATCATATAAAGACAGAGACTTGGAGAAATCAAACACAGTAATGATCAGCAGCAATGTCAACATACAGACTTAAAGGATCAACATACAGACTTAAAGGATCTTGTCTGTAACATTGTTGTTGATGGATCTAGTCAAGGATCTAAAGCAGAGAAAGTCTCTATAGTCTAAGCTTCTAAAAGGGTCGCATATATATAACTGAGAACACAACAAAAGAGTGACCTTTCTCATCAATGTAGCAAAAAGATCCTATCTTTAGACACTAAATCGAATATTCTAAGAACAGAGTATAGTTGTTTCCCGATCTGATCACGTGACGAACCTGTTTTGCCAAGCTGCTCAGATATCTTGCTTAGATCAGATCCACCCACGACTCCAACAGTAACCACCTGAAAACTCTCAACAGACATTTCATCAAACACTAACCAGGCGTAAACCAATTCACAGAAAGCTACAATGGGATCAAAACACATACCTTGCGCAATTCTCTGATGAAATCTAGGAGTTCAGGAGTAGCTTCCTTCCTCGGAGCAGTGAGAGTACCGTCGACGTCGAACAAAGCGATCACTCCTGGCTTTTTGGCCGCCATTGAAGGATGAAGAGATTTGAAAGTGGAAGGAAGATGATGTGATAATGGCGGAAGAAGATGTGAATAATAATAATATAAACGAGTGTGGACCGATCTGATCTTTAACGAAAGAGTGTCGCTTAATATATGGTCCCTCTCACTTTTTGTCCTAGAGATCTGTTATTGGCTGATTAAGTAATCGTGACGCATTGATATCATTACTTCCCTCCTTTTTGACTTTATTCTAGATTATCTTATTTCTTCATTGATTCAGATGGTTGAAACTGAAATGCAGCATTTCTTAATATTTATTTCATGTCTTCCTAATGGGCCTGATAACTTGGAAGCCCATGATCATCTTCAGATATGTTCTGTTCATGTGTCATCATGCTATTAAGAACATGTGGTTCTTTTGCTGAAACTTGGGTTCAGTTCATTGTCTCTACTCTTCTGAGAAAAGACAAATTGTTCAAGTTATTAAGAACATGTTGTTAGTGTGACACACTATCCACTCTAGTATTAACGTCTATTGCCTTACCAAAAAATGTAGTCTACCCGCATCCGTTCACTCCAACGATCATTTATAAATATTTATGTGTCGCTTATTATAAAAAAATTACTTGAAATGTGTGAGACATTTTATCAATAATTTTCTTTAGTTAAAAATAAATCGATTCTTGTTTCAACTATAGAGTAGATGTTCTCCTGCACCATGTGCAGTAAAAAAACTGAAATATTTTTTAACAGATACAATATAATTATGTTTAAAACTAAAATTTTATTAATATTATAATTTTTTTTCTTATCACTATTTTAATATAAATTTTGTTTAATTAAACATAAAAATTAATATAAAAATATTTTTGTTTATTTTAAATTATATTTAAAAATATGCATGTATATATTTAAAATTATAATCTTAGATAGTTTTTTCTATCTATTTATTTAAATTAAATATATTAAATAAATTTGTAGAAAATTTTATAATTATCAAAAATTAAAAATAGACAATATTTATTAAATTTGTAAATATATAAGATATAAATGATTTAGCAATTGAATTTTGATAATTTTTTAAAAGGTATACATTTTTGAAAAACATTGTAATAAACTATAATTTAAAATTATATAATTTAATTATATTTACGAAATTTTTAATGTCACATATGAATATATTTATTTTAATTATGATTTATGAGTTATTACCATATTTTAAAAATACTTCCAAAAATATAAGTCAAAATTAAATGTTAAATATGAGTTATTACCAAGAATTAAATATATTAAATAATTTTGTAGAAAATTTTGTAATTGTCAAATATTAAAATTAGACAACATTTATTAAATTTGTAAATATCTAAGAAATTAATGATTTTACGATTAAATTTTGATAATTTACAAAAAAGTATACATTTTTGAAAAAAAATGTAATAAACTGTATAAATTAAAAATTATATAATTAAATGATATTTTCGAAATTTTTAATGCCATATTTGAATATATTTATTTTAGTGATGATTTATGAGTTATTACCATATTTTAAAAATACTTCCAAAAATATAAATCGAAATTAAATGTTAAATATGAGTTATTACCATATTATATAATTTTTTCAAAAATTTAAACCAAAAATAGGTTGACCCACTTCATTCGCTTGGCCAATATTTTAAATGCAATTGTCCATGTCATATTTAATCATATGTCATGTCATCAATTAAAGTAGACATGTCACATTTTTTGTGAAACTGATTGTAGAGAGGACTTGTGGCAAAATCACTTCATAAATAATGTATAGGAATATAATTAAATGATATTTTCGAAAATTTTAATGTCTTATTTGAATATATTTATTTTAGTGATGATTTATGAGTTATTACCATATATTAAAAATACTTCCAAAAATATAAATCGAAATTAAATGTTAAATATGAGTTATTACCATATTATATAAAGTTTTCTAAATATATATATATATATATATATATATATATATATATATATATATATATATATATATTTATTTATTTATTTATTTATTTAATCATAGACCATGTCATCAATTAAAATAGACATGTCACCATTTTCTGTGAAACTGATTGTAAAAAGAACATGTGACAAATTATTTCGTAAATAATATATAATAAAAGGATGGATTTAGGTAGGAAGAAGACGTCTTCGCTATCGAAGTATTTAGGACTGAATCATGTGAAAATTTTACTATTAAAAATGCTGGAAATGCACGGATTCTGGGAGAATTGCCAGTATTTATTGTGAGGGTAAAATAGATGATTAAAAAATATCCCACAAAAAAAACATCTTTTATCAAATATGGTGGAGAATAGAGATCGATATATCGTTTTCATTTGGTACGAAGTCGATTGTGATAGCCGAGATTTGCAACAGAAATTTACTTATTTGGACCACCAAACATTGTAAATTTACAGTCACCTCTTATACATAATGTCGAACATTACATAGCACTTATCGTTGACTGGTATGTTGACTATCAAATACACACTTTTCTTTTGTTAAGAACGACTTTTTTTTTGAAACTCTTTTGTTAAGAACGACTAAAAGTGAAAAGTCACGATAAATAGTCTTTGTTTAACATTCAAATCTCTCTATCTAATAAACTTACATTCGTCATGCCCACATCATATTTGTTGACGTCGCCTATATGACATAAGCAACCGAATTAATGATGATCAACTCGACCGAGCGAGAAGCATATAGTTCAAACAAGACGGAGAGTTTCTAAGTCACTTTAAATACCTAATTTAATGGTCGGGTATATATAGTTCAACTTTAAAGTCTAATTGATAGTATAACGTTACTTATATATCATTTATTGTTTTCCTCAACATATGTATTGATGACTAACGTTAATGTATTATCTTTTCATCATGATATATAAACTCTGATTTGTTTTATACATTTAAATTCTCACCAAATGAGCCCACGATAACTATTTTTGGTATGCATGTGATGTGGATGCGGCTCTAAAACTCATAGATTATCTCGTAAAACTATTATCATTCATTCATTTTTTGACAATTTAAGATACAACACTGAAATTACCCTAACTTGTAAATTGTTGTCCAAAAGACCTAATTCGTAAACTATAATTAATTCGTATTTTCTCCCGCAACGACTGAAACGGTTTAGAAAAATTTGTAATATTTACCGCATCGTGATAGTCTGGTGGTTTTCAATAAATAAGGAGTTGTTATGTTGGTTTAGATCAAAGATTTTTTTTTAATGTGAAATTATTTATTTTACATATGATCACGCAGATATGGATTCATTGTTTACGATTCAATTCAATACCCATTAAATGATCTATCTATAGGCTACACCTTCCACCTAAAAGTTAGGTATATGTATTTATAACGATCCGATCCAGTCAATTAATCCAGATTGTTACAAGAAAAAACATTTTTTTTGTTACATTGACTATGTTTGATCAAGTCGACACGACAACATTAAAGAAAACAAGTACAGTTGTAATTGATTGTGTGCATATATAAATATATAATCCATATTCGAAGAAACAACGAGGCAATCCCCGATAAATTGCCAGATTATTACTATTATTTTGATCAAACCTGTAATGATTATTCAGAACTGCAAGCTAAGCCCAACGGTCATATCAATTTGGTCATACAGTAATATATCAATCTGGTCATATCTGGCAACAAACATTAAAAAGTGGTCAACTGTATCGTGGTAGTTTTTAACTTTTGAAACAGAGAAATACATATCTAATTATCTATGAATATGATTCCTTTTCACAGTTAATTGTTAATTGTGTCTATGTGGTTTGTTGGCCAATATATGAAAGACTTTGTTTCTACCTTTCCCAGCTATTTCATACAGCAACTGTTTGAATATGGATGAAGCACGTAACTACGATCATAATTTTCTAAAATTTGTTATTCTTGCGAGAAAACACAAGCAACAATCAAATTAACTTGTCCGTCAAAATAAACCATCATTCATACATATACGCATGCAAATGTATGAGAAAGTGGCTCTAGAGTGTTCTCGGACGGTGCGTTGTTCTTCCTCCAAATCCAACAGCCATTGCAGCTCTTCTTGTTACACGAGGGTTTAAATCCGCTTTACACGTTTCAAATTATTATATCACTACTCAAAAGAATCATTATATCACCAATGAATAGGAGATTCTTTTTTTTTTGGTAACGATGTTAAGCTAGAATAGGAGATTCTATTTACAGACATAATTTTAATTTTTTCATAATTTTTTGTCAACAATTATTTTCATAATTTTAAATTTTACTAACTGGCGAATGACTGTACTTCATATTTCTATAGAATGGTCATTTATTAAAATAGATTTTGGGGCCAAAAACAAGAAGCGTGCAAGTCTAGACGGAACCAACCAAGAAGACCTGAAACTTCGTTCGAACTCTCGTCCCAAACTTCCTATAAAAAATCAAGTTTTTTAAAAAGTCAAGTCCTTATCGCTCAAGCGCACGACACGTGAAGAATCAACAACGACTAGTAGAGCCAAAGACGACTTTGTCAAGGTTTAGGTTCCACTCAGTCTTTTTGTCGTCATAAGGAATATACAACGACTACTTTTAATATTTTTCTTCAATGTAAGTTTCTAATTTCGTAGTTTCCTATTAAAATACAAATGGAATAATTTTCTAAAACTGCACTTGTTGACAAAAATAATTTACCATACAAAAAGAGATGCATGGAAAATATGACGGCTTGAGCTTTTCCTTTACCAGAAATTACAAAAAAAAAAGTTTTATGTCTTTGAGGTGGATACCCCTCCCACACTCTTTGGAAAGAAGTGTTCAAACTCTTTTTTTTTTGGCCAAGATGTGTATCAAACTTAAAGGGAAAAAGTAGCTACGTGATTGCTCAAAAAAAAAGTAGCTACGTGATTGTTTTGTCCGTTTAAGTTACAAAAAAGAAAAAGCAAAAAAAAAGTAGCTTCGAAAGCAATTTAATAGATTGCGTAATTTAAAACGGGTAAACAACAAAACGTATACGGTAATACTGATACATGTCATGATCAAATATAAAACATGGAGTAATATTTACTACTGTTTTATCAGGCATCCTCGAACCGTCCGATCAAGCATCCTCGAACCATCCGATCAACAACGTCAATATCCTATCTATATTTAAAACTTATCTAGCTTATCAAAATAGTATTTAGTTTACTTTTATTAAAACTGATCTACAAATCATTTAGTAACATTTACTACTGTGTTCATGGGTGCAACTGAATTATAATTATATAAAAATAATTTTGCACGAATGCTTAAATCTTTCAGATTTTATAATTTTCACCCGTTAAATGAAAAAAAAAATAGAAAATTTATTCTAGTTCATTCTATATTATTTTATTTTATAGCTATCCAGAAAAACATCTCTTTGAAAAATCATTCCACATTGAAATAGTATTAGAATAAGTTAATGCTAATTCCATTCCATCAATTAATGGTTATTCTTCCTATCATATCTATTAGAATATTCTTTTTTTAAATCACCAGTTTCAAAAAAGAAAAAAAAATCACAAGTTACAAGATATCTAATAATATATTATTTCAGAATCCATTTTTTAACAGTATCTATTTATATAAAGTGTTGAAGTTAACTCCAACCGTTGGTCAACGAGAAATAAAAGTAGTTAGAATTTCCCAGAAACAATATTAAGACTTCCTTTTTTTCAAAAAAAAATAACAATATTAAGACTTCGTACCAGCTAGTTGAAACAACGTGGAAAAATCCGCGCGAGTTCTTCGATCAGTGTGCAATAAACGTTTATATAAACCTAGTATACATACTATCCCTCACTTCACGAAACAAAACAATAAGGAATCCATCTCCTTTGCACAGAATTGAACTTATAAACATAAACACACATAACATCAAAAGCCATGACCTATTCAACAATGAAACGGTCACTGGAGATTGAGTTGATATCAGCGGAAGGACTCAAGGTAGATCGAAAACCGGTGAAGAGAAAGACATTCTGCGTCCTCAGAATAGACCAAGAGACCCGGGAGTGTAAACCGGATGATCTGGGTGGGAGTTATCCGGTTTGGAAAGATAAGCTCGAGATGGACATGGCGATGAACGGGAGTGTAAGGTTTATCTCTATCGAGGTGCTATATAAAACAAGTGGTGGAGCTGAGAAGAGCGTTGGGCTCGCTAAGATTCCTGTGACGGATTTCATGGGAGGTTTTGCTCCCCAAGGGCATTTAAACTTCTTGAGTTACAGGTTGAGAGATGAGTATGGAGACAAGAGTGGGATCGTCAATGTGTCAATAATGGTGAAACCTGATGTTAACAGTTTAAAATACTCGTCGCCTTCGTTGGCGGCTCCAGCGGATTATGGTGCGTGTTCTTCACAGGCGGCGGCGGGGAATAGTCAAATGTGGAGACCAAGGACATCTTCATCAATGGCATTAACAGCTGGTTATGGAGGTCGTGTAGTAACAGGAGTTCCTGTTTGGGGTGCGTATCCACGGTCGTCTTAAGTTCTTCTTGTTTTTACACGTCTGTCTGAAAAGATTTTTCTTAATGTTTTTGTTTGCCATATATGTATTCCCAAAATGGGGATTCAGGGTGAAAAAAATACGTTTGATTAATCATGAAATCTGGTACATAAATAAGTATTATGAAATATAAATAAGGTACATTTTACCTGTCAAGTCTTATTTGACATGATTTCTATTGATGAGACGATCTTGCGTGAACCAACAGAGAAACAAGACAAAAAAAAATCATATATTTTAATCTGCTTGGTTGTGATTATGAACAATGTTCAAGAAACTACACATTTTATCGAAATCTAGAAGAGATATAGATGTTAGTGAATTATTGATTTATTTTATATACATTTTGCATATATGTGAGATATGTTAGTTTTTGAGTTTAATTATAAAATTATCTTGATAAATTATTAAAATTTAATATATAAAATAAAATAAATTAATCTTCTATAGATTTATAGTAACATTATTGCTTAACTTAATATTTTTAGACTAATTTAAACCGATTTTAATTGATTTAAAACAATCTAAACAGATCCGAATGGTATAAACGGATAAATCAAATTTAAAGAAAAATATTTTGGATAAAACCAAGTTGCTGCCTAGACAGATGTTCCGCACAGATTCAATTTTGTAGAACCTTGATTATCAACAAAGAAATTGTCCGTAGCAACAAAAAAAAATCCAAATCAATGACCAAGAAATAGTCGTCCATATGACAAAAGAAAAGAAAGCTATCGACATAATACATATCAAGAAAATAAATACATACATATCAAATGCTTACACTTAACTACATGCAACTTCTCGTTGATCAAAAATAAAGACAATTTCATGGAACATCTTTCGTTAACCCGACCAGCCATCTTTATACTTCGCTTTCGAGTCATGTTACTTCAAAACTACTACAGATAAGAACCGACAGCATCTAGTTATTATATTCTATAGAACATTGATGTAATATGTACTTGAAAACTGTCAGTTACATGCAATTACAAAGGGATTCACACTGAAAGCCATGTCAAATAATAGATTTTTTGTTTGCGCGCAGTAAATAACAGGAACACAAAATTTTAGTTAGTTACTGAAGCCTTCTACAAGAAAAGAAAACAATCACGTACTTCGACGACCACTACTTCCGAGAACAGAAGTCGTCGACGGCAATATAACGGATGTCCCAGTGGTAAGAGTGTTTAGAATCAGATCAGTGATGATTTCAGATACATGGAAACGTGCACAACTAGTTTGATTTTTTACCTGCAGATAGGTATTTTTATACAAGGACTTATAACAACAGAGCACATTACTCAAAAGGACCAACATAAACATTCTGAAATGACTTTCTCCTGAACGCCAGTTTTCTTCCATAAGCTTTTCAAGGCGATTTGATCTTGGGTCGTGTCGGAAGCAACTGCGTAAGTTAAGAGACTCGTAAAGATCAAAAAAAACAAAGGATACAAACTTAGAAAGTACGTTTGTTGTGGAGAAGGAAGATGACGAGTGTTGTGGTTACCTGGTAGCAAGAAATGAGGGAGGTGATGAATCCAAAAGCTCCGGTGACACGAGGAGTGATCTTCTTTGGATATAGCTGAAGAAGACCAGCTGCTACAACAATGTCCATTGCTGATTTGATCAAAGCAAGACTCCTCTCGTTCGATTGTTTAAGCTTAGCACGATACTCCTCATCCTGAATTTTTACACAATTTCCAAATACGTGAGTTCGGTTTATAACATAAGTCTCCCTCAGAAACAGAAACATTGACAAACATTACTTGATACTTGTTGCCATTCTTAAGCCCCTTTTCGATCTTCTTCATGGATGAAGATAGCCTTCCAATCTCACCAAGCTAACAACAATGGAAACAAATAAATAAGCGGTGAATATTTGTAACATAAGGAATGATATTGTGAAGCAAATAAAAGACAGACCTCAACTAAAGTAGTACAGACAGAAGATCCCATCCAGCAGAAAAGTGATATACGTCCAAGTAACTCAGCTCTCTCTTTGTTCTGTTATGTAAATAACATTAAGAACATTAGTTTTCAAACAAGAAACATCAACTAAACTAACTAGGGTGCACAGGTTTGCTTTTCTCTCACCTTATAAATTCCTGATCTCCCAAGCCAGACAATTTGATCCAAGAACAAGAATGTAGACAAGAGTGCATTCTTGGACTGCAAAATAACAAAACACCCGTCAAACACGATTGATCCAGAACAGAGGACTAAGAACTCTTTGGTTCTTGAGATCCAGTTTGTCTGAAGAGTTCACTTATAGGTTCCGTAAGAAAATGAAAGTAGGAACTATGAAGCACCTTTCCGAGTAAAACGAGAGGAAGTGGAGTTCCTTTAGGGACAGGACTGATAAGACCATGCAGATCATTAACAAACTGCAAAACAATTAAAAAAAAAAACAGAGTTAAAAAAACAGAGCGAGTTACAAAATCAAAAGAGTAAGAAAAAAAAAGAAAGAAAAGGATTATAAACCTTGAAAAGACGAAAGACTTTCCTAGCTAGGCTAGTGGATTTATCAACGTTTTGAGCAGTACCAGGTTGTCCACCGCTCAAGAACTTGGAACCATACTGTATAGCTCTGCACAGCTTATCCCTTGCCTCTGCTTTGTTCAGATACAAAACCACTAGACCAAGCTCTGCTCTCGACACATCTAATAACGTACTACTCGCCATCTTCTCTCTGAAAAAACACACACAACAAAGAAGAGCTCTTCAACAACCCTCTAACGAAATTGCAGTAACGTCTCAGCCTTTCAGCTAGCAAAACTCGCTGGTTCTAACAATTTTGAACCTTTAAAGTCGATTTTGATCCAAGAAACCAGATTCATAATCACAAATTTGATTCGAATTACCTTTGGAGATGGTGCGAAGACTATCTCTGTTTTAAGACTCGGAGCGATATGTGAACAGAAAGAGACTCTGTTTTGTGGGAGATAGGGCTTGTTTGGCCATCTTCGTTTTTCAATAAACAAACAGAAACGTCAACGTTTCTTTCAACGCACCGAGGTCTTAGATCATTTTAAGCCGTCGATTTGTTGACCCTTTATGACCCAGATATTTAACACGTTGCGTGTCCACCAAAAACTTCTCCACACTGAATGATATCTCTGACTGTTAATATCCCGCGTCTTCGAAAAACGACGTGGCACACAGCTCTAGGAAAATATTCCACGTGGATTTGTAGACATTCGGCTATTACTGAGAAGTCAAATGGGCTTTAAATCAGGCCCAATTAAACATAAAACTCGCTCCTTTCTTCTTAACCGGCAAAAACCATGTCGTTAGGGTTTTACACACTAATCCATGATTAGTAATCCTCGTTCACTTGTGTATGTCTAAAAAACTGAAATTAAAACTCTAAAAAACAAAACTGCAGTTTATTTTCTCCTTCTGTCTCGATGGAGCACAGTGAAGATCAGGCTATGTCGGAGAATCAGAATAATAACAACAACAAGGCTCAAGATCCGAATCCGAGATTTGCAAACGAAGGTTGCAGCGTTCTGCTCGACGTGAACGATGGAGACCGTCTCGTCTTCGCTCGTCTATCGAGTGGCGCGTGAGTTTTCAGATTCCTTATCATTCCTCAATTATTATATTCGATTGATTGAATTTTAGTTTTTTTTTATTTCTTTATAAAAACAGTATATTTAAAATCGGGAATAAGAATTACTCGTTGAAGCCGTTGATTGGAGCTCCGTTTGGATCTCTGTTCCAAGTCGAAAGCGGAGAAGAAGGTTCTTCTTTCCTCTCTCGCATTCTTCCCATCAAAAAAGGTTTTAGTCTTTCTTGAAAGAATCTTTTTTTTTGTTAATAAATATTATAATGTTTGGTTGGTTATGGATTTGATTGAATTGATGTTTTGCTAAATCGCAGAAAGCAGCAGCGTTAATGTGATAGACGATGATGGTAGAGATAATAGGGAACTTATTGACAATAATGAATCTCAAAACCTCACTGTTGAAGAGATTGAAGCTATGCGCAGGTTTTGAACAATGCTCTTAACTTCTCTCTTGATCTGTTTCTGTATCTATGTTTAGATACAAGATGCTAACTTCTTTTAATGTGTAGAGAGGGTGCAAAAGGTGAAGAGATTATTGAAGCATTGATTGCAAACAGCTCAACATTTGACAAGAAGTTTCAGTTGTCTCAGGTAATAATGTCTTTACAGTTTACTTCTCTCTGCTTCTACTTTGATTCATTGTTTGTTAATCTTATCTTTTTGCTTTGGTATGGTAGGAAAAATATCTGCTTAAGAAGCAGAAGAAGTATGCCCCAAAAGTGCTTCTAAGACGCCCTTTTGCTCGAAGGTACGTATATGTTTTCTGCCTTCTTTTGTTTTCTACTTCTTTATCTTGTCTTATTCTTGGATCTGTTTATATTTTTCGCCAGTATCTGTGAAGCTTATTTCAAGAAATATCCAGCTAGAATCGGGTATGTATACTTTGTTTCCTTTTTTTAACTTTGTATACTCTGTTGAGATAACAACATATATGTTTGGTATTGATTGCTATTGTGTTTCTTTTTGTTCTTGTCTTGTAGATTCATACGTGTAGACGCGTTGTCTCTTTTGTTAACAATGGCTAATGTCACCGCATACTCGGACGTGCTAGTGGTGGATCTGGTTGGTGGTCTTATAACTGGTGCAGTGGCTGAACGATTAGGAGGCACTGGTTATGTTTGCAATACATATAAGGGGAACTCTCCTCCCTCTGTGGACATGGTTAGGATGTTCAACTTTACTGACAAGGTTAAAGAGAGGTATGTTTCAACATTCCCCTCTCTCTGTAGTTTCTAATTATAAAACCATCTGTAATCGACATTGCTGGGCGTGCGTAGGATCGTGCATGCATCTATAAACGAGCTCTCATCACCCAAAAATGCGTCTCCTGAAGAAAACAATCAACAAGGAGGAGTTTGCAAGTCTGAGATTAATATCAATGCAAGTTTGCAAACCTCTACCGTTTCTCTTGAGTCTTAGTTTTATAAAATCTTCTGGTTTTAACAAAAGGTACTGATTGTATAATGCAGGAATCATCTACATCTGATATGGTAGAAGACGTAGCTGAGGCCAGAGTAGTAGATGACGTTGTCACAGAGAGCAAAATTACCAAGTCCCCACAACCTGGAGCCAAAGCTTCAAAAGAAGCTGTAGAAATGTGGAAAGAAAACGGTTTCTCTAGGTAAGTACTATAGTAACTGAAATTTGATTTCGGTTCATATATGTCGTGTTTAACTTGTGGTGTGTGATTTTGCAGCCTAATCATGGCAGCACAAGACCAAGACCCATGGACCTTAGCTAAAGAAGTATTGCCACTGCTCTCCTACTCCGCTCCCTTTGCAATATATCATCAGTATTTACAGGTACTGTGTCATTAAAAGAAAGCTTTTCAATATGTTTTGGTTTTGAGTAAGAACAGAATCTCACAAAGATGAACATTCACAGCCTCTGGCGACATGTATGCACAACCTTCAGCAAGGGAAGATGGCCATCAATCTGCAAATAACAGAACCATGGCTACGCGAATATCAGGTGCTTCCATCAAGAAGCCACCCTCACATGCAGATGAGCTCTTTTGGTGGCTATGTTCTCAGCGGCATCAGAATCTCTACCACTTGATTCTCATCTCCCAAACCTCATTCTTCTCGTATCATTTTCAAGAACTGAGGTTTGGTTTTTGATCCTTTGTTTTTTCAAAAGGTCTTTGTATTTTGTTTGTTGTTGAGATATATAGGGAAACTTTCATCTTGTGACTCTTTAAATTAATAAAACTCTGTTTTGATTTATTGAAATGTGTGCAAAATCTTATAAAAAGGGATTTAAATCTTACAGATTATAAAATGCACACTTGGCTAATATCATCATCACTCTTCTTATCAATACCATTGGCTATGTTTAGTTACTATATACCATAGTTGATTTAGTATATGATTTGCCTCATTCCTCATCTATTTCCTACTAAAGAAACTTTTCAGTTTCCCTTTCTCAATCCTTTCAAGAAGCTTCTTGGAACCAGGAACCTCCATTTCCGACAACTTCTTCAGATAACCAACAGCTCCACCAGAAACCATCACTTTCTTACACTTCTTGCTCAAACATAGAGCCGCCAAAACCGAAACCGCATACTTCTTGGCTGAAATGCTCGGACTAGGCTCAAGCAGCATCACAAGACTCGTCACACTCTTCTCATCTCTCTTTACTTCTCTGCAGTTCCTTGGAACAGTAACTAGGCTCGCTATAGCTTGAACAGCAACCTCTCTAGCTCCATTCTCTTTCGCCTCCAACATTCTTATCAACAATGGGATACAACCTGACTCACCTATCATTCTTTTGGTCTCATTTGATGTAGCCATCCTGCAAAGAGTCGACGCAGCTGCTTGCTTAGCTCCTATTGATCCTGATTCAAGAACATGGACTAAACTTGGGATGATCTTGAAACAAGTCTCGACAGAAACAGAGCCAACGAGATTACGAATTGTCACAACACCAGTTTCTTGAGGGAGAGCTGAATATAAGTAAGCGAGCAGAGTTTGAACCCCATTCTCTGATATAACCAATCTTCGAAGAGCTTCATTACTCGAAGTGAGATTCTGAAGACACTCCGCTGCATATTGTTTAGATTCCATCAGAACTCCGCAGCTAAGCATGTTGATCATCACTTTAATGATTCCTTCTTCCGCAAGGTTCTGTCTTACTTCAGGAACAAAGGAGATGTTCTTCAAAGTACAAGCGGAAGCAGCTTGAGAAACAGAGTCCCCTGTTTTGCAAATCTTGATCAACGGACTAACTCCACCGTGGCCAACAATCAAACGCGACGTCTCCGATGAAAACGACAATCTCTGCAACGACATAACAGCTTTTTCTTTAGCAACGTGGGTTCCGGATTCGAGCTGCCTTATCAATGGAGGCAATGCGTTCTCTGAGACAAGCCAGTTTTCGCATTTTCCTGATTCTGCTAAAGAGCAGATCACAGTCACAGCGTTTTCTCTTACACTAGGCGAAGTGGCTGTCAAAAGCTGCACCAAAGACGTGACATCGGTCCGTACCAAAGCGGTTATAACCGCTTTTTCGTCTACCTCGACGAGCTGCTCAAGGGCCTTGCGTTTTGACTCCAAGTGACCTATTTGAAGCCGAGCAAGCAACTCTCTGACGCTGAACGTTTCCAAGTCTTGCAGTGGTTGTGTAACTTCGCTGAGAACGTCTGTTTTCATCAGCAATTCACAATCTTTCAAGCTAAGATCGATTTTTGCTGAAAGAGAATCGAGATCACTCTGCATCTTCAGTTTCCCTTCTTGCTTCTCTTGCACGCATACATCCACGAGTTCGATGGCTTCTTCCAAGTTTTGTAAGATGGCTTCAAGCTGCTCTTTGCAGAGAGTGTTATTGGAGAAGCAAGGATGGCTAAACAAGTTTGATAAAGATGTCGGTAGCTTCTCTAACCTTGATATGATCACTCTCCACCTGCTAGAGAAACCTTTCACTGTTCTTGCCTTGTCCAAAGCTATAGGGACAAGCTTTAATGCTTGTCTTAACAAATCTTCAGATGTTGGATCGACCAGAGTTTCGTTTCCGGGGTTCTTCTCCTCCACCATGATGATCACACACGATCCTGGAGCTCTGTTTCTTGATGAGATAATTGAATGAATGGAGTAGTTGTATGACTGATGAACAAGTTATAAATAAGGAGATGGATTTGAAAATAGAAACAAAAATGAAGAAGCCATCAAAAGAGTTTTGAGAATCTTGAAATGATCACAAGAAAAGCTTTCGATGTTTAATGGAAAACAAAACCTTACCAGACAATTTAACAAGTGCTAATAAAAGCCGGTTTGCTTTACTTTGCGTCGGTGTGATCATTGATTGCTATAAAAGCTAAGTGATAATGATAATTAAATAAATAGGAGTAGCATCCATCATCATGTATTATATTAGAGATTTGATTAAATGAAAGGCTCAAACAGTCATGGAAGATAACAAGAGTGACCTTCTGAACAACACTACTGTCAGAGCTCCAGACACAGATCAAAACACAAGACTGAAGGTTAAGATATATAAAGAAAGAGAAAGACTTTGTTTGAAAGAGAAGATGTGAGTCACTTTCAACAAATCGTGTGGTTAAAAGATTCACAAAGATTATATAAACCAAACTTCTCTAACACTACACATTAGTTTGGTGACAAATCTACAACTTGACTTTACTGCAAGAAAAGAAGAAACTTTTTGTTATCCTTACGGCTTTGTGTGCAATGCAATATACATTATCCAGAGGGGACAAGAGTAGGAAGTTGGGTGTATGAAGCTTAAATGGCAGCAAAGTAAAAATGGAATAGTAGAACTGTAGAAGTTTTCTACTACAGGACATCTGAAAGAAACTCAAGTGTAATAAACGCATATTGATAAATGAGGAAACTTTTTACTCAACTACAAAGATCCATGCTTTGAACTCACAAGTCATATATTTTACTAGCTCAAAAAAATTACATAAAAGTAACTATAAGGAAGAAGAAACTAAAAGGAAAAATTGTGGAGGTAACTTTTTCCTGAAAAATCAACCTTCGGTGAGCCTAGCCTTTCCTCCTGTGGATTGGCACAACACAGTCTGGCAGTTTCCACTCCACAACCGTCTGCGAGTGGCTGAACACTGTCGTACTGCAAAAAAAACTCAACCCACACCATTTATCATAAATTACATGGCAAAAACATGGACAGATTCAAAATAAAAGGTGGTTTCAAAGCTTACATGTTAAACCAGCCTTGGCACTTGACATCCTACATCAAACCCAATCACATAAAAAAAGTTCAGTATTTGATTAAACAAATGAGAAAAACAAAATCCATTCACAATGTTTTTAAACATCAAACAAACCGATGCAAAGAGTGATGATAAACAGCAAAAAAGTTACAACTTTTAAATCAAAGGTAAAAAATTACCATGAAAAACGAGTTCGGGGACTAAACAAGACGCTTGAGCTTGTGTTTCCTCTTCTCAAGCTCAGCTGGTGGGTTCAGCAGATCAATATCGTTTTGAAGAACCGGCCACTTATTCTAAAGTTGCAGTTTTTTTCCTTCAGATCATGAAACCCTAATTCAAAATTAATCAAAACCTAAGAATTGCATTCAGACAAGACACTAATGAACAAGAAAGAACACAGAAACTAGGAGGAAAAACGATTGATGATCAAGAACTAACCATCCTCGTTTGCTTCTAGTGATCCTACACCAAACAATTTCAGAGCAAGCAGAATCAGCCGACAAAATGCCTTTTGAAAGTTGTAAAACCCAAATTTGAGCAAGCAAAAACGCCTTCATAAACATTAAACAACACTACACTTTAACCCACCAGGAATCATATATTCTTTTCCTCACAAATGGGAAGACTCATTAGCTACCAATTGAGCAGAGAAGGCCAAAGACTGAACAGGGAAGTAGATATTATCATGATCTAATTAAATGTAGCAATATGTAAACCATATGATTATGCATTGTTTTCCTCACAAAACTACAACGAATTTTTCATTGATGAAATGGTATCCTCGCATCAACTTCTTGAGTGTCTGCTTGCCACAACAAATAGTGTATTCAGATTTATGTAAAATCACATTAATCAGTTTCTTTCTCCAAGTAAACAAACACATTAGTTGCGGAGAGATTACATAACAGAAGTGAAGAACATAGATAGTTAAAAGGTTCTTCGATGATGATCTCTTATCCACCGTGCAAGGTCGATATGAAAACGATGACATCTTTGTCTTCAATTGTGGTTTCGAGCTGACCGCTTAGCTCCCAATCACAGTCATTCACTAAGACAAGAACACCAGGTCTTCTGCAAAAACAATCGAATTTTTCTTCCGTATTAATAAACATTTATCATTAACCTAAAAAACTGAGCTGATGAAAGAAGAGACATACACAGTATCTCCCTTGATGAACATCTCAGGCCTCTCTTTGATCACATTTGTGCGAACCCACGAAAGCAAATGCTTCATTGTTAACTGATTTTCGAGAGAAACCAATAAGCCTTTAGATAAATCATAATAATATGATTTTTTTGTTTAAGAAGAAAAACACATACCTCCTCTGCTCCATGGGGCAAATCGACGTTAACTTTATGAATCTTTTCAGAATCACAGAGCAGCTCTAAACCACCCCTTATCGATCAAATCAAAGTTTAATTCAGTGAACAACAACTATACACATATACACATGATCCAATCGTTCACACTAATCTAAGAAGCAAAGCTCGTTGACGATTGAGAGATTTCGAAAGTAAATTGACAGAGAAAGGGATAAACTCACCCGAATTCAAGAGTTAATTGCATCGTCGTCGATGATCTCTCAAGTAACAAACCCTAGCTCTCTCTCTCTAGGGTTTTCGTTTCGTCTGCTTGCAGCAACCAAGAGAAGGACGATGAATCAATGTCAAAATATTCTCAAAACGACAGCGTTCTGGTTTAAGACATGTTTGGGCTCTTTACTTTAAGTGAGCCTCGGATATATACTACTTTGATCCTGTGCGACGCACACGTTAAAGATGACTCATCATCGCAGCGTAACCGTTGATTTAACAAACTGTGTATTATCCGACGGACAAGATTGGGTCCTACTCTCCAGCAACCAAGAACAGAAGAAGAATAAACAAAATGTTATGAATATCATGTTGTGGATGTCCAACAATCAGAACCAATTCCATTAGAATATAGTCTAGAGCCTTGGCTCATTTATGGCTCACTATGTAATAGGCCTATTAGGGCTTCACCTTGTAACTCCCTATATAAGGAGCACTCTTGTTATCAATAAAGTAATCACGAAATTCTCTTACTTTCACAACACGTTATCAGCACGATAGTCTCCACCCTGAAAAACCAAAAATAAACCCGAGACTAGAAAACCCTAATTTCGGCCGCCGACTTCAAACCGCCGTATCTCCCTAACCATATTGACCTAGACGGCGAGCCACCTATCAATCTGTAGATCTCGACGAGACGAAGCTAGGGCCGCAAACCACTTGCCGATCGCATCTCATACGCGCCGTCACGCTCTGTTTTAGTACGCGCCGTCAATTGCCTCAAAACCCTAATCCTTGGCACCGACTTCAAACCGCTGTAACTCACAAACCACGACGAACCAGACGACGAGACACCTATCGATCTGTAGCCATTGACGAGTAGAAGCCAACGCCGGAAGTCTTTCATCGATCAGAGCTCAGACACGTCCGCAATCACAGTTTTACGAAGCGCCGTCAAGTCCATCTCTCTCAAAAGGAGGTCCTTTCAACCCTTCTAACTAAGCCGTATGGCTTTATGAATTGATATGAGTATGATTTGCTGAACATAATTAGCTGTATATCTTCTTGTTTGATTGATTGGGCGAAGAGCCTTGTTCAGCTGA
The DNA here is from genome assembly GCA_026261945.1 of Hirschfeldia incana. Taxonomy (NCBI): domain Eukaryota; kingdom Viridiplantae; phylum Streptophyta; class Magnoliopsida; order Brassicales; family Brassicaceae; genus Hirschfeldia; species Hirschfeldia incana. The sequence goes on along the minus strand of JABCMI010000040.1, from coordinate 813,744 downwards.
GTGGTCTTGTTTGCAAACTGGCCGTGTGGCCCTCTTACTTGTTTGCTGGTCGTGTGATCTTGTTTATGTAATAGCCGATTGGCATTGATCACACACAAGCCGTATGGCTTCTTGTTTACATACTGGCCGAGTGTCTTTTATTTCTTGTATAGCCGAATGGCATCAGAAATTGTATGTACTAACACAAATCATTTTGATATGATTCAGATGTCGAGATTCCATCACTCGGATTACGATGTCGTTGATCTCAATGGAGACAATTACCCTGATTGGGTGATGAACACTTCAGCCGATGAAGTCTAAAGGACTCGGGAAGTGTATCAAATTTGGCAATGATACCCTTGCATGGGAAAGGCGTAGAGCTATTATGATAATGAGAAAGGATCTCGTGGAGGATCTAAAAGATGAGTGCAGCTACATCAACGATCCTTATGATCTCTGGTCAACGTTGAACACCATGTTCTACGAGCCATTCCTAGACGAGTCCATGAAAGAATGGAAGGCTCTGAGTTTCCAGGATTATGAATCCATGGATAATTATCATTCTGATCTTATGAGAATCACATATAGTCTTAGACTATGTGGTGAAGTGATAACAAACGAGGATATGTTAAACAAAACTCGTGACACATTCCATTCAAAGGAAGTGTTGTTATCACATCAGGCCAAAGATTTCACAACCTATTATGACCTTCTCTCATACCTTTCAGCTCTTGTGGAAAAGTAGCAGAAAAGGAAAGTCAACCTCAATAAACTTGACACGGTCATGAAGTTACATGCCGAGTACCAATGTGAGATGATATACGGTGATGCTAAAGAAGCTAAGAAAAGAAAATTCGAGTGGACTCATATAGATGATGAGATTGGATTATACATTGAATAGAGAATCAATATGAGCCACGTCCAAGGTGTTATTATGGACTGGCCGGCTATTGTTTAAGCCTTTTTGACATTCTGATTTTATACTTATGTTATGATTTGGTGTTTTGTTTTTAAAATTTAATTTGTCATTTGAAACTTCATAGCATTAATAAAAGTTTTATTTTATCTTCATTGATTGATTTGCTTGAAAAATATTTTGATTGACAAATGAGAATGAAAACTCGAAAAGAGTATGTCTAGACCATCACGCCAAAGGCATGGCCTTGAGGAGGCACAAAATTTATCACCTAAGACCCATTGTGTTAATGAGAATGACCCAAACAACTCCACTGGCCGTGGATACCACAATAACCGTGGTCGTAGATCCAACCATGGCCGAGAAGTGTGTATAGGTCGTAGTGGCATTTCCAAGCCACTTCAAAATGGTTTCAATAGTGAACCAATGTGCAAAGCAAAGCAAAAGGAAATGTTCTTTTAGCTTATAAAATCGCCAAAGGCATATGCATAAAAGAGGTCGAGACTACATTCTCCCTACTGATCTAATACTATGCTAAAGATCAGTATAATAAGGCATAAAAGCCTAGGTAACCAGAATGGTTCACCAAAGAGTTAAGCACTTTATGGCATGACCGGATTAGCCATCCTGGTCCAAAACTTGATGCAAAGGTTTAAAATTATTAAGGCACAAAGAGTTATCCCAAAAATCTCACGTTGTGAAACATGTACACAAGGGAAACTCATGAGGCTTCATTGTCCCAAGCAACACAAAATATAATCTGATCATGAGGGAAGTGAGGACAAAACCCGTGATCATGACCAGACTACAAAATCGTGTACCATGGTCTATGACCATGCTGACCGTCCAAACATTACGTTTAAGTGAGGACAAACAAACGTATTTTATAGCATGTTCATGAGGGGGAGAATAGACACTCCGTGTGGTCCATGACCATACTATAAAAACCCGAACATGATAAGCTTGACCGAAGGCCATAAAGCATTATAGCTTGGCCGTAAAAGCAATAAAACCTTTAAGGTTCAGACTTCAAAAGTCTGTAAGCTTGGGGACATCACAAGTATACATGTATAAAAGATAAGATACATCAGGCCATATAAAGTGAGCATAGATATTCCCGTCTAAAGATGATAAATGGTCATAATCCAGACATTGACCATCCTAAGAGTTTTATGAATAAACCACCACATAACTATGTGCCATCTAGGATGGAATACCTCATATAAGGATGAGATGAAAATCGGGAATATATGTTGGATAAGAGAACATGATATTTCTCCCACAAATTCAATAAGACCATGAGCCAAACATAGGTGATCATATTGTGGCCAAGGTACAAGGATTACATACAAGATGAATCCGACTATCCAACATCATGGAGAAAGCTATAAGCTGGTGAATAGTAAAAGTAAATGGTAAATATAGAAATGGAATGGTTTTAACCTTCCTTGTCTTGGCAAAGATCCTCGGACCAGATATATGTACTGGACGTCCATAACCAAAGAAAGAAAGATAGCCAGACAGACCCGAAAGAAAGAATGACTAAAGTCATACCAGCTTTGCACCACTATATAAATGTCCTAGTAGAGACATAATCAAGTTGCTGTAGAAGTCTATACAAGATAGACCAGTATGTTCCATATATAAGGAACCTCGGATATAAAGAGATAAGGTGCTCATAATGATAAATCCGGGTTCATAAGAGAAACCATACTAGACAATGAGATAAAGGTCGGCCGACCCTAATGTACAGGTATCATACAATGTAGTCTTGCAAGCTACAAAGTTTTCAATGATCCTGATAAGAATAAAATCTCAATCGATTGTATCATGTCTAGAACGCGATAGAGCGCGAGGGAACAATATATAAGGTGTCGACACATACACACACTCATAAGTGATAAAGTAATAAGAGAAAGCACTTGAACATGAGAAATATGCGAGGATCACTAACCCACGTAAGAGTACTCATCATAAAGAAAAGAAAGGGACGTGGAGTTATAATAAAGAAAGTATGAGATAGGCGTATAGGCCATATACATAGATGAGACGCCATCTAACCAGTGAACAAATGAGTCTTGTGAGAAGTAGAAAATCGTGAGATGTGGAACATGAGTATATAGACAAGAGGTCGTCCATGTTCCTACATAAAATCATTCAAAGGAATGGCTTGATCACACAAGGATACTCACAAGAACTAAGGAACAGTTTATAAGGAGATATGCTCCTATGTGGTGGATGCTACTACAGAAAATCGAGATTGATTTTGTCTGGACACATATGAAAGAAATAATGGTGTAGTAAGCTATATATGAATCACTAATGATAATGAGAATAGAAAGGTACCAGAAAGATTAGAGAAATTCTCATAGAACAGTGTCGTTCCTGAGCTGTTCATAGGGCTGAAATATAAGGCAGCTGCGTGCATATAATGAGACTAAGTGATGCTTAGTAGAAAGTTCTATAAGAACATTTCAGAGCAGTCCATATAGTAGTCATGAAAGAAATTCCTTGTGGTTATACTTAAAGAAAGGATGATTAAGATGATTGATTCTTGGAAAGACTACGATGATCTATAATAGAGATCAGTAGCCGTGTATGAATGTTGGGATCTATGATCCAACGTACCAAGAATAAGAATGTGATATGGTCAGAGAGAATCCATCAGATTCATGACCAAAGAATCTATATCGACTAGGATCATGTCTGGCCTAGCTCGAATTAAATCATCATTGGTCCCGACCAGTTCGTCCCGACCAGTCCGTCCCGTCCAAGTCGTTCCGACCAGTTCCTCTAGGTCTTAATCCGACCTAAAATCATCTAAGTGAGAGGAACGTCATATTGACTCAAAAGTGGCTTAGTTTTGATTAACATCAAACTATAACATAGTAGCCATTCATGAACAGCTTATGGGCTTATACTAAAGAAGGTTCATGAAGAAACTTTGGTCAAAAGTTATGAATGGGACACACATTGGACGATAGCATGATCAGAATGGATCATGAATATAAGAAAGTATTTATGGTCGATATCCATCCAAGGTAGATGGATGAAAATAACTGAGACACTCCCCGTGTATAGAAAGTCCATATGTTCTGGTCAAGTACCATAGAACATATCCGACCATATTTATGTAATGGACTAAAGATCTGGTTTATTTATACTAATCAAACAAAGAGGAGTTTGGTTGATTTTGCTAATGCATGATATGTTTTACACATGCCAAGATCATTGCCTTTCATGAAGCAGTAATGAGGTCGTTTGCTCTGGTCCATGATCAATCACATCCACGCACCAGTTAAGTACCATCAGTCCGACCAAGACATGGAGTGATCAGCAGCAAAGGTGTACATCTTGACCACATCTTTATGGAGTTCCACAAGACACCCAGACGTCCAAGTACTCACAAGTTCATTCAAGGAGAATCCAGCTGATCATCCTCACCAAGGCACAACCGACCGCGACGTTCGATAGGCTTATGCACCAGATTGGGACGTGCATGCTTAAGGACCTACACTGAGGTCCAGATCAGGGGGAGTAGTGTGTGTTGTACTCTTTTTCCTGTTTTTGGTTTTCCTTTTACCACTTTGGGTTTTGGGTTTTCCAGAAGAGGTTTTAATGAGGCAACATTAAGCACACTACGAGCTCTAGACGGTTCTGGCATCCAAGGAGGAGTGTTATGAATATCATGTTGTGGATGTACAACAACCAGACCCAATTCCATTAGAATATAGTCTAGAGTCTTGGGCCATTTATGGCTCACTATGTAATAAGCCTATTAGGGCTTCACCTTATAACTCCCTATATTAAAAAGCACTCTTGTTATCAATAAAGTAATCACGAAATTCTCTTAATTTCACAACACAAAACAAAATAAATTAAAAGAGAGAGATTTTTAAGCGTCAATGGGGTTGATCTTGTTTTCGAATCTCTTCAGTGAAATAGAGATTCCCTTCGATTCAAAAGCTCCATGGAAGCGTATAAGCAATGGGTATGGAGAAACAGAGAATATGTACATTCCTTAGGATCTCTTGCCAACGTACGATTCCGTTCCTCTTCTGCTTATTAATTGTTATAATATTTGCTTGAGGAGTAGTGTTTATATATAGAGTGAAAGTTGAGATCGAACGGTTTCTATATTGAGTTTGAGAAAAGTTGAAACACTTGTAAAAAGCTGAATACTTGAATTAGTTTTTTTGTTGATTTGATGCGATTATGATCTCAATCGCTCTGTTCTAAGTGTTATTGATTGTTTGATTCATTAGGGATTGACATGGCTGCTGCCTGAGAAGTTTTCTGCTTCAGAGATTGGACCCGAAGCAGGTCTTTTTTTGTTGATTCTTTTGGTAACACCTTTTTTTTTGTTTACTGCTTCTCAAGTTGCATGCTTTACTGGTTGTACCTCCTCTCACTTCTTTAGTGTCTTTATTTTTTTCTGCAGTTACTGCTTTTTTAGGCATATTCACAACCATCAATGAACACATCATTGAAACTGTTCCAACCACTACTCGTGCTCATGCTGGACCATCCGGGACTACGGATTCATCATCCCTTTCTTATCCCCTACTCATCTCCATCTTAAAGGACTTGGAAACCGTTGTGGAAGTGGCTGCTGAACACTTTTATGGAGACAGAAAATGGAACTTCATTATTGCAACCGAAGCTTTGAAGTAAGTATACAAACATTAGGGCATACTTTGTTGGCATACTGATATCTGATCAAATGTGAGTTTTGTAGGGCTCTGGTTAGGTTAGCTTTGTTTAGGAATACTGGATATAAGATGCTTCTTCATGGAGGGGAAACACCTAATGATGACAAAGATCCTAACCAACCCGAGCTGCAAAACAGAGCTGGTCATTTGGATAGGAATCATCGTTTTGGAAACCAACAAAATCATTATAATCCATGGAATTTGGAAGGTCGGGCGATGTCAGCTCTAAGTTCATTTGGTCAGAATGCAAGAAGAACAACATCTCCTACCTCGGGTTGGTCTCGAAGGATTCAACACCAGCAAGCAGTTATAGAGCCTGCAGTGATCAAGGAGAAGCGAACAACTCTCTCCCAGCTATTATCTGAGAAGGGTGTTAAGGGAGCGTTGTTTGTGATGGGTGAGGTTCTTTTCATAACGAGACCGCTCATCTATGTTCTCTTTATCAGAAGATATGGAATCAGGTCTTGGATTCCGTGGGCTATATCCCTTTCTGTGGATGCACTGGGGATGGGGATTCTTTCAAATCTAAAGTTGTTGGGAGAGAAGAGCAAGCAAATCAATTTCTCTCAAACTGAAAAGGATGAGGTTAGATATATCATGAACCAGCTGTTGTATTAGTTGTCTTAACCGGTTTGACTTAAATTCCTTTGTTTTGGTGTTCAGCTTAGGAGAAGGAAGCTGCTATGGGCGTTGTACCTCATGAGAGATCCATTCTTCACCAAGTACACGAGGTGAGTGGGTGAATGTTAATCTGCATCTTTGTTCTGTTTCAGTTTCAATTTCAGTTGCAGTCATAAACCGTTACGTGCTTGTCCGGTGATTTTTCAGGCAGAAGCTGGAAAGCTCTCAGAAGAAGGTTGAACCAGTTCCATTGATCGGCTTCTTCACAGGTTTGCTTTAGAAATTTCATTACATTCACAAGATATCCTTGATCATTTGCATCAATCCAGTTGCTGACTTTGTCTCTCTTTTTATCTCCTTAGAGAAAATTGTGGAGCTTTTGGTGGGAGCTCAGTCACGTTACACTTACATATCGGGATCTTGAGTTAAATCACTTCTGCAACAGACAACAGTGTCGACATTGTGGGAGTGCCTTGTTCAATCTTCAAAGGTTGTCGTGGGGACTGGAGAGATTCGTTGGGAACGTTACGGGCTTTCTAAGAAGTTGCGTTTGATATTGCAATTAGGACATACAATCACACAAAGATGTAGTTTTGATGATGATCTGTTTGATGTCTAAACAATGGACCCCATACAAATGAATGAAACAAAGCATCAGCGTTTTCATCAGTGCAAGTGGAACATGAACCTTTTGATTCACTTGTGTAAAAATCAATAATAATTTGTAGGCCCCGTTTTCTGTTCATGTGTTTCGTAATGGTTCAAACCGGTTTAAGGTTTCAATAGGATTTATAAATTCTGAATCAAATTGAAACTACTCTTGATTTGGTTAAACATGTTATTGTTCTAGCTCTACTTTTGTATTGTTATCTTTTGTGTTGAAACATTGTCCAGGTACAAGTATATGGTTGTGAAATGGATTAGCCGGTTTAGTCCAAGGAAGATACTATGTTGGAGCCCAGGAACAGATAATTCCGAAGACACTAATTTGGGTGAGAAGCCTTGTGACCTCACTGGGGTCCAACCCCATGTAGCTTTTTTCCACAAAGAATTATTGTTCTTCTTCAACCTAATAAAATATTCAACGGTTACATAAAGTTAAATCTGACGGCTAAGAATTAAAAATGATGATGGAAACTTTTACTAAGCGGAATGGATCAGATGAATTGGTTTTGATGTAGTTTGGCTTTCCATTAGGAACTGAAACTTCAGATCTCTAAGATTCATGTCACAACGAAAACTGATAAACAAATATACTAACGAGTTTTATAGAGAAATATTGCATTACGCTGCACAGTATGATACAAATACTATAGCACCTCTACTAAAAACATTAGACCAGGTCCAACGAGGTTTTTATAAAATCTTTAGCCCAAATCCTTAGCTTTTTGGTATTAAAAAAGCAATATAATATTGTGAAAAGGGAAGGATCAATCCTAAATTAAGAGGTTTTGGAGGGGTATTTTTTAGTGTGCTGGCACATCTCTATTGGCTCGGTTTAGGTTAGTGTTTTGGTGTATTCGCGTTTCTGAAGACTCGAAGGTCTCTCCTCGTAGACGACGGAAGAAGCCATCGAGCCCTTCCTCATGTAGCTCGTACGCAAATACGAAGGAGGATCCGGATCCTCATGTTGGTGGAGAGGAGAGGAGTGATCAGAGTGAAGCTAGGAGTCCGAATCGAATTCGATGTGACCCGACCCAGGATCCTTCTTGGGTGATTCATCGTCTTCTTCTTCGGGCGGGTCGTGAGAGTCTGCTCGGTGGTGGTGATCGATGAAGGTGTGGAGAGAGCGGACGATTGCTTGGAGGGACTGTGTGTAGGCAAGGTGGGAGTCGGCGAGGGCGTAGCGCTGCTGAATTGCGATTTGGAGGAAACCACAGCGGTCGAAGCAGAGCGCTACCGCAGGGAGGTCGTCGAGCTTGGAGATCATATGATCAGAGATTCGTTTTATATCTGAGCGATTATCTCTTTCTGGATCAATGTGTGAAACGAAACAAATCATTCAGATTTTGGATTTGTTCTTCTGATTGGAATCATTTTGATTTTGGTTTACTGTATGGTTGGAGTAATCAGTTTGCTCTCTTCTTTGTTTAGTTATAACATTTAGCGATGAAGCCAGGAGGATCAGCTTTATGATTGATGGAGTCCAAGGAATAGGGAGTTTTCCAGGTTCTCAAATGTACTTGCCGACGAAGGCAACATACTCATCCGACAAGCAGGAGATGATGAGGATTTGGAGTTGGACATGGAGATTGAGTACATTTTAGCCACGTTTTCTGCTTTGTCTCAGGAGTCTATCAACGATGTGTACTTGGCCAACAATGGTGATCTTGATGCTACTATCGAAATGTTGAATCAGCTCGAGGTTGAATCCTTCACTATATTACACTCTTTGTCTAAGTTTTTGTGTTTATATCTTGTTAGGTAGAGGATCAAAAAGCTGTAAACTTTCTTGTAAGTGTTATCTTCTCCTTGTAGAAAGATGCTGATTTGTAGTTAACAGGTATGAACGAAGAAGAACTAGAACGTCTTTCATCTGTTTTCGATTTGTATAGCAAAACAGAGCATCACATTCTCTGTTTTATTCAATTATATAAAAATTCCTAAAGATTCTATATTAGGTAACACCATTGAAGATATATTTTTGAGTAAAGTTCTTAACTGTTCAAAAAGCAAAAAATATATATATAGGACTCCAATGGTGGATAACACACCATTGGAATTGCTCGCTTTTAGAACAGTAAAAAAAAACATTTTATTAGGAAGGAAATACAGTTTCCTAGACCCCATTGGACAGATGGTCCCCATGAAAATCGATAGAAGATGGAGCAATTGAACGGGATCGATCCACGTGGTACTATCCTAATGGCTCTCAAGAGCTCAAATCCAATATAGTAAGAACCGTTGATTTTTCCCGGATCAGAATAAGTCAGTATCAACCGTCTTTCTTGTCTATAAATACACAACTCACCTTCACTAATTTCTCTCGACGTGTAACGCCGTTAAAAGCGATTCCTTTCCACCGTCTGTTCTCTTTCAAGTAATATAACTTAAATGGGGACGATTAAGAAGCAGGAAGCTGAACGCCTAAGAGCCGTTGATCTAAGCATCATCAACGGCGTCAGAAGCGTCGAAACATGTAAACCTTTTGAAGTAGCCAACACATTAGTGAGACTCGAGCCCAAGGCGGAGCCGTCGTTAGAAGTCCCATCGATCTCAATGTCTTTAGCTCCACCGTCTTCGTCAATAGGACCACCACTGAAGAAGAGAGCTTCTACTAAAGACCGTCACACCAAGGTTGAAGGAAGAGGGAGGAGGATACGGATGCCTGCCACGTGTGTGGCTAGGATTTTTCAGTTGACTCGAGAGCTTGGTCACAAATCCGACGGCGAGACGATTCGTTGGTTGCTGGAGAACGCCGAGCCGGCGATCATCGCCGCCACGGGTACGGGAACGGTTCCCGCCATCGCTATGTCGGTTAACGGAACGCTAAAGATCCCGACCACGACGAACGCTGATTCTGATTTGTCGGAGAATCCGGCGAAGAAGAGACGTAAACGACCTTCCAACAGTGAGTATATAGACATAAACGAAGCGGTTTCGGTTACTTCCGGTTTAGCCCCCATTTCCTCCGGTTTAGCTCCCGCATTTAGCGTAGCTCAACAAACGCTAACGCAAGGGATTATTCCAATGTGGGCGATTCCATCAAACGCAGTGGTTCCAACGGTCGGAGCTTTCTACTTGGTTCCACACGTCACTGGCCCGTCGAACCAGCCTCAGATATTGGCTTTTCCGGCCGCCTTTTCTGCTTCGACTTCTTCTTGCGTCGCCGCCGTTCAGCAGGCTTATTCGATGGCTCCTCCTCAAGCTGTTCCGAGCAACGGCGTGATATCCATTTCAAACGTTGACGGTTCAGTTATGGCTCCAAGCTCAAGCTCAAGCTCCGGCGTAGAGAACGGAGACTTCTCGCTGGAGACTTACGATAGGCAAGAGCTTCACCAGTTCATGACCACCACCACCACAGCACGGTCGTCGAACCGTTGACGGAAGAAAGAAGCGACGACGTATTAGTAATAATCGCTTGGAAGAAATGGCACGTGGGCACGTGAGGGGAGAAGTAAAAACGCGCACGTGTTAACTGGGCCTAGATTTTAGGCGCAGGTGGGGTCAACATTGTTGCTGGGTCAACACGCACCAAAATCGTAAAGCAGAGGAGTGAGAAAAGGGGTCCCGCGACGCGAGTGGGAGGAGGAGGGAGTGGGCCAGGTTGGGTGTGGTCCCCACTTCAGTAGGGTACCACCACTTTGTTTTTGACTTTTTAGACTTTGTTTTTCGCTTACAAAGCCTTGTAATAATCTCAAACAAGTCGTGGTCCATCCACCCAACAATAATTTGTGATATTGATGTTTTCATTTGAAATCTGTAGAGTAAATATTTTATCTAATGATTTAATTTCTAAAATCGTCAAAGCATCACTATTTCAGATCATTCGATTTCTTAGAAGTGTTAAAAAGCAATTAACTTCATTATTATTCTTTTTGATTTTTCCATAAAGTCTCTCGTCCGTATATGATATTGGCGGGACCAAGTAGCTTGCTTTGTAACATCGTCTCGTGGGGCATAAACCTTCCCAATTAGGGAGGCGGGCTGGTCACCACCACCAGAGTTTATAAGCTAAGGAAATAAAAGAACAGCATGGCGTGGGTCCAACTTCTGTTCATCAGATCTTTACCATTCATTGCACATCCTCTCATCTTGACCTAACCTTTGTTTTGTACCTTTACTTCATTCGTTGATATTTTATTAATGTCTGATAAGAAGCCTGGTTGATACTTAAACAATGATTCCTCACAATTCCTCACCGTTAAATATCTTTTATATACTAAAGACGCAAGTCGCTTAAGCAATAAGAATTTGACATTTGGCATAAGTTTTACAAAATCCAAAAATCAAAATAGCACGTCCAAAATTCTAAAATAACTGTCACAGTCACACGTTCAAAATTGAACAATGTAACTTCCCATCATGTTGAGTGTTTCATCTCTTACATAACTTCCGATCAACTATTAATTGTCTCTATTATTTGTGTCTTCTTCTTTGTCATTTTTATTTGAGTGTTGCCAAGCAAGCAGATCGACAAATGGTTATGATTATTCAATTCAAATTCATCTTTTCTTTTCTTAAAAGGTATTCATTCTTTCTGCATATTTAAAGTGAATATATTATGAGAATATATTTTTGTTTTGTAGATTAAATTATCACAGAAAGGAAAATAACTCCATTGTCACAAATTTGGAGTTATTATCACAAACCATAAGTTATTTTCAAAGTGAAAAGATATTCTACTCGATGAAAAAGGTATACATATTTTTATTTAAAGCTATTATTTCTCAAAATCTATTTCAAGAGATGAAACTCAGTTCTGTAGATATTTCTTATATGGCAGAGAGATATGAGTTAAGTTTCTGTCAAACAGAAAATGATGAAACTCAAAAGAAAACTTAGAGAATGTGTGTTCGGAGTAACTCATATTTACGTCACATGTGATTATGTGAAACTCTATGAGCAGACTCTAATTTATTTTCTAAGTATTCATGTAAACATTGTCTTACAGTTTGTTTGATTTACTAATCTGCCAGTGATATTTTGTGTAGAAATATATTTCATATATGAAAATGCGTATACAGGTAAGTACTTATTTAAGAGATTTAATGGCATTTTACCTACATCAAAAAATGAAACACGTCCTATAAAGTCTACACAATGCATTACATTGAGCAACTAATCTTACTCCATGACATCCAATTTAATTTCCATATTAAATGTATTTTTAATTGTTTTTTATTTCTTGATAAAAATTAATAATACCAACATTTTCATAGACAATATACATTTTAATACTAATTTAGTTATTATATATATAAACTTCTACAATAATGCTTATTTACTAACGTTAAACTAAATACAGAATGTGACGTTTCATTGATTGTCTTTTTGGTAAAAAAAAAATTATTGGGTGTTTTATTTTTATATTGAGTTTTGGCTATCAATACAACCTTGCTAATATATATATATATATATATATATATATATATATATATATATGAATATAGGGGCGTAATCTTATTTTTGAGTCATTGCAATTTTATGCTCATATAATTTGAAAGAATGATATTGATCCATGCGTAGCATGGGTGGTAATTGGTAAACTAGTTTCTTTCTAAAATGTGTGTAAAGTTTTCAAAAAAAAAAAAAAAAAGTGGGTAAAGCAGGTTAGTTTTGTTTTCGAAGAAAAAACAAAACAATGTGTAAAGGAATTATTGGAGGCCCAAACCCAACTTGGTGGATGGGAAAAAGTTGCAGAGGAGTTGGCTCTCTTATTTTATTTCAGTGGATCTCTTTTTTCTTATGAAGCTTAGCCTACAAATATAAATATGTGTATACATTGATAAAAGTACCAAAGTAATAGTGGTCCAAATCATAAAATCTAATTTCAACAAATTTGAAACTTGTGCTTTAATGCTTGTTTGACATCAAAGATTAAGCCCAAAGAAAGAAAAATATCAAACAAGTGGTGCCTGCTTATCTTAATATATAAAGTAGACTTCTATCTTTCCTTGGGGGGTTTTTCTACACTTGTCGCACTCTCATTCGTTGATCTTTTCGAATTGGGCTTTGATTATTTTTATTGGGCTTCTGTTTTCTGTTTACAAATACGTTGCGTTTCTTAATTTCGTTTGAATTTTTAATTCCAGGTCCACTTTTGAACAAGGTTTCGTTATCTCTTTGCCTTTAGACCTTCCTTAAACTGCCGACGAAAGTTTCATCGTCTCTCTGTCTTTTTCTCTCAATTCTCGATGATCCACACAAAAAGATAAATGGTGATTTAGGGTTTCGTCATATTCCTTTTACATAATGGTAAAATGTGTTACCTTTTATTTGTTTTAGGTATGATCGTTACGTCTGATATGGAAGGCGTTGATGTGTGTGACTGGCACAAAGTCTCCATTAGTGGTCGTTCTCTCTCGAAACATGGAACCTGCCTTTAAGAGAGTAAATTTTCAATCTTTTGGATTTGCTTACTTTACTATGACCAACCTTGCACATAATCTTCGGGTGGTTCTTATGTGATCGGTTTGAGGGTAATGTGACAGAGGATATATTGTTCTTACATTACATATGACCAAGGATCCCATTCGAGCAGGCGAGATTGTTGTTTTCAATGTTGATGTAAGTGGCGTTATGTGTTCTGTGTGTGCTTGCCTCAGTGTGTATAACATATCATTTGTTTGATTGCCTTGCTGTTTCTTCTTCAAAGAGTCTGTGATATGTATCGTGCCATCAAAGTAATGATTTCTTCTTACACTTTTCTCATTCTCATCTCTAGACATTAGTTACTGGGTCATGGTATTCACGTTACAGGTTCATGAGAGGGAGAATACTGGAGAAGTTAATTTTATAATAAAAGGTGACTGTTTCGTTTTTGAATGGTGAAGCCGTGTGTATTCATAGAATATCGACACACCTTTGAATTGTCCAGGTAACAACATTGCTGTGGATAACATGGGTCTCTATAATGATTGACAGTTTTGGTTTCATCGGCACCATATAATGGGAAAAGCTGTTGGGTAAGTTTATGTCCATAGAGGACCGGGGTAGCAGCAGCTTATGTAAGAGAAAAATGCCATAAGGATATTCTTGAAAGAAGTCAAGAGTTCGTCGAGAAACGTTTATTATCTGGCGGATCTCGGTTTAGCAGAGGAACTCAACATCAGCTCTTCTACGACGGCTCTTGCTCCCCTTTTATGGAAGGTATGTCTGCTCGCTTCAATCAAAGCGATATTCGGAGGCACTAAGATTCATTTTAAGTGTATGTTTGTTTGCTCATGATTGTTGTTCTGTTTCTGCAAACACTTAATGGTGGCAAATGCAGGTGATTGCTCTCTGTACGAATGGTGATGCCGTAGACATGTCTCAATACCACAGACCAATTTACTTATCGGAAAGAAGAAGAGTGGAAGATTATGGCAGCTTTGTCCATGGCGGTTACTTAAACGGCATTCTACCAATCACACAAGCTCTAGGGGATTGGGACATGAAACTACCACGAGGGTCAGGATCTCCACTATGATCCGATGAGAAGTACTCGAGAGCTTACTTTTGGAGGCTTACGCCGTCACAGTGATCTGATGAGAAGTGCTCGAGAGCTTGCTTTTGAGGCTTCAAGGCTAAATATGTTTGATAACCCAACGGTGGTTGTTGTTTGTTTCTTGTCGGCTGGTGATCTGGCGAAGGCGGCTCCTCCGGTGGAGAAGCAACAATGTTGTAGTTTGACGGAAGAAGCTTTTCGAAGCTTGAGGGCCGTATTAGACGGCTGAACTAAAAGAGGATGAGGTTCCTTTTTGTGTTCGTGTCTGAGTATTTTCTTACTTTTGTACATTTTGTGTATGTAACTTCAAATGTCTACGTACTCTATTTTTGAGTTGGTTGTTATTGTTTCGTTCATGGTTTATGTACCTGCTCCATTTAGCTTATATATCTAATATAGATTCAAGTTAATGAAGACAGATTAATTTGGATGCTTGATCTCTATTTTACACAAACCAAAATACAATTAAAATTATAACTGTCAAGCCTTGAAGAACTCCCTGAAGACATCCAAGCAGGTCAGCTCAAGCGTGGCGCAATCATCAAGAACCACCACCCGTCATGTCATACAATCCCTATTACTACCAAAGCCGCAACACCAATGTTTACAAGACTAAGACCATCGAACCAATAACTATTCATCTACTTGAATCTCTGCCAAGGTATATTGATCTATTAACAAGATGTTCCTGGGCGGAAACATGTATGGAGGAACATGAAGAGAATCTATAAGTCCCATGAGGCAATACCATTACACTTTTAAAAGACATCTGCATCCACACAAATGGCTGCATCAATTTAATTATCAAACTAAACGACGATACCACCAAAAATATATTTTTCCTTGATACTCTCTTCCAAATATAATACTAAAAGAGAGATCTTTCTAGAAAATGTTAAAAATAAAATATAAACAGAATAGAACAATTTTGATTAAGAAAAATATAATAAAAAAATCAAAATGTAGTGAACTTAAATAACAAAATAACAAAATACATAGTTCAAAACTATTAAGGAGAAAATTTAAAAACGTAAACTTGGAATATTTATTGATCTATCATGCTCAATTAAAATAATTTCAACCAAAATTTAAAAGAACAAATCTCACAGTCTTCTTCTCCTTTTAATTATTAAACGCAAGTTAAAGTTAAGGTTAATAATATACTAAGGGATATGGAAACAATAAATTTACACATAATCAAAAAAAAAATTAAAATAAATAGAAACCAATACAACAAAAATAACAAATAAAAATTACATAAAACCTATAATGATTTTTTTTCATGATATAAAAAGTGATTAAGGTTATTGTATACATCGAATAAAACATGTAACTATTATTTAACTAATTAAAACGATATACGGCCACGAATTAGGCAAACTACGATCATAACATCCCAACACGATGATCATATATTCCAAAAATCCGTTGACGTCAGTTTCATATACAAAAATCAACAAGATCTTTAGACCAACTAAAATAGTCACTCTACAAACAAAATGCACATTTCGACGCGAAAAATCACTTATAATATTCTTCTTTGAGCTATAACTTCAAGACAAAGTAATATATTATTGTTACTAATTACTATCAAATGGATAAAACACATGGGTTCTTACAAAGTAACAAATACAAAGAAGAGATATCATTTTCATTTTTAGTTAAGAATATATTAAATATGTAGAACATATTTTTTGTTAATTTACTTACCCACGAGTAGAGATTGTCAAAAGGAAATATATTTTGTATCTTCAATACGAAAAATCATTGAGATCGACATTATATATCTATACTGAACAGGAAAAACAATTTTGTCCCTATGCTGATATGCCTCTACTCAACACCAATATGCCACCATACTTCCTCCGCAGCACTACAAACATCTGAAAAAAAAACTAAAATAATGGTGAATAAAACTTACGAACCCGGCGCGTAGCGCCGGAATACCACTAGTACATAAGAAAACAAACATTGAGGGTCCAAAAAAAAACTTACAGCCCCAAGCTACATTTAATTGCACTACGAACCAACCAAGCATAGCGTATTATCTTTCGACACACATTTCAAGTCAAATCACAAGAATTAGTTATAGTATTAAATTTTCAACACGCGCTGTTATATTGTTATTTATGTCGGCCAAGTAAAATCCAATTAGGGGTGGACAAGGATTTACTTATTTTAAAATTCCGGATATAAACTAATTTTAGACTTTAACATTTTTGCAGATTTTTTTCTAAAATAGTTTGGATACCAATAATTCATGTTGAGTATAGAAGGTTCAAAATGTTTGTAAGGAAAAAATAGCTTTACCAGACAGTGGTTAAGTGCTAATAGCTTTACCCGACAGTGGTTAAGTGACATTATTTATGAGTTTCCATGCCGAGTCCATGTGCAATCATGTAAATTTATCTGCTTCAATTGACGAAAACTTAATCGTGTACCCTCGTAATTACACTAGATCTTTTTTCCGCGCTACGCGCGGATTAGACATGGATATGTTATTCGATATTCCAAATCCATACATGAATCTAACTCAGAAAACCGAAACTCAACTTGATTAAAGTGGTAAATACCCAAACGGATATTAAATTATATGAAATTGTATATCCGAACCCGAATAGATAGTATTCAAATCTGAATGGATATTCGAAGATAATATGTATACTTATCCTATATTTCTAATTTTGTTCTCTCATTTCATTCAAAATATGTAAATTATATTGCATGTGGTTCAAAAATCAGATAATATACATATAGTTACGGACAAAGTGATTTATTTTTCAGTTAAAACGTATGTCAAGTTTTTTGTTTCACATAGTAATAAAAATTACATTCAAAATCTCAAAATAACAACCAAATTATTTTTTCAATTTTAAAATTGTATCTCCAAATCTATTAATCGTCTAAACAATAAAAATAGAAAATAAGTTAAATTAATAGTAAAATTTTAAAAACTTGAGCAAAGAAGAATTTATTTTTTTGTCTAAATCTAAATTTTGGAACTCAACACGACCGAACCACCGGACTAAAAATATTATTTCATCATTTTAATATCCTCAATTTATAATGAAATTATCACAAACACACAAAAGTCTTCTAATTAATATCTCAATTTTTTTTTGTGATTCTCAGTAACGGTAAAGCCAAAATGGCACCTCGTAAATAATCTTTCTACTTTTGTTTTGCTATAAATTACAATTTTGTAATTTGTGATGTGTATATATAAATCTAAAAGTATTTATGAGGTATTTAAATATATACATCTGTTTTACCATGCATTTTGTTAAAAGTAGAGATACATATCAAACAATACTAAAAGGAGAATATCCTCAAATGAGAGAGTATCTGGAATACTCTGAAGATTTTATATATTTTGATTTTAAATATCAGAACCAAAGTCAAGTTATTGTTCTTAATATATATATTCAAACAATCTGAGGATCACAGAGTATTCATTCAATCATCACTAAGAGGTTACCTCCCATCCATTCACCTGCATCCCTAAGCGATCGTCGTATAATTCTACACATCATTTGTTCAGAAAGATTACTAACAGTAGCAAAGCCACGTGGTAAAGAATAACACAAATATAGTCTACTCAGTTTCAAAAAAAATATATATATATATAGTGATGCTGCTAATTTTTGGTTTCATCAGTTGTAAAATCTATTTATAATAACAAAATCTATTTGGTAAAGTGTATAAAGTCAAAATATTTGGTTCGGGTCAAAATGTTTATAAAATAATAAATAGAGTCAAAATTTATAACACATTCAAATAAAACTGGTTAAACACTCTTACAAAAAAAACTGGACAGACAATAATTATTATTGAAAAATTTAATATTTAATATAATGTAGGACGAAATAATAAACATAGAAGTAAGTTAAACTGACAAATATAAAATATTTACTATTTGTTACCGTTTTCTCAAGAAAATACAGAAAAATGTTATTCTTATCTCAGATTAAAATAGTATTTTCCTGTATTTATCTCTAAATTTATAAGAACTCTATTATGAAGATATACAACGGAGCAAACTCAGTTTTATAATAGAGTTTTGTATTTAATAAAAAATATGCAGATGAATATAGAAATGGAGTGATTTTAAAGCAAAAAATTTGTGTGAAGAATTAACCAATTTAAATATAATTGTCAAAATAATAGCCAGAATTTTAAAACTATTGTTATTATAACCAAAGATTTAGATAAAACTGAAGATTAACAAATTCAAAATATATAATTCACCACAGAATACACTTATGGCTAACAACTCTCACTAATGAAGATGATTCGTTCTGTTGATCTCTCTATAGAAGTCAGATCAAGGCATGCTAACTTGGTTACATGTTCATCTAAAGGTGAATGTCTTAAAACTCTCAAGATAAAGCATATACTGAGATAATGTAAGACCATGCCAAACCTTGGAGTCTGTTCTAGGTGTTTTCCCCAACTCCGAGAAGAATGCTTCTTTTCTCCTCTTCTTTGACACTAATATATGTTCCAACATAACAGATTTAGAGGGCAAGGATAAGAAAGTGGACACAGAAAGATTCATTCCAAAGATCAAAATCTAAAGAATCTACCTTTAGAGTCCTTTGACCTAGAAGCATTCAAACCCTTGTTGAGCCTTGTTTACCTGTTTGAGAAAAAAGACAGAGTCTTGGTTCAAAATAATCACTCTCAGTGACAAAGCAAGGAAAAGAAGAAGTAGAAAAAAAACTTACAGCATTAAAGAGCTTGACCACTATCATCCCAGGAATTCATGTAAGAAAAATAGATATCAGTAATAAAAGAAAAAAAACACGAAGTGATATTCAAGCATTGACGAAATCATACCTCCTTTAGTGGCAACACCTATAAGAACCTTGTCATGTTTCCTTCTCAGCAACCTTAATCACATTGTTACAGTAAGTCATCGTCAAGATTACAAACACACATAAAAGGGTGAGTCGCAAACCAAAAACCATACCAAATGTTTTGCCTTTCTGGCTTGACCCTTAGCCTTCTTCTCAGCTTCCTCACCAGCTAGCTTCTGAGCAATAAGATGCTTATGTGCTGATAAAACAGGTCCCTGTTTACACAGCACAACACTGTCGCAACACATTTCCTGTCTGAATTCAGAGTAAGTAGAAATTGAGATATCTCACCAATGCATCATCTCCTTTACTCTTCATGCTAGATTTAAAAGCAATCTTGAACGCATTAAATCTATCGTCATTACTAAACCTGGTGATACCAGATTGAGTCTCCCCCATCGGAGTTCTCGTCATTGTCGGAGCCATCTTCCTCCTGTTCGACTTCGTCGTAGTTCGGTCCCATGTTAGCATCAGAGAAGATCTTATCGCGGATGGTTACCTCTGGTGCCTTCTTCGATTCACCTGCATAAAGCAAGAAATAAAAAACATCACTAAGAGGTTACCTTTTTCGATTCTCGCGGATGGTTGCCTTTGGTTTTAAGAAATTACATTACATTTTGATCATAGAGTATTCAAACAATCTGAGGATGACAAAATAATCATCACTAAGAGGGAAAAAACCAAAACCCAGAGCATACCTTTGAGCCCGAATTCAGAAATTAAATTGATATTGAAATGTGTTTCTACGTCTAAGAGAAGGGAAAGCTGTATGTAGGTCTCTTCGCAGGCTTTGTATCAATTCTAATGCTCTTATCTATATAAGTAGGGGACACCGGCTAATCGTATCAATTTTTTGAATCAAATCTTTGGCAGAGGGGACACCGGCTCCTCCCCTACGTTTGATCGGCACGTCAGAGCACACTAACCCTTTATCGTTTGGTTTCTTCGACATAGAATCATCGGCGACAGCTTTGGCGGAAGGGACACTGGTTTGACCAGTACGTTTAATCGGCTCGGCGGAGTAAACATCGTCCTTTCCGTTTGGTTTCTTCGAGATAAGATCGCTGGAAAGTGGGGATTTGCTTTTGGAATTCATAGAGTTTTTTTTTTGGTATAATAAATCTGAAAAAAAAAAGAAAAGTATTATAGAGAAACTTAGAGGGAGGAAGACGAAAGGAAGCAATAAATGAGACTGATTGCACAGAGATGGAGTGGTGATCGATTGATAGACGATCCGTTGAAGAAAATGTAACGATGAAGAAGGGAGATCGTCTTTGTGGTTAAAGAACAACGTCTTAGAGATTGTGCTGGATTGGGTTTATGGGCCAAAAATTCCATTTACAAATCAATAGCAAAGCCAGTCCAACAACAATGTGACGCTTACGGTTTACGGATCTACAACAAAGACAACCCAATTATGGTCTGACGTGGCAAAAACATTGTTTCTCATTGGATGATTTTCCAATCTTAGGTGGACATACTCTAAAGCCTCAAATAAGAGCTATTAATAGAGTAAGATTGTTTATTCCGAAATCGAGTTCAAATTAAAGTGAGCAAATCAAACATAGTATAATAATAATAAATTACTTTCTAACAAAAATACTGAATTAAAAAAACGGATATTGGAAAGAAACAAATAACATTCCACCACAAAGCGTGTCCCAATCTCTCCCGCTCGCTCTCCCTTCTCTCTACACTCACCGAGTATGCAGGATCCTGATTTGTCTCTTCCTCTCATCACTTCCGATCAACCAGAGGTTGTCATCTCAATCGATGACGACGGAGAAGCCTCAGTACTCGACAATCACGACCACAACCACCCTCATGATCTCGAATTCGACCATCTCAATCCGGTTAACCCTTTCCGGTTTCTCACCGACGCCGAGCTTCCAATTCTCAGTCCCACGACGGTCGATCCGTTTCGAAACGATACACCGAGAGTGTACGGACTCTACGAAGCGGTCAAGATCGTGATCTGCCTCCCGATTGCGTTGGTTCGGCTTGCTCTCTTCGGTGTTAGCTTAGCTGTCGGTTACTTGGCCACGAAGCTAGCGCTCGCTGGGTGGAGAGACAGGCACAACCCTATGCCTCCATGGAGATGCAGAATCATGTGGGTTACTCGCTTCTGTACCAGGTGTATCCTCTTCTCTTTCGGGTGAGTAGTTTTGTTCCCATGGTGTTGTTGTGATAATAAGCTATATAGACGTTACAGTGTGTTTGAATGGTCTTTTTCTTTGCTCTTGTAGTTATCAGTGGATACGAAGGAAAGGGAAACCTGCTCGGAGGGAGATTGCTCCCATCGTTGTGTCAAACCATGTTTCTTTCATTGAACCTATCTTCTACTTCTATGAGCTTTCACCCACCATTGTTGCTTCGGAGTCGCATGATTCACTTCCTGTTGTTGGAACTATTATCAGGGCTATGCAGGTAGTCAGCTAGCAAATTTACTATAACTGTTTTAATTAAGCAAAGTATTGTCTAGATAACATGCTGGTGCGTAGTTTAGTACTAAAGAGCTTCCATTTTTAGGTGATATATGTTAATAGATTCTCACAGGCATCAAGGAAGGACGCCGTGGATGAAATAAAGGTATATTGTTTCTGTGCCATGTTATTGATGGTATGATTTTACATGGTCTAAAGTAGTCAAATGTTTTTTTTTTTGTATTTGATATGTAATGTGCTTTCAAGGATGTAAATACAGAGAAAAGGTTCGTGCGATACATTTCCTCGTCTGTTGTTATTCCCGGAAGGAACCACTACTAATGGGAAAGCTGTTATTTCATTCCAACTCGGCGCTTTCATTCCAGGTTACCCCATTCAACCTGTCGTGGTTCGGTATCCCCATGTTCATTTTGATCAATCCTGGTGAGACCCTTTCGTATATGTATCTTGTTTTACATTTTTGTCCAACAAGTATACTGATGTTTATTAGACTTTCAGGGGAAACATTTCTTTGTTGATGCTCATGTTCAGAATGTTCACCCAGTTTCACAATTTCATGGAGGTGGGCAGTGTTCTTATCGTGTAAAAGCTTAATTAATTGATTATACTCTTATGTATTTTTTTGAATTTGTACAAAAATAATTTAGGTGGAATACCTTCCAGTAGTTTATCCCAATGACAATCAAAAACAAAACGCTGTGCGTCTCTCGCAGAAGGTGTGTGTTTATAGAGATTATTTTCTGCCTTCGTTACTCTATTTTTATTGTGAAAAGTAGTACTCATGGTATACTTATGAATACAGACAAGTCATGCAATTGCAGCATCTTTGAATGTCGTCCAAACATCTCATTCTTATGGGGACTTGATTCTACTCAACAAAGCATCTGAGTTAAAGCTGGTATGTGCAGCTCATGAGTGTTTCTCTTCTCTTGAATAGCCTCATATGTTTTTTTTTTTTAAATCTATGTCTTCCAAACATCTCATTCATATGTTATTGATCACTTATTTCATCTTAAATGGTTATGTTGCAGAAAAATCCTTCAAATTACATGGTTGAAATGGCAAAGGTTGAGTCGGTAAGTGTATCCTCTAGTGCTACAATTCTGATGCTTCTCATTTACATCAAGGAGTCACATATCTTTGTGTTATGTTTTGTGGATAGATATGTAGAACCTAATTATTTTGATAATTTCCTGTACAAAATGTTCATTATATACCCATGTTTTTTTTTGTCTCTCTGGTGATTGTGTTACTTTATCTTTGTTCCTTCCAGTTATTCCATATAAGCAACTCAGAAGCAGTGCGGTATTTGGAGACATTTTCTTCCATGAATCCGGATTCAAGGTATAATAACCTTTGTCCTATAAGTAACTATAAAAATGTTAGATCAGTTTTCTCTACGATCTCTAGAAGTTTTATTCTTTTTGCAGTGGACGTGTCACGCTACATGACTTTCTTGGGGTTCTTAGACTGAAGCCTTGCACTCTTACTAAAGAGGTCAGTTATGACTATGCTCTTAGCATCTTTTACCATCGTTTCTGCCTCCGGAAAGTTACTTACACAAGCATACTGCTGTAGATATTTGGGTTCATCGATGTGGAGAAGGCTGGATCAGTCACTTTCAGACAGGTAATTTTACAGATTCCCTGCAACATAACATTTATATGACTCAATCATCTTCATGGAGAAAAACATCCTCTGTAACTTGCTGTGCAGTTCTTGTTTGCCTCGGCTCATTTATCAACACAGCCACTTTTTCAGCAAACATGCGAGCTATCCTTTTCACATTGTGACGCAGACGGAGATGGCTATATCTCCATCCCAGAAGTATATTCAATTCTTCACCTCTTTTGTCATAATTACTTTTGGGGATTTATGACTTACGACTCTTTTTCTTTTTCTTTGGCTCAGCTTGGAGACGCGCTGAAACCAACAATCCCAAACTTGAACAAGGACGAGGTAAGTGTAAATAGATTTCATTCATTCATAAAGATGTACAGCTAAACGGTTATATTCGTCTCATGTTTCAGATTCAAGGAATGTTCATGTTTCTTGACGACGACAAAGATCAAAGAATCAGCAAGGATGACTTCTTGTCCGGCTTAAGAAGAAACCCTCTGCTCATAGCTATCTTTGCGCCTATCTTGGCTCCAACATAACACATAGAGACAAGATTATGACTTTTCTTGTCATTGTTGTATCATTATATACCTTTTTGTTTCTTCTGATATAGTATCAAAGAAAGAGGCTGCTAAGTTTTAGGCCTCTGCCCTCCTCCATGGATCCATCATCCATCCAATGAGTTTCGGATTATAACCGTGTGCCGTTCTCTACCGCAGAAAACGCTATGGTGTTTGCTCTCTAGTTCTGAGTAAACTCTTATCTGTATTAGTTACCTTGATACATTCTTTTGGGGTTATGCATTTATTATTATCCGAATTTAGATTCTATCAGTATCAGTGGGTATTATGTATTTTTAATTGTTTTATCCTAAGTTTTAATAAGTCATTGTTATTTTCAACATCTGAAATCCGTTAGTTTCAAAAGGAAAAAAAAACATCTGAAATCCGATTATGCCATTGCATAGTGATTAGTGTTGAAAATAAAAAGCTCAGGTGGGCAAACCTGACGCAAGCATGGTTTATATTACTTTACAGAAGAATAAACAAATTGAAATGGAGAATGACAATGAGAATCAGAAGATGGAACTACATCCGTTGGATGAAACAAGATTGCGCGGTGCACAGCACGCTCTGTGGTCCCCTCAGCAGATGACGTTAATCATCCTACCCCACGTGCCCGACATGTGTCGGTCTTAACTGGGAAGTGCGAACTCTCTCCCCAATGGCCAATTAGCTTATTTTTATTAATCCTCTTTATCCGACAGTTAAATCTTAAATCACACTAATCCACTTTATACTAAATAATTAAAGAAAGTCACAAAAATGTCCTACTTGGGTAATATTTTTTTCTTTTTTTTGCTTTTAGAATTTATTGATGAGTGTGGTTTATATTGTCAATGGATAGAGAGAGACATTGGGTTCAGATGAAAATGATAATCAATACATGTGCAGATGCATCGAGCCTCTTGATACATAATATACGCAAATCATGTGCTTACAGAAAGTTAAGCAACTAAAACAATTTCCTTATATTGTAACTACTTTGTTTTTAATTAGTGAATAAAGAAACTAATGATAGTTTTTTAATTTGTAACTTGGATTTATATTTTTCCACTAAACAAATATCAAATACATCATTTTATAATATTTAATTTATTTCATATATGATGATCAACAGTCAACTACATGTAACTAGGTGTTTTGCCCGCATGCGAACTTATCTTTATTTACAAAATATTTTTTATACTACCTCCGTTCCCGAAAATAAGATTTTCTAAAGTATTCACGCTTATTAAGAATATAATTAATGTTTACAATTTATCTTTTCTTTTTTATTTTTATACGTTTTTCAATATCTATCCACCAATAAAAATTGAATAACTCAAATATTCTCAATTAATGTTTTTCAAAAGCATACAAAAGTACCTTAATAATATAGAAAATCTATTTTTGTGAAACAATATTTTTTTCTAGAAAATCTTACTTTCAGGAACGGAGGTAGTATTTATTATAAACTTAACGACCACGATCCTAAGTTATTTTTATATTTTTAATTATTTAATATTGTTCAGCTCTTTTTATCATATTTATTTTATCTTCATTTCTTTAAACCACGAAACATAATCATATATCAAATGTTACACACAAATAAATAAAAGATCTTCTTCTATTTTTTTAATTTTTCTCAATTTTTTTTTTCTGTTTTTAATTTTGTATTATTTCATCTTCTTTAACATCAATACAATCTATACAACCTTAAGAACATGAGCATATATCAATATTACACGCAAAATACAACAATTTTGAAGAAATAATTATTAAACTACTTTTTGGTTAATTGATTATTATAGTTCTATATATATATATAATGATTCATAAAAGGTAATATCGTATTTAGTCACTCTAACTTTAATGTGAAAGCCATGTTGCGAAAAATAACAACTAATCAATTATTAACCACATTATAAATACTTATTAGTACATGTGTTATATATAAATTTGAAGACCATTATGAATATTTTTTATATGTTTAATTGTTTTATCCTCTTTTTTTTTGTTGTTGTTGAATATTGTCATTCTAAGCAATATAAAATTTATAAATGATAAGAACATAACCACGTATCAAATATGCCAAGTAAAAAAATAGACCTTCACTTTCGGATCTAACCCTCATTACCTCAGTAGACTACTTCTTTAAACATGTAACATACATGACACTACCAAAATAACTTTGAAATACAAAATTAAAATAGAAGCAAGAAAAATGAAAAACAAAAAAACTTAGAGAAAAATTAGAAAAAAATTTAAGGTAGATATAATATGTCTTTTCCTTACTCGATAAATATATATTTTTTGTTAAAGGACTCGATAAATATATATACATATTTATCTTAATATTTTATGGATTTTACTTTTACGAAAGGAAAATAGAATAATCATTATCATCAGTAAATATCAAGAACATCATACGTAGTATCAAACAAAATATTTCTTCCTAACCACAATAATTACTACACACCTTTTTCTGACAGATTTTATTATAAGTAGTTTATTTACATTTTTATAACCAACCTACAATAAGTAATTACAATCTAACCTATAATAAGTAATTACAATCCAACCTAATATTTTTTAGATAATGATATTATTAAATCAGTGATTTTTCGTTTTTAAAGATGGTTAATTAGATATCAACAAATCTAATTATTCATTATTATGACTAAAAAGTATTATATAATATTTCAGTAACAACACAATATATATATATGAATTATATTTTTATTTGATTTATATATATATATATATATATATTTTGGATAACTCTGTGTATTATTAATTTAATAATTAAAATATTTAAATTTGTTTTTGTAGATAATTTATAATTTTTATTCACTAAGGGTAGTATCAATATTAACGGTTCTAATATATATAATGATTCATTAGTGATAACATCGTATTTAGTCACTTTAACTTTTAACGTGAGATTTCCGTTGCAAAAAATCACTTTACAAATAATAGTATAGATAGTCATACTTTCTCTGCTTTTTTGTACAATGTTTTAGGATAAACACACATATCAAGATTTATTTTCAAAACACTTGATTACTATTCTAAACAATTAAGACAAACATATACATTGATTTTTAACATTTTAATGAATAATTTAATACTTTTACCTACAAAGTTTCAAAATATCATATAAACCGAAACAAAACATCTTCTAAAAAGTATATAAAAGAAAAGGAGGGAGTATGTGATACTGATGAATAATTTCTCGAACATTTTTTTTTATGATACATTGTAACATTCAGATCGATAGAGTATTATGCATGTACGATATTTTCGATAGTCTCTCTCCCCAACACAAGACCACAGTGAACGGTTATGTCTGCATCACTCTGGAACGTCTGATAAGCATTGTATCCTAAATCTTTAAGAAATCATATCTTTTAAAAAACTGAACTGCATACCTGATGTAGAAACCTTTAAATTTTAAAACCGGGAGATAATAGAATAATTTTAAAACCTTTAACCAAAAAAAAGGTAATTCAACTATTTAATATCTAAAACCGGGAGATAATAGAATAAATGCTAGGAGATCATATTATGTGAAATCAATGTTACTTG
This sequence comes from Hirschfeldia incana, assembly GCA_026261945.1. Taxonomy (NCBI): domain Eukaryota; kingdom Viridiplantae; phylum Streptophyta; class Magnoliopsida; order Brassicales; family Brassicaceae; genus Hirschfeldia; species Hirschfeldia incana. Next base: position 786,311 of record JABCMI010000040.1, on the reverse strand, counting down.
CCTAATTTACACACCAAATATAGCTATTACACAAATAATCCCATAGACTATTACATTTTCGTCAACAATTTATATTTACCATTATGTAGTATTAGTGGCAGGCTGGCAGCAAAGCGCCAGCTTATCCTGGACTAAAAAGAACTTTAAGCATGGCTTAAATACCTCTTAGTGGCTATATATATACAGATAGTTAAAACTATTTTGTTACATTGTTAAATATATCGATAATATTTTTGAGAACATGGTCCAAAATTAAACTGAGACGGCCCTAGTGATTTATTTCATGACAAAGATCAGACAACTGATAAGATGAAATTGTCGTCATTAAGCTTTCTAACTACTCATACCATGTGTTTTCCGTACCTAGTAGCGTTATTACCCTAACTAGTTGAATAAGTTCATATTTTATCTATAAAAATTGAAGTCGCAATTTTTTTTCATGTGTGATTTTCTTTTTAAAAATAGACCTACTAAAAAATCATTTCATTTATTTCTAATTAATATGTTGGCATCATTAAGATATCAAATCTTATATAATTAACATATATAACAACTTCACCTATAAAACTGTCATATTATTGTTTTTAATTATAAAAAATTCTGTTGTCAAAAAAATATAATAAAATCTTGATAATTATATTAAGTAGTTTTATTAAATAATGCATTAATTAATTTTGTATCAATAGTATAAGATTACTAAAATTTTATTTTATTATAAGATAAAAAATAAAATTTGTCTGTTATGTTCAACTTTCTAATTAATAAAATTTTATTTTGTTATGTCTACATTACAGCTACATATAAGTTTGTGTGCTTAATAATAAACCATCATATGTAATATACATAAACATATGTGAATGTTATTTTTGATAATATTAATCTAAGAAACTATAAGTTTATTTTTCAAAAATATATTTATCAGTCTAAATATTTTGAAATGTTACAATACTTTTAGACATAGCAATAATCTTATATTTTACCAAACTTACAAGAGCTTATTAAGTTTAATAATTAAACGCGAATCCAACAAACAAAATATTGGCCTTAAAAATATTGTAAAGAAGATTAAAAATTAAATGTGATAGTTTGAAACAATTAGTTTGATTAAGAACAAGTAAACTATAACAATGCTGATTTTCAAAAAGTGATTTGCACATTTAAATTAAGTAATTATTATAACATATCACTATTTGAAGTAAAAACAAAATATTTATATAAAATATAATAAAAACAAATATCCCTACGGTTGTGCAGGTTGAAATCTAACGTAAAATTAATGGTCTAAATTTGAATTGTGTTTCTTGAAACATGTATATTTAAAATATGGAATCATAGTTTTGCACACACAAAAAAAACTAATCAAATATATAGTCTAATTCTATAACTAAATAAATATACAAAGACTCTATATGTCGGTACTAAATCATACAATTTACACCAGATTTACATCTCCACAGAATGTACATCTAAATTAGTTAAAAGATTCCACATGATCGAGTCATGCTAATTAACTTCTGGAAAACCTTTTGTAGTCCAAATTGTCTAGATAAAAAATGAATATTCATCCTCATAAGATCCATGTATCACCTAAGCTATATTATATATAGTTTCAAAAAAAGGGTGTATATATATACATTTTTAAAAAAGAATTGGTCTTGTACGAATATCCAGTAAATATCTCCAAGGAATCACCAGTAGTGTTTTTATATTTTGTAATCACCAACCAACATATATATCTTTTTTTGTAATTCACCAACCAACCTATGTATCTAATATGAACGGGAAATCGGCCAATTCATACATCAACAGAGGACCGCGGTCCCGATCAGTAAATACACTGCCTATCTGTGCTAAAACATAAATCAACTAACGATTTTTTCAAATTTCATACATCAACTCACACTTTTCGGCTATTTCATACATTGACCGTTTCACCGTCAGTCAAACTATAACGGTGTGTTACGTGGACTTAACGGGTGATTACGTAGATTAATCATCGGTACATAAACTCACACCCTGTGCTAAAACATACATCAACTCAAATTATATTCAAATTTCATACGATAATCAATCATTTTCGGTAAATTCATACATTGACCGTAGTTCCGTTGATTAAATATTGACGGAGTCTTACGTAGACTTAACTGATGATTACGTGGAAATTAATCCCAAAACGACGATGTTTTATTGAAAAAAAATTGTTTTCCAATTGCTTAGAGCAGGATTCGAACTCGGGTTACACACCAAACAATATCTCCATCTCGACCACTCTGCCAGATATGGATTCATCAGTATAATGTATCACATATAGATATTTAACATTTATAAGTTCCAGATTCCCCAATAAAATTTTAAATCATTTGTATAATGGATAATCGAACCCGGGTTCCCTAATTTAACCGCATCTCCCACTTGACCACTTTGACATGAATGCTTAATTGTTTTAATACATCACATACACACATTTATCTTTCATAGGTTACATGTTTTCATTTGGTATAGAAGGGCATTCGAACACGGGTTCCTCAAAATAACCATCCCCCACTGAATCTCTCACCATGTATGATTCATCCTATTAATACATCACATATACATATATTCGGTTTGGTAAGAATTGTTCAAATGTTTTGTTAAAACTAAAGAATTGCTCAAATGTTAAATTATAGGAAACTATAAGTTTCAATTTTTTATATATTTTAATTGAAATAATTTATATTTGAATTTAGGTTCTCGCTGTTACTCGGCTTGATTATATCTTAACCGGAAAAATCTTCATTTGATGTGAACACGACCAAAAGACATCAAGATTTTGAGTTTAATTAGTTGTATCAAAAGAAATTTTTTTTAACCGGGTTCGAATCTCTCTCTAATCCAAAAGAAATGATTTTTTGGGAACCGAGAACAGATGATGATAATATGTATATGCAATGTATTGAAACCATGAAGCATACATGGCAAAGTGGTCGAGTGGGTATGTGATAAATCAGAGAGCTTGGTTTCGAATCCTCATTATACCTAATGAAATTATCTTTTTATTGGGGAACTTGGAACTAATAAATATTAAATGTGTATATGTGATGTAATATTACCATAATCGTAAATGGTAGAGTGGTCGAAAGGGAGATGGGGTATTGCGGGTAACCCGGTTTCGAATCATGTTCTAAACACATTTAAAACATTTTTATTTCAATAAAATGACGCCGTTTTGAGATTAATTTTCACGTAATTATCTGTTAAATCCACGTAAGACTCCGTTAATATTTAATCAACGGAAATACAGTCAGTGTATGAATTTACCGAAATTGACGTATGAAATTTAAATATAATTTGAGTTGATGTATGTTTTACCACAGGGTGTGAGTTGATGTACAAATCAGAACCACGACCCCTTGTTGATGTATGAATTGGTTGTTTTCCCTAAACCTATTAATCCACGTAATCACCCGTTAAGTCCACGTAACACACCGTTATAGTTTGACTGACGGTGAGACGGTCAATGTATGAAATAGCCGAAAAGTGTGAGTTGATGTATGAAATTTGGAAAAATCGTTAGTTGATGTATGTTTTAGCACAGATAGGCAGTGTATGTACTGATCGGGACCGCGGTCCCCTGTTGATGTATGAATTGGCCGATTTCCCCTAATATGAACAGTTATTGAAAAAGACTTATGTGACTTTCACTCTAATTAAAAAGAAACCAAACTGAAATCACAAGACTGTTAGAAACAGTAGCAGACGAATGGAGTAGGTTTTCTGGACAAGATAGGGAATCTGGCCCTTTTCTAAGAGAGCGTAAAACATAATTTCAACACCTAACTAGGTGAATAGATACATAAAAAGAAAGTGAATATAAAGGAACGAGAAATAGATTTGACCTAAAAGAGGAAGTAAAGAGGTAAAAAGAGGTAAGAAAAGTAGTAGCAGCCTAGGACCATAGAGTATTTGCTATATTGTATTATTTGGTAGGTCCTCCTTGTTCAGGACCGAAGTATGGAGCACGATTTATATTTGGAGTTAATAAATAACGAATATATTTTTGTCTCGGAGATTTCGATTGGCGCATGAGAAAAAGTAGGAGATGTGTTTTCGCATTATCATTGGCTAACCTTTGTACGTGACTATACGGATGACATTGATGTGTTTCTAATATTTTACGCTCTATTTTCTTCATCGTCTTGATGTTTCAGTAAATCTGAATTGGTTTGAAAGAAAAAAACTAACTATGAACTCCGAACACGTGCGTAAACTAAGAGTTATTCTTGAGTTCACCCCCTAGGGTGAACCTATAGATTCACCAACCAATAGAATTTAGTTATTTCAAATTTGACATCTTTTAAAAAAGGAAACAAAATATTGCAAAAATATATTACGTTTTAAAAATAAAAAAGAAGTAAAAATAAATAAAAATAATATTAATTGCAAAAAAATATTTTTTTTTTCAAAAAAAAATTAATATCACAAAAAACAATAAACTCTAAATATTTATCAAATTTTAAATGATACAATCCTATTGGTTGGTGAACCTAGAGGTTCACCTTAGGGGGTGAACCCAAGAATAAGTCGTAAACTAATGCGACTTATTCTTGGGTTCACCCCCTAAAGTTCACCAACCAATAGGATTGTCTCTTTTAAGATTTAGTATCTTTTAAAAAAGGAAACAAAATATTATCGAATTATATTATACTTTCAAAATAAAAATTAAAATAAAAAGTATACCAATCACAAAAAACAAGACTTTTTATTCTAATAAAATTATTTTCAAAATACATTTTTTTAAGTTTATAATAATCACCAAAAACAATACTTTTTAGTCTAAAAAAAGAATTTATTTTGAAAAAAAAAGAATTTAAGACTTTGGATAAATCTTAAATTTAAAAGTTTAAAATTTATCCAATGATTTAGGATTTACCCAAGGGTTTAGGATTTACCCAAGGGTTTAGGGTTTAGGATTAGGATTTAGGGTATAGTTTTTTGTTGATTGTGTTATAAATAGTGTTTTTTTAGAATAAAATATTTTTTTTAGAATTTATCTAAGGGTTTACTAAAGTATTTAGGATTTAACATTTAAAGTTTAGTTTTTTTTGTGGTATTAATTTTTTTTGAAAAAAAAAATATTTTTTTTGCAATTAGTATTATTTTTATTTATTTTTACTTTTTTTTTTTTAAAACATAATATAATTTGACAATATTTTCTTTACTTTTTTAAAAAAAGATGTCAAATTCTTTCATTTTTTTAAAAGATGTCAAATTTGAAATAACTAAATCCTATTGGTTGGTGAATTTATAGGTTCACCCTAGGGGGTGAACCCAAGAATAACTCAACTAATGCTAACACCGAAATACATAGATATAGTCATACAATTAACTTAGCTAAAAAAAGTCATACAATTATATATCGGTCGTATATAAGTTAGATAGCATCTTAAGTCACCAGTGCAAAAGATACTCGTTTTCTCAAAATAAATAGCAGGGTTGAGATCTTATACATATGTGTATATAAATCATAAGATCTCGACTAACCATTTTCCCTCCCGAAAAGGATATTTTTTTGGTGCCACTAGCTAGACAAGACGTTGAATGAGCTGAATCATTATTTGTTTTGAATCGGAGGTACAAAACTTTGCAAAGGCAATTGAATAAGGCATACCGATACACGCCATTGCCTCTTTGTCTTTGTAGTATTTGATTGGTATAAAGGCAATGGTGGAATTGTATTTTGTAATGCGATATTGTGGATAAATACTAAACAAGTCAAACTATAGAATTATATATAGCAAGTTTTTTCTTATATAGCAAGTTCTTAAAGTAGAACTGCAAAATTATCTGCTATTAACATAAAACACACAATTTCACAAAACAGTGGAAATAAACGTGTTTGACGTTAGAATACTAGCACACTAGAGATTTATATAAAAACATTATACAATAAAGCATACATTGGGTTAATTAATATACTACATATTGTCTAACGGTGCTCTATTTTTTTTTTTTTTTTGCTCTATTTTTTCTTTAAACACCAAATATAAAATAAGATTCTTTCTAGTGGTGCGCTATATTTTGTACAAATATAGAGTAACACTATTTTTTTACTCTATTTTTAGAGTGAAACTTTTTTTCATAAAATGATCCCTAATTTTATATGTTCTCAATTTCACTAAAATAAAATTACATAATATAACTTTACACATTTAAATACTATGTTTAGTACATCGTTTGTTTATAACTATGTGTTGTAATAAAATTTTAGTTTTAAAATAATAGTTTAGTTGTATAAATAGTGTAACTGTGGTAGTATATTGTTATAAAATAAAAAGAGTGGGCCAATTTTAATATTTTAAAATTTTGAAACTGTTAATAAACTAATACAAAATTTATTTAGAATATTCTATTTTAGAGAAAAATAGATGTAATCAGTAGAGAAAATGAGCAAAACATTGACTATTTTTAAAGTAAAAACAGAAACAACTATTGCAAATAATCTATGAGCATCATGAATGAGTCTTTTGATGATTTTATCATCAATTAATAAATAAAAATAGAAAAGTAAAAAATATTGTTTGAATTAAATTTAAAGTTGAATGAGTATTGATGTTTTGATCCACATGCCTAGAAAAAAATTACTTATATATATATATATATATATAGAAAAAAATTACTCATTACAGACCTTTTAGTTTATTACAGTCATTTTAGAATTTTAACTATAAACAGACTTTCTTTTAGCCTATTATAGGCCTTTTATAATTGTAACTATAAACGTGCCTCATTTTGTTTAAGTACCCAAACCCTGGATGAAAAATTTATAGCTTTATCAATTCTCTAAAGCCATGGCCGACGCAGCAAATCCACCAAACCCAGTCTCCAAACCCGTCACCACTCCCCCATCCATCGCAAACCCAATATCCGCTCCCCCGTCCAATGCTAAAGCTGCAACAGGCAGTACATTTTTTTTCCTTTTCGATTTGAATGTTTTCAAATCTCAATATAATTTGTGTTGTTTGTTTTGTTTAGCTGCCGCATTCTCCGAGGACGCCAAAGTTGCCGCCCAAAAGGTTTCACGATTTGAAAACTTTTTTTTCCCTTTTTTGAACAACTTCACGATTTGAAAGCTTAAATTTGAAAAACTTGTGTTGTGTGTTTTTTTAGCCGCCGCACTCTCTGAGGAAGCCGGTCTAGATAATGATGATTGTCAAATTAATGATTTTTTAAAAAAATTATGAATGTTTTTGAGTTTATTTTACACTATAAAATATATTTTAATAAAATATTTTTATATCCTATAAAAATTACTATTTAATTAATTATTAAATATTTAGCAGCATGAAAATATTTTTTTTAATACTTTTTGAATTGATAATATATCTATTTATAATTGTTTTTTTTTTAATTATGAAAGCCTGTAAATGCAGGTAAAAGACCTAGTTTATCTTTATATTAGAAATAGGTATTAGATTTCCTTATTTTCAAATTATTACATGTAGGGCATATCAGTACGAGAGAGTCTTTTCCACACTTAAATCAAAAGATTTTCTGTATAACTCTTATTATACTGTATTATATTTATGGAGGAAAAAAGATGGGTACGTAAATATTTCCATATATATCAAGAGTTTTTTACGTTCTAAGTCACATTCTGTGTTTTTATTACACTTAAAGTCACTTTGTGCTCCTAGCACACTTTATTTAAAAGATTCCATTGTATTCTAACTAAAACATAACGAGACTAAAAACAGGGACCCACTTATCTTTTATCTTCTACTCTTTTCTATTTTTTCTCAGATATGGTTCTGCATTTTTTTCTCAGATTTGGTTCTGCACTTTTTTCTCAGTAGTCTCCAGGTGAAGCTCTATTCTGTTTCATGTGAGTGTGACAAACCATTTTAAACGCCAAGACGAACTCGATGATGGAAAACCATTAATGGGAAATATAAAAAGAGTTAGCTTTTTCGTGTTCAAAAGCTTGGAATTGGGTCTTAAATTACATTTCAGGCGAATCACCTCTGCGTGGAAGTATCACCTCTGCTCCGCCGCGCTCAGATCCACCGTCGAAGAATCAGCAACGGCGAATCGTCCGACCGAGCCATTAAATCTGTGTCATTCAAATAATAAACAGATTATATGTTTTAGCTTGAAATTGGGGCCTGATATGTTAAATCTATAAGTCTGAAACATGAAAAACAAGAAAAACAGGAAAAAAATGGATGAAAGCTGTGAAAAAATAAAAAAAACGGCGGCTCTGAAATTGTTCTCGTTGCCCTAAAAAATTAAGGAAGAAGATGAAATAATTACAATTATACCATTAGTGAATAAAATGCACAAAAAATCTCAAACAAACACTGAAAATTAAAGCCCTATTAATCGTAAAAAAATCATGTACATAAAACCATATATCCATAAATAACTAGTCATTATGTATCGCTAGACATTAACAATTTAATTAATTGAAAACCATGTACACAAAATTTGACTATCCACACGTACACCTATTAATTTGTACATGTACATAGCATTCGACAATCATGACATCTCATTAAGATAATATATAATCTCAAAGCACAAAGAAGACAACATAACGAAAACTTGAAAAATACAAAAAATGAAACATTTGTATTTACAGATATAAAGGAAACAATTCAGTGCTATATATACATATATATAGCAATTTGTAAGTTTTAACATATGTAGGTATCCGAATGTACACACAAGTCTCGTTGTCCATATGTACAAGTACAACAACTCACATGCACACACAAGTCTCGTTGTCCATATGTACAAGTATTACAATTCACATGCACACCGGTTTATGTTAATATGTTATACATATATGTATGTATTACCTTTGTTTACTCTATATATTTACTCTATATAAATATGTTTTTGGTTTACATAGATGTATGTGTTACCTGTGGTTAAAAATTGTATACACGGAAATGCCAAATTGCATTATTAAAAGTACTGGGCTAAATATGTGAATTAACTTGATTAGATTGAAAGTCCAAGGCATATTGTGGAAGAAACAAGTATATAGAGGACTAAAAGTGCAAAAGGACAATACTCTTCCATTGATGTTGTTCGATCAAATCTTCTTGCCGGATCTCGTTGACAACGACGGCGAGCCGGCTATGGCAGAAGAGGGACACGACGGTGAGGCTTGATTCCCACGACGCGAAGGCTGAGAACACAACCCGGAGATGGAGGGTCATGGGCTTGAGATGTGGACAATCCGATGTTGACGAAACGCGACGACCACCAGTGTACGAGACTTCACATTGAGAGCATTCTTGGACGGAGGATTTGAGCACGGAGAGGAGGAGACGGATTGAAGCTCTCCGTTTCTTGACCCACCAATTCCAGACAACAGAAGAATCAATTTTTTCGCCTTTGCTTTCATCACCTAAGGTTCCGAAATTCACCCAGGACTCAAATTCGTTAAAGCTCGAGTTTTCATCGACAATCAGTTAATGTTTTTCTAGGGATTTCCCCTGTAAATAATTGAATACAAGATTTCTGGAATAGAATTTTTGATGAAGCAGATTTGATTTTACAGAAAAAAATAGTCAACTTGAAAGGAAGAAGAGGAAGAAATAAATTATATGAGACCCATTTGTTTTGGTTAGCGTAGTGAATACCAAATGTTACTTTTATTTAGTTAGTATATGAGTAAAAAGTAGATTTAGTTAGAAAAAAGTGTCTGAAGAGTGATAAGTGACCTATTGTGTAATTGTAAACTATAAAAGTGACTCTGAATGTAATTATTTCATATATCAAAAACATGCTATTTTGGTATTTCTTAGACTTTTTTCCAAAGGTGAGGTTTCAAGCGACCATCATATTTTCGACACATGTTATTATTTTCTCTTTATTTTTTATTATTTTAATATTATTTAATACTTTTCAAAAGAAAAAATAAATAAAAGAAAATAGTTGTTCCACACCATTACCATAACTACAACTAGAAGAGAATCTTTTTAAGGAGAAAGCAGAGAGAGAAGAAAGGAGTGTGTGTTGTTTATTGTTTCTCTTATTACACACAAATAGATGAAACTAGGAAAGCTATTACTTCTTTTGTAACACCCATAAACAGATCCTTCCTTTCGCAGAGAATCAAGTATGATCATCTTCTTCTACTTCTTGAAGCTCCTCCATTAATGCTTATAAAGTCTCTCCTGTATCTCTCTATTTATACAAAACCGTGCGTAGTTAAAAAAAAACCGTGCTTCTCAGTTTCTACTTCTAATAATCTTGGTGATTAGGTTTTTTATTTATCAACCTTATTGTCTTGATTTTTTCTATTCTTTTTGCTTTGTAGTCTTGGACTAGTCTGCTGGATCTGCTCTCATTTTGTTGGATTTGATGTTTTGTTTCTGCTAAATCTCATTTCAACTAACCCCCAACAAACAAAAATAAAATTAAAGGGTTGCATCTTTCATTCGTTTTTAAGCACAAACTTATAGATCAGCTATATAAGTTTGTACTTTATATTTATTTTGCTTTTTGGGTAGTTAATCATCTTCATCTCTCGTTGACTTCATCAGTCTCCTCCCACCAAAAAATATATCAAAAATCAAATCCCAGGAAAAAACTTATTTCTATCACGCACCTTTTTTCTTAATAAAAGGGTTTGCTTATGTGTATGACTAGTTTTGTTATTGAAGTGGTTGCACCACTGATCTCATGTTTTCTGCAATAAACCCATAAAAAGATTGTATAAATATGTTTTTTCTGTGAAAGGGATTACTAAACAAAGAGAAGGAGATGGTGAGGGGAAAAACTCAGATGAAGCGAATAGAGAATGCAACAAGCAGACAAGTCACTTTCTCTAAACGAAGGAATGGTTTGTTGAAGAAAGCCTTTGAGCTCTCAGTGCTTTGTGATGCTGAAGTTTCTCTGATCATCTTCTCTCCTAAGGGAAAACTTTATGAGTTCGCCAGCTCCAAGTATGCTATCTTTTTTTTTTTTTTTGTATAAAAAATATCATCTACATAGAACGAGTGAGTGAGAAAGAGATGAAGTTTCATTTATATCCCTTGGGTTATATATGAATCTGTTGGTCGTTTGTGGAATCACATCTCCCTTTCACTTTTGCTTAGAGGGAGGTTAAATGAGTTTCTTGGTTTCTACAATTTTAGGGCTATTACTAAAGTAAACCAAGTACATCATCTCGTTTAATCCTCTGAGATTTGGCTCTTTCATATATAGTTTCTGAATTATGATTATGATAAAAGTTAAAATGCCAAAGAACTCTCTGACAAGTACTTTACACTTGTTATATATATATATTTGATCATTTAAGATCTTATTAGAGATCATGATCATGGACAATATACGAGTCCTTGAGTTTTATCTTAAACTCTTTGATGGGTTTCATTAAAAAATCATATATATGTTGCAATTAGCATTCTTATAGTTTTAGATGATACAATCTAGTTAATGTTATTGCTTTTTAGATCAGTCATACATTGCTAAGTGATAGTTAGGGATAGTTAGGAACTTGTTTTTTCAAATGTTGATTGATAAACCAGGCATCCTTCATTTCATCCTCATTCCTTATGTAGTGCAGTTAGATTACATGATTTTGTCCTACTGTTTTTGTACCTGATTTTTTCTTTTTGCATTGATATAAAGCCAGAATCTAAATGTAGAATGTTTTAAGAAAGAGCAAGAGGTTATCTTGTCGTGTTAGGTGGAAGGGAAACCAAACTTACTTTTGATGAATCATTACTCCTGTAAATAGAAAAAGCCAGCTTTTGATCAGATGTCTCAGAAGATTTGTCCATTTGGGAAAGTAATTCTTTCTCTCAACCAATCTAATTAAAGTAAAGAGAATCATTTTGGAAAAAATCAAATAATACGCGACTTACTACGTGTCTTACCAAAGTATGTCCTTATGACTTGTGATTACATCAACTAAGATAGATTTTTATGTTCTTATATTGTTTTTTTCAGTTCGAGGAAATAGTTTCTTACAATGTCTTAACTTAATCTTCTATGAGTTATTTTCAATGCTTTTTAACAGTATGCAAGATACCGTAGATCGTTATCTGAGGCACACCAAGGATCGAGTCAGCAGCAAACCGGTTTCTGAAGAAAATATGCAGGTTAATTATGATCTTGCATACCCATTTCTTATAACAACTTTAGTACAAAATTAAAATGGCTTAAGAGAAAACAATCATTGCCTTTAATATCAATGTCACATATTAGCATCTCAATTTCATTATTTTCAAGCCACATATTGAAAATAATGACATGCAATAACCTTTTGTGATATAACCATCAGCATTTCAAACATGAAGCAGCAAACATGATGAAGAAAATTGAACAACTTGAAGCTTCCAAACGGTTTGTAATCCAATACAGTCACATTATACACTTGTATTACCGTGTATATATATATATATATATATATATATATATCATGTAGTAAGAGTTTAATCGTATTCAGTAAGTGTTTCTTCTTACTTTAATTAGTAAACTCTTGGGAGAAGGCATAGGATCATGCTCGATTGAGGAGCTGCAGCAAATTGAGCAACAACTCGAGAAAAGTGTCAAATGTGTTCGAGCAAGAAAGGTATATATATGTGTGTGTGTATTTTATATACCACCCCCACTGATTGTTCTTATATAGGCAATCATAACTCCAACTTAGTTACTCATCTCTTTCAGACTCAAGTGTTTAAGGAACAAATTGAGCAGCTAAAGCAGAAGGTAAAGATCCTAGTGGTGTAATTATCCAACTGAATAATCTTGTAGTGCTTTCTTTTTACAACTGGAATAAAAATTTGCAGGAGAAAGCTCTAGCTGCAGAAAATGAGAAGCTCGCTGAAAAGGTACAATATATTCTATAAACGAAAATCTCAGATGGTTCTCAAGTTAGCGTGCACTTACATATCGTTTTATTTTGTTCGTTTGTGGTAGTAAAAATCTGATACTTTTTTTTGGGTTAGTCGGTTAGGAGACTCCTTTTAGTAATTTTTCTTGGTTAGCTTTCAGTCACTACACTAGCATGATGGCCCTAAGATTGTCTATGTGCTTGTCCTATCTTCTTGCATCTATTAATTTTGTATGCATAATAATTAATAATTACTTTATTATTGCAGTGGGGATCTCATGAAATCGAAGTTTGGTCGAATAAGACCCAAGAAAGTGGACGAGGTGACGAGGAGAGTAGCCCAAGTTCTGAAGTAGAGACACAATTGTTCATTGGGTTACCTTGTTCTTCAAGAAAGTGAAGCAACTACTATTCTAAAAACAACAAAAACAAAACAAAGCAGAAACAAAGCTTATATGTAAAAACCGGTTAGCAGTGAGTGTGACAAGTAACAAAACTCTAAAGCTGCTTTCTCTTGTTGTCTTTTTTTCTCTCTCTCTCTCACTCTCTTCTTCAAAACTGAACTGCATGTGGTATGTATATCTTTGTTCTTAAAACACCTGCCTTCTCTAGAATCTAATTATGTTTATCGTTTACCTCTAAGGTTTGTTATTTTGTACATCAACTAGGCTTTTTCCCTCCAAATCACGAACACCTACCTATACAGTATATAGCTTACTGGTTAAAGTTATAGTAACAAACACAATATAAGAAAGTATATTAACCAGTTTGACTAACAAAAAAAAGAGAGTATATTAACCAATATGTACTCGATGAAAATATTCTTATTCATTAGGGTTTTTAGCGCAGTCAGAGAAAGAGAGCAAGAGAGAGGAAAAAAACTCCATAGCCATCGATCTCCCTCTGTGGTTGGTCGTGCTTCTCACCACCGCTATGTGAGGGAGGATCGGTGTTCTGATCTTTTGTCTCCAGCGATGCGTTTCTTTTTTGGTGGTCGTCTGGTTCTGTCTTTGGAAAGCGATGGCTTCTTAGCATCGATTTTGTCGGTTTTGTGTCTTTGGGAGGGGATGGCTTCTTTAGCATATTTATCGCCGGCTTTGTGTTTTCGGGAAGGGATGGTTTCTCTAGCATCTCGATCGCCGGCTTTTTCTCAGGATGATTACGAACGGGTGTACCAAGTGGTTGTTCGTTTTGTCGGTGTTTTTACTTTTCAATTATTGTGTCTTTCTGTGATAATGGTTAGCAAAGTGTACTCTGTTGTGTTGTAATGCACCATTAGGGTTAATTGAGAGTTCTTTCTTTTTTGGAGAGTGGTGGGCATCATAGTAAGGAAGATTATGCTGTGAGAGGCAAAGAACCAAAGGATGAAGTTCAAATCTACACTTGGAAAGATGCCAATCTTCGCGAGTTAACTGATTTGGTATGTGTATTATTTACACAATGTATCTGCATATCTGTCTCTTGTTGACTCTTAACAAGAGCAGAAAGTAAAGAAAAAACACAGTGATTGGTTTCAGGTCAAAGAAGTCTCTGTAGCAGCTCGGAGAAGAGATGCAAGATTATCTTTTGCGTTTGTTTATCCAGACAAGAATGGCCGCTTCATTGTCAGACAGGTAAAGTTATCTTCGTTCGCTTAACATTCTTGATAAAAGATATGATATAAACCATAAACCACCATTGATCCGTTCCAGATTTTTTTCTGTGTCTTGTATGCCAATTTCTTAGAGACTCATAGGTGATTTAGAGTCTTTATATTGAACATGTCTTTTGTTATACTTTATGAAGCATGCTCAGAAGATCATATAGTAGCATCGACTAGTCATCTTCCCATGCTTATGATTTAAGAGTTGTTAGAACAGAACATTATATATAAGAATGCATTAGTTTGATTTTTGGAAGGGGTGCTATCAGATTCAGTTGTTATCGTTTTAACTTGTTCTTTGTGATGTTTGCTGATTGATAAAAAGGTTGGTCAGACGATGTCTTATCCGAACCGAAAACAACCAGACGACAGTAAGACACTCGCTGACCTTCATTTCGAGGTACACACATGAGATATTGCTAACCTTTTGCAAGAAACTAGTTTGCGCTAGTAGAATAGATATAACTGCAATTAATCATGCTTTTGCAGATTGGAGATTATCTGGATGTAGCAATTTACTAGGAGGAGGTTTCTGTTCCTCGTCAAGTGAAGATTTAGGTGTATGTGTAGACAAAGGAAAAACAACATTCATGGTTGTTCCTGTTTCAGAACTTCGTTCAGACAACATTTTATGTCTAATGTGGTGTAATGATTTTACTCAAAAGTTTAAACGAGATTTGACCAATTCAAATGATGTTTTGTTTGAATGGGTAACCAAATGTTGGGTTACATTAAGTAGAAGAGACTATATAATATAAGTGTGGCAAGTGGCGTGATGAAATCAAGTGCTTGTCCTTGGGATTGCATGTAGATGGAGTCCTCCTTCAATATGAAGCGTAAGCATTCTCTTGTAACGCACGTTACTCCTCTCATCATCAGCCAGTTTGAAGCGAAAGAAGTGAAGAAGTACCATTGCTACTATCTTCATTTGCCTGTAGGCGAAATCCTTGCCGAGACAGATTCTTGGACCACCCTACGTACACAGTCAACGAAAAGAAAACATGTTAGAAGATACTCTTTTACTAAATATATAGCTCGTCCGTGAGAGTGTACAAACATGAAAGCTTATGAATTTGAAGGGTGATTCTTGTTGGAACACGCCATCCTTAAGCCACCTCTCTGGCTTGAATTCCTCAGCATCTTGTCCCCAAACATAAGTCATCCTTCCCATTGCATAGGCCATGTAGTAGATATTATCCCCTTTCTTCACTCTATGTCCATCTGCCAGAATGTCATCATTTTCTGCACACCTCATGTTCTTTGAAAGGCACCAATAAAAGTTTAAGAAAATGTTAAAACCCTCATTGGTTTGGTTCCTTTAGCTCTTATAACATGTTCAATCACGGAAGAATTTATAGAGGAATGGTCATTTTACCAAAGGCACAACAGGGTAAAGCCTCAAGGTCTCAGACAAGGTTGCATGGAGATAGTGCATCTGATTAAGAGCCTCTTCACTTATACTTTGAGCAAAACCATTGACATCTGTTGTCTTCTCGTGACTTGATGTCACGTCTCTGATTTCTTGTACGATTCTCTCCTGGACAAGTGGGTTTTTGCAGAGCATGTATAGAAACCAAGAGAGAGATGCAGCGGCTGTATCCTTCCCAGCAACCATAAAGTTCAAGATTATATCCCTCAGGTACTTATCATTCATCTTCACCGGATCTTTCTCACACTCCACTAGATATCTTGATAGTATATCCTCTCTAACAGCCTAAGGACAAGTGGTAAGAATCCAATAAAAATGTCATATATTTAAGTGAATGGGTGCGCCATTTTTTTATATGAATCACTGCAATTGTTTACATGAACAATGAAAACCTTGTAGTTACTGATAACTGTAATATTTGGTTACTAACCATATTAATGATTGCAATCTTTGGTGGTTAACCATTGCAACTTTTTATTAACCACTGTGATTGTTAGTGTTAACAATTGCAATTTTTGTTAACAATTGCAACTTTTCTCTAACCAATATAACTCTATGGAAATGTAAGCACTGGTAAATGGATATAGAAAAAATAAGAAACTAATAGTTAATTTAAAGAGAGATAGAAAAATATTTATCGTTTAAAGATTATCAAAGGTCTTCAAAGAAACACATATAAATACTAAGACTCCTTTTGTTTCTTTTGTATTTTAGCTTAGAATAAAATTGAAACTTTGGTCAAAATACTCATTATCCAAATATATAATTCACAACTATTCGGTTACAACCAAAATAACCAACAGAAAAGAAAGTGTAAAACTTTAAAAGAGAACTCACAGTGTCGTGTTCATTGGCACGCTCTTCTTTTTTAGTGGTAATGAGTCCGTAGACAAACTTGTCTATAGTATCAATACACTTCTTGAGTCTAGATTGTGATCCGATGTTGAGAAACCGTTTCAGCTTCCAGAGAGGATCGATGTATCTATAACTAGACGCAATGTTACCTTCATCAAAAGCTTCCATGAACTCATCTCCTTCTTTGCTAAACTTATCCAAACAATTTAACTCCACACCAAACCCAACTTTGAAAATAGACTCCAGTGCATATCTCATCAGCATATCCTAATATATAAGTATAAAAAAATACCCTTTTGAGTTTCCTTAAATAAAATATTGCAAGTTTTCCATAGTTAGACTTACCTGAGCATCAAAAGACTTTCCAGAGAGAGCAAACTCAGATATAAACCCAACAAGTTTACATGCGTTTCTCCTAAAAACAGAGCAGCTAAAATCTCTCAAAACTCTGGTAGAGAACTCAAAGCTCGCAAGCTTCCTCTGCTGTTTCCATTTCTCACCATCTACAGTGAAGATACCATGTCCCAAAAGATCACCAAGATTCTCACGGCTGTTGTCTCCTTTGCTGTAGTTGTCGAATCTCGTCTTGAGAACATGCTCCACGTTCCGAGGATCAGCAGTGAATATATCGCTCTGTCCTGGACTCAAGAACCTGAAAGTGGGCTTCTTCCTCGCGATCTCTGTCTGGTAATCGTATAACTTGTCGTTGTGGAAGAAAAGGTCGAAGATCGTCGCGTGTACTGGAGAGTACTGCTTGTCGTTTATGGATTTTCCGGTGAAGATTCTGATCGTTAGATAGACTGACAATGACAGTACGATGAAGATCGTGGCTGCTAATGCGATGGATATGGTCGCCATTATCTCCTCCATAGCTTTCTTGCTTTCTGCTTCTTCTCGCGGACTGACTTTTCGTTCTTGGCTTCTTATTTCAATATTTTCTCTAAGTCAACGTCAAGAGTTACATTATTATTTCCAAATACAAAACAAAAAGGAATCAACGTCATGAGGTTAACAGATACCCCCGCCACGACGAAGATGAATCACGATCTGATAGAGAGTTAACAGATACCCCCGCCAAAGTAAGGCCCATAATGGAAAAATAGAGAGTTAAAGATTTACCGTATGATTCTGATCATGATTAGGCTTGGAGATACTAGTTCAAAAAAAAGAAGAAGAAAATTAGGCTTGGGGTACGTTATAACTCCCAAAATCCGAATAATATGAGTAATAATTCATGTACTTAGCCAATTTCCAAATAAACCAATTTGAATAGACCGACCCAAAGAAAAACATAATCGAAACCAACATCAGTGATTTTATACATAACCGCGGAACGCAGCGGTATCGTCAAAAATTAATCCTTTAACGACATCAACACACAGCATAGGTGAAGCACGGTTAACTGATTTTCCAGTCGCTGCGGCAACAAACGGAGAATAAACCGGTCGTGGAAAATATCAGCGGTATCTGCTTCTCATTAATTGTGTCTCTGGAAGTCCATCAGCGATTTGCTCTGGTTTTTTACACTGTTAATTTTGTCTTTTATATACTTTTACAGCCAATCCAAATACGTAAAGCTACTCCTATGATTTTATTATATGAAATTTGACTAAATTACTAAGTTGATAATTAAATAACCCTCAGAATAGAGACCAACCACATTCCTCTAACACTATGCAGCAAAGACAAGTACCTCATGCGCTCTATTCACATCATCAACCAAATTTCCTACAAGAACTTTTTGCGTCAACAATAGCAAAGTAGAAGTATACCCCACCTAGGATTTGTTTGTGATTGAACTATATACATTTGATATCATGCGTTTTCACAGGAACCTAAGTTTCGACATGAGTTGGAATACTTTCATTTGTTTGAAGTTGCCAAAGGAGGAGGATAGTTGGGACTAATAATAATGTTTATATATGGTTTGCTTTCTTTCTACATTATGATACTCTTGCGTTGCTTCCTCGACAGTTAATCTGACCTCGAGAGCTATTCTGACATTGGCCAATCTGCGATTGGTGTTATCGGGCGTTTTTTTGTCTCTGTAAGAGACTAATATTTTTCAAAAATTACAAATCTACCTTTTTTTATTGGAGCAACACAAATCTACCTTTATAGTAAAGGTTATAAAAGTTAAAAAGCATACAAGAGAAATATAAGACTACTTACAATGATTGTTTTATCAACTGTTGATAAATTTTAACAACAGTTGATAAGCTTGCAATGATTTGTTGAAAAACAAAAAAATCTGATGTGGCAAAATCAGTGTTGAAACTTATCAACACCGTTGTAAAATAAAAATGGGTCCATTTTCAATGACGTGTCAAATATTGATTGGACCAAATTATTAGGTTTCTCTCTCATATTTTAATTCCAAGGAAAGTAAATAGATGAAGACATGTGTAAGAAACTGATTGAATGCTCATATTTTTTATAGTTTTTTTCTTCATCTCAATAATTTAACATCAATTATTTTATAATATTGAAATTATATAAATATAAATTTTATATCAAAATTCATCATTTTTCATACTCTATAAATAGAGACTTGTTTCATTTCATTTGGACACAGAAAAAAACTCATCTTTTTACTATATTTTTGTTATTATCTCTTATTAAATCTTTGTTTCATCATTAATAATTAAGTTATGTGTCCAAATGCTCATATT
Organism: Hirschfeldia incana; assembly: GCA_026261945.1. Taxonomy (NCBI): domain Eukaryota; kingdom Viridiplantae; phylum Streptophyta; class Magnoliopsida; order Brassicales; family Brassicaceae; genus Hirschfeldia; species Hirschfeldia incana. Next base: position 766,881 of record JABCMI010000040.1, on the reverse strand, counting down.
TTTTATAGTTTTTTTCTTCATCTCAATAATTTAACATCAATTATTTTATAATATTGAAATTATATAAATATAAATTTTATATCAAAATTCATCATTTTTCATACTCTATAAATAGAGACTTGTTTCATTTCATTTGGACACAGAAAAAAACTCATCTTTTTACTATATTTTTGTTATTATCTCTTATTAAATCTTTGTTTCATCATTAATAATTAAGTTATGTGTGTTTTAAGTTAAGTTTAAGTTTTTAAGTTAAGTTTATTGTAATAATTAAGTTATGTGTGTTTTATTAATTTTGTTGTGTGCTTTTGTTTAATGTATTGTATTTTCAGTTTTTTGTCATTGAATGTGATTTAATAATAATTATCGTGTTTTTTCGTTATTGTGTATTAATTAATCACTCATAATCTTAAAAAAAAATATATAAAATAAAACAAAGATAGAAATGTTTTATAAATTTGTTTAGTTTTTAGTTATTTAATTTAATTTGAAATTCTATTTTTATTAATAACATGTTATCAGAAAAGAACATATAAAATAGACTAAAAGTATAAATAAAATTAGTGGGGTAGGCTGTTGTAATTTTTTAACAACAAAACCATTGTAGAGAATAAAAATTAAGTGGGTGTTGAATTATGATGTGGAAGAAAGAGAAAATGATGTGTAAGAGAGAGAAGATGATGTGAAGTAAAAATAGGGTGTTGTAAACATGCAACCAATGTACATAGTCTAAGACAAATATGATTTGTCTTTTGGCTTTTCACTAACTAAATGTATGGATATACCTAAATATCTTTGTTTGTGTACGAAATTTAGAGTTTATGTCACTCAAGGTCACTTTATAGACTTTTATTACACGTGAGATCATTTCTTGCTACTGGGGTACTTTTCCATGGTTGAAGACGCTCATGACCCTGAAAAAGATAACTAAGTGAGGGGTTGGAGGTAATTTACATGGCAACTAATTATTTGGGTCTGGTTAGTGATTTCAAAATTTGAAATTGGGCTTTGGTTTTTGCTTTAATTCAAATCTCAGATTTAATTTTATTGTTTAACCTTTTCACTTTTACTTGTGTTTTTTATTTTTCTCGTTTCACCTTTCTTCTAAAAAACGGTTGAGGCGGAGCGAGGCAGTTCGACTGACGGGGAGAAATTCCGATGACGATGTCTTCCAGGGCGAAGCGGATTCTGAAGGGGAAGGAGAAAGGTACATGTTTAATTGAACGATTTTTCTTGTATTTGTGGTGACGTCTAGGGTTTCATAACAATTTTGGGGTTTCCGTTCGTGGGGGGGGGGGAGAAAAGTGGATTTCTTTATGTTGATTGTTGAACGTGGTGTGTCTACCTTTGGTAATGTTTGAGGATTAGGGTTTTAATTTGTTTTGGATTTTGTTTTCATATTTTCTCGTTTTTTTGTTGCAGAGACGGAGCAGAACGAGGACTGGGAGAAAACCAAAGATTAGTGAGTTTTTTTTTTGCCAATTGGCTTGGATTTAGGGCTTTTTCTTCTGTTGGCTACAATCTTCCTAATCGATTGATGTGTTGCAGAGAAGGCTCCGACCCGAGGAATTGTGGAATAAAAGTCTTCCCACGCGACGGGCCAGTTCGAGCAGCCTGCTTAATCGTTACTCACCGTTGAAGGTAGTCAAGAGATGGAGAGGGTCTTGGGTTCATGCTTTGGTAAACTTTTCAGGTTACCCGTGAAAAGGTGTACCTTATCGGCATGAATTTTTTATGAGGCATGTGGTAGCTAAGAAGAAGTTTGAATTGTGGCATGTGTTTGGTGGAGAACTACTGAGAGTATGTACATGTGTACCAGTGAATACATGTTTAGAACATGGAGTGTGTATATGTGTACAAACAAGTATATGTACAAGCAAGTATATGTACAAATTGGAATGTATAAATATGTGGTGTGTTTTTGATATCTACGTATTGTTGTTGTTGTAAGATGAATCTTTTGGCATGGTATTTTAGCAGGATGACTGTCAACGTTTAAGTAAAACACTTTCCATTGAAACTGTATTTTTGTAAGCATACATACACGCTTTGGTTTCTTAGGTTTTTAAAAACATGCCGATATAATTTTACATGTCAAAGAAAAACGAAATCATGTTGATATAATTTGTAGCGTACATATACACTGAACATTATATATGACTTTTTAAACAACTTTTGATTTTTGGTCTTCATTGTAAAATTTATTTGGGTCTCTTTTGCTTAGTTCAATATCAAATTGTAAAAGTGCCCGTTGGGCTTTACTTAATGATATTTCTGCCGACAAAAAATTATGTAATTTTGCTTGATGAACGAACTAGACCTTTGTGAAGAAAATATTCACTTGTACACCAGAGAACAATATCCACGTGTACGTCAAAATACAATATCCACCTTTACATGATATCCATATATGTACAAGAAACCAATTTACATAAAAATTTCAAGAGAAAGCAATTATAGAGACAAGGCAGCCTCAGCGTGTTAGGCTTCTTCCGCTGTGAATTTCAGACTTTTGACTTTCTTTTTCAATTGCTCGTTTAAAACCAAAACATACATGTTTATGTGTACATATGCAGATTATTAAAGAGATGTACACATAAATACAATATCCACATGGACATGATATGCATAAAGTCACCCAGAAAAGCATCTTCCTTTACACGACCCATAATGTAACTTGTGTTTCTTTTTGAATCTGTATGTAAATTGATTCTTGGGTTTTGAAATCAAAGGTGTTACTAACTGATTCATGTACTCAACATAATCCTTCTTCTTCCTCGTCTTATTGTTGTCTTTCAACCACCATAATTTCGTTGTGGCTTCCAGACATTAATCGGATGCGTTTCTGAGTTTAGATTTGTAGAAAAGAAGTTGGAAATCGAATGCAGAAGTCGAAGGGTGGTTGAGTAATTGAGAGGAACTTGAATCTATTTGCATGGGTTAGATTGCACAAAATTAAAGTTAGAATACTAACCAAACAAAGTTAAACTTCAAAACCAAAGATTTATTAGATTTTTCTGAGAAAAAAAAAGAAAGAAGAAGAAGATGACGAAAAAGATGATGAATAATGTGAGAAATAAATCAAAATAGTATAAATAATTTGGACCGTTTAAGATGAAAGCATAGCAATTGATCTAATGGTTCATATTAGGTAGATAGATGTCAAGTCAAGATCTGGCTGAAATAATTTGGGCCGTCGGATTATAAAACAGATCATTGGTTGTAATTAAAGTCCGCCTATTATTTGTTTTAGTTATGTTGTGATTGAACTAAATTAGTTAGGTTTTGTAGTAATTGTTTAGAGAAAGTGTGTTGGTAGAACAACGTGACTTAAAGTGTAAATAATAAAGATGAAATGTGACCTGCATTGTAATTCTTTCCGAAATTTATATATATATATATATATATATATATATATATATATATATGTTGATGAATTGGCTGATTTTCCACTTTTGATTTGAAGAAGAGTATGTTGTATATAGAATTACTTTTTTAGAAGTTTTTCTGTTCTACGGTTCAATTTCTTAATCATGATCAAATAAAGATGACGTGAAAAGAACCAAGCTCTAGATCGATATGGTGGAAAGGAGCCGTTTGGTCAAAATAAGCTTCCTATGTTTCATAATGTTATTATATAAAGCATAGTTTTCAAAATTACTAATTAACACGATCGTGACATATGTCAGTTATATATTTTAGATTGCGACATGTATACAATATATTTAATATTTATATAATAAGATTGATTTTCCTATTTCTCTATCTTATTATATAAAGCTAAAGATAATTTTCCTATTTCCCTACTCAATCTTATTAAAATAATTATTTTCGTAATTATCCTTTTACATTGATTTTCTTATTTTCCTATCTTATTATATAAAGAAAAAATAATATTCTTAAAATTTTTCGCATAGATTTTTTTAAAATAGTAACTTTCGTTTTATACAAATCCTATATACTAAATTAAATTTATACAATATTTAACACTAATTTTGCTATTTTCTTACTCTCATAATAAAAAAAAATAATCTTATTAAAAAAACGTAATTATCCTTTTAAACATTCTTAAACATTTCTTTAATAGTATTTTTCTTTCTATATCCAAAACAAAGAAAATTGTAAACTCTATATGAAAATCTTATTATATAAAGCTTGGTTCTTCAAAGTTGTTAATTAACATGATCATAACACATGGTAGTTATATATTTTTAATTTATATATGTGTTAAACTATATCATAATTTAAAACAAAAATTCTAAGATAGTAAAAACGATTTTTAAAAGAAATAATTGTAAATATTGTTTAATAGTAATTTTCCATTTTTAAAATCTTAGAAATAAATTATTAATGATTATTTGATAGTAATTTTCTTTTTAATATTGTGACATGTGTTAGAATATCTTATTATATAAAGCTTAGTTTTCAAAGTTACTAATTAACATGATCGCGACACATGACAAATTATCATTTAAGATTGCGACATGTGTCAAAAAAATTGTCCCAAAAAACATATTTAAAACATATTTTCCTCTTTAAAATATATATACTCTCATAATGCTATTTTTTCTTTATTAAAATCCTAATTAAAAAGGTTAAAACAAAATAAAAATTGACATAATAAAACAATTTTTGAAAAGGGAAATAGTTATTTTAACTTTAACAAAACCTATACCAAAACCGAGTTGTACAAATAATTTATCCAATACTAATTTTTCCTTTCCTAAAATCATGAAGAAAATATAACTATAAAGAAATAAAAATATTAAATTGTAATTGCATAATAAAACGATTTTTTAAAAATAATAGTCATTTTAATCTTAACAAAACCTATTCGATTGGAATTGTCCTTTTTAAAATATAAACCTAATTATTCTTTTTACACCTCATATATTTTTTTCTTTTTAAATGTTAAATTTTAAGTTATTATTAAAATAAAACGATTTTTAAAAATAAAAATGTCAAAAAGAAAAAAAAATGATTACAATAAAAGGATTTTTAATATTTTTTATTAAAATACAAATATTTTAATAAAAATCATAGTAATTTTAATTTTAACAAAATCTATTCCAAAACCAAATTGTAATTATCCCTTTTAAAGTATAAACGTAAAAAAAATAGAAAAGACTATTTTATGCTAATTTTCCTTAATAAAATCTTTTTAAACTTATTATTAAAATTAAGCATTTAAAAAAAAATATGTCAAAATGAAAAAAAAAATCTTATTATAATAAAACGACTTTTCAAAAATGTCATAGTAATTTTAACTTTAACAAAAAACTATTCCAAAAACGAATTGTAATTATCCTTTTTTAAAATATAAACCTAAAAAATGGAAAATACTATTTTATATTATTTTTTAATTTGTTTAAGTTTAAGGAAAATCAATTTTCAAATCTGAGAAACGTAAAAACTATTTTTTTTCCTAATTTTCCATTATTCAAATCATAATTAAAAAGGTCATAAACCAAAACAAAATTGACATAATAAAACAATTTTTTAAAAGGTAAATAGTTATTTTAATTTTAACAAAACCTATACCAAAACCGAGTTGTACAAATAATTTATTCAATACTAATTTTTCCTTTCCTAAAATAATGAAGAAAATATAACTATAAAGAAATAAAAATATTAAATTGTAATTGTATAATAAAATAATTTTTTTTTAAAATAATAGTCATTTTAATCTTAACAAAACTTATTCGATTGGAATTGTCCTTTTTAAAATATAAACCTAATTATTCTTTTTACACCTGATTTTCTTTTTTCTTTTTAAATGTTAAATTTTAAAATTTGAAAATATTTTTTTCCCTAAAATCATAAATAAAAGAGATTATAATTTTTTTTCTTTTTAATCTTTACCAAATAAGACTTTTTTTAAAGGAAAAAAATCCTGACCAAAGAGAATTGTAGAATTTTACTTAATAATAATTTTACATTGAAAAATTAATGATAAATGTGATACTAAAGACTTTTAATTAACCCAAAAATTGGTAAAAATATTACTGATATTGAAAAAGCCTAATCTTGAAAATGAGAACTTTTAAAAATATTTAATATTAACTGGAAATAATTATTTGATAGTAATTATATTTTTCTTAATCCTAGACAAAATAGAATTGTAAAATATTATGTAATACTGACTTCTTTTTAAAAAGTCTTAAAAACTGTAAAGGAATATCTGATAGTTGTTTTCCTTTTTAAAAAATCTTAATGAAGAGATATTTGAATCATATTTTAAAGTCATAACCAAATGAAAATTGTAAAAAAATTATTTGATAATATTTGATGATGAACATGATACTAAAAATTATACAGCTAATGAAAGAAGTGTAAAATTAGTATTGATACAAATTGTAAAAATAGTAATTTTAAAATTATTTATTAGTAGCTAGAAATAATTATTTGATAGCAATTTGTTTTCTTTTGAAATTATATAGATAAGATAAATTGTTAAAGTTTATATAACAATAATTTTCTTTTTCCACATCCTAAACAAAAAGGTAAAAGAGTATTAAATAGTATTTTCAAGATAAAAATTGTAAATACAAAGAAGATTTATCAAATAGAATGTGTTTATTTTAAAACAAATCCTAGCACAATAAAAATTTTAAAATTTATTCAATAAAACATTAAAATTATTACATAAAAAATCATCTGATGATATCATTGACTCGATTGCCGCTATCTGACTTTCAATTTTTTTTCTTAGGAAAATGTATAGTTTTTTTTTCTAATCTAAGTACAAATTTGATAGTGATTCATCTATAAACCGTGATTTTAAAATAAATATATTAATTTAAATTTATGTGTAACAACTGTCTTTTAACTATAAAATAAATCTCACATAACATATGCAAAATTCAACCATAAAATTATAATAGAATAGTTTATTATTTTATGTTTTTTATTAAATTAAAACATCAAACAAAACCTGTTGCAATGCAACGGGCTCATATCTAGTATATAATATACTGTATGATGTTTTATCAGTGATACAATCTAAATTTGATAAACTATCTTATCTTGAAATTCTTAAAAATATGACCGGCACTTTCTAAAAGTTTCTGTCGATATTGGAAAACCGATTAAATTTTAAATTTTAATATAGACTCTCTTTTTTTGGTCAATAAAATTTAATATGTTTTTTTGGGTCGAAGATTTAATATAGTCTATAAGACTTTATAGCCTTCAAAATCAAATATTTAAAGTGAGACTGGGAGAAGTCTTGGCTATGATCGAAGCAATGTCCTCCAGAGCCATCGCTTCTGATCAAGACCCACCGTCTAAGAAGCCGACGATAGAACCAATCATAAATCTACCACTTCCTCATGAACTAGTATTAAGTTGCTTGGCCCGCGTCTCGAGATTGCACTACCCGATTCTCTCACTCGTCTCCAAGACATTTCGATCACTCACTTCTTCACAGGATCTTTACCTGACCCGATCTCTTTTAAACCTCACCGAGAGCTGTCTCTACGTGTGTTTAAAGTTTCCTACCGAACCTAACCTTCGTTGGTTCACTCTCTCTTGCAAACCCGACAAAACCCTAAACAGTAATAAGAAGAAGAAGAAGAAGAAAACAGAGATATCAAGTGGATATGTTTTGGCTCCGGTTCAGATTCTCAACTCTCCTCCTCTTATTGGATGTTCAAATCTAGTAGCTGTTGGTCATAAGCTCTACGCCATCAGCGATGTCACCTACCCTTGTAACGTTTTCTACCTCGAATGTCGAACGCACACGTGGGTCAAAACGCCAATCTTACGGCTAGCTCACGTCAATAAAGAAATAGATGGGATGATATATCTACCAGGAATCGACGAGAATCATCCGGATTCTTTGAAGTGTTTTGAAGTGTTCGACGTAGAGACACAAACATGGGATCCAGTTCCTCCCGAGAAGAGGATATTCAGAGCCGGAGATTTCCACGGAAAGATCTACAAGACCATTGAGGTGGAGTCTAATACTTGTGTTGTGGCTGTAGAGATGAAGGATTGTACAGCGGAGTTCATAATCCCTAGTATTACTGCTGGTACTATTTGTTTGATAGAGAAAATATTCTTTTGTTATGAATCCGTTGGAGGGTTTCAGTGGTCTCACTGTGATCCTCAAGTAGTTTGGAGGAAAGTAAAAGGTTTGGAAGGAGTGCTGCCCAAGTTTGCTCATTATTGCAACATTTATTCGGTTGTTTGTGGTGGTAACGTGGTTGTATTTTGGGATAAGTATGTGCCTTCACGTGGTGGGTATAAGGAGAAGGTGATTTGGTGTGCTGAGATTTCGCTTGAAATGCACAGCGGTGAAGAGGTTTGGGGAAATGTCGAGTGGTTTGATGCTGTGCTTACCGTACCTAAGTCTTACAAATTCGTGTATGCTAGTGCTGCTACCGTTTGATTAAACGACTCATGAGATGTTTGAAGGGAATGATTCAGGTTATGTGTTTGTTAATACTAAGCATGTCCCTGTTTCTTGTAGATGATTAAGCTTATTTTGTAACTATCTCTTTGATTTCAAAACTCTTTAGGATCTACTCTTTGATGAATGACTCAAGTGAGCTTTAGGTGTGTGTGTGTGTGGACAAGGTAAAGAAAAGCACACATTCATGGTTGTTTCCCATTTCAAAACTTCGTTGAGACAACATTTTATGTCTAATATGTGGTGTAATGATTTTACTCAGATTAAACGAGATTTGACCAATTCAATGATGTTTTGTCTAAATGGGTAACCAAATGTTGGGTTACAGGAAACAGAGACTATAACAGTTTGGCAAGTGTTGTAATGAAATCAAGTGCGTGTCCTTGGGATTGCATGGAGATGGAATCCTCCTTCAATATGAAGCGTAAGCATTCTCTTGTAACGCACGTTACTCTGCTCATCAGCCATATTAAAGCGAAAGAAGTGAAGAAGTGCCATTGATACTATCTTCATTTGCCGGTATGCGAAATCCTTGCCTAGACAGATTCTTGGACCAGCCTTAAATACACAGTTAAATAAAGAAAACATGTTAGAAGATATTAATGTCTTTACGCATTAACTACATATATAGATAACTTGTCCGAGAGAGAGAGAATGTATAAACATGAAAGCTTATAAATTTGAAGGGTGATTCTGGTTGGAACACGCCATCCTTAACCCATCTCTCTGGCTTGAATTCCTCAGCATCTTGTCCCCATATATAAGTCATCCTTCCCATTGCATAGGCCATGTAGTAGACATTATCCCCTCTCTTCACTCTATGTCCATCTGCAAGTATGTCATCATTTTCTGCACACCTCATGTCCTTTGGAAGGGGCCAAAAAATAAAGATTTAGAAAATGCTAAATCCTCATTGGTTTGGTTCCACTAGATCTTAAACTCTTTAAAAGAGTTGTCAATTTACCACAGGAACAGAAGGGTAAAGCCTCAAGGTCTCAGACAAGGCTGCATGGAGATACTGCATTTGATCAAGAGCCTCTTCATTTATACTTTGAACAAAACCATCTACATCGGTTGTCCTCTCGTCACTGGATGTCACGTCTCTGATCTCTTGTAAGATTTTCTCCTGAACAAGTGGGTTCTTGCAGAGCATGAACAAGAACCAAGAGAGTGATGCAGCGGTTGTGTCCTTCCCAGCTATCATAAAGTTCAAGATTATATCCCTCAAGTACTTATCATTCATGTTCTCCGGATCTTTCTCACTCTCCACTAGAAACCTTGATAATATGTCCTCTCTAACAGCCTTAGAACAAGCCAAAAGTTGTAAGAATCCAATTAAAAAGATAGTGTAAAACTTTAAGAGAGAACTCACAATGTTCTGTTCCTTGTCAAGTTCTTTTCTCTTAGTGGTAATGAGTCTATAGACAAACTTGTCTATAGTAGCAATGCTCTTCTTGAGTCTAGATTGTGATCCGATGTTGAGAAAACGTTTCAGCTTCCAGAGAGGATCGATGAATCTTAAACTAGTTGCAACATTACCTTCATCAAAACCTTCCATGAACTCCTCCCCTTCTTTGCTAAACTCGTCCAAACATTTTAACTCCACACCAAACCCAACTTTGAAGATAGACTCCAGTGTATATCTCATCAACATATCCTAACATCAAACCCAAAACAAAAGTACCCTTTCTGAGTTTCCATAAATAAAACATTGCAAGTTTCTATATTTAGACTTACTTGAGCATCAAAAGACTTTCCAGAGAGAGCAAACTCAGAGACAAAACCAACAAGTTTACATGCATTTGTCCTAAAAACAGAGCAGCTAAAATCTCTCAAAACTCTAGTGGAGAACTCAAAGCTCGCAAGCTTCCTCTGCTGTTTCCATTTCTCACCATCAACAGCGAATATACCATGTCCCAAAAGATCCGCAAGATTCTCACGACTGCTGTGTCCTTTGCTGTAGTTATCGAATCTTGTCTTGAGAATATGCTCCACGTTGCGAGGATCAGCAGTGAATATATCGCTCTGTCCCGGACTCAAGAACCTGAAAGTTGGCTTCTTTCTTGCGAGATCTGTCTGGTAATCGTATAACTCGTCGCTGTGGAATAAGAGGTCAAAGATCGTGGCGTGTACTGGAGAGTACTCCTTGTTGGTTATGGATTTTCCGGTGAAGATTCTGATCGTTAGATAGATTGAGAAAGATAGAACGATGAAGATCGTGGCTGCTAGTGCGATGGATATCGTCGCCAATATCTCCTCCATTCCTTTCTTACTTTCTGCTTTGCAGACTTTTCTTTGTTTAAATATTTTTCAGTTGGAGAAGTCAACTTCAAGAAGTAAACTGATTTTACCGCGCACCGGGAAGAAAATGATATTATTGGGCCTAAGCTCATTGTATAAATGTCGGGCTTTTGGAAGGAATTCAATTTGATCTCTTGTTTCAGAGAAATAAGTGGCTCATACCCATATGATTGTGATCATGATTAGTAGGGAGAGGCTGGTGCATTTGTAACTAGAAACGTAATCCGAACTGCAAAATTGGAATCAATATTTCTATCTGAAATGTAAAACATAAAAGAATGGATCATGTAACATATTCATGAATTTACACTCTTTTCAAATCATTTTTCATTTACTTGCTCCCTACAAGTAAGAATGTTATTAGGGCATGGCAAATGGTACGTACAGTTGTAACATGGAGAGTTGTATTTTCTAAATCAATGAGTTTATTAAAGAGACATTTTAACTTGAAAGTTTTGGGATGTCTACTTCAGGATAAAGCATCTCCATAATGTGATGCAATGAAATGATAGCAAATATAGAATGAAGGGGAAAGGAGAGGGCTAAGCTAGAGATGGGGCTTAAAAATAGACAGCGGAAAGAGTAAGTCATAGGAATCATCAATGGATAATCTGAAACTAAATGAGAGGTTCTGATGGTGAGAAGAAGAGGATAATCTCCTTTCAACAACAATCTCATCACTATTAAAGCAGTAACAACTCAAGTTCTTACCCTCTTCTTACTCTGGTAACTTTCTCGGCACTTTATAAACTCTCATATCTTTGGTTTTAGTGGTAAATGTATAAGTTAGGTTTGATCCATTTTGTAATAGTATATGGGATACTCAAAAGTAGACACAACAATAATAGAGTATAATTATAACAAGTTTTGAACACTTTCTTAGAGAAGCGTGGATGGATATGGGGTTTCATTTCGGTGTTGACTATCTCCTCTAGTTCCATTGATGCTCTTGCTATATAGTTTTTCTTTGCATTTTTGGTTTCAATTAAAATATCAATACAAGACATGAGTAATGCACAGGTCGCACTCCCTCTACTGATATCTTTTATAGTGGTCCAGTCCTAGTCCTTGGCATCATATTTTTTTTATAAAAGAAAATTCTTCATACATATCATCAATACATGTAATGAGTATTTTTTTAGTCGATGAGTAGCTTGATGTTTTCATTGAATAGATATGAAATTTAGCTTTATGTAAAAAATATCTTCATATGAAACTACTTTGTTCTGTTTCTATATACTGTATGTGTAGTTATGCCTTCTGTGTAGTAGAACGTTAGCAAAAAAAAAATTATACTTAAGTTTGTAAAAAATGAGTATCTATTAGGCTACGGGAAGAAGGGGACTTACAAGGAAACAGTGAAGAGAAAATAGCCCACAAAATTCATTATGCAAAATGATGATGATGATGGTTGATGAATCTAGGGAGTTTTGCACATATGACTCAAAACTTAAAGTCAAACCTAAATCTAACCTATGATTTTTTTGGTAATTGTGTTTGACCTATTCACCCCAGAAGTTCACAATATTCACGAAAATGCCATTGATTTTTTTTTTTTTTTTTTTTTTTGAAAAATACACTTTTACTCTCACAACCTCATCTTCTTCACTTATTTACAAGATTGCCATTGCCATCAATACACCAACCACCATGAACAACCACTTTGAAGCTCTTAATGCTCATAAATCGATTAAACACTACCTCTTTCTTCATTTCTATCAACTAAAACCAACTTATCTTTCATTTTCTCTCCATATTCAATCATAAAAACCATAGATTTTAATTCTAAAATTTGTATGGTTCATTGAGCCATTGAAGCTCACGATTCTCGTTTGGGTCACTTTCTTTTGAGCTTCTGGGTGCTTGGAGAAGACTTCTGGGAGCAAAGAAAGTTATCTCCCAAGTTTAAGGTAGGAAATCGAGTTATTTTCCAGATATGTTCGTCCAGACGACTTCCGTGGAAGTCGTCTGGTCAAAGCAGAGGTTAGTTTTGCAATTGACTTTTAAAATGTGTTTTGTTGGACGACTTACATAGAAGTCGTCCGACTTTCTTTGTTGAAAATAAAATCCCAGACGACTTCCACGGAAGTCGTCTGAGATAAAGAGGTTAGTTTTGCGTTTGACCGAAATGTGTCAGAAATTTGACTTTTCCAGACGACTTCCGTGGAAGTCGTCTACGAGAAAAGTAAAAAATCAATATTTTATTATAACCAGACGACTTCCACGGAAGTCGTCTCAGGTTAGTTTTGGAGTTTGAAAATCAAAACAAAAAAGTTTTTTTTTCTAGACGACTTCCGTGGAAGTCGTCCGGTAGACGACTTCCACGGAAGTCGTCCAAGATTTTATTCCGAGATTCTGGTCAAACCTCGGTAATCTTGGACGACTTCCACGGAAGTCGTCCGTTTAGACGACTTCCACAGAAGTCGTCTGAAAAAAAAAACTTTTTTTGTTTTGATTTTCAAACTCCAAAACTAACCTGAGACGACTCCCGTGGAAGTCGTCTGGTTATAATAAAATATTAATTTTTTACTTTTCTCGTAGACGACTTCCACGGAAGTCGTCTGGAAAAAGTCAAATTTCTGACACATTTCGGTCAAACGCAAAACTAACCTCTTTGTCCTAGACGACTTCCGTGGAAGTCGTCAAAGGTCGTCTGGACGGACGACTTCCATTATTTTTAACAAAGGACGACTTCCAGGGAAGTCGTCTGGACGGACGACTGCCATGTAAGTCGTCTTTGCAAAAATTTAATCACAAAAATGACCTAAATGACGACTTCTCTGGACGTCGTCCAGAAGACTTCCGTAGATGTCGTCTGAGCGAATGTTTAATAAACTTATATTTTCTTTAATATCATAAAGACTTTTTAACATTTTCTTATTAATTCATGTATATTAGACTATATTAGGGCTACTGGATGAAATTTTTAACTTTATTTATGATAATTATTAGGTTACCAACATTCATGTTAATTAAAGTTTCTACCTAACGTAGAAGACTTCCAGGGAAGTCGTCTGAGAAAAGTCATACATGTTCAATGTTTGCTAATGTGTATTTTTTTCTTTTTGCAGATGAGGTGTGAGTTACATGCATTGTATGAAGAATGGTTGTTGCAAGATCAGAGCCGGTCCTATAAATATGGAGGCTAGAAGCCAAAAAATATTATGTGGCTGAGTAGGTTCGAACTCGTAACCACCTCACGTTGATATGAGTACATTTACCAAGTATGCTAAAGGGAGTTTTGACAAAAAGTGGCCGAATTACTACATATTATTTGGCGGCTGGAAGCATGTGCTTCACTCGCTTATCTTAAAGGTCGGCTTTGACAAGATGGATGTTGGAATTTTGTGGTTGATCAACACAAACTTCAAGATATGTAAAACTTATATTTTCAATAGAAACTTGTAAAAAATGTGATATGCTTTGATTAGTTACTATTGTTTGGTTCCATCTCTTAAGTATTATTTTTTTATGAGTTGGAAGAAAGGTTAAAATGCTTCTTCAAATATTGTATCAATATAAGACTGATATCTTGCATATTTGCATGGTTTTAGCTATTCATTCATATGCATTTTGATCATATAGATTAGGATTTAGACATGTTTATGTTGCATTTTGCATACATGAGTCTCTATTAGGTACTGGAGTGCCAAATGAAGTTATTGGAGACATTTGGATGCATTTGGAAGCATTGTGATCGTAAAAGGGGGTGAAAGATGAGCATGGATGAAGGCCTTAGAGAAATCTTCTGTTGCTAAGATTTGGTGGAGATATAGGAAATTGAGTTAGCTTTCTAATGGAAGTGGTTTCAAGTCATTTGGAGATGTAATGAAGAAGTTATGACCAATTTACTAGAGGCATACGAACCAGAGCGACCCCCACAGCGACCCTGCCTGGTCGCTGGGCCACCGCCAGCCTGGAGCGACCTCTGGAGCGAGTCTCACCGGCCGCTCGTTACCTTCTGGAGCGACCTCTGGAGCGAGTCTCCCTGGTCGCTCCACCCCTTTTTGCTACACGATTTTATGATTTTTCAAAGACCTTTTAGCAATTTCTTTTGCACGTTTTTAGACTTCTAAACCTATTTTTAAGTGCTTTGTAAGCCTATGGAGGAGATGATCTTTGATCTATTGAAGAACACAAACTCTCTCAAGAATTTAGATTGATTTTGTTATTGTTCTTGTGATCTCTCATCTCTTTCTCTACATGATTAATCTGAAATCCATCATGGGTTTAAGAGGAATCATGGAGATTAGTGAGTAATCACCTTTTGGATTCATGGGTTAGGGTGATTAAGGGTGATTAGATTAGTTCTAGGATGTTTTAGGTATAGATCATGCTTGTTCCTTGCTAGTAGAGTGATCTTAATGCATCATTTGAGTAGGCCACTCAAAGGGTGATCTCTAGGCATTTCCCACCCAAAAGGTGTTTGATGAAATGTCTGAGTCAACTCTCCTAGGCTTTTAGTGTACTTTGCCAAAGAGATTTGTTGTTAAAGATGCTAAGATAGCTAATAGACTTGTTAGTAATGATTGCCTGCATGTTATTCAACCAAAGACATTTGATGTTTGAGACATGTTAGCAAATGAGCATTCATCTAGACATAGAGCTTGCTTAGAATTGTGTCTAGGCTTAAGGTTGATAGTTTGATTTATCATTTGCATTCCTTAGTTCGAAACCTGATCACCCAAGGTCTAAATCCCTAAACCCATGAGTTCTCCTTTCCAATAGCTTAAAAGTACCATTTTATTGCTTTGCATTAGCTTTAATCATTAGTTTAGAAATCATCAAATCATTGGCTGCACTTAGATTAGGCAAATACTTGCATTCTCACTGCTTTGAATCCCTTAGAACTGGTTCGACAACTTACTTACCACTATACTATCATTTGACTTAGGAGCTTGAAAACTCCTAACATCAAATTGGCGCCGTTGCCAAATTCTGAGTTTTGATTTGAACATTGAGATTTAGTCATTTGCTTGAGACTAAGTCATTTTTATTTTTTGTAAGTTACTGATTCTCTTTTTCACCTCTTTGTGACTTTCAGGTGTATGAACTTGAGGAGCAAAGGTACAACAAACCTAGTTCCAAGAGCAGAAGACATCAGAGCCTTAGAGAGGGAGTGTGCTAGAAAGAGGAGACAAGAGGAGTTCCAAGCAAACATTCAAATGGCTGAACAAGAAGCAAATGGTCCACCAGCTCGACCTATTGGTGCCTATGACCGCCCAACCAACCAAGGTCACCTGTTGGGAATCAGAGCACCAGCTGTAGCAGCCAACAACTTTGAAATCAAGTCAGGGTTGCTCAACACCATTGAGAACAACAAGTTCCATGGCCTAGCTGCAGAGAACCCATTTGACCACTTGGACAACTTTGATAGGTACTGTGGCCTATCCAAAACCAATGGCGTATCAGAAGATGCTTTCAAGCTCAAGCTTTTCCCTTTCTCTTTGGGGGACAAAGCCCGTCAGTGGGAGAAATCTCTGTTAAGTAGCTCCATCACCACCTGGGATGACTGCAAGAAAGCATTCTTGGAAAAGTTCTTCTCTACTTCCAAGACTGCTGACTACAGAAATGAGATATCTGGTTTCAAACAGAAGAACTTAGAAGGATTCAGTGAAGCATGGGAGAGGTTCAGTGGCTACCTAGCTCAATGCCCACACCATGGTTTCAACAAAGGAAGCTTGCTCAGCACATTCTACAGAGGTGCTCTACCTGAGTACAGAGGCAGATTGGACACTGCAAGTAATGGAAGCTTCTTGGACAGAACCGAGGCAGAGGCAGAGAAACTAGTTGAGAACATGGTCAAGAGTGATGCAGTCTACAGTGGGGATCATGACAGAGCTGATAGGTCGGAAGACAAGCAGACAAGAAGAGAGATAAAGACTCTGCAGGAGAAGATTGACACACTCCTTGCTGCTAAGGCCACACAAGCGCAGGTGAACTTTGTTGGGAACCCAAACCAGGAGATACCTCCTACTGTCAATGAAGTTGAGGGTCTGGAAGGACAAGAGGAGTTATGTTTCATCAACAACAATGGTAGCTGGTACAAGAAGGATCCCAACTTTCAGTACAACAACTACCAACAAAAGTCCTATTCCAACAATCAGCAGAGTGGTTATCAGCCTAGAAACAACCAGCAGAGCAACTATCAGCCTCAGCACAACCCTTCTTCCAGCTCCTCTGCCCCTCAAGAGAGCAGCACTGATGCCTTGCTGAAATAAATCTTGGAGTCTCAGACTAGAAGTGAGAAGCATGTTGGCTATGAGCTGAAGAACCTTCACTCCAAGATTGATGGAAGCTACAATGAGCTCAACAACAAATTCTCCAACCTTGCTTCTTCTGTCAAGAACTTGGAGAATCAGTTTGCTTCCATGAGCACCCACCAGAACCGCCAGCAAGGATCTCTACCTGGAAAGTCTGATCAAAACCCCAAGGAAGCAAAAGCTGTCACACTTAGGAGTGGTAAACAGTTACCTCCTAGATCCCTCAACAAGGATGCTGAGAAACAAGGTGAGGGGGTAGCCATCAACTTAGATGATGAGGTAGTAATTGTGGATGAGAAGACAGATGATGAGATCTTGGAGAAGATTGTGGAAGCTAAGGGTAAAGGAAAGGCTGGAGAAGAGAAGAAAACAACAAAAGATGGTGAATCTGCTGCTCCAGCAAGAGAGAACACTTCCATCCCTCCTCCCTATGAACCAAAGATTCCATTCCCTGGTAGATTCAAGAAACAGCTGCTTCTGAAGTACAAGGCTTTGTTTGAAAAGCAGATGAGTGAAGTTCAGGTTACAATGCCCATCATTGAAGCTTTCATGTTGATCCCTCAATACAGCAAGGTCCTTAAAGATGTTGTAGCTGCTAAGAAGAAGGAGATGGAGGGCATGATGGTTCTGAGTCATGAGTGCAATGCCATCATTCAGAGGCTTGATGCTCCAGAGAAGTTAGAGGATCCAGGATGTTTCACACTACCTTGTGCTCTTGGACCTATGGTGTTTGAGAAATGTCTCTGCGATTTGGGAGCTAGTGTCAGCTTGATGCCTTTGTCTGTGGCAAAGAAGCTTGGATTCACTCAGTACAAGAAGTGTAGACTCTCCCTGGTGTTGGCTGATCGTTCAGTGAAGTACCCTGTGGGCATCCTAGAGAACCTCCCTGTGAAGATTGGAAGGTATGAGATACCTACAGACTTTGTGGTGCTTGAGATGGGTGAGGAGGCTCAAGACCCATTGATTCTTGGAAGGCCATTCTTAGCTACTGCAGGAGCCATTGTGAATGTGAAGGAAGGCAAGATTGACCTCCATTTGGGCAAGGAGAACATCCTCCACTTTGACATCAAGGAGAAAATGAGGAACCCCACTGTGTTTGGACAAGCCTTCATCATTGAAGAAATGAGCCCTCCTCCTGATGATCACTTTGATGAGCTACCACCTGAGGAAGATGGGGTGTCAACTCCACTTTCTGCACCTACACCAGCCTGATCCAAAGGAGGCAAAGTCAAGCTAGAGACTTAAAACAAGCTCACTTGGGAGGAAGTCCCATGAGTATCCTTGTATATATTGCATTAGTATTTACATTTTCATCTTACTGCATAAAAAATGGGAAAATGAAGTTGTGTGCAGGTCAAAGGAGGCAAAAAGAGAAAACCACCCACGAGCAGTGCCACAGCGACACCCACAGCGGGCGAGCCTAGCCGCTCCACCAGGCACAGCGGGTACCAGAGCGGCTCCTCTAGGTCGCTCCACTTTGGCAGCGGGTGCCCCAGCGGGTGTCGTCAGCCGCTCGTTTTTTACGGAAGCATGGAAATAGCGGGTACCACAGCGGGTGCGGGTGGTCGCTGCACACGCAGCGGGTTCCCCAGCGGGTGTACCCGGCCGCTGCGTAACCAAGACCTGGAGCGACTGAAGCGCAGCGGCTCTAGCCAGCCGCTCGTCTCATTCCGCAGCGACCTCTGGAGCGGGTCTGCCTGGTCGCTGTGAAGCCATCACCCGCTCCCGTCTCAGGTAACTGGAAACTCCCCTTCTCCCAATTTTTCTTTACATTTTAGAATTTCATTGGGTACCTCACTCACACAGAGACTGTGTGATTTAAGTGTGGGGGAGGTGCCAAGCATTTGATCATGTTTGTTTTGATGATTTTGAGTCTCATGCATTGCATATTACATTCTTATTTGCATAGAAAAATAAAAAAAAATAAAAAAAAAATTTTGAAAAGCACAAAAAGAATCATTTAGTTGCATCATTTGCATCTTTAGGATTGAGTCTAGAAGCATATAGGTTGCATTCATGCATTAGGGGATTTTAACCTGGTAAAGAGCTCATGCTAAGTATTGAATTTGATGACCTTTGTAATCATGACAAGTAGCTTGAACATTCTTTGGAAAGCTTGTAAACTTTGTGCCTTGAATGCTCCTCTTGAAACTCATTTGACTGTTGATACTCTCTCTTTGAAGCAAGCTCCTGTTTTAACTAAACTTGATGTCTCTTGCTTATGGTCTTTTGTGTACTAAGTCATGGATATACACACTTGAGTTGTCCCATCTGTTTTACCAATCTTTTTGACAAACTCTAGTGGTACTCCACTCCCTAAACCCATACCTCCTTTTTAAACCATTATTATTTGTTGAGTGAGGCCTCTTTGGAAAGCTTTGCATGTGCATAATGTTGAGAGTATTGGGAACGACAATGCTTAGTCTCCATTCTTGCTAGATTAGTCACTCTATTGTCTAGCTATAGGAAGGGGGTGAGTGTTGTGTTGTGAATTGGGAATATGAAAGGTTTAACTCTTTGTGCTTAAATGACTGGTCTTTATGGGATAAGTAGAGAAGTATCTAGCTCTTGTTGTGAAAAGTCTTGGCCCCCAAATAATAATAAAAAAAAAAAAAAAAAAAAAAAAAAAAAAAAAAATCGAAAAAAAAAGAGAAAATAAAGAAAAAAAGGGGCTAGCAAAGTTGTTAGGAGCTAAGATTTGTTTAAAAGTTGTGAAAAATCCTGTATTGATTTCAAAAAGAAAGAGTTTGATGTGAAAAAATGTTCTTGGGATCTTATGGTGAGAGATGTGAGTTGGGTTTGACATTGAGGAATAATTGAATATCTTGTATGTTTGGGAAAGGGTAGAACAATGGAGATTGAGCATTGTATGCATGAGTTGATCCCTTTCTTAGATATATTATGTGTAATGTCAAAGCTACTTTGTTTTGAGAGTAAACCACCTTAAAAGATCATTTTGAACCTCTTGATTCACTTTGTACTAAGCCTTTTTCTTACCAAACCAAATGACTTGGACCATTTGACCATTTGTGAGATTTCTATTGAGTTAGCTTCATGAATGTTAGAGAGATGTGGATTTGTGGTTTGTGGATGCATGATTAATGAGTGTAGAGATCAAAGGAGCTGTGATAGGCCTAGAGAAGTTAGAGAATGAAAAAACTCTTTGTTCCTGCTATTTGGTATGATCATGCAAGGTTGTTAAGTTGAGAACTAAGAAGAGTTCCTTTTGATTATGAGTCCCCAGCTTCAAACCTCTTCCTCTTGGTTCTTGAAAGTTTACTTGTGGACAAGTAAAGGACTAGTGTGGGGGAGTTGATATCTTGCATATTTGCATGGTTTTAGCTATTCATTCATATGCATTTTGATCATATAGATTAGGATTTAGACATGTTTATGTTGCATTTTGCATACATGAGTCTCTATTAGGTACTGGAGTGCCAAATGAAGTTATTGGAGACATTTGGATGCATTTGGAAGCATTGTGATCGTAAAAGGGGGTGAAAGATGAGCATGGATGAAGGCCTTAGAGAAATCTTCTGTTGCTAAGATTTGGTGGAGACATAGGAAATTGAGTTAGCTTTCTAATGGAAGTGGTTTCAAGTCATTTGGAGATGTAATGAAGAAGTTATGACCAATTTACTAGAGGCATACGAACCAGAGCGACCCCCACAGCGACCCTGCCTGGTCGCTGTGCCACCGCCAGCCTGGAGCGACCTCTGGAGCGAGTCTCACCGGCCGCTCGTTACCTTCTGGAGCGACCTCTGGAGCGAGTCTCCCTGGTCGCTCCACCCCTTTTTGCTACACGATTTTATGATTTTTCAAAGACCTTTTAGCAATTTCTTTTGCACGTTTTTAGACTTCTAAACCTATTTTTAAGTGCTTTGTAAGCCTATGGAGGAGATGATCTTTGATCTATTGAAGAACACAAACTCTCTCAAGAATTTAGATTGATTTTGTTATTGTTCTTGTGATCTCTCATCTCTTTCTCTACATGATTAATCTGAAATCCATCATGGGTTTAAGAGGAATCATGGAGATTAGTGAGTAATCACCTTTTGGATTCATGGGTTAGGGTGATTAAGGGTGATTAGATTAGTTCTAGGATGTTTTAGGTATAGATCATGCTTGTTCCTTGCTAGTAGAGTGATCTTAATGCATCATTTGAGTAGGCCACTCAAAGGGTGATCTCTAGGCATTTCCCACCCAAAAGGTGTTTGATGAAATGTCTGAGTCAACTCTCCTAGGCTTTTAGTGTACTTTGCCAAAGAGATTTGTTGTTAAAGATGCTAAGATAGCTAATAGACTTGTTAGTAATGATTGCCTGCATGTTATTCAACCAAAGACATTTGATGTTTGAGACATGTTAGCAAATGAGCATTCATCTAGACATAGAGCTTGCTTAGAATTGTGTCTAGGCTTAAGGTTGATAGTTTGATTTATCATTTGCATTCCTTAGTTCGAAACCTGATCACCCAAGGTCTAAATCCCTAAACCCATGAGTTCTCCTTTCCAATAGCTTAAAAGTATCATTTTATTGCTTTGCATTAGCTTTAATCATTAGTTTAGAAATCATCAAATCATTGGCTGCACTTAGATTAGGCAAATACTTGCATTCTCACTGCTTTGAATCCCTCAGAACTGGTTCGACAACTTACTTACCACTATACTATCATTTGACTTAGGAGCTTGAAAACTCCTAACATCAAAGACTACCAACATTCTTTATTAAGATGAGAAGAAGATATTTAGAGTTTATTATTGCATTTAGGAAATCCAAAAATAAGATAAAAACTATTGAAATAATTAATTTCTTTGATTTTTAGCACATATATTACATCTTGGGAAACAATTTTACTGATTATACAAAAAAAATACAACTAAATGAGTAAACAAGCTTGGAATCCACTTTATATGAAAGAAGACTTAGTCAGAAGACTTCCAGAAAGCCCAGACGACTTTCAGGAAGTCCAGACGACTTCCAAAAATTTCAGACGACTTCCAAGAAGTCCAGACGACTTCTAAGTAAGTCGTCTAGACGACTTCCAAATAAGTCGTCCCAAAACTCTTCCAAATCCAGATCTGGAAAATCTGCATATCCAAAAACGTTCAAATGGCTTAAAATAGAGAAAATGAGTGGAAGATTAGACAAATTTACTTTTATAAAACACACAAAAATCCATATCTAAAATTAATAGATATACCTTTAATTGAGTGGAAAATGAGAACCATGTGATAAAAAATCTGCAAAAAGAAAGTTAAATTAGTGAGAAAGACATGAGAAAAAACTGAAAAATTTATCTAAAATTTGGTGTATTGAAGTTAAAAAAAATAGAGTGGGTTTGGAGAGTTTTAGTTTGAGAAAAATATTAGAACTTTATACAATATTAGTTGACCAAATAAAGAAAAATCAGACTTAAAAACTTACCAAAATGCTCAGATCTGTTAAAAAAAGGAGAGACATGAGAGAAGACTCCGTCAGACGACTTCCAAGAAGTCCAGACGACTTCTAGGATGCCTAGAAGACTTTCAGGAAGTCCAGACGACTTACAGGAAGTCCATACGACTTCCAGGAAGTCCAGACGACTTCTAGGTAAGTCGTCTAGACGACTTCCAGATAAATCGTCTCAGAAGTCTTCCAAATCCAGATCTGAAAATATGCATATCCAAAAACGTTAAAATGACTTAAAATAGATAAAATTAGTGGAAGATTAGACAAATCCACATTTACAGAACACACAAAAATACATATCTAAAATTAATAGATTTACCTTTAAATGAGTGGAAGTTGAGAACCATGTGATAAAAAATCTGCAAACAAATAAAAATAAATTAGTGAAAAAGAGATGAGACAAAACTGAAAAAATCATCTAAAATTTGGTGTATTGAAGTCAAGGAGATTAGAGTGGGTTTGGAGAGTTTTAGTTTAGGAAAAATATAAGAACTTTATACAACATGAGGTGACCAAATAAAGAAAAATCAGACACAAAAACTTACCAAAATGTTCAGATTTCTTATTAAAAGGAGAGGCATGAGAGAAGAGTTCGTCAGACGACTTCCAGGAAGTCCAGACGACTTTTAGATAAGTCGTCCAGACGACTTCCAGGTAAGTCGTCCCAAAAGTCTTCCAAATCCAGATCTGAAAAACCTGCAAATCCAGATCTGAAAAACCTGCAAATCCAAATCCAGATCTGAAAAATCTGCATATCCATAAACGTTTATATGGCTTAGAACAGAGAAAATAAGTGGAAGATTAGATAAATCTATCTTTATAATGAGTAAAATATGAAAAATATGTTATGAAACACCTGCATAAACAAGATATATTAGTGATAAAAATATGAGACAAAAACAATAAATTGATATAAAGCTTGGTGTTTATAAGTTCAAAAAGATTAGAGAGAGGTTAGAGAGTTTAAGAATGATGAACACTACATTTTTGTTGCAGTCATTTGAAAGGAGGAGAGAGAATGTGTAAAATTTTATTTATATATGGAGGCACAAAATCTAATTATGTTAAATATTTTCTATTCAGACGACTTTGGACGACTTAATTGTAAGTCGTCTAGAAGACTTAATATATTTAGCGGGAAACTAAAATACTTTTAGCGGGAAACTAAAATAGACGACTTCCTAGACGACTTACAAGTAAGTCGTCTAGGAAGTCGTCTGGTTTAAAATATTTAAGCGGGAAAAGAAAGTCGTCTAAAGTCATCTAAAATCGTCTAACTTTAACAATTCAATAGACGACTTAATTTTAAGTCGTCTAGACCCTAAACACAATCCCTAAACAAATTTAACTAACTAAACACTTCAAAAAATCAAATTAAACTTAACAATTGTTTACTAAACACTAAAACAAGCACGAATAGGTAAAAATTCACATTTTCAAAAAATCATCCAAGCTTTCCAAAATTTAACCCTAACAAAACAAACAATACTACTACATATGTTCTCAAACCCTATAACCAAAGAATATCATGATTAACCATTTTCACTCATCTATGTTGAAAACTATTCAAATTTCTTATTTTTTAATTTACATCACTTATAAATGTTTATAATTACATGATTTTAATTTTTCACCCCTCAAAATATTTTTTAAAATTTTTTAAAATTATTTTTAAGATCATTAACTCCAGACGACTTCCATGGAAGTCGTCTGGACGACTTCCAAAATATCAGGTGACCCAGATGACTTAATAGGGCTATATTCGTATAAATGGTAGCGATTTTTTTGTTTGGTCACAAGGGGCTGGCTGTAATTTCACATGGCCTTGAGGTTAGGTTTCTATTTAATTCAAGTTGGGATTTGGTTTTGTGGTTAGGATCAAATTTTGAGTCATAAGTTGCAAAAACCCCATGAATCTATCGTAGTCGTCGACAGTGGGCACTGGTGAATGGGGTTATTATATGGCAAATGGGTATGATGATTATGGGAGGAAGAAGCCAATTCGGTGGTTTCAGTTTTCCAAAGTAAATGTGCTTTGGCTTTTGCTTCTACTCCTACTCGAGTACCCCATGACTTTTTCCACTACAACACATAAATGTATGTGTATATTATTATTGTATATGTGCTAAATTTAAAGTCACTGGACCAGGTTGGGTAGCATCGATTTCACACTTTTCCCTCTTCCTTTCAAAGTTTAAGACCCTTAAACCCAAGATCGCTACCTCACGTGACCCATCGTGAGCCATGACCCCATTGACAGACAAAGTCAGTTGATTAGGATTTTGATTACAAAATTACCCATTTGATTAACGGGTTGACAAGAAACACACTAGAGTGTTGATTAATATTCCAAATGCAAGACAAGGAACGATATTTTGACTAGGTATCAGTATGTAGATTACAACACATGTCGTAAGTTAACCTTTATGGTTTATCGTTTTAAAAGTAATTAATACAAAGTACTTATTGGTCACTAATCTTATATCTTACATACAACCTGTATAAACTATTAAACTATTGGACGGGAACGACAACAACAAAATAGTGTAAGTAAACTTTGGAACGTAAGCCTTCCTGTTGTGTGTATGTAACGGAATGGTTAACCATCATGAAATATGACTTACAGACTTACAGTGAGTTGAAAATTCTGGATTTACACTCTTCTACCTTGGAGGCTCGGGTACGTAATCTTTTTCGTTCGCGACAAAAGGCAGAATCGGGATTAGGTTTCATAAAAGTCTGTTTTCAATAGAAAACACAAAGGAAAAAAAGACATGTTTTAAAAGATAATAGGAAGAAACACCAGTGAACAAAAAAAGAAAAGAAAAAACACTTGTACTTGTGATGAAGATCAAGGTTTTCACGTACTCTTACCTTTTGACTTGCTTTGGTTCACAAGTAATCATGATTTGACCTTTTGCCAGTCAAAAAAATCTGCCAAATCCACCATATTTTTAAGAAAAAAAAATCTGCCAAATCGTTTCATAAAACACAATACAATTATTACTCTCACAAAAAACAAGCAGAGGATGCATAGACGATATAAAACAACCAACGAAAAATTGTTTTGTTGGCTAAAGCTCTTAGATCACCTTATAAAAGTATAAGAGCTCATGGATTTGATTCTTGTTAGGAGGAGTCTACTCTCATAAAAAAAAGTTCATTTAACATTAGTGTCGACCTCGCCATATGGAGATGTACGAAATCTGGCCCAAAACTTTCTAGTCACTGAAAAAAATTGACGATATAAATAAATTTTCTTTTTTTTTCAAAAAAAAAGCAAAAGGGTGAACCATTTTAATGCAATAGTATAACCGTACTGAATCGTCTAACGGTATTGAAGTAAAAGTAAAATGTGTATAAGGGTGAACCAATGTATGAAATCAATTGCGTTACAACTTACAAGTAAAGATTAGTTAATTGCAATCGTTTGGTGAAAGATCCATTGATTCCCTTTATACATCTAAAATGCTTGTACTACTGATTTATTAGGTCAGAACGTGTTGTAATTTGTAAATATACTTGAAAATAATAGTTGTTGATGTATGAATAGCTGTTACAAAGATTTGACTAACTGTCACATTGACAATCAAAACCATGTGATTTAGTTGACAAACAAACAAAATGATCATAAAGTTATAATAAAAATTTGAATAGTTTGTTTCATCCTGTGTGGTGTGTACCTCTTTAACGGCGAGTCTCAGCTTTTTAGGGAAACTTCCTAAATTCTTCCAAAAGAAAAAACCCATGCAGATACAGTAAATATTAGACTGTTTTTGTTGTACTTGTTCTATTTCAGTCATCTTCTTCTTCTCCCTCATAACCTCTTTCCTTGTCCCTTTGTAATCATGATTCTTCTTTTGCCATCATTACCTTCTAAAGGAGCCTCTCTCTTTCCTCTCTCACTCTCTAAAGAAAATGCAAAACACAAACTTACAACAAGTTTTCGTCTATATAACACCTCTATGTATCTCTTACCCACTAATCAAACACGTCTCATTTCTTTTTATCTTTCTCCCTTCTTCCCCTCTCTATAATCTCCAAAGATGTGTTTAAGTTCTTCAGAACCATTCTCACACACACCCACGAGAATAGTTTACCTCAAAACACATACACACGTTCGTATCCCTCGCCTCTCAAGGTTGAAACCTCACGCACCTCTCTGAAACTATCTATAATCGACTCTTTAATAACCTTTTGAGTGAATATAACGTATTAATCTCTGTTTTTAACAACTTTTTCAGGAGGAGAAGGATGTGGCGGGAAGAAAAGGTGATGGAGATGAACAATATAAAGCTTTACATGGAGAATCAACACATCATACACGAGAACGAGAAACTTAAGAAGAAAGCTCTTCTTCTTCACCAAGAAAACAAAGCTCTCTTCTCTCTGCTTCAGTCCAAAACAAGTTCCCATGTTCCTTAAAAACCTTACCATCACCAAGATCATAGTCTTCTACTTCTTTAGTTATTTAATAATATATTTCTAAATGGCTCTAGTTATCTAAGTGGTCTTATAATTTACAATCAAGGGTTTAGTATTCCTGGGTATACAAATTTTCTTCTTCATTTATCGTCTAATAATAATATCTGTATGCGTGTTCTTTTGTTTAATGGCTAATCTGTCAAAAACTAAAATATTAATCTAATCGGCTAGAAATTTCCATATCTGGCACGAACCTCTCACGTGAAGTGGGTACCCCTTCAACGACTTAAACAATCACCGGTAAATATTAAATTGGAGTATTCACGTAGTTATGATTTTCACATGGCCATGCCGCGACGGCGTGACAGTTCCAAGATGGCAAAGCCATGCCGTTTCAATCAACAGAATCAACCATGCGAGCCGTCCCATATAGTAGAATCATACACGCGTCGCGCGTAGTTTGGAAGCAAAAGATTCTACATTCAGTCATTCACATACATGAAACGTACGTCAGGTCCATCGAAGTCTACCTGTTTTAAACCTCCAAGCTGCGCACTGGGAGATGGAAGTTGGGTACAACAGCTGCTTTCGGAGAGATCCATTTCGAGAACTTCCTGCGTTCTGAACACATGAAAGCACATTAGATTGACACTATGCAGAACAAGAGGTGCTTAAGGTCATAATGTTCAAACGGCCCATCGTGACTGCTCATAATATAAACTATACTTTCCCTTCCCAATAGTGGGTAGATTATGACCAACCGGAGTCTAAGATAGGACCAATATAAAGTCTGGAATCACGCTTCATAGTTTAGATTTTTAAGTTCAGTTAGGTCTCAGATTAATGTTTTAGTTGTATTGCTATTTTTAAGCAAACTAATAACGGAGTATAAGCGATCTTGTTAACTAGGTTTAAAAGATAAACAGTCAAGATAAAGCTAAGCACTACTAATTATGTTCCACCAGATTTGTGGATAAACAACAGTTGGTATGCAATTAAGAATCTGAATTGCCTAGTGATGCACATAACCAAATGTCTTTGCTTTTTGTCTACGGAAAGTTACACAACTATGACCGTCTTAGCAATATAAGTTAGAGAGGCATCCAAAGTTTGGTTCACAGTTTTTAGAGCATCACTGACTCTACCCTTCTTCACATATGCATTCATCATCGTTCGATATGTTGGAACATCAGGGAGAAAAAACTTTTTAGAGCACATCTCAGCGAAAAATTGCTCTGCTTCGGACAAGAGATCTTTCTCGCAAAACTTGGTGATCAGATTCCTGTAACACAACTGTGGATGACTAGCTGTGCCAACAGACTTGTGAAATATCTCAACTGCCTCGCTAATCTTCCCGAGCTTGAAACACTCATTCACCATAATATTACACGACTCCGAATCAAACTTTCCCCGGTTCCAGTGTTCCGTGCTTTCCTCCAGCATCTTACCGAACAATAACCAAGCTTCTGTTTTCTTACCGTACCTTAGCAAAACTTTCAAAACGGCATTTGCAGCACTCGCATAGATCTCGCTGAACTCTTCCTTGGCAGATAAGTAACACTCCACAGCTTTCTCATCCATCTCTTGTTTGAACCAATGCTCCATATACATCGCACTCACCTGCACCACAGCGTTCGAGTCCTCACTCAACTTTAGCTCTTGAAAAAGCTTGTCAGCCCTTTCAAGATTCCCCACATCCAAGAACCCACGTATCAAAATGCCGTAAACCGACCTATCCACGCAGTAGAACTTATCTACAGCTTCATCAATCCTACCCGCGTCGACCAACCCTTGAGCCAAGGCTAGTTGGGCACGATAACTAGGACGATGGCGCAACAAAAAGTGTTTGTATAATTCAAGAGCCTCGTCGAGTTTCCCTTCATCACACAAGGCAATGATGACTGGACCGGAGCATAGGTCGGTTATCAGATCCGATTTACACTCAGCAGCGTAGTAATGGAACAAATCGTATGCGTCACTGTATCGTCGGTCTTTGCGCATAGCGTCGATGATAACCACGCCGGTCTTGGCAGTCAAATAAGGATCACGTTTGGACAAGACGGCCAAACGTGCTTGCTCTGCGGCGGCGTCGAGGTTGGATAATTTGATAAGCGTCATGACTCTGCTATGAATCGAAGAGGGATCCGATTCATATTTGGACATGTGAGGCGATGGGATTGAAGAGAAGCGTTTAACGTAGGAGAGGGATGATGTGTTAACGAAACGGCGATGGTGGTGGATCGGAACAGTAAAGAGTCGATTGAAAAACATGGTGACGACGGAGACTGGAGACAACAAGACAAAAAAATAGTTATAGTTGTTCTGTAAGGCTTTATAATAATATTATTTATTTATTCTTTTTCTTGGCTGATAAGCTTGAGGCACTATCAATAATTATCTGACCTAAACAATAAAACAATAAATTCAATGAACAGAGAAATTCAAATAGCTTGAAACCCTAACTAAACTCGTCTTGTTGTCTCCTTCCTTCCCCATGTTCCTTCAACGCCTACGATCCCTTCCTGCTCCCATCTTTTTTCTTAACAATTCAATATATTTTCATAATATTTGGTAAAAATATATCAAAAACTAAATAACAGTTCTATGAAACAAAATAATATAATAAAACAATATAATATAATATGAACCACATGGTGGTGGGCTAGTGGTCTTGAGGGAGTTGCGACCCCAATACGGACCCGGCTTCGAAACCCCATGTGGCCACCCGGGCTAGCGTTAAATCGCAAGAATACGTGGACTGCCGTGGGCCTCGTGGGATTAGTCGGTTGACCTCGGTCGCCGGACCCCCACGGTTATCAAAAAAAAAAAAAAAAAAAAAAAAAAAAAAAAATAATAATAAAACAATATGAAAATCAAATTTCTAAAATTTAAATCATGTATATACCATGAAATCAAATATTTTCTTGTTTCATAAACAAAAATATTCAAAATTAGAAAAATCTAAAATGAAAACTTTTTTAAATTAATAAATTTTTAAAAGTGTCAATATTATTAGTTTATAGAGATTCTACTGTAACATAAACAATAAAAAAGATAGAAAATGAAGTCTTGGCTAGATCACTGAGTTATAAAGCTGAAGCAAAACCTGATAATATCAGTTGCACAGAAGGTGTTATGTTATGAAGCTCAGAGACAACAACTGAATTAAACCGAACATAAGCAGCTAGATCTGGAGGTTGGTCTTGATGTAGATAGAATATTAGGATATATTCTATTTTAAATTATTTAAGTTTTATTAATTATTTTGATAGTTATCATTAATATTTCAGGGTTTTATGGTTGAGTCATTTGCATAGAAAATCAAGAAAGGTAGCAATATTAGCATAGATGGAAAAGTCAAGGGCCCAACCATCAAGCCCACCTCCTGGACACGAGAAGTTACCAAACTGTCCCTACTCCTTTCTTCTTCCATGTACGAAACGGAAATGTTCGTATAACCATTACATGTATGTAATCATTATAAAACTATACACACATCTATATATATATATATATATATTATTTTTTGTGTAGCTCGTGTTTCTATGAGTAGCCAAAATTTCTGACCAATTATACTGCATTGAAAAACAAATTTTTTTACTAATCAATACACTATTCGACTCTCTTCCACCATATCTCTCATTATTTTCAATTATTTTGTTTACTTTGTTGTGATTCTAGTTTCGAATGTAAATCGTCGCCGTCAAATTTGTCCCTATCACAGAGGTGCTTCATCTTCCACCTCTGTTTACGTCGAGTTTAAGACCGTCACGAGATTCACATGGTGTACTCCTCCCAGGCCCGTCCCGGCCATAAGGCGGGTGAAGCGGTAGCTTTAGGCCACATCTAAATGTTTTATTTTTTGTGCCACACTATAATTTTTTTTTGGTAAAAACCACACTATAATTTTGATATAGTGTAGTATCAAATTAATTCAACATGGTGTAAGAGATCAAAATAATTCAACATGAGTGTTGATATACGTAAGAGACTTAAATAATTACATTTCTGCGAATTTCTTTTTGGTGTTAAACAAATCTGTTTTTATGTTTGTTTTAAAGTTTTTGGTATTGCTTTTGTGGAAGTTTGTTTTTCTTTAAATCTATCTTTGCATACATTTTTGGGCTATTCTTATATTAATTTTTTTTTGTTTTCTATGAAGCTTTTTTATTTAACTTAATTGGTAAGATATACTTATATTTATCTGTTTTTTACATCATACTTTTATTTATCTGTTAAACATATTATTATAGTTACATATAAAAAAAGTATGATGTCAAAAAACCATATAATTATATATATGGGTGCGTGATTTCTTTTTTTTTTTCATTTCTTGTAACTGAAAACCTAGAAAAAAAACCAACAATATATATTTTTGATTGGGATGAAAATAATAAAAATAAAACAAGATATTAAATTGACCAAATATTTCATAAAATGAGAAAGGCCACTATCTAAAAATTGCTTTAGGCCACTAGATGGTTAGGGACGGCACTGACTCCTCCATCACCGGATCTTTGCAAGAATCATTTACTAGACCTGATTGCTTCAAGTTACACTCTTTCATATCTATCTTGCTGTGTCTTCCTCGTTCATCTCGACGGAGCGACCACATATGTTTTTGCCTCAAGCTTCTTCTTCTCCGCCGATCACCATATCATTTCCATCGTCTCACCCTGTCAACATCGTCATGCTTGGATTTAAGCCTCGCCGTCGTGCTCATCCTTACCATCGATGTCTCGTCACGGAAGAGATCGACCAACAATGGCACTTTCTTATGTTTTGTAACACACACCCTCCAAGTTTTGGGTATTCTCAAGTTGGCCCAATACCAATCAACAACAAACTTTCACATTCTACATTTCAAACTCTTTAAGAATTGCCCGAATGGTCCTTAAAGTTTTAGATGTTTTCAGTTTAGTCTAAAATTTCTAATTTGCACAAAGTCAAGTAAAATCTTAAACGGCTATTTCACAAGTTACTTCATTAATTAGTATATATTACCGGCTAACTATAATAATTTCAAGATAATTTGCAAAAATTTCCGGCTAACTATAAAAAAAGGTCAAGTGAAAACTTAACCAGCTATTTTTAACGAAAAGTGAGAGATATTTATAAACTATACAAAAATTCAAGTATAGTATTAACCGGATATTACAAATTACTGGCTGTCCTGACAAATTTTATATATTACTGGCTAACTATATAATATTAACCGGATATTACAAATTACCAGCTAACTAACAATGTCCGGACAATTTGTATATATTACCGGCTAACTATAACAATGCCGGAATAACTTGTTTATATTACCGGCTAACTATAACACAAAAAGTCAAGTAAAATCTTAACCAGCTATTTTTGTAAATGACATCATTAAAGAAAAATGAAAGACATTTTCAAACTATAACAAAAAAAATCAAGTAGAATCTTAATTGGCTGTCTCAAAAATTACATCATTAATTAGTAAATATTACCGGCTAACTATAACAATGTCGGGATAATTAATATATATTACCAGCTAACTATTACAAATTATTCCACAAATTATATTATTAAAGAAAAGTGAAAGACATGCTCTGCATTATCACCAACGTTAGTGGGTGTTTGGCTGGTGTCTTCCTCTTTCTTTTCTTCCTTGCTAGGGCTGCAACACTGGCCTCCTCTTTCATCCGCTCTACATGGCCTTTGTAGCTCCGCCTCTGAACATTTTTATTGTAAAACGGGAACCGACTCTGATAAGGCTGACCATCTTATCTACTATTTCGCCATCTTCCTCATCAGAAAGACATAACTCTCCGTCGTTAAGCATGTGTCCGGCTGAATAATCATAGTCACAAGTATCTATAAAATAATTCATCAAAATTTGGTTTAGACAGCTATTTTATAATACTTATGTCTATTTTCGTGGTTATACGGTCAATACACTACACACTTTTGGTAGATGGCCATTTAATGGATTGTATGTACAATGTCATTGTTATCCTGTTACACACAGCAAAAAGACAAAGAAACGAAACATCTTCCATGCTATTCTCATAAGGATGCAGACATAAAATTGACTTATCAGATGGAACAAATCATAAACTGACCAAAATGAAAGAGGAAGCAATTATTCAGGATAAACTATTTTACTTCTCAGACTGATTCTATCCGTTGATAAGTTTAACCAACTCAGAGACAGAGTTACCACAGTCGGACAAGATCCACCGTTACAACTTTACGTAAAATAGAAAGAAGAAGACAAAAATAATTTGGGCGTAAAGAGATAGAAGAGAACCAGTTTGGCGAGCGCAGCAACTTTCTGAAAAGTGTTACCATGCGTGATAGCTTCTGATCTATAAACGATCTGATCTGTGCCACCACCAACACGACTCTCGAATCTGGTGAGACTGGAACAGACAGTCTGGTGCGATTTCATTTATATAGAGAGAAGGGTTTACGTCGGAGCCAAAAAGATTGATAGAAATGGAAGATTCTTTGTGAACATATGTTTATGGCGGAGAAATCAAAGAGATTGTGAGAAAAGAAAAATCACAACTACGGAGAAACCAAAGAAATTGAGAGAGAAGAAAGATAGTAAACCAAAAAAAATTGAGAGAGATGAGATAGGTATTTTTCAAAAAAAAAGGATATCGATTGTAGTGATGAGCGTAGTCTCTCTCTTCATGTGTAGAATTTGGAAACGTGTAAGATATTAGGTTGATGTATTAGAGGATAGGGGTGCTATGGACATTAAAAAAAAACACGTCATTCAAAAACGTTGACTTCCATTCCCGCAAATATGCATGTTATCCTTGTATATGCAGTGCAATTTCTCTTTATGGTTTTCATATAAATATGTTTCTTATGCCTAGAATTGTATTCAGATTATTGATTGATATTTTATAAAAAGAGGTTTGAAACCCTTTATTTCCTTGTTACGGCTAGAACTTGGGAGTTCTCAACGAATCAAGAAGACAACGTTTCCTAGGTATTCTCAGAATCAATAGGTTACTTGTGTTATCCATAGCTTCCGCTACATCAGGTGGTATCAGAGCCGTGTTTCTTTGATTTCTTAATCGAAAACGATTCTGGATGTCATGATGAGTAGTAGCATATATCCTATCCTGGACGAAAGTCCTTTTGTTGAGAGAGAAGAGAACCATGAGGTCTATCGAGAGATCTATGGAGATCTAATTTATGACGTCTATGAAGATGATGTCCGCGTTGTCAACTCCATCTTCAATGAAAATTCTTTTGCAAATTTCGTCTGTGCAAAATTTGGGCTGAACGAGATTCGTGCAAAGTCTGTGCAGTACGAGTTCCGTGCAAAAATAGGGCGAAATCGTATTAATGAAGATTTTGTACAGAATTTTAATAATCTGTTGCGTGCAAATTTTGTGCAAAAACGGATTTGTGAAGATTCAAGTTTTAAACAGTTCTGTGCAAAAATCGTGCAAAACATGCTATTGAAGATTCGAGGAAGGGTTTTTCTTGGAAAACGTTTTGGATTCGAAGACTACGATCAAGATTCGAGGACGAATCTTCTCCAACCCGGAGAGAATAATGTAGATAGAATATTAGGATATATTCTATTTTAAATTATTTAAATTTTATTAATTATTTTGATAGTTATCATTAATATTTTAGGGTTTTATGGTTTTCATATAAATAGGTTTCTTATGCCTAGAATTGTATTCAGATTATTGATTGATATTTTATAAAAAGAGGTTTGAAACCCTTTATTTCCTTGTTACGGCTAGAACTTGGGAGTTCTCAACGAATCAAGAAGACAACGTTTCCTAGGTATTCTCAGAATCAATAGGTTACTTGTGTTATCCATAGCTTCCGCTACATCAGGTCTTCACCAACCACTGGGTTAAGCCTTGTCACAACACTCTGCCTGCAGCGGCCAGCCTTGAGCTCAGAGAAATGGAGCTTGTGAATATTGTCGGAGATTGCTGAAATTGATTTAAGTTTTCAATGTGAACGAAGAATGAAGCGAATTCATGCGAGGGGTTTCAGACCGTACACATATATAATCTAAATTCGTCTTTGAGAGGGGAGTAAAGAAGCATTGGTCTTGATTGAAAGGCGCCATATATAACGGCCACCAATACCATTTCTCAGTAGAAACTTTGACGAAGGGAAGCTACACTGAAGACTGTTTTTTGTGTACAAAGATAAGACGTCAAAGGTTGGCCAACAAATAAGAACAAAATGAATGGGAATGAAATTAAGGAAACGATGGGGAATAACTATTCCATATCAAATTTGGTGATGAATAAATTTGTTCTTTAATTCTCTACAATAAAAGGAATATGAGAGAATGACTATTCTTTATGAATGGTAAAATTTATTAGGAATTTTTAAAAATGTATCATTCTTCTTCATTCTTTAGTCAGCATTCATAGCTAAAGTGTTCTGACTGGGCATAATGGTTCAACTTTTGTTATCTATGAACGTGGTGGACTAAAAAAAAACCCACGAATTGGACAACTAACAACAAATAAATATTATAACCAAATAAAGTAGAACAAAATAGAGGTGCAAAATATGAGGTGTAGCACTCAAATATTGTAGAAAATTGACGCTTTATTCTAATTTATTAGTTAGTGTCAAGGTTTTAAAAATAGGTTTAAGCGGTAACTTGGTCTCATCCTAAATGATTTTCTTAAAATCCTATATTTATTCCGATTTATACCAAATCGGTTTAAATTGTTCTAATGGTTTAAATCAGATTAAACAGATCTAAACTAGTAAAAATATGTAAATTAAGAAATAATGTTAGTAAAAATCTACAAATTTGTTTAACTTATTTTGTTTTGTATATCTAATAATTTATCACAATAATTTTATAATTAAACTCAAAAACTAAAATATCTCATATAAATATAAAATATATATAAAATAAATCAATAATTCTTTAACACATAGGCCTCATCTAGATCTCGAATAATCTGCATAGTCACTACTCCTCTATGAAGCGCGTAGTTACCATCTAACGATTTCTCGAACATTGGTTAGGATTAAATTCATATTTATTTGTACAATTTGATTACAGATTTTGAGTGATGTATTTAGACTAAGTTAATAGTGAACATGAGGTGTTTTTCTATGTAAAAGTATGCATATCCAAGATACAAAAAAACGTATGCATATCCCTAATATATAGATATACGATTTAAAAACAAAAATCAGATAAAGACATAATTAATGACATCATTTTGGTGCATATTCTAACACCAAAGAAAAACAGAAAACATAGCCTATTATTTTATTCATAAGATGAAATAAGAACTTATAGCAGCACCAACATTATTCTATAATCCAATTATACATGAACTTTTCAGGCTGACGATTTTTTGATAAGTAGATAGCATCTTCTTGTGCTTTCCATGCATATAGTGCCCCACATCTGAAAAAGTCAGCACCTATATATGCTGTAAAATTTTGATGATATACCATATTTTCTCTCATCCACGACAAGTAACAGTTGAACTCTGTAGTTAAAATGACATTATCATGAAAACTAAAATTATATGAAGGATCTTTAAATTTCACAAAGTGGTCGCCAAGATCATCGTCTCTGGATTTACAATGAACTTTGAGAGTACTTTGAGTGAGAGTTAGGCTATTTTGGAAAACCAATGTGTTTTTACGGCACTTAGTAATTTCATTAGACCCTAAACATAAAGAAAAGATGAGAAATGAAATACCAAACCTGAGATTCATTACTTTGAATAAATCAACGATTTTTAACCCTGTTTTTTTTTTCTTTTGACAACTTTTTAAACCTGTATATAGTTGAGATTTTATACTGTAATATATATATATATATATATATATGTATATGTGTGTGTAATTTATTGGTTTCTTCTCTCCTATGGAAACAAATTTTGGCCAAATTATATAAACATATATATATATATATATATATATATATAGTACTTCATTAGTTTCTTGGCTCCTATAGAAACAAACTCTGACCAAGAATATATATATATATATATATATATATATATATATATATATATATATATATATATATATATATATAATTCATTGGTTTCTTGGTTCCTATGGAAACAACTTTTGACCAAGTTCTGCATAATTGCAATATACTTTAATTAGTAATAAATAGTTTCTCGTTTTAGTTATCTAATATATTAAAACAGAAGTACAAATAGTATTTAACCCTTTATTTTTCTTAATATTTAGTACCATCATATGCAACTGGGCATAAAACAAAGTCATTTTATGAATTAACAAACCTTCCAAATAATTTTACTGTGTACAAAACCAAATGAACCAAAAATGATGCAAACATACATGAAGGCATATGTTGCTGCAGACCAAATTAAAACTAAAATTATATGGAGAATCTTTAAATTTCAGAAAGTGATCGTCTGGATCATTGTCTTTGGATTTACAATGAACTTTAAGAGTACTTTGAGTAAGAGTTAGGCTATTTTAGAAAACTAAGGTGTTTTTATGGCACTTAGTAATTTCATTAGACCCTAAACATAAAGCAAATATGAGAAGTGAAATACTAAACGTTAGTTCATTACTTTGAATAAATGAACGATTCTTAAACCTGTTTGTTTTATCTTCGAAACTTCTTAAACCTGTATATAGTTGAGATTTTATACTGTAATATATATGTGTGTGTGTGTGTGTGTGTAATTCATTGGTTTCTTCGCTCCTATAGAAACAAACTTTGACCAATATATATATGTGCGTGTGTGTGTAATTCATTGATTTCTTGGCTCCTATATAAACAAACTCTGACCAAGTTATAAATATATATATATATATATATATATATATATATGTGGGTGTGTGTGTGGTAATTCATTAGTTTCTTGGCTCCTATAGAAACAAACTTTGACCAAATATATATATATATAATTCATCGGTTTCTTTGTTTCTATAGAAACAACTTTTGACCAAGTTCTCCGTAAGTGGAATATACTTTAATTAGTACTTTCTTCGTTCCAAATTAAATGATGTTTGAAGAATTTAAGATGTTTCAGAGTACATGATGTTTTGGTAGTTTTCCTTTTATATTATATAGTTTTAGTTTTATGGAAGATTATGTGACCAATGATATTTTCATATTTCTTTTGATGATTGGTTGAATTAATTTTTATATATAATTTTTAATGATACTTTGTAGGTAAAAGTGTATGTCTTAATTCTTGTGCATTGAATCAAAACATCAACTATTTTGAACAAAAGTACAAACATACTTACATGTATAAAACCAAATGAACCTAAAATCATGTGAATATACAGGAAGTCATATGTTGCTGAAGACCAAATTAAGCATTCTTGATTCTTCATTAAGTAAATGTACTACAATTTGATCCACGCAACCGCACAAATACTTTTTCAAATTGAATTAAGAAAATTGTAAGTAATGTTGACTTCATGGTTATGGACAGTGAAACAATAAAACTGATAAGTTAGATAAGTATGCGTTAATCTGATAATTCTATATATGAAAATTTTCTAATGTTTTTTGTAGAACATATTCACTCTGTTTTTAATATATGACATTTTAGGATTCTGTTCACTTCCATATTAAATTACATTTTCAGTTTTCAATGCAAGTTTGTGGAACAATTTTTTTTTCTTAATTTGTGTCAACAAATCTAAATGTCAAAGTAAAACATGGAAATAGTGTAATTTATTTTATTATATATATATATATAAGTACATGTATATTTGTGAATACATTCGTTTCACAGACAAAATATACTATATTTTTTATTTTATATAGATTACAATTTATTTAAAATTTTGAAATATTCTTCTATTTTAAATTAACATTTAGAACAGCGTTCCTGAGAGAACTAGACTACATTTTAGCATATGCACTGTAAACTCTAGATATTATTTGAGATGATAATTGGGTAGCTTTAACAATAAATTAGATGTATAAAGACATGGTATTCATTTCCTTTTAGTCACCAAAAATATTTAATACAATATTTTGATATAATTTTTATATCATTTTTTTGATATTTCTTGGCAAGTATTTATACTTTATAGTTTTTTAAAACTGTACTAAAATGAGATATAAGTGATCATTAGGATTTTAAGATTTACTAATTTTAAAAGGAAGAATATTCTTAGAAATTTTAAGATATTTTGTTATAAATATTATAAAATAATATTGTTGTGACTCACAAATATATTATTGGTGAAATAAATAAATTTAAAAACATGGTTCAAAATACGACAGATTATAATTACTCTCTTCGTTTCAAAATAAATGTCACTTGAAATTTTTAGCATATTTAGAAATCATTTAAAACTCTATTTTACCCATTGTTCACACATCAAATATTTTCTCTCTCTAACTAATACACTAATGCAATAAGGTTAAAAATTAACATTTATTTAAAAATTTACATTGAAAACACAAAACGACACTTTGTATGAAACAAAAAATAAACCTCTAAAATGACACTTTTTAAGAAATGGAGGGAATATTAAATATATATTATTACATATATTTTAAATTTAGTTATATGCTCTAGAAACAAATTCTATTATATGTTTTAGAATGGTATTAATGTAATAAAGATTGTTAATAGCACTAAATAACCATCACATGTTGTATTTTTACATCTTCAAAATAATACCAATAACCTTAACAATATCTTATGGTTGCATAACATAATACTATGAACAGTATAAAAAATCATATATTATAATTGCGTGACATATTAAAAAAAGAGGTTAATGACGTGACCTATAAAATAGTTAATGGCCTACAAAATAATTGTATATCTTTCTAATAATTATTAGACTATTCTTTATAAATAAGTTGGTATATTTAATTATTTTTAATTGATTTGGCTTGAATACAGATTTTTTAAAAAAAATTTAACATTCATTAATAGTAAGGAAATTTGAGATTATCCTTAAAGATAATATATTTTTGATTTTATTAAGATATCAATAAGATATATTTGAGATTATATTTATTATAAAAATAAATGATAAGATACTTGAATGTAATGATTTTTTTTAAGAGATGGTAAAAATGAAATTATCACACATGAAAGAAGTCATGATTTCTATTTTAGTAGATAAAACTAGAGTTTTTTTTTTTTTTTTTTTAATAAACTATATTAATAATAGAAATTCAACCCATAAATGGGCACCAGAACAAGGCTTCCGGCTAACCGGCGAAGAAACAGCAATCCTCAGCAATAGATTAGGCTTATCACTAAACTACATGGAAAAGTAGGCTAAAAACAGTGGATGGGAAAAAATCTAGGCTCAAGGGTCCGTTTCCGGTCCCTCATCATCACCGTAGATCCGCGGCCAACGACGTCGACATAACCGAAAGGCAAGCCGACCACTGCCTCTTCACTTCCTTCTCAAAAAAGGCGCCGACACACAAATTTGAGGACCACCCGACACTCCTATCTTCACACCAATGACCAAAACTCAGAAGATCGAGGACGAGAAATTTACCGTTGAGGGGAACCGCCATCCCCAACTCAACCGTCTCTCTCCCCTAAGATCATAGTCGTGGGGAATCCCGAAGGTCGGCTTTGAACCCGTTAGCTAGAAGTCTGTTCTTTTACGATGAAGCTCGGAGCCGATAATTACAAAACGAACTGACCTGAGAACAAGCAAGAAGACGGGCCCGAGACCGCAACTGCTACTAACTCCAGATGGCTCTTTGGACCTGAGCACGCTAAACAAACCGGCACTGTCGAAGAAATTCAAATGAAGAACCTCAACACTGGGAAATGTCGGTTCGACAAGTAATACCACCGAGGAAACCTGCAAAACGGAGACAACCCGAGCTGACACTATCCTCACTACTTGCTGCTTCTGAGAACCAGAAGGCAGTTAGCTTCATAACGCCTGTAGTCGTTCCGGTAGCAAGGAGACGACTATCTTACCATGAAGAACAAGAGCGAACACCGATGAAAACTAGCCGGCGGCAAACACCGGTGAACTGGAGCAGAAACTTGATAGAAACAATGGAGATGAGAAGGAGATCCCCCGAGCTGTGACAAATGGGCCATAGACGACCACACCGTGCTTCAGTTCATCAGATTTCCGCACGCCTAACGGTTGTGGCACTAGCACGCACCAATAGCCACCACCTAAGAGCGCACCTTCGAGTAGTGAAATCTCCAAAGCTCTCATGACAACGGGAGGAGAGGCTGAGATCCACCAAGACGCCGAGGAGAAGTCCCGAACCAAACACCGTTACCTCACCTCACACCGGACCACTTGGAGCAGATCTGAAAGAACGTACACCGGATCTGGAGGAGAAGCTCCCAAA
Source organism: Hirschfeldia incana (assembly GCA_026261945.1). Lineage (NCBI taxonomy): Eukaryota > Viridiplantae > Streptophyta > Magnoliopsida > Brassicales > Brassicaceae > Hirschfeldia > Hirschfeldia incana. The sequence goes on along the minus strand of JABCMI010000040.1, from coordinate 725,728 downwards.
TCGCCATCACGCGCCGCCGTCTCGTACAAAGTGAGCCAAAAAAAGGGAAAAGCTTTGAACCCACAAGAAACCCTAAAAATCCGACCGCTTAACCACATCCGTTTCACCAACCTCGTGACATCTCCAGAAAGCAGAACAAACACCGGATCTAACCCCGGAAGCCTTCGCCGGCGGCGTCTTTTCACCAGAGGGAGTCAACATATCAGAGGGATAGACGAAGGTAGAAGAAGAGGCAAAACAAAACAAGGCGAAGGGGAAGAGAAACCCTCCGACGGTGGCGGTAGGGCACACGCGCCGGAGGTCACGGAGGCTGCTATCGAGAGAAAAAAGTTCAGAGAGAAAGTTGAGGGAAGAGAAAAAAAGCACACTAATACTTTATGTAATTTATAAGACTAGAGTTTGATCCTCACAACCTTGCATATAGTTGTTCAAATTTAATTAAGGAAATTGTAAGTTATGTCGGTTGCGTGGTTTTGGACGGTGAAACAATAAAAATGATATGTTAGATAAGTAACTGGCAATTTGATATTCTATAAATGAAAATTTTCTAATGTTTTTGTTTGTAGAACATATTCACTATGTTTTTAAAATATGACGTTTTAGGATTATGTTCACTCCAAATTAGATAATATTTTCAATTTTCAATGCAAATTTATTAATTATATATATATATATATATATATATAGTATTTTATATTCTTCACTTACATTTTCTATTGGTTGAATTATGATTAGGTGATAGTTAATAATGTTTTGGTTAGACAAAAATGTGAGGATGAATGTGATGTTTATGGAGCATTGGTTCAAACAAGGTAAGGATGGGAAAGTTATGGAGTGTTACTTGTTGTCCAAGGAAGAATTTAGCAAGATCTTTATGATTGCTGCAAATGTCCTTTTGAAAAAGTTTTGGGGTAAGAAAACAAAAGATTGGTTATTGTTGAGTCGCAAGCTGGATCAAATCAAGTACCCATGGTTGGAGAAATACATGAACATAAGAAATTTTGATTTGGAGTCGTGTCATATTCTGTTACATTAACCTGATTATTAGGTTTTGCGAACAAGATCTCTTGCTCGAAGGAGAGTGTTGTTTTGCTGAAATTTGCTATAGCAAGTTATCCCTGATGTTCCAACATATTGAGCGATGAAGGATGCATTTTTGAAGATTTGTAGAGTTAGTAATGCTATGAAAATTGAGAATCAAACTTTGTATGTGTGTCTTAGTTATCTATATTGGTAAGAAGGTCTCTGTAGTGTAACTTGTGTTACACTAGAATTTAGCATTCATTCAATTTCTTAATAAATAATTAAAGTTTAGTTCTTTTTTTTTGAAAATCGTAAATCAGATATGCAGAACATTGACAATAAATAATTAACATTATGATTTATAATCATTTTGTGATTGAGTCTATTCTGTTGATTAGGAGTTCAGTTCTATGAGTTTTTGACATTAATATATACAACTTAAGAATAATGTTTTAATATGATTTCATGAAACTGTTCAATTTTCACTAGCATAATAAATTGTCATTCAGTCTATTTAACTAATTTAAATTTTAATCAAACATGTATTGGTGTATATATAGTTAGTCATGTTTTATATTTTGATAACGCACATTCATTATCTAACTCTTAATTAACGAGATAAATGATCACTCACTCTTTAGTTTATATAGCAAATGTTTTGTTGAAGTGAGAGTCTATGTGACACAAATAACAAATATGTTGCAGCTTGTGAGAAATATTTAGTTGTTTAAAATTTCAATTGATTTTATTATGAATCAAAGATATTTTAATTTTCAAACATATGTTAAACCCGTAAAATTTTTGAGGAGATCGTGAGCTTTGAGGATCTCTCACGATCTCCTCAATCACATATTAATAGAGAAAATGAAAAACAAAATAAACCAGACATAGATTTCTCTTTAAAAGACTGTGTGAAAAAAACATTATTTTCAAATTGTACAATCCTTGCATTTGATTGTAAATTTTTCACTTTTCATCAACAACCACATCATGATTTTTTTTTTTTTGCTGCGCTAATGTCATACTTTTACCTTCATATACATTAATACTATAAATATGAGGACATGTAAACTGAGATAAAACATTAAATCAGATCGATCAAAAATTAGTGATAACAATGAACTTTGCCACAAGTATTTGAAAAATTAGTGATAACAATGAACTTTAGAATCATATCTTGTAACTATAAAACCACATCACATGGTTGAGCTTTGAATTTTGTTTTGCAAGGAAAAGTAATAAATGGCTTTGTTTTTATATGTGGGGCTTTCATTTTTTCATGGGCTATATTACAAACAAGAGCTAAACTCAATAGTTGAATTCTAATAAAACGAAACGTAGGCCCAATTGCAAATGATGAAACTAGGGTTTACTTTACTATATTTTTTCTCTCCAAACGCGCAACAAGAAACAAACGATCTCATCGAAACAGTTTGGTAGAAACAGTGAAGAAACCATAGTTCTTCAAGATGGGTCGTATGCATTCAAGAGGGTTCGTCAAGTTTCTTATCATCTGTTTTTAGATTCAGTATTGAGTGTTTTTTTAATTTGTTTGATATCCTCTTATTCTCATCTGTCTTATGTAGAAAGGGTATCTCTGCATCTGCTTTGCCATACAAGCGTTCTCCCCCGACTTGGCTCAAGACCACCGCTCTTGATGTAAGATTTTCTCATGAAATCTTGGGTTTTGATTCCTGTTTTAGATATTAGCTTCAGTTCTATCTTTCTTTGGTGCTGTAAAGACCAGAACTTTAGATATTACCTTCAGTTATATCTTCCACTATTGTCGTAAAGAACAGAACTTTAGATATTAGCTTCAGTTCTAATTTCCATTCTTGTCGTAAAGACCAGAACTTTGGAGTTACAATTTGTTTTTTATTGGATTTTTCTAGAATGTTAGCTTTCCAGCTCTGTTTGTTGTGTAAAGTCTTTAACTTCTGAATATCTTCAACCCATTTCAGTTTATTCATTTGATTTTATTATCTTTGGTCTCTGATCAATCGATTTGTTATCATTTGAACAGGTTGATGAGTCAATCTGCAAGTTTGCAAAGAAGGGGTTGACACCATCTCAGATTGGTGTGATTCTTCGTGACTCTCACGGTATCCCTCAGGTGAAGAGTGTTACCGGAAACAAGATCTTACGAATTCTGAAAGCACACGGTTTGTGTTTTTAACCCTTGATCTTATCTCTTTATATCTATATATGGAGGATGAATCAAGCTTAAAGAGTTTCATATTGTTCTTGTTGTTGTAAAAAGGTCTTGCTCCTGAGATTCCTGAGGATCTGTACCACCTCATCAAGAAAGCAGTTGCTATCCGCAAGCATTTGGAGAGGAACAGGAAAGACAAGGATTCCAAGTTTAGGTTGATTCTTGTGGAGAGCAGGATCCACCGTCTTGCTCGTTATTACAAGAAGACCAAGAAGCTTCCTCCTGTCTGGAAGTAGTAAGTGCATTATCCCTGCCCATTTTTGGAAACGTGTTCTGTTTTGTTCTTTCGTATCTTCTAATAATTTTGTGATTTTACCCCTCTTTTTTGCAGTGAGTCTACTACTGCGAGTACTCTTGTGGCTTAGAGATCAAAGTGCAGTGCAGTTACTATCAAGAAATTTTACCATAATTGCTTATCAGTAGACTCTGTTTCCATTAGTGCTTTCTCTTGTTTAAATTACAATGATGATTTTGATCATTTCAGTGAACAAAAGTTCTTCAATTTGTTGTTCAAAGTATCAAAAAGTCTTTTCATCAATGGCTTCGTACATGTAGAGCAAGAAAGTATTGTTGCAGATTAGGCATGATCTTACAGGCTCAAAAATTTATGTCTTCAGTCGAAATCACCTGTTGTTTGTAATGTAGAACACAAGACTATTCTCTCGGTCTTTATAAATGGTCTAGGAATTTTTCGAGAGCATAAAAACCTCAAACCAAATACCAGACAAGAACCGAAAAGTCGAACCTATGTTTACAAATAACCAAACGTCTCCTATATTTCTAAAACCAAAACTGAAATTGAAAACCAAATAGAAAACTAAATGGATATCCAATTAACTTAATTTTAAATTACCAAATGTTTTAAACTTTTCCAATAGAAAACTAAATTTGGAAACTAAAAACATAATCTGATTTTTATTCAAATTATTCAAAACTAACCAAAAATCGAAACTTAAATGAAACCGAATGAAAACCAGAATTTTATTGGATTCAGCTGTATTAGAATTAGATAATTTTAAAATTCAGTTCGATTACATAATATTGTTACTCGAACCAAACTGAAATACACCAAGCTGAATTTTTTATACAACCGAAAGTATAGATGATATATTTTGAAAATCTTTATATCATTCACAATATTCCAAGATATTTCCTAAAACACTAACAATATAAATACAAACAAAATATTTGATGATTTTTATTAGATTTTTACAATGTATTGTATTCCGTGTTTTTAAAATGTTGATCAGAATCTAGTCCCCTTGTAGTGGGTGTAATGCTGCGAACCAAAGGTAACATGTTTGGTTTCTTCTTCGACCAACTTAATTGAATAACCATACCTGTTAATTGAACCGGCCGGTTCGTAATTCAAGTCAATGAACTAGAAGAACTCACCAAAGTTAACATCTTTTTTTTTCCTCCGTCTACTATCGAGTTTTGATGGATTCGTCTCTGAATCCAAACAAGCATCTCAAAGAACAGTAAAGCTTCCCTCATTTTCTCTCGTCTTCTCAACGCCCTTTATATTTTTTGCACTGTTTTGATTTGTAGTTAATACTTATGGCAGATTCGTAAGCAATCTAGATGGATCATCTATTCTGGAAATCGCAGCACTCTTAACCATTGTCCCCGTAAGTTCTAATCTTTCGCACATTGCTTTGACTTTGCTCAAAATCTGAATGATAATTACGTGTATTTGTTTTCAGCTATTGGTTCTTATTCGCTTCTCCATTAGCTCTTACTGTAGAACCGGTTCGTTGCTCTGATCATACAATTGCTAAAGCTCTCTGCTTTGCACCATTAAAGTCATCTCCTTTTGTTGGATTAGTTTGAGTTGTTTCATTTTTTGTAGATAACAATGACAAATCCATTTCATCGAAGAAGAACGACGATGAGATTGTTGTTCCCAAGGCTTACATTTATGCTATATCCTTGGACTTCATCTTCATTGTCTTCCCCATGCTCCTGTTCTTCACCGTATGTCCCTTAAAGATCCATTTTTAGCTCTGTAATATTGTCTTATGGAAACTGATTGATAATTACTATTGTTGTAGGTTCTGTCAGAATGGGTTTATCATGGAGTAGTTTTGTTGTCTATGATGTTGCTTGTTCTTACTGTGTCTGCAAAAAGGTAGAAACTTTCTTATATTTTCACTTACCTTCAATAACAATCCTGTTGTGGCTTTTTAAAAGAAACTAAAAAGATACGATTACAGATCTTCTTCAGGGTTGCAGAGAGGACAGTCTATCTCGTTTAGAGCCAATGTCTCTTCTTATAGAGTTGCTCTGGTATGCAACACTACCTTTTGGTTTTAATTTAAAACTCCATTTTGCTTTTTTTATCTTCCATTTACTCTGAAGGGGTTTCTTGTTGTTGTAGATGCTAATTACATGCTTGTGTATCTTGGCTGTTGATTTCACTATCTTTCCGAGGAGGTACGCCAAGACAGAGACTTACGGTACTAGCTTGGTATGTTTTTCGAATGTCAGAATCATATATTTATCTTCCTTTAGTTACCTTTGTCTCTAAACCCTGTATATACTACAACTTTAAATGAAAGCAGATGGATCTTGGGGTTGGCTCCTTTGTGTTGGCTAATGCTATAGTTTCTCGGCAAGCTAGAGACGTCTCATCAGGGTGAGTGATTCTCCGTTAGTGGTTCAACATAATGTAAGCTTGGTTCAGTTTTTTATTTTATTTTTTCAACTTGCATTGCTTTAGGAACTGGATTAGTGGACTTAAAGCAACAGCTCCTCTGCTATTACTCGGGTTTATTCGTTTAGTTACTACTTCAGGCGTGGATTATCAGGTAAAGAAAACTCTCCTCCTTGATGTTTAGCGCTTTACAATCTCTAATGGTTGTTGTTCTGAACTGTATATGAAGGTCCACGTTACTGAATATGGACAGCACTGGAATTTCTTTTTCACACTTGCAGCCATATCAATTCTCACATCATTTGTTAACATACCAGCTAAGTACTGTGGAGTCCTTGGTTTCTCTGTTCTTGCAGGTACGTTCCAATTTTACTTTAATTACAAGATAATGTAACCTAACCACCTTCAACCTCATTTGTGCTCAGGGTACCAAACATGGTTGGTGAGTGGACTGAACACATACCTACTTTCTCATGAAAGAGGAGATAGCATTATCAGCAAGAACAAGGAAGGAGTATATAGCACCCTTGGTAAGGCTTTTTTTATTTGGTTTGACTCTCTTTGTTGATATTGGGTCTTCTAACTCTTTTCTTATTCAGGTTATTGGGGCATGTACCTTCTCGGCGTTGACTTAGGCTATCGTCTCTTTTACGCAAAACATTCCAATACTCGAAGCACCGCAAGCTCAATCGCTAGAGTCTTTCTCGTTTCTCTTATATTATGGTAATAAACAAGTGGTTATATAAACATACTATCTCATTATTATAGCATCACTCACTCATGAGATGAGCATCTTTGTATGATTGTGTCAGGATTGTGACTTTACTTGTTGACAACTATGTGGAGAGGATTTCACGTCGAACGGTAATGATACTCACTTAAAAACCTCAAAAGCACTTCAATATTGGTTGATAATCATTTTTTTTATCTTGTGCAGTGCAACATGCCTTATGTCACTTGGGTGCTTGCTCAAGATCTTCAGGTCTTTTTAAGTTCAATATTAGTTAGGTGAAGACTTTGTCTTTGAGGTTAGAGGTATGAGCTTTTGTGTTCTTTGGCTTTTCAGGCGCTGGGTATATTCATGCTTTCGAGTTATATACCAATGAACAAACTCTCATCCCTTGAAGAAGCAATTGACCAGAATCTTCTAGCTACCTTTCTTCTTGTAAGTCTCTTCTCTTCTTATCAGTTGATTTCTCACAAATTATTTTACAGAGTCGTGATTCTTTGTGCACTCTTTTTTTTTGTGCAGGCAAATGTGTTTACAGGAATGGTGAACATGGCTGTAGATACCATATTTGCTTCTCCACTAGCCTCCCTTGTGATATTAACAGCTTATGCCTTTGCTTTATCTGCTATAATCGGAACCATTCATTTCTCTGGTTTCCGGTTAAAGTTCTGGTAGGAGGATACTACAGCATATTTGTAATCTCTTTTAGTGACCATGTAATTGATTCAGACCTGCTTGTCACGCATATGAAGACAAACGCTTTTTTGGTCCAACACAGTCTTTCGAAGTCTGAAATATATTCTTCTATATGAAAAGTAGAAAACTCAAGACTGTATCTTTAAACGCCACACTGTTCGTTGAAACTGTAAGTAAACGTCATGTAGTTTAGAATGATATCCGATGTTCACAAAATGTCACGTAGTTTGGACCTGATACAGTAAAAAAGCCCAACTTGAGCAGCCCATGCACCGAACTTAAGCTTCAATCGTATCAATCATCTCCGCCGATCCCGAAATTTGATTTCAGTTGATCGGAGTTCGGTTCACACGATCAATGGTTTCCCGGAGAGATTACCGGAGCTTGAGATCTTGCACCGGATGGCGTCGTTTCCTACTACTCGTCCCCGTGCTCGTTGTTCTCCCTCACCTCTCCTCACTCATCGATTACTCTTCGACTAGAGCTAAAAACGAATCGCCAAGCTCTCGTAGCAAGAAACTAGATCACCTCCTACTCGGTCCTCCTGCTGGAGTAGGCTTTCCCGATAGATTGCATTGCCGAGGTCAGTACTTCGCCGATACAAGCTCTTATGAGCACAGATTTTGAATTGATTTGTGTTTTTGAGGATAGGCACAGATCTGAGTAATGTCGTTAACTTTGATACAATTTGGTTAGGTTTAAAGGCTCTGAACAAGACACACACTGCAACTTCTCATGCGTCTGGTGCTGCTGGAAATGGTGTTTCTTTTGTCACAGTGTTTACTGTTTATAATAATAACACATCACTCGGTGATTTGAAATCTTCCAATGTGGTTTCTGTTGTTGGGAATGTTACTTACAGCAAGCCGGAGAGGTCAATGGCTGTTCTTAATGCATTCGCATATTTCATTCAGGTAACTTTTGGTGAATGTTTCTTAGCTACTGCCTTTGATATCTGCTGAAATTTATGTTTTTTTGTTGATGTAGGTGAGTATGCCTAAGAGTAACGTTGTCGTATTGACTGATCCAGCTTCTAAGCTTTCTATCCAAGCAAGCAATGTGATCGTAGAGCCTATTCCGGGTGATTATTCACGTGGTAACCTGATGCTTCAAAGAATCATGTCTTACATTGTAAGAGCAATAATATCACACTACTATTACGTAGAATATCATGTATTTGTTGCTTTATTTGGCATCCATTTCTATTAAGACCCCACATACATATCTCCCTGTTTTTTTTGTATCTGAGTTATTGAAAGAATATGAATGCTCACTGGGTTGTGTTGTTGGCTGTGCAGACCTTTCTTGAGATGAAGCTTGAGAAGGATGATGGTGGGATGAACCACTATATCTTCACTGATTCCGATATAGCTGTGGTTGATAACATCGAGACTATATTTGACAATCATCCAGACTTCCATATAGCTCTCACATTCAGGAACAATAAAGATCAACCTCTGAACTCTGGATTTATAGCTGTGAGAGGCACACGTGAAGGGATCCTAAGGTTTGCTTTTCTCTCCTTATTAAGCAAAATCTCTTAGAGTTCAAAGTTAACACTCGTCTCTTTGGAAGAAGTATCTGAATAATCAGGATTGATAAAAAAAAATATGTATATTTGGTGACCTTGTCTTATGCAGGGCTAAAGTTTTTCTTGAACAAGTCTTAAAAGCTTACAAAACCAAATACATGAAGGCATCTCGTATGCTTGGTGATCAGTTGGCGCTTGTATGGGTTGTCAAGTCTCATCCTTCATTTGACGCCAAGAGATTCGCAAAACCGCAAGCTTTCACACAAGAAATAGCTGGAGCTTCAGTACTATTCTTACCATGTGCTTTATACAACTGGACACCTCCTGAAGGTGCTGGTCAGTTCCATGGCATGCCGTTAGATGTCAAGGTACTCTCTCACAAACCACCAAAAAAAAACATCCCAAATCTATTCTACCATATTCTCATTACTCTGAACATAAAAAACGCAGATTGTTCACTTCAAAGGATCAAGAAAACGGCTAATGCTAGAGGCATGGAACTTCCACAAGTCTACTTCGAACATTCCAGATATGTTGTGTCTTGTTCTAGGTAGTGGAAGAACTAAGTACGATTTCTAAACTTTTTCCTCTGTGTTTAATATATGTAGGTGATCAATCACAGTTACGTGCTGAAGAAGTAACATTGTTTTATTTTGATAATGAATCAAATGTTAATACAACAGTTACGTATACGACAAGCAACACAAATTAATTAATATAATTTACGCAAAACAACAAACGAAAAATCATCTCGAGGCGGCTTTCTTCTCGCCGGCGTAATAACTCAGGTACCATCTCACGAACTTCTTCAAACCCGTCTGCAGATCCGTCGTCGGTTTATACCCTAGCTCACGTTGAGCTAAGCTGATATTAGCATGAGTGAACGGAACGTCGCCGTTTCTTGGCATCTTGATCAGGTTCTTTTTGGCCTTCACTTTCAGCTGCCTCTCCAGTATACTCACCAGATCGGAAACCGGCACCGGAGACGTGTTCCCGAGGTTAAACACTCTCAACTGCGCTGGACCCCTCTTCTTCCCTCCGCTTCCTGTGCTCTTCTCCGCCGTGTCAAGCGCCCCTAGACATCCTTTCACGATGTCGTCTATGTAAGTGAAGTCTCTAGCCACCGTGCCGTGGTTCGCCGACTCGAAGATGGATATGGACTTGCCTTTGAGAATGTCTTTAGTGAAGAAGAAGTAAGCCATGTCTGGTCTTCCCCATGGTCCGTAGACGGTGAAGAACCTCAGTCCTGTAAGGGACAGCCCGTAGATGTGGTTGTAAGTGTGAGCGATCTCTTCACCAGCTTTCTTCGTCGCGGCGTAGAGACTCGCCGGCTGGTCTGTTTTGTCTTTCTCGGAGAAGGGTACCTTTGTGTTGAGTCCATAGACGGAGCTAGAGGAAGCCCAGACGATGGCTGGCTGCGGGTTAGCCGCTTTGCAGACCTCAAGGAGGTTGACTAGTCCAGCAATGTTGCTGTGAACATACGAGCTTGGGTTCTCCATTGCGTACCTAACTCCGGCTTGAGCAGCTAAGTGCATTACGTGAGTGAAGGAGACGATCTTGAAGAGCTTACGGAGGAGCTCGACGTCGTTTATGTCACCTTCCACGATGAAGACGCCGCTTCTCTCTAGCAAAGCTTGCCTCGCACGCTTCAGAGAAGGGTCGTAGTAGTCGTTGAAGTTGTCTAGGCCGATGACGCCGTCTCCGCGGCGTTTTAAGGCCGAGGAGACGTGCGTACCGACGAAACCGGCTGCTCCGGTGACCAAGACGGTCATCCCGTTGCTTGAGGTTCGAGTTCGAGCAGAGGCACGGATGCGTTTTTCCCAAGCGGGTCCTCCGTAGGTGAAGGTTCGGAGAGAGCGGCGAGATGGGTCGGAGAGTGAGGGGTTAACGGACGATGGAGATCGGAGGAAGAGTAGGGAGATGAGACAGAGGAGGAGGAAGGAGATGAATGCGAACTTGGTGGGAGATGATTGAAACCTGAGACGGTTGAAGTAGGAAGATTTGTCAATCTTGAACTTGCCTGGGCTTGATGGTATGTCGTCAAGACGAGACATCTTTGAACACTTTTCTTTCTTCTTCTTGTTGTCTTTTTTTTTAGTTTTTATGACAGCTTCTTGGAGTCTTCAGGTTTCTTGGAAGGGGTTTAATTAAAGAAGTTTAAACACGAATATAATCTTTTATTTAATAATATAAATTTGAGGATCAAAAGATTGGTTACAGGGTGTGATTAAGTGTGTGAATTATAAATCTGAACATGGGGGATTAAAGATTTAGAGATCCAAATCAAGGAGAAGAAGAAAGAGGGACTCTTCTTTTGTGAAATAACTGATTGACAATCAAATTTAACTACAAAAGTTGTTGATTCTTGAAAAGATTTGTTGTCATGAATTGAACGGAGTTGATTGGTGTGAAATAATATTCCAAGATTTTAGGGAAGCCTCACATCGCATCTATTTTCGTGAGAGAGAGATTTTGGGGCCATCAATTTTGTGAGTTTTTTGCTGTACAAAATTACTAAATATCTCTAAAAAATGAGCCTAACATAAACTTCCTATGTATAGCATCATAGGGTTGATGTAAATCATGGTTTAGTCTTTTAGTGAAACCAACTTCTTAAAATGTTTAAACCCAAAAAAGGTTATGTAACCATACGATGTTTATTTTTATCTTTTATATATTTTTAATTGCAGTATGACAATAGAAAAAAGGTGCAAGTGAATGAATGCTATAATGGCACTCAAAGACCCCATGTGAAGAACTTGATTACATAAGACAAGAACATGTCCACTCCTTTCCCTTTATGAATTGGCAGAACATGTCCCCATGCCTTTGTCCCTCCTTCAGATGTATCTACTCTTAGATCTACTCTTTTGTCTCTATACTCGTTACAGTTAAAACTCCAAGACAAACACAAGAAACAAGAGTTTTGACTCAAGCCCTTTCGTTCTAAGTTGGAATTAAGATTTAATCTAAGGCTGGGTTTAAACTAGAGAGTTGGGCTTAAAAAGGGCTGGGACAGTATGGGCTTAGCCGGTTCACTTTTCACATAATAACAGAAATCGGTTTAGTTATAGTAAAAAAGCATCTCACTCAGTACCGGTACAAATTACAAGAACACAAATACTCTCTTGTGTTTTGATAATCTTACAGTGGCAAGTGGCAACAGATCTCAGTTGGATCTCAAAAGAAAAGACAAATGGGGCTTAGGGTCTTTTTAATGCTTTGTGATGCTTTCGAGGACTTGGAAGTAGTCAGGGAAAGTTTTCCTGGTGCAACCAGGATCCTTGATGGTCACGGGAACATCAGCACAGGCTGCAAGAGAGAATGCCATTGCCATTCTATGATCATCGTATGTATCAATCTCTGCCGGTTTCAGCTTCGCCGGTGGAGTTATCACACAATAATCTGAACCCTCTTCCACTGTAGCTCCAAGCTGAACGCAAAAGTTATGCAGAACTTAATTTAGACTGAGCACATAAAACCAAGAGGGCGAGAGCGAAACAGAGAGAGACAGTCTTACCTTTCTAAGCTCAGTGCAAATGGCAATCATTCTTTCTGTCTCCTTTACTCTCCAGCTAGCCACTACATTAACCAAATATAGTTAAGTGACCATGAATCTAAAGAATCCCTATGTCAAAGAGGAAGGTTTACATACCATCTCTAATGGTAGTTGGACCATCTGCAAAGAGAGCAACAACGGCAAGAGTCATGGCTACATCAGGCATCTTGTTCATGTTTACATCAACAGCGCGCAAGTGTCTCATTCCAAAAGCATCTCTAGATGGTCCAGTCACAGTCACACTGTTCTCTGTCCATGACACTTTACATCCCATCTTATCAAGAACCTCAGCGAACTTCACATCTCCCTTTGAGATTCATCACCAAAAAAATGAGCTTAGATTCTTCATATGTTACACACAACTAGTCAACGCCTTAAAATGATGAAAGTTTGAGCTAATCAAAATTTCATTATAAACTTAGTGTTGTTACCTGCAGGCTGGTTGTTCCACAACCTTCAACAGTGACAGTTTCACCAGTAATGGCAGCACCAGCCAAGAAATAACTAGCACTAGAAGCATCACCTTCTACGTAAGCATTACCAGGCGACCTGAATCAATTTTTCCATTTAGATCAATCATTCTAAGGCATGTTATTTCAGAAAAGTGAAGAAGAAACAACTCTTACTTGTATTTCTGACCGCCCTTGACAAAGAAACGATCCCAGCTGTCACTATGCTCGGCACTAACACCAAAACGTTCCATCAACTTCAGTGTCATTTCAACATAAGGAACCGAAATCAGTTTATCAATGATCTCAATCTCCACGTCTCCAAGAGCTAAAGGAGCTGCCATGAGCAGAGCAGTCAAGTATTGACTACTGATTGATCCAGATAGCTCCACCTGAAAAAATGCAAAACATATCTAATATGTCAATCAAGAAACCATACAATTAGACGATAAAGATTGCTAATCCAAAGTACCTTTCCACCGGGAAGGCCACCATTAGCATTGACACGAACAGGAGGGCAGTTAGTACCAAGGGTACATTCAACATCAGCACCAAGCTGCTTAAGACCAACAACCAAATCTCCTATTGGTCTTTCTCTCATTCTAGGCACCCCATCAAGCACATAACTGGATAACAAACCCAACTAAAAGGCATCAGGACAAGATCAGTTCTTGACATAAACCCAACTTCTTAAACTTACCTTGCGTTCCCACCTGCAGCAGTAACTGCAGCTGTAAGTGGACGCATGGCAGTTCCTGCATTCCCAAGGTACAATTCAATATCACTCTTGGCATCTAACGACGCTGGGAATATCCCTCCACATCCTTCAACAACCGCACGGTTGTTCTCACTGTCACGCTCCACGTTAAGCCCCAGCTTGTTCAACGCATCAAGCATGTAATTGATGTCATCACTGTTCAACAAGTTGTCAACTACAGTAGTTCCCTATTAAAAAAATTAAACCCACAACAAAAGTGTGAACCTTTCTTTCTTCGATCTCAACACTAAAGCAAACAACAGAGAAAGAGAAAGAAGTGAAAAAACCGAACCTCAGATAGAGCGGCGAGAAGAAGGATCCGGTTGGATAGAGACTTGGATCCGGGTAGCTTGATGAGACCCGAGATCTCTCTGATGGGTTGAAGCACAATCTCCGACGCTTTCTCCGTCGTGGAAACAGATGCCATTACCTTAACCGGGCGAGTCACAGAACGGTTTAGCACCGTCCCACTCTTCTTCAATCCCAACGAAGAGACCAGACAAGCTCGAGGCTGCGTCTTCAGCGAGACAGAGAAGGGCGATTTGCGTTGGTTTGATTTGGAGAGATTGGAGATGGCACATGTGTTCTGCTGCACGCCTTGGCAGATTCTGCTAGCTTGTGCCATTGGAGAAAAAAGTTTTGATCTTTGAAGTCTTTCACCTAAACCCACAATCTGGTTTCCTCAAATTTATAAACTTTCGTCTTTCCTACAAATATAAAACTTTGGGGTTTGGTGAGAGAGGAGAGACCAAGAAGGTAGCCATCAAAATCCTTCACCAACCCCACCTCTACACGACTCGAGCGATGGTATGAGCTTTTTCTACTAGCCAATAAAATTTAGACACGTGTTAATTTTTTGTCCACGTTGGATATAACAGACAGCAAGTGGGCAAGCTTTGTTTTTGGTTAGGTGAGTGCTTAAGATTTGGTGGTTTTAAAAATGGGCCTTAAAGAAGTTATTGGGCCTGTTTAACGAAAACTCATGAACCCCTCGATGATGAAACGTTAACCGGTGTCGATTGCGGTTTACTACTAAAATACCGGAAAGAAAACATAAATCGAGATAAGAGCCGGTACTAGATTTCCTCTAATTGAAGACAATGGTAACATCTATGTCTGAGTGTCTCCATGACCGTCGTCGCGAGTGAAGAAGGTTTTTATATGAGTATTGGCGCTACTAGTATGTAAAAATCGAAACCGGACATGGTTTAGAATAACCGAATATGAGTATATAACTCATTGGTTTAATAAAACCGATTTTAACAAATTTAATCAGAAAAGCGTTTGTTGGAAAAGGGTTACATTGAGAGTGAAACCTAACTTAGCGAGAAAGTCTCCAATTCTTTTCCATGGGCAGTGAATCCAAGATAGTAGATTTCTCGGAGCGTGTGGAAATGGTCGGAGACGGCCTGGACGAGGCGGAGGAGTGCGTCTTCTGGGACGTGGAGGAGTTCCCATTCCCGGTTAGCTCCACACCTGATGAGATCTACAACAAAATCGAATCATGTTTGAAGGGAATGGGTTCGGAAGGTTGGATAACAATTTCGGCTTACGTTTATGAGAACAAGAACGAGACTTGGGGGGAGGAGGGGCGGCGAGTTCTTGCGTAATAAGACGTGGGATTCAAGCAGGGCCGGCTTAACATTACCGGAGGCCCCTGGGCAAAATAATATGTGGGGCCCATAAGGTGTTAGTTTTACAAATATTATCGAGCTTTTCAACTCATGCATGACATCGAACACGTATTTCTATTTGTTCTGTTAGTTAACACTTTCTGTAATACTATGTTTTTATACCATCCCAATCTAAACTAACAATGCTAAAACAGATCAAGGCCCTAAATATAATTTGATTCGAAGCGGGCCTCGGGGCGGTCGCACTGACCGCCCTCCCTCATAAGCCGGCACTGGATTCAAGAATCTACTTCCTCCCCGGAGGGGACGATAAGCCCTCGAGGCGTGACAGGATGCTCATCGACATTCTTTTATGGCATTTGGACCATCATTCTCCAGCAAGTTTGGTCGTGGTTACGGATCGTGTCAGAGGTGACCCGGTGTTTTTCAATAGGCTTCGGTTGGTTACTTGGTTAAAATGGATATTCATGTTGTTGATGTGATAGCTCCTCCTACTCGCCCCGTCATACCGAAAGCTCCGAGTGGTATCAAAAAAGGTCTGAACCTAGTAGTCCTAGAAAGCATAAAAAGCTTGAAGGGGTTGCAGCCGAAGATATGTGGGGTCTAAAGATTAGGCCTAATCATCTGGATTAACCTGTGTCCGTTTTTGCTTGCTTGCCGGTATGCGTAGTATACATATGAGATGGTTTCTATCAGAACTCTGTTTTCTATTTCCTCTCGCTTTAAACAGTGTTAATTTTTTTGGTTATTTCTTAATTTATGGTCTTGACTTTTTTAGCAAAAGGTTACATTGAGAGAGAAAAATATTTGGATTTATATTATTTGTGTGTGTGTGTGTGTGTTTTTAGTTACTTGAGACGCAATCTTTATAGCTACGTTTATTATGCATGTTGTTCAAGAGAATCTGTTCGGTTGAACACGTGCGGTTCTCAATGAAGGAGCTTCATCATTTCTTCCTTCTGCGTACTCCTCTCCAATACATGTTCAGATGATCTGAAAGTTTGCATTTCAAGACCAGCGATTGATATCTACCTGGAAAGAAGAAACAATATCAGCTTGTTTCTTCTATCTTCCTTTGTTGCACAAGAAACATGACATGTAGCATCACTGCAACACATAACTCGGATAAACAACTCGGTAAGCTGATTTTTCAGATCTAAACTAGATTAAACGTTACTACATGTCTCTTGCTTCAATGGCTAGCCTCACTTGTATCTTCAAACCAGCATAAGAAAAATCGCAATATTTATGAAGTTTCATTGGAACCTGATAACAAGGTAAAAACGTAACATACATGATGCGGACGATCTGTAGAACAAGAAAGAGCAGACTAGTTTCACACTTAAATTAAACTTAACAGAGTTTGAATCAGCCTCCATTCAACAGCTGGTCCACCACTTCTGCGCATTCAAGGCCAAGCCATTTTACTCTCATGTCAAATGCCTCTCCTATAGCATCATTTATTGTGTGTACTGACCAAGCTTATGAGCTAAAGATTGCCCTCCTACAGAGGGCGAAAGACTTAATGATCATTGGAGAAGTTTTTTTTGTTTGTTTCCTTTCGAATGAATAAGTTTTTTATTTATAAATTAGTTTTTTGACTTTTATATAATTTTTTTTATATCTAAAAAGATTCAACATTTATGTTACTACTTTTGAATGTAATCATAAGTTTATAAAAATTACTGTATTTTTAATAAATTTATGTATATAATGAAGATCTATTGCATATAAAATTTTATTTAGATAAAATTTGTAAGTTTTATAAGATAATAGAGATTTTGAATAAACAATAAATGGTAATAATATAACATATTTAAAATATTTTTTGGAGAAAAAGTTGAGGAAAAACATTAGAGCAAAATAAAAACTCATTTTGAATTTACTTTATTTTGAAACAAATGAGATTGACTATTACGGTAAGTGTGGATAAGAAGAGTATCCAAACCGGTTTAATCTGAACATAATCAAACCAGAGAGGAGATTCGATTTTCTTTTTCCAAATTATACGTCACAAACCGTCCGAGGTTCGGTTTTTGGTAGACCACTGCGATGACTCACAATCTGGTTTAGAGTTTGGAGAAGTGTCCATACCTGATCTCAAACCGGGGGATGTCTTTTATTGGACCGAAAAATTGAACTCAAATAATTGAACCGATCTGAGGTTCGGTTTAGGATAAACCACGGCGATTCGAAACCCTCTATCTTGTTTAGAATCTGAGCAAGTACTGTATTAAGCTTTTACCATTTCGTTATCGCCCTGAACATATTCATTTCTCTCTCTCTCTGTATCACCTTCACCTCCGGCTACATCTCCAGCTAAGGACACAACTTAGAGCTTGATCATAAGTGGCAAGTACCGTGTTTGGTTTTCTTCAACATAAGTGACGTGCACGCTGACTAAAAACATTATTCTACGCGAAGCTTTTTCTGTCTGAATAGTGAGCTAATCTAGGTGATCTCTCTGGTCTTCCATCTGTATCTCTAGATTCAGATCAACAGTGTAGAAAGTTGCGAACTTATAGGGAAGTTAACACTGAGGGACAAAAATGTTTTAGGGTTTTGATGCATTTCGAGATCTAGACAAATTAATTGAATTTTGTCTGAGATTGAAAAAGGATCATGCTTTGCAGCAGAAACTTGGTGGGTTTTTTCTGAGATTGAAAAAGGACCAAGCTTTACAGGAGATACTTGGTGGGTTTTGTCTGAGATTGAAAAAGGATCATGCTTTGCAGGAGACACTTGGTGGGTTTTGTCTGAGATTGAAAAAAGATCATGGAGAATCTTGGTGGGTTTTGTCTGAAACACAGAGAGATTGAGTTTTTTTCTGTTTGGTGGTTTTCAAGTATGATACCAAGTGGATTGAAAGAAACTCAACTTAACAACAACCAGAAGGTCCATCCACAACCACAACCACAACTAATGGAACAATCAATCAACCAGAACCATGAAGCTATGGAAGCACTCATCTCCAACTTCTTTGGAAACATCTCTTCTTTAAAATCTGTTTACATCCAGCTCCAATATCACACTCCTTACGACCCGACAAGTTCCAGGAAGCCGACAAGGCTGTGATCTCTGAACTCAAGAATCTCTCCGAGCTGAAACATGTTTACAGAGAGAACAACCCCAAGCATGTTTGCATCTCTCCGAAAGACTCTCGTCTAGCCTCAGAGATCCATGAACAGCATAGTCTGTTGAAGACTTATGAGGTCATGGTGAAAAAGTTTCAGTCTGAGATTCAGAACAAGGACTCTGAGATCACTCATATGTTGCAGAAGATCGAGGAAGCTAATCAGAAACATCTTAAGCTCGAGAAGAATCTTAAGCTAAGAGGAATGTCTTCCACTAATGAATCTTCTGGTGATTTGCAGTTTCCCGACTTGACCATTGAGCTTTTTGTATCCACCTATGAAGCTGCTTCTAAAGCTGTTCACGATTTCTCAAAGCCGTTGATCAACATGATGAAAGCTGCGGGATGGGATCTTGATTCTGCAGACGAGTCCATTGAGCCTGGTGTTGTTTACGCCAAGAGGCCTCACAAGAAATATGCGTTTGAATCATACATATGCCAGAGGATCTTCAGTGGGTTTCAGCAGGAAACTTTCTCATTAGATTCAGAGAGTGATGACACTGAAACTTTCGTTCGTCAGTTTCTTGCTCTGAAAGACGTGGATCCACTAGATGCTTTTGCTACAAACCCTGATTCCAACTTTGGTAAGTTCTGTAAGAGCAAGTATCTCATCTTTATCCGCCCAAAGATGGAAGCTTCTTTCTTTGGAAACCTAGACCAGCGTGACTACGTGACAGGAGGTGGGCATCCGAGGACCGCGTTTTATCAGGCCTTTTTGAAACTAGCGAAGTCTATATGGTTGTTGCACAGGCTTGCTTACTCGTTTGATCCAGCTGCAAAGATTTTCCAAGTGAAAAAGGGGAGTTAATTCTCTGATTCGTATATGGAAAGTGTTGTGAAGAACATAGTTGAGATGAAAAGGGAGAGAGCCCAAGTGTTGGTCTTATGGTGATGCCTGTTTTGGATTGGTGGAAGTGTGATTCAGAGCCGAGTTTATGTCTCAGGTGTGAAGGTCGTTGAGTGAAAGGAGATTATGGTCTTGTCCTAAAGCTTCCTACGACTGTATGTTGTATAACTTTTATGTTTCTACTTTATAAATTATATTTCCAGTAAGGTTGCATGTAATTGTTCAGAACTCATAAGCAATCGAGATTCTTGTTCTGCCAACCAAAAGGAATATCATATTTTACCAAGTTAAGATTTTGACAGAAGACCGGTTGAATTTGCTATCATGATTTTAGTTTTTTACTATGGGAATGGGACCAATTTTTTAGGTCAAACAGTTTATCAACACAAACTTTATATTTCTAATATTATATCTTTTCAAAACTAATCGAGTAAACAAAATAGCTTGTATGATTTGATGCTTGGATGTCTTCTGAAAATCTAAACAGTGTTTATTTTTCGTAAATAAAAATTAAAGTAATTTAAGGAGGAGGCATATAATTCAAGATGATCAGTGTCAGTGTTGTTGTTCTGAAACCGAAACAGAGGAGCATATACTATTCGACTGCCCTTACGCCAGGCAATTTGGAGGGCTTCTGGTGTCTCCAATACAACAATCAACAATCCAGCATCTACCACTGAAGAAAAGATAGCAGCATGCTTGCAGGTTTCATTGTCTAACCGTCTCTCCCATATGCAAGACCTACCTTTTTGGTTGTTATGGAGATTATGGAAAAGTAGAAACACTTTAAGCTTCCATCACAAGGAGATTCATTGGAGACTATTGTTGAGGTATGCAAAGGAGGATGCAGTAGAATGGAAACAGTTGGATAATAATACTATTACGCAACAAAGTGGGCGACGTCAACAAGACCAAGGTGATAAACAACTAACTTGGAAGCGACCAGTCTCTGGATGGATGAAGTGCAATATGGATGGTGGCTTTAGTGTTCAACACAATCAGTATACTGTTGGATGGGTTATCAGAGATGATCATGGAGTTTGTAGAGGATCAGTTCAAGCTAGTGGTGCGCGAAATCAAGATGCTTTGGAGTGTGAATTACAGGCCATACTAATGGCACTGCAACATTCTTGGAGCTTGGGGCATCAAAGAGTAATTATAAAAAGTGATTGCCAAAAAGTTATTGATATTCTTACCAACAAGAGACTTCATTTTGCTTACTACAACTGGAAAAGAGACATCATGAAATGGGGAAATCGATTTCAAGAAATCAAATTTCAATGGGTTAGTCAAAATGCAAATAAAATGGCTGATATGTTAGCACGGCAAATGGAAGAAGGGGTTGATTTTCAAGCATACATTCAAGCTGATCCCACTTTAGATCGACGAATGTATGTATCAGTCTACGTTATCGGTCGGAGTACACTTCGGTCACCGGACACTGAAAGAACTCAGATTTTAAATTTTATCTTCACTGACCAGCGGGATTCGAAACCTAGTTCGTATTGAAACTTAAGTTTCCTCATTATTATCACTGACGAGTAATAACATAATCGACAAAAATTTGAAACTTAGGCTAAAACTAATTTGCTACCAACAAAATTAATAATTACAAATGTTCGCTTTGTTGCTATGAAACTACGTAGCAACATAGTTTCAAAAAAAACTACGTAACAACATTTTCATATCTTTCTTAATTCTTACATCAATTTTTTCTCTCTTATTTTTAAGCTATTTTATCAAACAAATCTTTCATATCATCATATGTTTTAAAACACTTATCATTAACATTTATCGGATTCATTAAATCCAGCCACCACTGACCTAAAAGTCTATTTGTTGTAATCAAAACATACTGTAATTAAGAGGAATTAATCATAACTACACAATATGAAATGATAATTATAGAGGACAAACCGAAGATAGCCAAACAAAGTCTTTGCGGGCCTCAAACGGAAACTTCAATTAAAAGAAATCAATACCTTATACTAAACTTATTGTGGAAAATCGAACCTTCCATTTTAATAGATAGAATGATAAATTTCAATTTAATATCGTCCTTTTTGATAACGAGGTTTTAACGATCTTCAGTCTATCATAGCTACAGCTGATTGTATTCTTTTTCTTTTGCGTGAGAATTTGAAAAACTAATGCGTTCATATATACATATTTGTATATAATTAATACGTAGATCGTATATGCACTTCCAGCATATGCATATGAAAGTAGGAGTTGAATGCTTAAAATCTATCTTATTAAACATGACTGGTCTAGTTGCATTCGCGCCAAAAACCATGATTGGATCGTTTAGTCTTACCATATTTCTTTTATATTTGGACAAAACTTGTCGTTACTTAATTCTCAAAAAAAAAACTTGTCGTTACGAAGGTGAGACTTGAGACTACGTACGCAAAATTAATGTGCCCCTATCAATGTAATATAATAAATGTCCTTGCTGACGTGAGAAATGTCGCCAAAGGCTCAAAAAGATAGTTTTTTTTTTGCTCAAAAAGATAGTTGTTGCTAGTATTTGACTATTTGTAAGCATATCAATGATGTAAATTGGTCAAACTATTTTTTTTTTTTGTTAGTACTCAATTTGGTGATTACCTCTTCGTATGATTTTATTTTATATTTATTCTAAATAATAAATCTCTATGGATAGGATAGGATAATCAATGAGAAGACTAATTAACATCCAGAGGTCAAATCACTTTGTTATTTCATGGTAAGATGAAAATGACATGATAATTGAGGTCGTTACGTATAAAATAAGTAATTAAATTCCCTTGCTTGCACAGTCAACTTAGACCCGATGATAATATTGGTAATCTACCCATAGATTTAGACATGTCTACGGTTTCGGCGAATCTTTGTAAGCTCGTTTCGTCGACGTTACGCGTAACGCAGACTAGTTTTGAACGGCGACGTTTCAAGAATCCAGAGTTGAATGATGCTACGTAAACCTTTCAACAACAGTCTAATTATTGTTTTCCACAAACAATTCAGTTTCTAGATTCTAATATCAACTCATTAAAATTGTCTAGTTTAAATGGGCAGAAAGGAATGTGAAAACTGAAAAGGTTAAGATTTGTACATGTGTAAGATATTTTGTAATAAATGTATATTTTCTATTTAGACGTTGGGGTTTCATTATTGGGCAGACTACAGCGGACCACAATCTATGATATAATTAGGCCTTGGCTTGAATTATTCAGTGTCTTGTGATCATAATTTCAAGATTGACGTATGACCCCAGACTAGAATATCCGGAGTTTTAAGGATATTCATGATCCGATTTATTTCCTATGAATATTTGATTTTTTGATCCGATCCGTAACTTTTTCAATATTTGGTATTCTAGATATCCGCAAATATCTGAATTTTTACCGGATATCCGATTCGATCCGTAAAAAATAATAAAAAATTTTTTTAAAAATCTGATATAAAATAAAAATATTTCATTACAATTTTTTTGAAAAACAATATCCTTTCAAAATTTTTAATAACTAAATAATTAATTTAGTGGATAAAAACATTATAAAACTTATATAGAGATATAAATAAATATATATATATATATAATATAATTTTATAAACATGTATACATATATATGTATATAATGGATTAGATTGAATATTCATTTCTAGAAATATTAGTATTTGTGTTTTGATTCGCCTTTGACAGATATTAGATTTTAATATTTGTTTCGATTCGTTAAGTTATGGATATTTAGATTTTTCGGATCGAATCGAAACAAATAACGGATCGAATCAAAATTTACAGATATTTTGCCTACCCCTAACTCTGACGACGTTGGTGCCTTTCTTACTATTAGTTTTTTAAAAAGTTTTAGGCTTCACATATTTTAAACACACTAAACATTACAGAAAACGCAAGCTGTATTACGTTAGGTAGTTTTCAGTTCTCATTCATTTGTGTGTTGACGGAGATTTTTAGTAGTATAAACATATATAGTCGTGCATGCATTGCATTGCATGCATGTAAACCAGTTCTTCAACCACTTCAATTTTTGGATGGATAAGATCATCATTAGTATCTTTTGATTTTATAGTAGGTGACCAACCTACCATCGCTATATAGAATTGCGTACGCACACTCAATTGCTTAAATTCAAGCAAACAAAACATGCATACTAGTTATAAAGTTAACTTAGTTAAGTCTATATATTCTCTATTTTTCATTAATATCTTAAATATGTAATTAATCTAATAAACGTAGTTGACATATGTCTGCGAGATTTTTCACCTCTCCAGAAATTTTATGATTTGGACCGGATGATTGTGGTCGAGTGGTAAAAAGACGGGATTGGAACATCAACATGTTTCGGATTTGATCTATTTACTGTGCGAAATTAAGTCATAATTATTATGATCACTTAACACGGATATGAATCTATGTTTTATGGCCCATTTCAATATCCGAAAATAAGGTCTATTCGTAGACTACATTTCTTCTTAGAAATTAATCTGGGCTTCTCCATTGGTCTATGATAGCCTCAGATTAATCAAAAAAAAATGGTTTAACTCAACATAAAATAAAATAACGTCACGATTTATGAGCGTTGGTTAGCTGTGAATGTATATATGGTCGATTGGTTGCATTTCTTGATCGGTACAAAGAAAGTTGAACGAATCCTGGTGTCAGGGTACAGCTAAAAACTTTATGAACCGAGAAGCTCCCTATTGGTTTGACTTTCTTTTGGAATTAGTCAGCTTAAATCAGGTGTTTTGCTGTGTAAAAATGAAAACGGTAATCCAGACCGGATACTTGGCTGATATGGGTGTGATCATTTATGTTTTTTTTTACACCCATATTCCCGTGCGTCTTTATAAAAAGATTATATAATTTGTACATTGCCAAAAACTGGTTCCAAACTGTATATGTTTTTTGTACTAAGGGCTTTCCAATGTATGTATATGTTTTTTTTGGGTGATCATTTATGTTTTTGTTTTGTAGGTTTGTGCATGATCATAGGAATAAATTTTTATTTTAACCAGGGAACTGTAAGATAGATCTTACTTGTAGTGTATCTGATTATGTAAACAAAAATATAAGAAGCCATTTTCTATTTTGCCAATTTTAAAGACTTATGAATTACCTACAATACGAACAACGTGGACACGGAATAAAATTTAACATAGTGCACTTAGAAAAATGTCTCTTTATACATTATATTTTCGCCGTTATATAATAATTTAACCAAATGAAATAATTTGCTTTGATATTTAGAAAATTGTTAAAATCGCTGGTTGTATACTACATGCCAGCGAGGGCATCTTCGTATAACTATTTTTTTTCTTTAAAATAGAGAATAGAAAGAAAGCAGGGAAAACTGAAAACTTACGAAGTTGACGCGACGTCGACGGTTGTATAGTTGTCGTTGAGGATAGAGATGACTCTGTCTCTGCCTTACCTGCATATAATAAATTTTATCATTATTGTTACAATTTAAACCAATGAACATAAACCAAACTAATCATATAGAGCCAGAGGCATCACTTTGAAATTTGAATAATATTAATGTTCTTGAAATAAATATAAAGTTGATAAACAATATATGTAAAGTTGTAGTTACGGCTTCCTAATTATTAATCATATTAGTATTAGCTATCACATTTAAGTCCTTTATAAGATTCGTATAGAATTTGGGTTGTGGACCGACTGGCGTTCTAACCCAAGAGGACTGACTAATTCTATATGCACTTACTCAAATTATTATTATTGCAAGAGAAAAAAAGATAGCCAAAACAAGAGAAGAAATTTCAACATAGAGAATATATGACGGCACGCTGGTTACCAATCCATTGGTTGGTACAGAAATATATGAAGTTTTTTCTTTTTGACTAAAGAAATATATGCGTTTTTGCTTCGGCTATAACGAAATAACCTATTAATATATATTAAACATTATTATTTAATAAAAGCATAAAGTCACCCACACATCTATATAAACACATCGATTCAAGACATTATTCTCATCATCCTATACCTTCAAACACAAGCTTCTCGTTTCTCAAAACATTTGGTCTTACAATGGCTTTTCGACCAGATATTCTAACATTTGTGTTTTTATGCATTTTCTCGATATCTACCGTTTCCGCCTACAACTCCAAAGACGTGAAAGCGTGGTGCAGCCAAACCCCAAACCCTAAACCATGCGAGTACTTCTTAACCCACAACTCAAACCAAAAGCCCATAAAATCCGAGTCCGAGTTCCTCAAAATCTCAATGAAACTAGCTCTAGACCGAGCCATCCTCGCCAAATCACACGCGTCCACTCTAGGACCAAAGTGCCGCGACACACGTGAAAAAGCTGCTTGGGAAGATTGCATCAAGCTATACGACTTCACCGTCTCCAAAATCAACGAGACCATGAACCCAAACGTGAAGTGCTCGAAAACCGACGCACAAACATGGCTCAGCACCGCTCTAACCAATCTCGACACTTGTCGTGCCGGGTTCTTAGAGCTTGGTGTTACCGATATCGTCCTTCCTTTGATGTCAAACAACGTCTCAAATCTTATATGCAATACACTCGCCATTAACAAAGTCCCTTTCAACTATACCCCACCCGAGAAAGACGGGTTCCCTTCGTGGGTCAAACCCGGGGACCGAAAGCTTTTGCAAAGCTCAACACCAAAAGATAACGCGGTGGTCGCTAAAGACGGGTCTGGTAACTTCAGGACGATTAAAGACGCGATTAACGCTGCTTCGGGGAGTGGTAGGTTCGTGATATATGTGAAGCAAGGTGTTTACACTGAGAATCTTGAGATACGAAAAAAAAATGTTATGTTGAGAGGTGATGGTAAAGGAAGAACGATTATTACCGGAAGTAGAAGTGTTGGAGGAGGATCGACCACGTTTAATTCAGCTACTGTCGGTACGTATGGTTACAAAACAAAAAGGGATTTGTTTTATATATTTTATGAGATATATAGACTAAATGGTTTGGTTTGCAAATTGTTACGTGCATGAACACACCAAACTAGAGCGAAACTGAAAGAGATATATAAGAACCACTTTCCGCATCCTATAGGTTGTACATAGTCAAGATAATTTAGAGGTAGTCTTAAGGTCTTTAGTTGTAGTTGGTGTCTTTTTCCTTGCAAATTAAATTTCCATAGAATTATAAGAAAAGGCAAGTCAAATCTTTTTGTCCGTGTCTTGGGATATTTACAGGTACATATACTCAATCTTAAATTTTGTCGATTTAAACTATGTAAAATGATGCAAACTCTCTCCTTTTGGAGTTTTTTTTTCGAAATGGTATCGGTATGTTTATGTGGAAAAAAAAACTATATAATTGCATTTTATGTTTGGCTTATGTTTTTATAATAACACTTGGTCAGTTCACAAATTTGACGATTAAATTATAAATTAATCATTTTTCCTTTTCATCCGTATTTTTAAAATAATCTGTCAATTCTTACTAGCAAGCCATTCATATTATGATTATCTATTAGATTATGTAGTAATTCAACAATGGCATAACTAAAAAGGTAAGTAATTATTTTACTACTTTTTGTCAAATTATTACAGCCGCGGTTGGAGACGGGTTTATAGCACGTGGAATAACGTTTAGAAACACGGCAGGTGCCAATAATGCACAAGCAGTAGCTCTAAGATCCGGATCGGATCTATCTGTTTTCTACCAATGCAGCTTCGAAGGTTACCAAGACACACTTTACGTTCACTCCAACCGTCAATTTTACCGTGACTGCGACGTTTATGGAACTGTCGACTTCATCTTCGGAAACGCAGCTGCCGTTCTCCAAAATTGTAACATATTTGCACGGCGTCCACGTAGTACCACCAACACAATCACTGCTCAAGGAAGATCCGACCCAAACCAGAACACGGGTATTATTATCCACAACTCTCGGGTCACCGCAGCTTCAGATCTCCGACCTGTTTTGGGATCCACCAAGACTTATTTGGGTCGACCATGGAGACAATATTCTAGGACGGTGTTTATGAAGACTTATCTCGATAGTTTGATTGTTGCACGTGGATGGCTAGAGTGGGACGGTAACTTTGCTTTAAATACTTTGTTTTATGCTGAGTTTCAGAATACAGGTCCAGGTGCTTCGACCTCAGGTCGGGTTACATGGCCTGGATTCCGGGTCCTTAGTTCTACCTCAGAAGCTTCGAGGTTTACTGTTGGTAGTTTTCTTGCCGGTAGCTCTTGGATTCCATCAGACGTACCATTTACGTCTGGTCTTTGAAGGACTAATTCAAATATCATAAGATATATGATGCAAAGTTGTATATACGACCCAATTGATTGGTCTATTACAAAGAATAAGTATTGTTTCTTACAGTGTGATAATAGAAATTCTTGTATGTTTGTAGTAGTTTCATGTAACATCTCTTTTTTCATCAAGTATATTCTATATTGTTTTCTGAAATAAATTTAAGGAATGTTCATTTTGCTCCTTACTTCCTTTCGTACATAATTGCAGCCCAAGTAGACATTCTGGCCGAGTCATGAGTGAATGGGTTTAGCAGAAGGTTGAAAATAATAGGCCTTATATGTTATTGTTACACGTATGTTTATCTAAAAAGGTAAAAAGGTATAAAAGCTGAATTTCAGAGATTAACTTGGTGCATAATTAGATAATGCGTGAACAGTAAACTACATCAGATCAGTATTATTTACATTAATTATAAATATTCAATTAGTCTACATTAATTATCATATCCTATCAGTATTATTTATGATAAATTCAATTTACAGATTTACAAACGTTTTGAAATACTTAGTTTATATACGTGTGTACATACAAGTATACATTCATTTGATAAAATGTCAAATGAAAAATATTCTCATTAACTATTACCATCATCCAACAACAAGGTGGTATTTTCCTTTGTATGGACCAAACCGCTGATGGTTACGGTAAAACGCGCAAATGAATGTCAACTCAGAAGATGATTCTTGAAACTGGACCAATCTAATCTACAACTCAAGGAAAATTAAAAACCAACGTATGATTTTTTTTTGTCCAGTTACTGATCTCTGACTAATACACTTGAGAATGAAAGATCTCGACGATATGAACATGTCAAGTGGAGAAATACATGCAAAGGTAACTATTCCAAGAAGGCAGGAACGTGGCATGCATCATTTCCATGATTTAGTTTGACTCGTTTATATTTATATACCTATACTATCATACCCGGACCCATACGTTGTTTCTTATAGTTTGTATTCGTATATATGATCACAGATCACAATGTCGCAACCTTCGTATGTAAACATAAAACAATTAGTAAGCAAAAATCAATATATAAATGAAAAAGTTATCGTCTGGATATCAATCGCATCACGTTCTAACTGATGCCCATTTAATTAGATATGAACATCTTTCATATCAAAATGTTCCGTATCCAAGTCAGACATGGCATCAGCAAAACCCAAAACTTTCATGACATTTATCCTTGTCATATAATATTCGAATTATAGAATAAGCTAGTGGGTGGGAATAAGCAAGCGACAAACAAATCCTAGCGATTGATCACTAAAATCTCCATTGAGGGAATACAATCGTGTTAAACTTAGCTTCTCCTTTGAGGTTTCATCGCAAAAAGCAATTTACCATTACCGTTAAAGTGTGTCCCCATGCTACTCACATCATTATCCAATAAAATCGCTTTTACGATGATAGCGAGTATTTACATTTCCACCTTATATTATAACACACTACAACAACAAAAAAGAGTAAAGTGAAAAGGTAAAAACACAAATTACCAGTAAAAAAAAAGCATGGAAAAAGTTGAAACATTTTGAACTTTTTGTTCTTATGGTCGCTTTAACCGCTACGAAGACGACTCCATGGAAATATCCGAGAATCCAACCCGGAAGCGATTCGGGTTTTGACACGTTGGAAGTCTGAATACAGACAAGGTATAGTGATTCCTCCTTCGTGTCGGAAACCATACTCTTGCTCAGATTCTCTGAGCAGTTCACCGAACAGAGGATGGTTAAAGTAAACTATAGGCACCAAAACTCTGCGAACGTCACCGTCTTTTTGACCGACGTAAACCGCCAAGTGTCCCCGTGGAACCGGGTCAGGTTTACATTCGGATCGTCTCGTAGACCCCAATATGCTGAACCTTTGTGTGAGACGTTGGCTCCAGCTTTTGAGTTTGGTGATCGGTAGTGTCAACTTCCGAGCGGGTTTGATCGAGTCTAACCGGTTGTATCCGGAACGACGAATCCGGGTTTTCCCAAGAATCCATTTAGAGACTCGTCGAACTCGTCTCCCCATTATAAACCCTACGAGCTTCCTCATCTTCTTGTTTCTTCTTGATGCTATAAACTTTGACTGTGTAATCAAACTGTAAAGAGGAAGTGATCAATCGAAGAAGTGAGTGAAAGGCAGAGAGTTTTAAATAGAGGACTAAAATGAGTTACTCGAGTCTATACAAATGAACGGTTAGATAAAGCATGAAGCTTTTTCGCCGTTGGATTAGATAAAAACTGCCACTCAAGCTAGTCAAAAGACAAAGAATCTACATTAAATAAATGACACGTCCCCTTAGCTGTTAGGCGTTAGCCTGCATACTTATCGTCTAATTAAATACAAAATAGAACCATAATTACTAGTTTGGGAATGCTGTTTTTACCTTTGTCAAACCATTGTTACAGTGTTCTAATGTGATTTGCGCGAGATACTACTAGTGCTTGATTCTGAATCTGAGATGAGAATCATAGGACAAATGCTTACAGTCTTCTTTTATTGTCTGAAAATGTTTTGTCGGCGTTACATGTTTATTATGTTTGAAGATGACGACAACTATGCCACCACACGCGTGCTGGCCACTTGGAACAAGTTTTTTTAGCCTATCGGGAACACCAGCACGAGATCAAAACCCCACCATTTCATTTTAAAATGTTATTTTTTTTTTCTGTTAGTGATTATCATCTACTGTGTTTTATTAACCAGGTTTATAGTGATAGTCTATCTGTATGTGATTTTGTTTAAAGATACAGATTCAATAAATAATTATAATCCGGAACGAGATGTGTACGGTATATGTCCTCTAGCTGCGCGTTACTTGCGTACGCTAATAATGGTTGTAGATATAATATATTCATACCGGGGCAAGCCATCTAAAGAAGTTATACGAACATAGATAGATCTAGTTGCGAGTTATTTCTCAAATATTAATTGGTTCTATTTTTTACCTGAGAAGCTTTGTTTATATGATATTTAGTAATCATATTTTTGTAAGCATCTCTTAGTTAAAGACGTTTTTTTTTGGATGAAATTTCAAATTGATTAAATCAGACATGAAGAATGTTACATGTAAAGAATAAAAAATAAAAACATAACAAGAACTAGAACTGAATCAACCGGTGTGGTAAAACCACCGCTGGAGCAAGCCCGCATATTTACTATCAGGCTTGTACTTCAGAGCCACTATCATGTTCCGCACCAACTTGTCTACTGCCTTTTTCATCTGATTAATCGAAGTCCAAGACGTTCCATGTTTTCTAGAATTCATTTCCCTCCATATTGAGTAAACCACCACTTGGAATAGAAGTTTCATCAAGACCACATCCAAAAAAACAGCACATGATCTCTGCAACCTATTCAACGTGATCTGCCAATCTGGATTGGTCTTAGCCCCAAGCAGCGGCCTCACCATATCATCCCATATCGTACAAGAGAGATAAGGCGGACTGGCATGGAGTGGTTTGGTTTTCGCAAGGGATCCCTCGCTGCTCTTTCATCACTTGGCTGGCAGTGAGGAACAGACTGGCTATGGGAGATCGCATGAGGGCATGGGGGATCACTCAAGAGTGTGTGTTTTGTGGAAAACCGGACGAGACAAGAGATCACCTTTTCTTTGCTTAGTTAAAGACGTTTAAACGGTCATGTTGGATTACAACCCTAAAAGTATGGTCAGATGTGGATCAATGAAGCGATTTCTATCTTTTTTTTAATTAAACACTAGGTGTTTTCCTACACCAGTGCGGTAAAGATTTAAAAATTTAAACAGATAAATATAAATTATATTTTAAAATAAAATTTTATTAATATTGCAAATATTCTTTTTCTTATCAATATTTTAATATAAATTTGATTTAATTAAACATAAAATTACGATAATAATAATATTTTTTATATTAAATTAAGAATATGCATGTATATATTTAAAAGTATAATGACAGATTTTTATATCTATTTATTTTAATTAAATATATTAAATAAATTTTTAAAACAATTGCATAATTATAAAAAGTTAAAATTAAATAATATTTATAAAATTTGTAGAAATATAAGAAACTAATAATTTTATGATTAAATTTTTTTCTAATTTTCTAAAAAAAATTGTATACATTTTTGAAAATTTTAATAATAAAATTTTATAATTTAAAAATATAGAATTAAATGATATTTCAAAATTTGTAATGCCATATTTGAATATATTTATTTTAATAATGATTTATGAGTTATTATCATATTCTAAGAAAATTCTAAAGTATAAATCGATATTAAATGTAACATATGAGTTATTAACATATTTTAAGACATATCAGATAAAATTTTAAGACATATTTTATGATTAACATATTTTAAGACATATTTTAAATAGTTTAACAAAAATATAAATTAACATTAATGTAATTGTCCATGTCAGATAAAATTATAAGACATATCATCAAATTTAGTAGTCTTGTCATATTATTTGTTTGTGAAAATAATTGTAAGGAGACATGTACCAAAATCATTTCTCAAATAATGTATAGGGAATCCTTCATTAACCTTCCAAAATGAGATATTGTTTCCGAATACAGAAATTGGAAAGCAGAAACTTAGTACATTACTAATGTATTATGGATTCATAGAAGGAGAAACACTTGTGAAGGAATGTATGTTGAGCCGATGGGACATGAGATAAGAAAAACACTTAGGCATCAAAATATCGAAACCACAGCTGCAAATAAGACTCAAGCACTGAAGAGGATTTCTGGAACTACAGAAGCAGCAGACATAATAACACAGTCCAACCTTATTAACTTAGCTTTCATGATCACCTTGACTTCCTTAACAATAAGTTGCGAAGGTCTGTTCTTAGAAGTATGCAGCCTCAGGTTTCTTTCCTTCCAAAGAGCATACAAGTTTGAACCATATTGATTTATGCCAAGTTACACGAGGAGGAGCAGGATTCAAAGTCTCCCAAGTTTAATTTGGCGGCAATGAACTGATCAGGATCAGAATCCATGATGTTCCTCCATAGAAATTTGTCTGCTGCTGTTGTAGAAAGAACAGGAGGAGTAGGCGGAAGACAAGCTCGAATTAATTGAATAATACGATGACGTCCTCTAGGAAGAGACCAGGCGCCATCAGAAATAGTCTCTGAAACAGTTGCCAAGTTGCGAACTCCTAGAACCCACAGTCCATTTGCGCCTGAGTAACTGATCAAGGGACCAAGTTCCGTCCAGTTGTCATGCCAAAAGAGAGCTTATGTGCCAGACTGAATCCGACAAAACCCAAAGGGACGGGCGATAGAACGTAATTTCATAAGCCGACACAGAAGGCACGAACTGGAACTCCCATAGTGATACACACAAAATTGAAGGATAACTCTAAAGTTGGTAATTGGATAAACCTTGCACCGAATGAGCTAGAAAGCACAAACGATCGAGGGACGTAGATCGAATGGTCGCACAAGGGCTGCGGAAGAACCTTGATATTCCAACTCCTAAGCCCGAAGATATGACTCACTCCGATGACTTAGAAGCTACGATGTTTGATTAAGAACACATGATTCAACGAGACAAAGGAAGATGATTTTAATTAAAAAGTTGAATGATTAAAAGAATACAATAGCAAGCCTTTATATAATAGATTGTGAACAGAAATAAATATTCTAGTAAATCCTAGAAACTATAAAGCTCTTAAAACCACGAAGACTTGACTAGGAATATTGACTTGACCAAAAACAAAAATAGTTGACCGAATAGTGGAAATTTTTCTCGCCAAACTCCTTGGCTAGTCGTGTCCTTTCGCATGATCGACGGTCTCTGAATTATCGTCAAATTGATATATTATTCGACCATGAGATGTAGATTCTTGTTGGACCTTTCTTGAACAATTCCAAACAATGATTTCTTAAAGAGTAAAATGCCTCCATGTTTTGTATCAAGCCCCTTAGTTTCTCTCTGTCTAGAACTTCATGTTACAAACCGATAAGGCCTTAAATGTCCACTAAGCCAAGCATTGATTAGAGACTTAGCTGGTTCGTTTATGATTTTCATACCTTGGTCCATGATGCTGGTCAGAGTTGCATCACATAGTCTGATGTCTAAAACATTCCATCTGTGATAATATGCTCTTTTATTCAGGCTAGCCATAAGGAACCGGTTGCTGCAAATAGAACCAGATTAATTTCAATCTGAATATTTTATTTGAGGCTTCTAATCTGCAAAGACCAAGGCCACTTGAGGTTTTTGGGGTGCACACAGACTCCCAATTCACTTTCGCTCTCCTAGCAGAGTTTGGTCCCCCGCTCCAAAGGAAAGTATTACTCCTTCTGTTTCATAATACTTGATGTTATACCTCAATGTACAAAGATTAAGAAAAATATATTTCTCTAAAAAAACATTTCATATATATAATTTTAAATTCAGTAAACCAATTATTAAAAAAAACAGGTTAATCTAATTGGTTGAACAGTTTCCAATAAAGTTAAAGTAACCTTAAAATCTCAAAACTTCATGTAAATTGAAACAAAATAATCTTTCTAAAACATCATCTATATTGAAACAGAGGGAGTGCTCAACTTCTCAATTGCATCAGTGCAACCTTCCGGGAGAGTGAAAACAGAGGCCCGAAAGTTGAACATTCCATACAACAATGACTGTATCAAAACCAATCCCCCAGCAAAAGAAAGATTCCCGATGGTCCAGAGGTGATCTTTTTGCTAACCATGTCAATAAGAGGCTGATAATCTTGAGGCTGTAACCTGTGAGGCATTTTATTTTTTTTATTTTATAAACGATAATTGAAAATATCAATGTACAATAATATTTCAAACTAATTTCAAAATTAGTGAAAAATATTGAAATGTAATTTCGAAAAATGAAAATCTTGTAAATATATTTTAATATAGATTTGTTAGAATTTCTAAATTTGGGTTGGTTAATCATTCCATATTTATAGGAGTTAATGATTATATTAGAAATGATATATTAATAAACCATATTATAAATAATAAATGAATGAGTTGTTATTTCTAGTAAGAGTCCATTTTTTAAATATCACACATGAATGAGAAGTCATGACTTCTCTTTTAATATAATAGAAACAATTTTTATCTACTTACAAATAGTATAAGTTAGACCATTACACTTATATTCTATATCTAACTTAATTATTATTGAATGTATATACCACAACAAGCTAATTGTTTTAATATTTTCAAAATAAGATATCTAAAAATATATTCTTAAGTATATTTTTCAGATTAGATTTTGATAATATATTTTAATACCTTTTATTTAAAACGTAAGTGTACATTGCTTTTTAATATTTACTTTTAAATAATAAAAGCCATAATTAATATTAACTACGATTAAAAACGAATATTGATTCATTCATTAATATAATAAGAAAATAGTATTTCTATAATACTTATATATAGATTATATATATATATATATATATATATATATATTCATGATTAAATTACTACACAAATTAATAAATATAAAGCAACTTGATCCATTATTAACTATTTTGTAAATTGTAAAATAACAGAATAAAATATATATATTCATGATTTTACAAAATAATTCTACTTATCAAAACAAATATTAAAGAAAGATATATAAACTAATAAATAATTCCAAATTTTAATATATTTGTTTTAAATAGAATATTAAAAAAAATATCAATTATGAGACTGGTTGAATGATAATAGTTTATTTATATAATCATGTTGACAAAAGATATAATAATATAAGAAATTCTTAACAACATAAAACAAATTTTATTATAATTTTAAATTTGAAAATATAAGTAAAATTGATACAAGGCAGGTTATATAAATGAATTATTTTATTTCTACAAAATTATATTCATGTAAATTTTAATTTAATTAAGTATACTTTAAAAAATGGTTTTTAGAAAGAATACGTATGTATAAGATTTCTAATTTCAGTAAATAGGTTTTTGAGAAAACATTAATTATGTGCTTTAAAACACGGGTCGAAATCTTATAATAATAATAATTATTAGATGTGTGATAAAAAAATATATAACAAAATTAAAATTAATATATATTTAAATGTTTAATATAAATGATGAAATTAAATTTTAAATAACCCAAAAACATCATAAAAATCTAATAACATGTGAACAATAAATATAAACTAAATAAGTAAATGAACGATTATATTTATTTCAAACTTAAATCACTAAATTGTATCAACCATATACTAATTGTTGATGCTCAGATATATTTTTCTATTTAGTATGTATCATCTTAAATGATCAATAAAAATATGTATGGCTATACTTTTATAAAATTGGAACATCATATTCATAATATATCTACCATTCACTTAAATATTCATGAATTAGAATATTTTAAATATGATAATTGAAGTCAAATTATATTATGTAATGTGTCATCCATCCGTTCAGGTGGTAGTCGGGTCTCAGGTTTTAACATGTTTTTGCGGATTTTATATAATTTTTAAATAACAAATGTATTTTAAAAACCAAACCGGATTATATATAGGTTTACCGGTTTTGCCGGTTTAACTGTGGGTTCGAATCTGGTTCAAAATACTGAATATAACATTCCACGTGTAACATTTAAATATAGGTATGCAGTCGAAAATACTAACATATCATATAAATTTGGTTTATTTTGAAAACAATCATACGTTTTGAAAGCACAAATCAAAATCTAATTATCCATTTTTAAGTAGGTTCCAGGTCGAATAAACATATGACTTTGTTAACTAACTCTCCTCTGGTTTTTGATTATGGACATGAATGATGATCAAGGAATGAAACAGAACCATGCATATCCAGCACCGTTCTGAGATTTGCAGGTTACCTGACCAAATGTATATCCAGCGCCACGTGGAGAGATGCCCCAACCACAACGGTCATCAGGATCCGACCATAATAAGTCACACATCGGCACGTCATGGGGCGCTTCATCAGGATCCTCTGATTTTTGGTTTTGATTATGGGTATGAATGATGATCAAAAGAATGAAAATGAATGAAAAGGAACGATGCATTCCTTAGTATTTTTTTTATTCCTTCACTATCTGTTCGGATGTTTCTTTACTGGTTACCAGTTAGACTGACTTGTGTTGTGTGGGATAGTAACTTGGTTATTTCGGTTTGAATTTCAGATTTATGGGTACTCCAACTTCAGTTATGGATCCTTCTTTATGCCTAAGAGGCTCCGAGTTCACATGTTGCCAGTCTTGGCATTGGCTCACCCAGAGAAGAGAAGGGATCTGAACATACATTTGTTGGAGATGAGATGACAGAATCGAGCCTGAATCTGCAGGAATCGGGATGGGAGGAGCTTCGGAGAGAAGCTCGTAAAATCGAAGGCGATCTCGACGTTAAGCTCTCCTCTTACGCTAAGCTCGGCGCTAGGTTCAGTCAAGCCGGTTCGTTTCCCACCTTTTGATCCTTCTCATTCACGCTCTCGTTACGCTGATTGTGATCCCCAACTTCTTTGAATTGTGATAATACGGATCCGATCATATTAGTTCTCAGTTTTTGTTCTGCTTCCACATTACTTTTAAATCAATTTTTAATTCTTAGTGGCTGTGATGTAGAACAGATATATCTTCCTAATGTTTTCCATATACATTATGGTCTTGTTTGTAACGAACCATTCAAGAAATGCAAATTCAAATTTCACATTAGGTTGATGACAGGGTATGTTGAAGCGGGGTCTCCAACCCTTGGATCTGGAAGATCATGGAAGTCTCTGGAGATTGAGATTCAATCTTCGCTTGAGAAGTTGTTGGACATCAATGATTCCATGAGTAGATGTGCTGCTTTTGCTGCATCTACAACCTCTGTTACTCACAAGCTTGCAAGGCACAGAGATATACTTCATGAATATACACAGGTTATCTTCATATGCTATCTCTTGGGTGGAACCATTCTCAGGATTTAGAAACTTGCTAGATTTGACTACTCTGATCTCAATGTGCCTGCTCTAATTATTTTTTTTTCACTCTGATACCTTTGGAGTATAGTGCAATGTTGATAAATAAACCATAGTGTACACATGGAAAGCATGATACTTTAACCTATTGTTTTTGCATCATGCATCTGTGATTAAGTACGTGACAGTTCCATATTTTGGTTAAAGGAAGGAAATACCCTTTGGAATAGTTTGACTTTTGTTTAGCTATGTGTATGCATCTGTAGTGATGTGAAGTTATACGCATTATAGGGGGACCTATCTTCTCGCCTGTAATGTTTTCACATGCAAATTCATAGGAATTTCGAAGGATACAAGGAAATATAAACTCCATGAGAGAACATGCTGAGCTTTTGAGTTCTGTCAGGGATGACATAAGTGAATATAAGGTAAACAATTTTATAGACTTTTTACTTTTGAACATGAGTCTTCTTTAGATATGGGATACACATTATGTTTTCGCTTCTGCAGGCTTCTGGTAGTATGTCACCAGGTGTGCAAGTGTTAAGGGAGAGAGCTTCAATAAATGGAAGTATTTCTCATGTAAGATATACTTTCTCTAATCTTGGTGTTGTATTCTGCTAATAGCCCTCGTTACAATGTAAATTATCTAATGATGATGTTATACAGGATTTACTGATTGTTTTAGAATGATTTGGCTGCAGATTGATGAGGTTATTGGTCAAGCTCAAGCAACAAGAGCAGTTCTTGGCTCTCAACGATCTCTATTCTCAGATGTTCAAGGGAAAGTTAAAAATCTCGGAGACAAATTCCCAGTGATTCGTGGCTTACTCGGTATCTCTCTACTCGACCTTTATATGATATTCTCAACTAATCTCTCGCTAACTTTAGCAATTTGTATTCTCTATTTATAGGTTCAATTAGAAGGAGACGTTCTCGTGACACACTTATCCTCTCTGCTGTGATTGCTGCTTGTACGTTGTTTCTAATCATCTACTGGCTCTCGAAATAAACAGTATGTTCCATACACCTAAAAGTATAAGAAGAGCTTATCTATTTTTTCCAATCTTGCTTTTGTATTTTGCTGGGTTTGTAGGATATAATGTTACACCCTTAATCATAAAACAGCTTAAAATTCGAGAAAACATATTTTTAACAAGATCAAATATCAATCCATGTGACAGCGGCCACGTACTTGTTTATATTTTACCACACTCAAAGTTCTTTAATGTCCTACAGACAATGTGGTCCAATATGCACACTGTAGCTCTGTTTTTTGTTAGATATTTCTTTGGTCTCTATCCTTTTGTTTCGATCCTCTTGGCCACAACACTAGTACGAAAAAAAGTAACCCAGCTCATAAATTGATCTTTTAGCTTACATTTACATCCGCTCAGGTTATAAAATCTATAAGGGCTCTCTCTTTACTATTGGGTGGGGACACACTTCACTGATGATGATGATCCAGTCCCTATGTTTGTCTCATTACCCATTCCCTACATATAGTTTCAAAAAATGTCAATTAGTTGGTTCATACCGGTCTAAAGATATTGTGGTGGTCCAGAGCCTTATGGACTTGGTCTAACTATGATTTTAAACCTAAAGAAATCGTCAATGTATACATATTAGAAGCATATAGTCTCGTGTAACATCTATATTTAAATATAGATTGATAATTGAGATGTGGTTATAGCAAACGGGGAAATTAACCAAGTACTGCTCCCACATGATTTGTTTGCTTATACTATAATAATGGTCATGAGTATTGTTTTTGCGGGGAGATTTGTAATTTTAGCTTTTGGCATATGGCTATTCATGGGCTCGACACAGGATTAGGAATCAGAGGCTTTTTCTCTTTTAAGACAATAAAACACGATCCGAAGATGTTCAGTTTCTCTTTTTTGGTTAAAAGTGAGAAAAAATAACCACTCTAATTTTTGTGAAGACATTTATCTAATGTTTTAGTATACGGTGTCGATAGCACTGATAAAACATTGAACTATCACCTATATTCGACAGCTCACGGATAGGGTTACAAACGAACAAATCAAACAATCGACTGACAAGTGACAACCATCACCAAAGTTAGCGCCTTAGCGGTTTATTTTATGTTTACATTTCACATTTATTCACATGCTCCAAATGATAACTGCGGTTTGAACGGAATAAGCGTTTCAACAGCGGTATAGTTTTTACAGTTATTAAAATGTATAAATATATGGTTAATATAAATATTTTTTGTTATTGTTAACTGCAGGACGAAACCATTTAAAAATCTGGAGCCACAGTTTGCAAACTGAGCGACACCTTTTAATGAACTTAAGACACTCCATTCTTTTATTTCTCCTTATTTAATTGCAAAACGTTATGCAAGAAGAAAAACAGCACAAGTTAATGATCATGTTAATTAATGTTGCCAACGCAATACACATGACACACAAATGTGGTTGAGACAGTATGGTCAACGTATTGAATGGTCAGTTAAGAAGGTGAAATTTAATATTCTCTCTGTTTCAGTTTAGTTGTGGAATAAAATTTTCGTATTAAAATATATTTTGTTTTATGATTTCAATGTAATTTTTTTTGTTTGTTGAAATATAATTAAATATATATAATGATATTCTATTTCAAATATATATATATATATATATATATATACATATAATTAAATGGTTTTCTAGTTTATGTGCGTAAATCCAAAACACAAATAAAATCAAACGTAAGGAGTAGTGGGAATTTCTAAATTGTTGGCCAGACGCACTCATCAATTTTCATTTTCCTATATAAAATTTGCCGTATAGGTATTTTTTCCTTGTCAAAATGTTACTCTCTCCGTCCCACTTTAAGTAGAGTTTAAGGAATTTTTTCTGTCCCAAAATAATTGATTTTCTCACTAATCTAGGTAAAATTTAATATCATTTGATTTTTGTGACCAATTATAAAATGTTGTATATTTTTTTTATTGGTTAAACTAATTTCATTTAATGAAATTTTTATGTTATCAAAATAAATTACATAAAAATATGTGTTTTCTTAATCTATGTGCAAAAACCTAAAATTCCACTTATATTGGGACAGGGAGAGTACTAGGTTAAGGAGTCTTGTTACTCTTTGTCTCTGTCCACCGCCTGACCTTAAGAAGATACTTGACTCACATATTGAATATGTTTGGTAATCTTTCA
This sequence comes from Hirschfeldia incana, assembly GCA_026261945.1. Classification (NCBI taxonomy): domain Eukaryota; kingdom Viridiplantae; phylum Streptophyta; class Magnoliopsida; order Brassicales; family Brassicaceae; genus Hirschfeldia; species Hirschfeldia incana. Next base: position 685,130 of record JABCMI010000040.1, on the reverse strand, counting down.
CCCTGCGATGGGATATATACAGATTTATTAGTGGTTAACTATAAATTTACAACAAGGGTGAGAATTAGCTTTACTATTGATGGAATTTTCTAATTGATATCTCTTTACTTATTTTAGCTATTAATTCTGAAACCATTAACCGTATTTGCTTGTTGTGTATACCGATGAATTTGTGAGGTTAAGCCTCCGTACAACTCAAAACTAATGAGTAAAATAAAGAAAATTCAAGATTGATATGTCGAGTAAAGAACGAAGAACAAATTGATAATCCAGTTCAAGTCTTGGATAACCCATTATTAAAAGGAAAAAGATCTTCGGAAATGTTGGATGACCCATTATAAACTTGTTCAACTGGTTGGTTTTCTGAACAAGAAGGGTTTTCTTTTTTCCTTTTTTTTTGGGCAATAACTTGAAGGGTTTAAAGAACAAAAAAAACGATTTGAAAAAAAAGATTGAAAATAATTGCCTGATAAGATCACATGCAACATTTTAACGTCAAAAGCCTTTTGTTCAAAAAAAAACATTTTAACGTCAATGTGTCAGCCACACAATAAAGTATGGTTGGTTCATGAGCTCCTAAATAGTTTTTTCTGTTATTAAAAATAATAACAAATATAATAGCAAATACTTAATATTGTTCAAAAAAAACAAATACTTAATATATAATTCAGAGAACAACTAATCGAAATATATAATTAATGTGACAGATTAAACGTATCCAAAATTGTAAAAAAAAAAATGTATGTACTGTATCATTTGAGAATCAGAAACTCGTTTAGGTCCTTTAGGAAAAAATTATATTTCAATCATTAAGCAATGATGTGTTAGAAACATACTTGGATTTCTCCATTAGTCATATACTCCACTAAAAACAAGAAAATATATGCAGAGAGAGCTTTAAATTTGTCCAATTTGGCATGTTGTTGTGCCCTAAAGAAAGAAATGTGAGGAGAGAAAATAACGCACGTGGCAGAGAGAAGCCTGCGACATAAAGACAAAGAGACGGACCATAGGGCCGGAGCCGATGAGCCTGTGCGGTCCATAAACATGCTATGCCTATTAGCCTACATGACTGTGCCCTATGACCCTACCTATTCTCTATATAGCTCTCCCCTCCGTACTCTTCTTTTAATTTAACCTTTCTTCTGGGTGCAGTAAAATTACTGTATGCTCAAAAAGCCATTTTATACATCAATCCTCTCTTTTCAACTTTTGCAATATTAAATGAAAATCTTACATATATACTACAATATAATAGTTTTCTTCTGGGTGTAGTATAATATATGAAGTTCATATCAAAAATAGTTTTTTTCTTTATTTTATTTGTTTTTATGGAATGGAGTATATATTCTAATCGTTTTCATTAATATCCTTAACAACTTAGACTGAGTTACTTTTTTTTTTTTGAAACAAGACTAAGTTACTTAGTAGTTGGAAATTTCACAACTACTCTATTAGTCATTTTATGGATCAATACCAACTACTCTATAATCTCTATTAGTCACTTCAACCATACTAACTAGTAACTACCAAAATCTTAGTTTACAGAACATGCATAACAAGACATTTTCGCATGTAAACATCGTTCTCCTTTACTCACTTCAATAGTTCGAATCCACCCGTTATTTTTTTGTTTCACCCACACTGTCGCTCTCCTTGATATCCGAGATTTCGTCACTATCTAATTTACTCAGCCCAATTATATAAGAGTGATATAGAAAATAGAATCTTACAACCCCATTTTTAAGAAAAATAATCAAATTAGATATTCGGAATCTAGTTTTGTATTAAAAAAAACTGGAGAAACCCTATTGTCTTCATATCTGATACCTTTTTAAAGCACAGATAAATAAATGCTTATTCACACACATTTATGTATGTCTATAGAAATGTGTTTCTATAGAAATATTTGTAATCAATTTAAATACTATACTTTGAAAATCCATTATTCTCCCTTCTGCGCAACAGCCCGTTCCTAACTCATCCCTGGAGAGTAGCAAGCATAGGTACATTTTTTTGTTTCCATGAGTCAACTGAGTCTCTCATCTAATATGCGTACATAACTAGAATGATTCACGATACTAACTGATGCAAGTAGTCTTTCATCAAAGTCTTTAGTATAATTCAGCTTACTGTGAAACCAGTACTGTATGAACATGAAATAGTTGAAGTAGACATTCATCACAAATATATAAGCTAGCAATGATATATGTTAACATGAGATTTATACCAACAGAAGATGACAAATATAATATTCCATCTAAAAATTAATATCATCGTTTTCATATATAAATTGAATCCTTGATTGTTAGAGCATCTTCAATACACATATATATGTATGTATATATATTAATATTATTATATTATTTAATTGTATTGTTCTTGAATTTACGGAAAATCCAATCCAAAATTTATGGTTTCTGAAGTTAGAATCCCCAAGAACATGTTTATCGGGGAGATCTTAAAAGATTATCTCCTATTAAAATAATTTTAAGTAATAAAAACGTATCAAATGTTAAAAAAGAAGTTGTCAATAACAAACTTCTCAGATATATGGTCTAGTAACTCTCATCAAAGTTTTGGTTTAGCATCTTACTAAAGAAAAAATGAAACTTTGATAGCATCTTACTGATGTGGTTACCTTTAGAGTAAGATTAGCCGTAGTTTCTTTGGAAGAGTATCTGTGAAAAGTATTAATAGAATATGATAAAGTAAGAACAAGAGAATAGAAATGGTGATGTACATTTCTTTATAAAGAAACATTGAGCTAATGGGAAGAGCTAATATCTACATGTGTCTTCTTTTTATTAGTGAAATTATTTTTTTCAGTATTTTAAGTTAATCAGATAAATAAATTGTAATAACATATTAATATAAATACATAAAAACCGTGTCTGAGAGACTAGCGTTAATGATGCTCTCAGTGTCCATTAATTGATCCTAAATAAAACGAGGTTGATTTTACATGAAAACAGTTAACACCAATGTTTACTTTTAGACATGTGGGGCTCAATTTATACCTTTAAATTTTGGATGTTTGTGAAAAGATATTAACTAATATAATAAGTAACATTAAATACAATTTTAGAAAGGTGAAAGTTTCTGAGACACCAACACCTATTATGTACACACCAATCGAGCAATTGAATTCACTTTAATTATCATTAGCCCTCAAAGGAAAGACTATATAGTACTTTTCAGAAGATAAATTTTCAGTGAATTATTTCATAGTAATCCATTTGTATACCTGCATTATGGGAAGTGGAGCTTGGGCATTATTCCTTCAGTTAAAATGTAAGTACTTTCTAATTAGGTGTACAAATTAATAATTTGGGGGTTTATGGCAATGGTTTTTCTAAACGAATCACTAGAGTCTGGAATAGGGAAATGTCATATGTCACCTATGATCTCAGTACACACATGAATGCATGTTATACAAATATAACATATATGGGTGCAGTATATATACATGTATAAGCATACATGCGTGTAGTAGTCTCTGCATGTTTGTTTTCGGTAAAGTATGATCATATCAACATTTCAACTTTACTTCATTGCAATCAAAAACTATACACGCCTTAATTACTCAAAATCTCTGCCTTTAGATATTCGTCCCGCTTGACCTTATCTATATTATTTTTAAAACTACCAACATGTTATATTTAGGCAACCAAATTTCATCAGCAATATTTTGGGGTTTGATATATTTTTGAAGTTATGCTCAGCTTACAAAATCCTGAGTTGAAAGCCAAACTAATTTCAAGAGTTCGAACCATTTTTCAAAAAAAACTTAAATTGAAATGCAAGGAAACTAGTATATGAAGATATGACTTCGAGAGCATACAGATATTTTGCAAATGTTGTTAAGGAAGGTATGAATTGAGTCCATTGTATTTTTTGAATTTATTTGGTAGGTTTGAATAGCGGCCTTCTCATTCGAATGGGTAGGGTAGTTGAATTACGTATTTATAATCTGATGCTTCCGTAGTTTTTGTGGTGAGATGATTGTTGATGGTTGATGCTCGTATATATTAATATTAGTAGCGAAAGAGGTAATTTTAAGTTGTAAACATTTTACCAGTTAGATGCGCTATTTAACATGATTGATTACAATACCCAACCTAATTCCATAACTCTTCAGAACACTAGTAAATTAACATCACTATTGTTGACATTTAGGAATTTTCTTTTAATTAGTCGGACAGCAAATATATATGTACCATCATTTTGCAAGTAGATGCATCTATATATGATTTATAACCTTAAGGTCAAATTTTCATACATATCTAACTTAAATGAGTGAAATGTTTTTTTCCAAAAACAAAGAGTGAAATATGTGAAAAATTATTAAAGTTTGGAACTAATTACGTGTGGAGTTTTGCTCGTGGCTTTCACCAATATGGCGTTTCTATATAGGTACATACATATGCCGCTTTCAATACTATCATTGATAAACAAATCACATTTGTTCTTCTTTCTTTGATAATTCTTAATTTGCTGGAATGTGTGTTAGCATTAGCTCTTTGTTGATATGTCATAGTTACGATTTGAAATTGGGTGATATATGTAAACGATAGTATAAAACAAAACAAAAAATGATTATATATCTTGTGTTATAAATTATGCGTATTGATAATCGGCCGTTTACTTGAAATATTTATAATCAATTTACCTTCGCTTTCACGGAAAGTTTAGACTTGGATGATTCCCAATTTTCAAATGAGGAAAAACAGTCATGTAATTGACTAAAAAGCTAATGATAACCAATCAATAAAAATGGAACATCTTATTTCTCTTTACATACATACATACAAAACAAACTATACAGTACTGTTTAGGGATAGGACAGAAAATGAAATTAGTATTTTAATAGTACTAAAATGGAGTTAAAAATATGAAAAGGGATTGTATAGAGAAACGAGAAAAAGTAATGGCAGTGGTAATTAAGGAATGACAACAACGGGTGAATGAGGCGACGCTTAATCACTCCCATGCACACGTCCCTTTCTTCCTCCCACCTCTCTCATCCTCCATCGGGAAGTGCGAATTCTATTGCAAAGTATTATTGTTAACACTTTTCTCTTTAAGTATTCGTCGTCGTAGGCCTGGGTACGAATCGGATATCCGGGTTTTTAAAAGTATTTGTGATTTGCTTCGTATGCTACGGATATCTAATTTTTGTATTTGCTTTGCTTCGGAGAAATACAGATATTCGGAAAAACGGATATCCGGAAAATAAATAGATATTTGCGGATATTTGCGAATACTTACGGATATCTCATCTGTTTTGATTAATATAAATTATCTTAAAAATTCGATGCATATTTGTTTTGTATAATATATTTTTACATGATATATAAGATAAAAAAATTAAAAAAAATCAGTGAATCTACATATTTTATAAAACTTTTAAACTTAGTTAACAATTATAATAACACAAAACTTAAAGAAAAAAAATTATAATTATCATAAAATGTATTTTTTCCTTTTATATTTACTTTTATATAAGTAATAATGTGAATAAAATTTGTCAAATCATATGTCAAAATAATAATTATATAATTTTATACATTTAGAACTTTAAATATAATCAAGATATACATGTACTTATATATTGCCGGATCGGATCGGATATCCGCTCTCCAAAATTTTGATATTTGTGATTTGCTTCGATTTTGACGGATATTGAATTTTAGTATTTGCTTCGATTTGTAAAGATATGGATATCCAGATTTTTCGGATCGGATCGAAACGAATAACGAATCGAATCAATATTTACGGATATTTTGTCTACCCCTACATCGTCGTTTCTTCGCTTACTTACAAACATACCACAATACATTGACATTTATATGTGTTGTACATATTATGTTCACGTGAAACCAAAGCCCCAAGCTCGTGAATCTTCAAGTATATGCCTGAATCGTCCCTTGTTCATACCATATACCTTACTCAGATATTTGAAATGCGAAAGAATAATGAAAAGGTTGTAGTGTAGCGATCATCGTCATATTGATCAAAGTCAAAGCGGTTGTAGAAAAAGGTGCTTACATATTTCAGAGGTTCGTCCTTTTGTACAGACGCGAATTATGTAATCTCCTCAGTCCTCGGCGTAAGATTTTATTCAGTATTTTAGATCCGTAACAGATTTAAAACTTTATTATTTTTATTAGAGATTTGTTTTATTTTAAAATAAATCTATGTAAAATGATGCGCAGTGTAGTTGTGATTTTTTTTGAAGTAGTAGCATAAACTTTTGTCATGAGTTTTTTGTCACTATCAAACAAATTTGTGGATTTCATATAATTATACAGATACATAAATGCAAATTTTTGAGAATACTAACAAATGAGATACAGTGAAATGTGCGTTTAATTGGTTTTGTGGCCAACAAATATTCTATTAACTGTAAACCCCACAATTTCATTGAAAAATTATGTTTGAAACTGATTCAGTTGATGGAGCAAAAGTCCGTTGTCTCTAGGCAATCACATCCTTAAACGGCTTTGTCAACATTCTTGTCTTTTGTGACCACAAGATCACCATAGACGTAAAGGTACAAGAAATTGGTATGAATGATGAAACTTTAATTAAAACGATAACACGTAATTCAGTGTTTGGTGTATAGTTATATTTTGTTTGGAAAAAAACTTTGATTTTTTTTGTATCCGTATGTGTACTGCTAATTTTATCAAATAAAAAATGTATTCATAAAACTACTATACCATTTAACTTTTGTCTAGCTTGCTTTCTGGTTCTACACTAACCATCGTTTGTTTCGGACCACTTAATTGTTCAAATTGTGCTCACTGATACATTTCTTTAAACCATCGGAGAGTTTGTTAATTAAGTACTCTGTATAGGTTATCTAAAGTCTTACAAAGTTATAATACCCAATAAATCTATTATAAATCTTCTCATTCATATGTGATATTTAAAAAAATAAACTCTTACTAGAAATAACAATTTATTCATTTATTATTTATAATATTGTTTAATAATATATCATTTCTAATATAATCATTGATACCTATAAATATGGAATGGTTAACCAACCCACATTTAGAAATTCTAACAAATCTGTTTTAAAAGATTTTTACAAGATATTTTATTTTTCAAAATTACATTTTAATGTTTTCACTAATTTTGAAATTAGTTTGAAATATTATTATACATTGATATATCCAATTATCGTTTATATAATGAAAAATGTATCGTATTTTATGTATTATACAATCATAATCAATCATATTAAAAGAAGATTATTATAATGAGCTAAATATATTAAAATTGTATTAAATCGATAAATTTATATATCTTTTATTTTTTTGTTAGTATAAATATTTATGTTCAAGAATACAATCTAATATGTTGATAAGATGGGTTAATATTACAATCTATATAATATATGTATAAAAATTAACGTTAAAAATATATACAGCTTATGTCTAAAAACAAATATTTATATATATCAAAATGAAAACAAACATCTGCGGATCGAGATCTAGTATATACATTAAAATTGTGGAGCTTTAGTCTAAGGCGTTATATACATCAATATGGCCTACCTTTAGCTTAAAAGTTCCATAGATGCTGTCTTGCTTTAAAATTAAATGTATCTAACATTAGTCTAACAGAAACGTTATTAGAACACGACCTAGAGGCTAGAGTTAGAGCCTTGGAGGCTTGTTGGCTTTACCTTTTTACCATTAATATCTCCTTTTCTCCTCTCGCCCTTTATCTCTCTATATATCCCTTTGTGGTATATAATACACAGCAAACAATCAAGAAGATCAGATCATGGTGGGGTTTTTTATTTTCTCCTTATCAAGAATCCACTGATCAGTCAAATACCCATCAATCAATCAAATCCCCAAACACTCCCAAAATAAGAAGATCAGCTTCCAGCTTCGAAGCCTTTTTTCTTCTTACAAAAAATGTCTATGTCGTCTATGTCTTCTCCTTCCTCGGCTGTTTTTTCACCAGAGCACCTCTCTCCTTCCGACCATCTCTGTTATGTCCAATGCAACTTTTGTGAAACAATTCTTGCGGTAAGCACTAACCACTTCTTATTACTTTCTCATTTTCTCTTCTTGACTGATCTCCTCCTTTTCTTTATTTGCAAATAAACTGGAGGGATTTTTTTTATGACTTTTTCTCTTGTGTTTCATAGGTTAGTGTTCCTTACACAAGCATGTTCAAGACTGTAACCGTCCGATGCGGTTGCTGTACTAATCTTCTTTCTGTGAACATGAGATCGGCTGCCCTCCCAGCTTCTAACCAGCTCCAGCTCCAGCTTGGTCCTCACTCTTACTTCAATACCCAGAATATTCTGGTAATTTTTATTTTGAAACTTGGGGTATTTTACAATGTTTAAATACATAAATCTTATATATAAGGTCTTTTGTATATATCTAAAGCCTTAAGGATATTAACTGTTATTGAAGGAGGAGCTCAGAGATGCACCTTCAAACATCAACATGATGATGATGAATCAACATCCTAATATGAATGACATACCGTCTTTCATGAATATTCATCAACAACATGAGATTCCTAAAGCACCACCCGTTAACCGTCGTAAGAGACACTAGTTTCCTTCTCATTTCTCTTCGTTTTCTTCATTTTTTTTTTTTTTGCATATTTTTAATTTGGTAGTGGTTGCGAATCGCCAGTAAGTTATGCATAGCTTTTATTATTAAACGTCGCTGGATCTAGTTTCGAACCCTAGCAACATTTAATTACGCATAGAAAAGAGATAGGTTTGTATATTTAGCATATTCTTCTATCAATGACCTTTTGTCTTTGTTGATTCTGTATGTATATAAGATGGCTTTTAGCGTTTGTAAACATGTAAAAGTTTAAATATAAACGAAAAGGGGAGATAGATTCATGGATCCCCCGTAAATCTAGAGAGAAAGAATCTATGTATTAGAAGATGGACTTGTCTTTAGAAAATGATGAAGTGATGATGGGTTAGAGAGATAGTGTTTTTGCGAGAGATAAAAAAAGACAATGAAAGTTGTTTTAATGAGTGCTTGTCTCTTTCTGTCTGAGTTTTTGTTTTTGCCGTTGAATTTTGCCATTGCCAGCTCCAGAGAAAAGACAGAGAGTCCCATCCGCATATAACCGATTTATCAAGTGAGTTTTGTTTCATTTTTATTTTTATTCTCTAATCGTAGTCGTATATAACATCGATCAATGTAATTCCGTTATCACGCCTTTCTTTTAGGGAGGAGATCCAACGTATCAAAGCTGGTAATCCTGATATAAGCCACAGAGAAGCCTTTAGTGCTGCTGCCAAGAATGTAAGAACCTTAATTTTGTTATTCCAAAAATACATATTAAATCGTTATATCCATTTGTTAAGTTCAAATTTTAGCAAATCTGTACACGTACACGAGATATATGAACATATATTTTAGCAACAGCAATATTTTTCAATATACAACAAAACGCTAGCTTGATAGTAAATTGAACGTCTAGAGGTTTTTTCAGTTAATTAAGGCATTGGTGCTATCCATTTCCAGGGTTGTTTCCCTTCCTATAAAAACTAACGTATTGATATAATCACGACTTAGTTAGATAGGAGGCGGAAACTAGGGTTTAATTTTCTCAATGTCTATATACTCGCATGCGTGTATATATAATTATGTGTAAATGTGTCAGGTTGTACAAAAAGACATATATAGCTGAGATTAGGAGTAAAGAGCTTTGTCCGGTTATAACACAAGTTGATATGTGTCTTGTACTTATGTTGTTTATGTGTTTTGTAGTGGGCCCATTTCCCTCACATACACTTCGGACTCGCACCAGACACTCAACCCGTGAAGAAAACCAACATGCCCCAACAGGTAAACCCTAACTGTCGACTGTCGACATATCTTTCATCTTTAAATAATGTTGCATATATCTTAACAAAAAAATCAGTTTTTGTTTTTAATGGTACCTTTTTTTTCCGTCAAGAATGTACATAGAAGTTTATTGGTTTGAATCTTTGATCATATCGTCAAAAATGGTGTATAGGAGGGAGAGGATACCATGGGGATGAAAGATGGGTTCTACGCTCCCGTGGCTAACGTTGGTGTGGCTCCTTACTAAAGATAAATATGATCGATAAGTATTTGAGAATTTGAAATCCAATTTCTTTAAGATTAATGATATTCAAATGTTGGGTTTCTTTTTCTTTCTTGAACTTTAATTATATATATTATGTATGCATGAGTCTTTCTGTTGTTGTAATCAAAATCTTGCTAATTAAGGAGGCTTAGTATGTTAGTTTTGATGTGTACGCGCGTATACAGTATACTCGTATGATTAGTTAACTATCACAATGTTTTCTCTTTCACTCCACGCAGAATTTTAAAATTAGATATATAGTAGCAATAGTTATTAGTATTATAGATTGATTCCTAACACCATCGGCATCTTTTAAAAAAAATTATCATTAAAATAATGTTTGCCAGTAAATCTAAAGTTCAGTAACCCAAAATGACGGAAAGTTTAATAATATATATATATATATATATATATATATATATATACATAATTAAACAGGGAGGGAACAAATACTGGATTATAAAAAAATATACTGGATTATATAGGCATGGTTTAGTTTTGTTGTTTCAATGTTTTACTTGTTGAAAAAGTCAGTATCATTCGTCTTGTACTCTAGCTCAATATTTTTGTTTCTTATTGTAAAGAACAAGGAAATTTTGATTTTTTTCAAAAAAAAAAGAAGGAAATTTTGATCTTATTTGTTCACAACCAACAAAAAGAAAACATACGTCTGGATTTCAACTCTTGAACTTAGCCATTCGGCCCATTCCATATCTCAGCATCTATCAATCAGTAAGCCAGAAACAGATTACTTACATCACATTAACATACTTAATAACAGGCTAAATTATTATCTCATCCTCTACTTTACAAAAAAGCATCACTCTAGAATTACTTTTATAATTAAACTATTTTGTATTTATCATTTCACATTTTTATGTAATTTTAATAGCTATTTGCTTCATTTAAGTCTCACCCAAAATTAGTAAACTTTAAAATTCAAAAATAAGAATCCTTTAATTATTTTTATGTATTTTTTAAAAAAATATTAGTGATGAATTTTAGTAGCAAAATTGAGAAAATAAAATGACACTACAGACCAAACTAAATCACTATGATATTTTCTTTTTTAAAAACAGGTTTAGTGGTAGGGGTGGAAAAAAAACCAAACCAAACCAAGTCAAACCCGAACCAACCGAATCGAAACCAATTGAAACCGAACCAGAATCTATTTTAAATCATTCGGTCGAAGATTTTTCCAATCCGAATGGTTTGGTTCGGTTTGTTTTAAAACCAAACCGAACTGAGAAACCGTTATGTTTTTGTACTTATTTAGATTAAAAATATTAGTAATACCAATATACTAAAATTTTAGTACTAAACCTTATATTTTCTATTTTTCATTCATTAAGATATATTCTTCTAAATTAAAAAAAAAGATGAACTATAGCATTACGTAGAAGACTTTCTATATTGAGGTAATAATCTTTACGAAATACAAAAATAGTTAGTTATATGCTTTCATGATTTTATGGGTTTCGTGTTTGAAACGTTCTGTTTTCAATTCTAGTTAGTGAAAAAAAATATATTAGGTTTATGATAATGGAATCATAGGTTTAGATTAGTAGAGATATAAAAAAATACTCGTATAGTTTATGTATAACATATACTAGTTACTGTTTCTTGCAAGTTTTTTTACAATATCATATGAAAGATGATTAATTGCAGACCTTTTAATTTTAATGATAGAAGAGACATCACTAATGATGTTGTTTTCTTTTTACTTTAGTTAACTTTCATTTGTTTTAATTCTTTATTCTTATATACTTTTGTGATTTTTAAAAGTTTTTGTATCAGTTTTATATTGAATGTAGTTCACATAGTTTATGTTTACATAATTTATATTTCAAAACATAATTTCTCTGAAAAAATAAATAAAAAAGAACCTAATGAAACAGATCGAAAAACAAACCAAATCAAATACCAACCGAATCAAATACAAACCGAACCAAAGTACCTATGGTTTATTTCTGTTGGAAAAATACTGTCGAACTAACAGAACCAAATATAACCCAAACCGAACCGAGAAAATAACCGAAGTGCCCAAGTAAATGGGTTAAGTGATATATATTATCAGGCCTACTAGAAATCAGCCCAATAATATAAGTGAGGCATGCTAGAAATCAGCTCATCTAGATTCATGCGACTTTCCGTAGCAAGGGCTTATTCTATACCGGACCATCCAATTTCTACGTGTTGTTCGAATGACGGTTGTAGCCTCCTTTCGACGTGTGGTCCATACTGATCTGGACTTATAGAGCCATATGGGCCTATGCTGAGTTGGATGACCAAGTAAAAAACCATGTAAATCCAAGGAGGCAACGAAACAAGAGCACGAACAGAACACTGAAACTGAAGATTCTGTTGAAGTTGAACTATGTTTGACTGAAAGTAATTTTGTGGACGGTCTCATAATTCTTATGTATCCCTGTATAAATGATCTATCTTGTTGTGATATTTATGAGATGTTAGGCTTGTACTGCTTTCATTAGACTATTTCATGCCTACATCTCAAGAATGCATACTAAATACACTACAGTATTTAAGTGATGTATTATCATGTCAGTTAGATACTTAGACCCATTATTAATATTTGCTTCTTGTTTTTGGGGATGGGTTTCTTATAAGGAATCACTGAAATGATTTTTTTTATCAACCACAAATTTACAATAGGAGCTATATTTTCTTCCCACAAATTTACAATAGGAGGAGCTATACATTAAACGATTTCATTAACAAGTTGAAGCCTTACATTAAACCCATTCACAATATGAAATAACAAAAGTTGGAGATTTGCATTTTTCTCACAAAAAAACAATAGATAACAATAGAAAGCAACAGAACAAAGCATAACCAAGAGATTTATCTTTTTAAAATTCTCTTCAAGCACATTGGAAGCCATAAGGAAGTTTCTTGCCACAATAGTTCAATAACAAGCTCAGATCAACAGGAACATTGAGATTAATCCCCAAGACATTGGCTTTAAGAGCGGTGCAAAGACAAACCGCAGCTTCAAGGTTGGCAAGACCATTAAGAAGTGCACAACAAGGAGTCTTTGGTGGAGAACCAACAAGAACATTAACTAAGCCCAATAGGTCTGCGCAAACACCAAGCTTAAGTGTGTCCGTAGGACAAGTGGGTTTAACCGCTGGATCCTTCTTTGGGGATTTTGGGGATTTTGGGGTTTTAGGAGTAGTTGGTGGACATTTTGTTGAAGTCACCAACGTGAAGAAAAGAAGATTAAGTGTGAGAAGAAGAGCTGTAACTGCAAGAGTCTTAGGAGCCATAGAAACTTGTAGGAATGTTTAATTTTTGGGATGAATTTGAAGGAGAGATAGGACATGGTTTATATAGAAGAAGTTAGTTACTTAGTAACAGGAACTTACAAAGAGATGAAGTTAAAAAAACATGTGATGTGTGAATGCAAAGAAATTTCCAGTAAGAAACAAAACTATACAGCTAGTAGGCTTTTGCAACTTGAGACCATGGCACTGATTAGACTAATTTTGAGATATTTTTATCGTGAAAATATAGCAGACAAGATTCTTGTCTTGTTTGTTTGTTAATGTAATTATGAACAGGGTTCCACAATCTTTGTTTTGACATGGTTGTGCCAGAGTGTCTCTCTGCTTGGTATGTATCACTTTAAGCATTCAAGGGGGTATCCATTATACGTTGTTGATAAGATATGTATCTTACATTGCATTGGTCCCTATTCTTATAGATTCTATTATTAGTGATCTTTCCCTATCAAGAAAAAAAATTATGATAAATTAATTGTTTCTCAAATTTGATAGTACTTAAAGTAAAAAAAAAAAATTATGAAGAACAAAATGACTAAACAAACAAGAAATTACGATAAATTAATTACAATTCTTAACTGTTCGTTTTAATAAAAACTATAAAAGTCGGCATATGCGGCAAATCGATCATAGCTTAAAGGTTTTCATAACTCTTACAAAAAGTCCCCTATAACAGAGCTAATTATCGCATAAAGATTTCTTTAACATCGTAAAAACCAATAATATTTTCATCACACTTGTCTCCTCTCAAGGTATGGTTTCCAAGCAACTATCCATACCTTATGGAAGGAGAGGAATTAAAGAACCCACCGTGAACCGGATCACCAATAAGAAGGCTCACAAGTCACAACAATCATTGATAAAAATATCAGGAACCGCTTGAGTCTGCGATGCTCCAGCTGGAGTTTCCTGTTTCCGTCATGGATAGTAGTAGTAGTGGCTATCTAGCTGCACCCTTAACAATGGGGTTTTTGCATACCCGAACGCATGGCCTTCTGGGATAATTCTTTAAGTCTTGAACACTTAGAAAACTTTTGGAATCTCCAAACATGAGAAATCCAAAATACAAATCTTATGACCTAAGCTCTTGTGGCAAACCAAATTGGAAGAATGTTTTTTTTTAGTGTTTCAAAAAAAAAATAAAGAGATTCTTCCAGTTTGGTTTGCCACAAGAGCTTAGGTCATAAGATTTGTATCTTTCTTTTGAAATTATTAATTACCTACTGTACTTTTGATGTAACACAGTTTTTGATGAATTAATTTTTATATTCATTAAAAAACACAATCAAATCTATTATAAGTTAACTAAATTAATATTATTATAAGATAATAGTAATGCCAATGAAGAGAATATTTCAGGTTATTCTTAATTTACATTATTAAAAACAAAGTGAAAAGGAAAAAAATTATAAATCTTGAGAAATTCTGCTGAGAGAGTGATAGGCTTATTATATACACAAAGTTGAAAGATTGTGAGAAACATCTGAGCCATCAGGCTTTTCTCAGGTCAGAGGATTCAGTTCGAAGAAGCACCAAACGTATTCTCGCCACTGTAAGTGATGTAAAGGAAGCCATCTTGGTCTTTCTTCTCCTCGTAGACGCTTGACATGATCTCTCCTGTAGGTGGAAGAACATTGTCTACAAATATGAAGATAGCTTTCTCTGCACTCAGTTTGATCCTCTTACGAATCACATACACGAATTGCCCTACTGTTAGGTCTGATGGCACAAGGTATCTGCATTGATACAAAATCCAAAACCATCAGAAAATCATATCTAAAATTACAGAATCTTTAACATAAGGGAAGTTAAAGATGGGAACAAAGGTCGTTACTTTTTCTTGTCAATGTTTGGGATATCACTTTTCTCAGCCTTTTCCACAATCACCTGAAACAAAACACACAAAACCCAATTTCTTGAACGATCAATACAATGCATGAAAGTGATCAAAATCATGAAACAGAGGAAATAAGAACAGGGGTTTCAAAACAGTATTGGATCTCAAACAAACATTCTTTGTCTAAGAAGAACATCTGATCAATCACAAGAATCCAAATTTCCCCCTCATGGGTCTAATGAGATCATGTTCTCGTTCGTGGAACCAAGAAACAGAGCATAAAGATAAAACCTTTACAAGAAACAGAGCATAAAGATGAAACCTTTACAAGAAACAGAGCATACCGGGATTCTATCAGGGTACTTCTCCCTGATCCTATCAGCTTCAGCTTTCCTCTTTTCTATACACAAAAATCCATCTCGAAGACATCAGATATGAACACCAAACACACATATGTATATGCTTGATTGAAAACCTAAGATCACAAGAAAGAAAGACCAACCGTAATCGTTGTCAAGCTTAAAGCTGCTTCCTTTGTTCATCTTTGCGCTTGAGAATTTACACCAAAAGAGAAGGATCCCAAATCTAAAATCGAAGGTAAGAATTTAAGGAAGAAGATCTAATCAACTGAAAGGTAACAGAGAGAGAGAAATTGATGGAATGGATAAGGATGAAACTCTTTAAAGAAGATGTCAACAAAGGCTATTTCCTTTTTTTTTCTTGTATGATTGGATAACCGATAACGATTAACTTATACCTATTTGTATTCTATATTCGCTTACGTGTCTAGGTCACCTTAGCTTGTTCTCCAAACAAAATCATTCACTTTTTTTTATTAGGTCAATTATATAATGCTCGTCTTTGACAAGCCAATAATACTACGTATAATATACTTATTTACTATTATACGACATTTATTTGGTAAATTAATACCAAATGTAATTTCACTTCTCTTTCTTTTTAGTGAATGGCACGTCTCCACATTTGTGACTCGATGATTTGGGTAAGAGCGGATAATACGGATTACTTAGCTTTGATGGGCCAAATTATATAAGTGGGCTTGTTTGGTTTGATACGATTCTAAGAGGCCCATGCCCTATATACTACGTGCGTGTCCATGTATCGCTACAAAACATGATACGACTCTCTCATTCATGCACCACTCCTTTGAATAATTATAGCGTTTGCAAATTGCAACGCATGTCGATGTATTGATACAGATCGTGCAAATCATTTTGCGTCTTCGTTACTACTTGCGCCTATTGGCTCATCTGGATGATTTCGACGAAACAACAGTAGCGCTTAGCTATCGTCCAAACTAGATCTTATAGAGTTAATGATCATCAAAATTATATTATTTGAAAAGAAAAGAAAATTATATTATTTCGACGGCTATGCCAACAAGCAAAATGTTCGGATATACTCAAAATATTCGGTATATAAAACTTGAAATCTTTAACAACATACAAAAAACTATTAAGGGACGTTATTAATGTATTTGACAAATGAAGGGTTTGATATTGTGAAGTATATAATAGCTTCCCTTCGTCATTACCAAATGATTGATGGAGAATGTGTGTACTAGTGCATCCTGTGGTTTTATATTTCGACTAACCCTAGATTTTAGCAATAATACAAAAGAGAGAGACTATTGTATATCTGTGTTTGTTATTTTCGTCCACAGACATGTAACTAGGAACATAACATCAATATAAATACGTATGCCATGTTCATCTTGATTTATTAATAATATTTCCAATGATAAAATTAAATTATTAATAGAATTATACAAGTAAATTTCTATCATCAAAATGTTTATACTATTATTTAATATTTATGAAGTAATTTTGTTGATTTGTTATGATCTCCATGATTTTAGATATTTTTTCTTATTTGTCATGTCTTTATTAAGTTTTAGATTAAATCATCTATTTATTAATTTAAATAACATAAATAATATAAATATTTCAAAATTTGTAATTGGAACTATGACTATAGTTATTTTAGCTTTCACAAGATTCTTATCAGTTTTTACCTTAAATCGTTAATTTATTAATTTAAAAATATAACTATTTCAAATTTTCTAATTTGAATTACAATTATAATTATTTTAAACAAGTTAGGACCAATTCTAATTTCCATATGATGAAAGATGTTTTAAACTCTATTCCCTCCGTTTCACTTTACTTGTCGTTCTAGACTTCGGCACACATATTAATAAAACATTTAATTTTGTATATCTATTAAATAAAAACATCATTACCAATAAATCTAACCAAATTTCAACCAATAGAAAAATAGATTAGATTAAAAAATCAATAAATTTTGCATTAAAATCATAAAACGACACTTATTTTGAAACAAACATTTTGCTTCAAAACAACATTTAATTAGAAACAGAGGGAGTATAATTTTATTTTTCTCATTCATTCTAAGTTGTCTCGATTGAAGTTTTTGACATTTAAGTTTATGTACTTATGATATTTGATTTTTTTAGTTGGAGTTCTATGTCTTTCTTTTTTCGAGTTTAAAATATTAGGAACAAATCGGTATTGTTACATGGAATTTGAAATTATGAATTAAATATTCTTATTTACTTCAATAGTTATTTCACGTGTATGTTTTATTACTGTTTAATCTATAAAAAAAATATGTTTTGATATTAAGTTTAGAGAGTTACTTTTGTAATCATGCTATGAACATATGTTTAATGGTTTAATTTCTAAAACAGTTAAAGTGGAGATATTTTTAATGAATAGTTAAGTTTATCATTATATTTAACCATCAATTAATTTTAATAATAAAACTATCATTATCTATTATTTATTTTGTTAAAAGTAAGCTTACGAAATATTAAGATAAATCAATGTATATATTGATCAAGCAAATCAATGAAATATTGTCATTCTCATTTAAATTTTTTTTTCTAAATTATCATCGAATTTATTTGAAATATTGTCATTATGTCCGCACAATCACCTAGTAGAATGTGATGTATAATAACCTCAACGCAAATGCCCCTAAGTTTGAAGCTGGGTTTGAAATATATACTATCAAAAATATGAAATTAAAAATTAAAAATGCCCTCTTCTTATTTGAATAATTAATGTTTTAGATATTTATTTTGTAATTAAAATATTGATGTTTTAGAATACAACTATGCATTTACTTTACAACTTAAAACATAAATTAAATGTAGAAAATATGAATGGTAAAATTTAATCGATAAAATTAAAAATACTAAACAAAAAATAATATTTGTGAATTCTCAGAACATGAACCATATTCATTATCCCCCGTTTCATATTAAGTGTTATTTCGACTTTAAGATTTATTTTATTATAAGTGTCGTTTTACATTTTTAATGTATACATTAAATGAAATTTCTAGCTTTTACTCTTATTTCTAATTTATTAATTAACAAAAATTGAATAAATAATGTATTGAATAAGGATAAAACAAAAGAATTATTAGTTTTCTAAATATACGATTTTGTGTGAAAAATTTAAATGACACTTATTATTTATGAAATTGATAGAATATAAAATAATAAGAAATATTCTCAGTTTTTAATTTAATTGACAATATAGAGTAAATTCTTGTGTTAAAATAGATGTTATTTTTCTTTTGGTTGAAATATAATTATGTATATAAGCAATTGTTTTTTTTATTTTAGATATATACAAAATTACAAAGACCTGGAACGACAATGAAAACTAAAATAAAATGGAGAGAGTATAGTTTTACATAAACACAGTATTTACATACGTGAATATCTACACAAGTGGCATGTTAGTGGTGTCCCTTCTTTAGCTAGTCACCACCCCTAAAGATTTGAATAAGCAAGTTGCTAATCTTTTGAAAATAACCAAAAGCCACGAAAAACAGAGTTATAATAGTGGTGGAAACTCACATGGAGGTTTGTGGTTTGTCTTGGGAAATAAACCATGTCTCTTTTTTTTAAATAAACCATGTCTCTCATTATGACAATGCTTAATAACAAGTGTTTAAAATTTTCTGATTATCACTGGTTCAAGATACTATATAGTAATGGTTCGTTTAATGCAATTCTGATACATAATAATAACATAATAACCATGTCTACTTCATTCATACACAAGCAACCAAAAATTTCAATCTTGTCTTGGAAATTCAGCAGCACTTCTCCTTACTTGATTTCATTTTCTCCACTTTCATTATGGACCACTTGATTATTAGTAGTTGTATAATCTTCTAATGTAATAAACAATATGTTAGCGTGATCCATGTTATATCATCGAGGTGTTTCACTACCACGAATTTTCTTAGAAATTGTGAACAACATATTGGGACCGTGCGATTTAATTGATTTATGTTGGCAAGAAAATAATTTATTATAGCTGAAAACAAGTTTGGTTTCCAACACAGTTGTTTAGTGTCGACAATATCTTATACCTAATGTAAATAGTTTATTATTACGTTTTTGTTTTGTACTTTCATCGATTATAGTATATTTTTAGCTGTATTAGTAACTATTAAGGGTAGACAATATAAACATAATAATTAACGCTTCACTATCTAAATGGAATTTTTTTAGTGCGTTGGAGTTTTTGAGCATAGCATTGTCACCGCCATTGATCAGAGGTCAAGAACTAAACCATACAAATTGATCTTTAAACAATTGAACGCTAAACCTTTGTTTCCACACAAAATGCAAGTATTCCCTAAACCTCAAAACATAAACGAAACAAAACAATACAACTGTGAATTATCTCCAAAACATGCATTGATTAAAGCCCCAATAGAATAATGGTAATTATTTAACTAACACATGCTATCATTAACAACTTTTTAATCACGAGTTAAAGCAATAGACACAACCACCTATCTTAGATTTTATTTAGAGAAACAATACAAAAATATGAATACTTCTTTGATAAAAAGAAAAGAATAATTCCAACATAATTTAGAGCCACTAGATCTATGGATAGACAAAGAATCACAGCCGTCGAAAGAATTGGTCTCGATGTATTCAAAAGATCTTCAAAAAGCCACACAGAGAGACACTCAAATAGAGTACCGGTCCGTCAGATTTAGTTTCGAGAACAAGGCCCAAAGCCAACCTGCCAGAGCTGTTCCCAGAAAATACAATAATGTCCCTCTCTCCTTTGCAGTGTCTCCCACTGGTAAAGAGGATACAACTGGAAATTCATTTAAATAAGTAGTAATGAAACATCTGCGTCAGTTTCGTCTTTTTGCTCTGCTTCCTCGGCATTTGTAAGATTTTCTTTTAATAACACTGTTTCAGTCTTTCAGATCAATGATTTTTTTAGGCGCTTCTTTTTCATTATTTTTGAAAAGTATTTGGATATGTAAAAGTACGTTGAAAATTGTAAAACATTTAAATTTTTTAAATTAAAACACTTTAATTGTAATGTAATGTTTGAATTGTGCGGTGGAATTTCCTTTTTTTCTGATAATTGTCCATGTGTTTTCATTTCTGTGTTGGAAAATAACATGTAGCATTTTGTTTAAATAAAAGGTTAAAGACATGTTTGTTTAGTATTTCTTTGTTTCACAATACAAAAAGTTTTTTTGCCAACAGTATAAAAAGTTTAGAAAGATTTCTTTTGTTTTAAAATAGAAGTAACTTTCATATTTCAATACAATTTTTATATTTATTGAATATTGTATGATCAATTAAATAATATACACTTTTATGGTTGGTTAAATTTATATACTAAATGATACTTTTAAAAGTACAAATTTCTTAATATTTATGGTTTTACCTAGAAATATTCATATTTTGAAACAGGGAGTAATATATACTGAATTTAAATTCTTGTTATGACAGACAATTTTTATTTCAAGACTACATGTTTTGCTTTTCGTTGACCATTTTATTTATGTCTATCTTATGTTTTATACATTACTGCCTCTAGATAACAAAATCATGTAACCGTACCATTTTTGTTAAAAGATCATATAACCAATACTTCAAATGAATCTTCAAACTTCAAAAACTTGATTGGCAGTTTCATCAATCCAATTGGGTTGGACCGGTTGTACACAGCATATTATATCGCCATTATGAAAATGATTTAGTTTACTAAGTTTAAAACCCTACAAAATGCTTACCAACTAACACTTTGTTGTTATAAAATTTACAAGTAGGTAGAAAACTTAAGGTAGGGCAATAAGATTTATAATTTTTTTTTCGTTGAACCCACATATGAGCCATTTTAATTAATTTAACCCACTTGAAAGTGGCTAGGGTGATTTATAGAACACTACAGCACAAGGCAACATTCCAAAACAAAACAACAAAAACTAAATATTTGACAGCTTATAAGACAAATATGGTGACTAAAATAAAAGGGAGGAAAATGACATTAGAGAGAGTAGAGTCACGCGCTTCATATTGCGAAGAGAGTCGACAGCGATGGCACAAGAACAAGGTACATATGTAGATAAGTACATCCACAGACACAAGCCACACATAGAGGAGGAAGGAGAAGCAAAATAAAAATAAACAAAATAAAAATAAAAATAAAAATTTCTTCAATTACACAACCTCACTCTTTCTCTCTCTTCTTCTTTTGTTGTCTTCCTGTTCTGAGATCTCTCTCTCTCTCTCTAATAAGCTTTTTCTTTGTTACTGTGTGTTGAGGCCATGCCCTTATCCTTTGAAAGGTTTCAAGGGGAGGGGGTGTTTGGTGTTTCTTCTTTCTACTCAGATTCTCAGAAAAACCGGTTTAATCAAGACAAAACCGGAAGCGAAGAAGATCTCGGTTATGTTTTCCGTGGTGGTTTACAAGAACCGACGTCTGTTCTCGACGCTTTAAGGAGCCCTAGTCCTCTCGCTTCTCACTCTTCTTCAACCACCACCAACACGACGCTGTCTTCCTCTCACGGCGGTGGTGCCGTCACCGTCACCGCCACCACAACCGCCGGCGATGATAAATGTAGTCAAATAAGCCTGGACGATCTCGACGGAGTTATCTCACCTGATCAAGAACAGAGCATCTTGAGGCTCATCATGGACCCGGGTTCAGGATTCGGCGTTCTAGACCCGAGTTTCGGTTTCGGATCCGGTTCGGCTCCGGTCAGCGACGGTTCGAATCCTTTGCTATCATCATGCAGCTTCCCGTTTCACGAGCAGACTCACCAGATTCCGAATCAAGAACCGTTGTTCTCTAACCCTCCGTCGTCTCCTCCGCCGGCGAAACGGTTTAATTCCGGATCTCATCAACCGGTTTACCAATTTCCCGATCCGGTTCCGGTTCAGCAATACCAGTTCCCGGTTCAGTTCCACCACCAACAGCTCCCGTCTTCTTCCTCTTCTCTGGTTCCGGTTCCGGTTCCGCCCCCTGGCGATGATGACCAGTCAGTCATCATCGAGCAGCTCTTCAACGCGGCGGAGCTAATATCAACAACCACCGGCGACCACACCATCCTCGCGCAAGGGATATTGGCGCGGCTCAATCACCATCTCAGCTATAACAATAACAACAACAACAACAAGAACCCTCCGTTTCAAAGAGCGGCTTCTCACATAACCGAATCTCTCCTCTCTCTCACCAACAACAACTCATCCCCACCGTTAATCTCACCAGAGAATCTCATCCTTAGGATCGCAGCTTACAGAACCTTCTCCGAAACGTCGCCGTTTCTCCAGTTCGTCAACTTCACAGCGAACCAGTCCATCCTCGAGCTAGGCTTCGACCGGATCCACATTATCGATTTCGACGTCGGATACGGAGGGCAATGGTCGTCTCTAATGCAAGAGCTCGCGAGGAACAGAGGGTCGTCTCTGAAAGTGACGGTCTTCGCTCCTCCTCCGTCGACAGTCTCCGACGAGTTCGAGCTCAGATTCACGGAGGAGAATCTCAGAAGCTTCGCCGGAGAACTCAAGATTCCGTTTGAGATGGAGCTGCTGAGCTTAGAGCTTCTTCTGAACCCAGCTTACTGGCCGCTCTCTCTCCGTTCGTCGGAGAAAGAGGCACTCGCGGTGAATCTTCCTATAAGCTCTGTAGTCTCCGGTTACCTTCCGTTAATCCTCCGTTTCTTAAAACAGTTATCTCCAAACGTCGTCGTTTGTTCGGATAGAGGATGTGACCGTAACGACGCGCCGTTTCCCAACGCGGTGATCCACGCGCTTCAGTACAACACCACTCTGCTTGAGTCTCTCGACGCCGCCAATCAGAGCCAAGATGATTCGAGTGTTGAGAGGTTTTGGGTGCAGCCTTCTATCGAGAAGCTTTTGATGAAACGACACCGTTGGATTGAAAGATCACCGCCGTGGAGGAGCTTGTTTACGCAGTGCGGGTTTACTCCGGCGAGTTTGAGTCAGACGGCGGAGACTCAGGCGGAGTGTTTGATGCAGAGGAATCCGGTGAGAGGGTTTCACGTTGAGAAAAGACAGTCTTCGCTTGTCATGTGTTGGCAGAGGAAAGAACTTGTTACTGTCTCTGCTTGGAAATGTTGTTAGAAGAAAAACCTTGTTATGCATCTCAGCTAATTTTTCATGTCTTTAATGAATTTTAATCTCTCTTTTATTTTCTTAAAATGTTGTTATGTTCTTCAATGGTGTTCTTAGTTTAAACTGTGGTGTTGACATTTCAAGGAAGTAAGGATATATAATCAAAAATCTCCTTTTGTTAGATTCTATTTTGGTCCTTCTGAGTTTATTATGCAATCAATTGATTTCTTATCCAAAAACAGAAATTGCAAAAGGGATATGGTTATTTCAAATCAGAGGATTATATTTTGCTTTGATGGCTCTTGTATAAACAGTCTAATTTGGACTATTTGTCTCTTTTTATGTTGATTGCCGTCTAATTATTTACTTGAATAAGGCTTGTGGAAAACTATGTCTAAATCTTGTGTTGAGTCCATATATGATTGATTTATATGGTGAAAACTGATATACAATACACATAAAATAACAATCAAGAATTTGACCCCCAAGAAAAAAAAACAATCAAGAAAACAATTTTATCTTGCCTTTGGAAACAAGAAGATAGTGAAATACTCACGGTACATAACTGCATATACTGTTATAATCTAGTGTATTAAATTCTTACAACCACCAAGTGGAGCAAATTGGTTTCTCGTTTGGTTTTTGGAGCTTCCAAGGTTGAATGTTTGTTTAATCGTCTCGGGTCCCTAACATAAATTATATTTTTTCTGTCACAAAAAAGGTTAGGACTTTAGTTTACGTACATTTTGTTTAGACTAATGTAAGGATTAAATGTGTAGCTCTTAACTGTATCCCTAAGCTTTTTAGCTTTAAGATATAGACATATACTAGTATATATGTTTATTATTGTAATACGACTTTTGCTCGTGAAATCACATGGGCTAATAGCCATTGGTGCTTAATATTATATAGTTTTGGTAGAACTTTTATATGTTAACTAAATTGGACGGTCTTGATTTGGGACCAACCGCCTCATTAAACTAAGATCGATCTAGTTTTATGACGTCGGTGTAACGGAATTAATCATGTCCATGTCCCGTAGTAGCTAAAAACGTGTAATTTTGTAGATTGGTTTGATTAAAAACAAATAATGTAACTGTTAACCCCTCATATCTACTTATATCAATTATTGTCGTCTTTGTTTACTAAGATAAGATCTATATCTAATCCACTAGCATCTTACCGAACCATTAAAACACTCGATAATGGTCTTCTAGGCTCTCTAGTAGCGGATCGAGGTTTGCATGTTACTTTGTATGCCAAATGTTTTTTGTTTTGGTTTCCTAATTTCAAAATAATCAGCTTTTTGACATTATAAAAATCATCAACTTTACTCATTACAGCTTTGAAACTAAAAAAACATATACGTCGTCAATAAGATATGAGAATTTAAACTAGAAATAAAATACTAACGTGAATTGACATGAAGCCAAACCGACAACAGACACTTTTGTCTCCATGACTGCCAAAGAAAGCTTCATAATTTACTTTTGGGAATTAATTAAGAGCCACCGGTTCATGCACACCTACGTGCTTACAAACATTACATTACATCACGCAAATAATTTCATCATGAATAAAAATATAATAGTATAGTTTGCGTGAAAATAATTTTCCCATAGATTATGTATTAAGTGATTTTTGTAAACTATGTATTAAATGAGTATCAAATAAAGTAAAACATTAATAAATTAACAGTGTTAAGACTTCGAAATTTTAGGACTTAAGATATTAAATAATCAATAGATTCACAATTATTGAAGTAAATACTTCATTTTAGATGTACCACAGGTGGTTTTACAAAACAATTTTTTATAATTATTTCCATAATTTTACAAAGTGTCAAAAATATGGCTTAAAGTATACAATTATGTGACATTTCATAAGAAAGGAATAAACTTTGATAGATACAAAATCTTAAGCTGATGCTCTCCCGCTCCATGGCTCCACCAATATCTTCTTCTTCCCAATCATTTCTTCATTTTCTCATCTTTATTACTCTTTATCTTTTGATTCTATAAAGAAAAAATATTCTACTTTCTTTTTGCCACACGATTTAAAAAGTCTGCTTGGGAACAACGCATTCTCTATCAACCCCACATATTTTTAGTCCTCTTTCTAGCTTTCCTTTCTCAATACCTCATCTTAGTTTTATCCATTTTATAACAAAGGTTCATTTTATAGAATAAACAAAATGAAAAATCAAATCTCTTGTCTTTGTAGAACAGGGTCAATGGTGGAGTGGTGGTAGACCCATCACCATCAAAATAATTGTAATTCGGCCGTTAATCATGTAATAATTTTAGTGTAATATATAATTAAGGTCAAACTATCATGCACTTCTTCATTAAAAATAAAAGGACTTTTTAAGAATTTTATCACATTAGTATATGGATTACCAATTTCGCATAAATACAAAATTAAATACTAACAAAGCCTGCCACTCAACTGTCAAACATTAACCAAAACCCAAACCGGTAGTTGCTCTGAACCAAGAAAGCAACAGACCGGTACTAACCAAATAGTCACATATGCTCTGCTTTTCACCTCCTACAAGTCTACTGCATCTCTCAAATGGCAACAACATTGAACACTGCACCATATTTTCTTCACAGCTACGTTTGTACCATGGAGCCCCTTGAAATAAGTTTTCTTGAAGCTATCGTAGATCATCAAACTCCATAAAGTCTAAGGGATGTCTTGATGAATGAGTAAGCTAAAGCGCCAGTGAAAATGTAACTATCAACCCTGTCCAAGATTCCACCTACACCATCACGGACAAGAGATTTATTAAGAGGAGGTGTGAATGATCTATGTATCAGTATGTTAGTGGGAGATTTTTACCATGTCCAGGGATAAGTGAACCAGAGTCTTTGACCCCAGCATCACGTTTGATCATCGATTCAGTAAGATCACCAAAGACTGACCCAAAGAAGTTAATAAACCCAAAAGCAATAGAGCTGAGGATTCAAACCAAAGAAAATAATTTACAAACATAGAGATGATAAGAAAGAAACTGAGTTTAGATAGAGAGATAAAACTAAGTAACCTGAAAAGAGACTGAGGCCAAGACAGAGATTTAGAGAGTAGAATGGTAATAACTATACAACCAACAAGTCCAGTAAAAGTCCCTTCCCATGTCTTCTTGGGACTAATACTAGTCAGAGGTGTCCTACCAAACGCCTGCAACTTCTCTATTGTTAAACTCAGCTTGAGAGCCGTTTATTACAAGTTAAAAAAGCTTTATTGTTTACCTTGCCACCGAGAAAAGCAAACGTGTCCGTGGCAATTACACCACTGAATGAGATCAACGTTGCCACGAGTCCCACTGTCCACTGAGGTGGACCACCAAGAAAAATCGGCCAAGTCCTTGCAATTCCTAATAAAGGAGGAGAAAGTCTCAAGAGCTTTTACGTTTTTGAGATATAAAAAGGAGGGAGAAAAAGAGGTGAGAGTGAGAAAGAGCTTGCCAGTGTTGAGAGCAGGAGCAGCTAAACCACAACGAAGCTTAACCCAAAAACAAGGGAGATACCCACAGTAAAACAAACCAAACATTGTACTACTCAGCTGAGAAAAACGTGGGTTTCCTCTCTGTACTAACAACGCCATTGCAACAACAAACGCTGCGCATGTCACCCATATATCAATGTTACCATAGTACCTAAATAAAGATAAGTCCATAAACTCAGTTTCAAGTCAACAACAACAAGAAGAAAAGGCTTGGATTGGAGATATTGAACTTACAGTGTCAGTAAGGGCACAAGAGCACATACAACAGAGCAGAACCGAGAAACATATCTAGGAGGAGGAGTCATTCCTTTAGCTATGCCTCTACTTCTAACGAGCTCGAAATACTCGCGAGAACCGATGAAAACAGAAGCTGCTAAGGCTAATGCGAAAACCCATCCACCAGCTAAGACAACACCTCCAACAGGTAACCCAATTGCAACACCAAAGATGACTCTTTTCTTAAGCTGGCTTGCTTTCTTCTGCTTATCTTCTTCTTCCACAACATTCTGCAAATCAGGTAAAGTAACTACCCTCAATTTTGCAACTTTAAGCTCAAAATTGAATCTTTATTATCTAAAGTTAGAGATTCTTGGGAGCATTTAAAGTTATTACTACCTTTGAGTTGTCATCACGAAGATGGTCTGATTCAGCTCGAGTAACGGCAGTGAGGAAACGCCGTTTAACAGGAATCCGACCAAGGGCGGAACGAAACAAAGGTTTGGTTTTGGCATCACGAACCAGACGTGGGATCGTATAATCGGAGAAAGGTGGGAGATTTAGGGTTTTTTTAGTGGATAGACGGCATGAGCATATACAGAGAGAGGTCGTTAATACCGGTGGTACAGTTTTGTTGTACGTAGAGACTTTAACAACAGACGCCATTGCTTTCTCAATTGGTGAGACACGAAAATTAAAGACCGAACAAAGGGAATTGTGTTCTGTTTGAAACTCACAGTCTCTGAATCACATCATCAAAGTCGGAAAGCTCTGTGTATGTCTGTGATTAGCTGAACTACTCGGCGAGTTTTGTATTGTAGTAACAACTACGCAGAAGTACCAGGTAGAATTAGCGGTTAGCTTAAACCCTCTGGATTAGCTAGAGTTTTACCATCCTCGCACAATTGTTCAATGAAAATGTTTTTATTTTATTTCTAACAAGTAAAGAAAGAGAGAACACGCCAAAACAAAATGTCTTCTAGATTACAAAATGTATTGTGAAAACCATAACACAATCCAATCCTCTAACGCAACTAGGTTTAAGATTCAACCGAAAGGTGAAATGACGACGATAAGACAAAGACTGATTGTCATTCTGACACAGTTTTGATTTTTTTTTCTTTTCATGTCTTTTTTTGGTGTGGGTGTGGGATTGTGGTATATAGTTCTTTTCCAGCGTGATCATGTCCTCTTCATAATGTATCCCAAGATTAGACCGATTAGTCCTACCAGGAGAACGTACATGAACGGGATTCCACCACCACTCTGACTTCTATTGCTTCCACGCTTCAACTGCTCCTGCAATCATTCAACAAACAAAAGAAAATGGGCTTCTTCATCAACACCAGGAAAACTAGCTATGAAAGTTCAAAAAAACTAAGAATTGGTAAGGTGAAAGCTCCTTACCAATTCTTGTTGAAGTCTGTTGTTCAGTTGAACCGCAGAGTTCTTTTCCTCTGTGAGCCTTGTGATGAGCGCTCTCGCCTGAAATCACACAAGTCGACAGGGATCAATTTTTACATTTATCAGGAATAACAATACATCTAACTCCAGCGGTAAGTTATGTCAATTCGTAGCTAGTAGGTTGCAAATGCATACACTGATTAGTCGAAAGCTAAAACCACAGTAAAGGATTCCTCTAGACCACAGTATTGAGGTACCAAACTCTAGATAAGACATTGGTCAAAGCTACTAACAAGGAATAAAAGTGTACAATAAGCGAGCCATTAAATTAAGCAGAATAATCTGGATAAGAAAGGGAAAAAAAACAGCTCCAAAAAGACCCGACAGAGAAGATAATTCCGCAATGATATAATACTCTTTGTGATGGCAAGGAAGCTCAGCTTCTTGAAAGCATTATACAAAAAGATGATAAATTTTCTGAAAATACCTCAGCTGGATTATCCTGAGGTTCAAGCCTGTCCACGCTAAATCTTGGAGCCTAAATTCAAAACAAGAAAATCAGCATGATTATCATCAGAGGAAAACGCCTAGCATAGCCAGAAACGTTCTACTTTCTTAGCTATTTGAAGGCTGAGGTCTATACTTACAGCAGTAAAGTCAGAAGCGTTGTTGTTGCCATTGTCAGAGACAGAAGCTCTCGGTGAAGAGCCCTCTTCTGATCCTTCATGAACCGGCGAAGGCGGTTGTGGTGGATCAACATAGACAACTCTCAGTTTAGTCTCCTCAACTCGGTGCCCTGCCTCTTTGCTAAACTGCAACAACGTTCACCAGAACATAAAAAATAGTCTCAGGAAACATAAGAGAATCAATGTTAAAAATCCAATAGCAATAATACCATCTCAGGGGTAACATCTTTGGCAGTGACACCTGGAGAAGCCACAACACATTGAAGCAAGAACTTGTCTTTGCACTGCATATCAGCAGGTGCTTCCTTCTGTGCTTGCATGGTCACTAGCAACAAATAAACTCATGATCTCAGAACTGGTTTGCAATTTCTGAAATAACAACAGAGAAAAAAAAACAAATAACTAACCAAGAACTTCGGAAGAGGATCTGGGAAGAACAACGCCAGTGTTAGGCCTCACACAATACTTCTTTGGATTCGTCGTTTTAACCTAAAACAACAATTGAAGAATCTCAAACGATGATGATCTTTCAAAAAAAAATTGAGAAGGATTTGAAAAATGAATTATTATTATGACCTTGAAGGCGACATAATTGTCGGTCTTGTTAGCCAAATAGAGAGAGCAAGAGATCTGCTTCTTCAATTCAACTACACACACACACAGTATTAACAAAATCAAAAAACTTACGATCTAGAAGACACGCGAGAATCATTGGATATTATGTAGGAGGAAGCTTACAAGGGAATTGAAGGTCGATTGGATCGATGTCGAGAAGCGCGTTACTCATTCTGATTAGATCGCCGGCGGAGAAAGAGAGATAGAGTGGTGCTCGTTTTCGTCGTCGTCGATGGTGGACGGAGAGAGAGAGAGAGAGAGTTTCGGCGTCTATTTTTGAGGCTGGAGACGATATATGCCCTTCGTCTGATTCTAAGTGCGGCAATAAACTTGAGGGTATAATTGTCATTCAACGTAATGCGTTTTAAAAAAAGGTTTGACCAGCGAAAGCGAGGTGGCAAACCACGACCCCCCTTTTGATTCTTCTCTAATCTCTTTTTTTTTTTCCCGTGTAGAACTCCTCTAATCTCTTTTTAATTGGTACCTAATTGATTGTCTTTTTCTAAACACTAATATTATTCAGCATAAACCAATTACATAAGTCGGAGAATGCCACATAGAAACAGAGGCAGACGAACCAAACAAAGGTTTCCGGAGACAGTAGACCACACAAGGGAGACAAGATTAGACAAAGATACAAAAAACTAATCGATCTAAACTAGAAGGCAAGAGTTCCGTAGTCGTCGACACGTACGTACCACCGTTGACTTCCTACCTCTGTCCCTGTCAACCATGTATTGTTGCCACTCCCCCTCCTTTCACTGTCCTTCTCCTTAAGCCCCTTGCGGAAATATACCATCTCGTACGTATCATCAGGATCCCACCACCACTCTGACTTCTATTGCTTCCACGCTCCTGTTATCATATACATGCTTTTGATATTAGAGATTTAGCAAAAGTAAACACTCTATAGTTCAAAAGTTCAAGGATCAGGTGAAAGTTTTTGGTATTTAAAGGTTCACGAACAGGTTGTGGTAGTGGTGGATCAACATAGACAACTCTCAGTTTGGTCTCCTCAACTCGATTCCCTGCCTCCTTGTTAAACTGCGGCCACGTTCGCCAGACACCGACCGTGTTAAGTCTCAGCAAATATGAGAGAAGCACCATTTAGAAAAAAGAAACATCAATACCATCTCAGTAGTAATTTCTGTGGCAATAGCGCCGGGACTAGCCACAAAACACTGAAGCAAGAACTTGTCCTTGCACTGCATATCAGCCGGAACTTCCTTTTGCGCTTGCATGATCACTAGTTTCCGAAAGACAACAAAAATCAAACACAAAGGAAACGATATATATGACGAAAGCGAAAAGTGAGAGACTAACCTTCAACTTCAATAGAAGATCCCGGAAGAACAACGCCATTATTAGGCCTCACACAGTATTTTTTTGGATTTGTCGTTTTAACCTAATGTTTGAGCATCTCGAAACATAAGATACACAGAAGAATCTTCAAAATTAACAAGGTATTTCTAATGTATTATCACCTTGAAAGCCACATAATTGTCGGTCTTGTTAGTCAAATACTGAGAGCAAGAGATCTGTTTATTCAATTTAACTACACACAAAATCACACATCAACAAAATGGCAGACCTAGAAGAAGGAATACATGTTTAAATCATTGTTATTATATAGTATATATGCTTACAATGGAATTGAAGGTCGATAGGATCGATGTCTAGAAACTCGTTACTCATTCTTAGTAATGGGTTCAGTCAATAACAGGAATTTCGTTTTCTGGTAGAGAGAGATAGAGCAGTGCTAGTCGTCGTCTATCGTGGACGGAGAGAGAGAGAGAAAGAATTTTGACGCCTGTTTTAAAGACTGGGGACGATCGATGCCCTTTCTTCCGACTCAAGATATGTCACTAACCTCGGGGTATAATAGTTGCTTCATAGCAACGACCAAGCTAGTTTTCAAAAAAAATATTTGACCAGCTAAGCTGGGAACATTTATCCTTTTTAATCTATTTTTAAGCACCTAGTTTTTTTTTAATATAAATATAGCAGAACAATTATAACTCCAATTAAAAGAGACGCGAACATTCAACATTGCTGGTTCTTTAAGACTTCGATTTACAAAAGAAAAACACTTTTGGTGCTGTATATGTTATAAATTTAATATACTAAATCTGTTCTCTTAAAGAAAAAGCACGTAACATTTCTTATGTGTAACTTTAA
Source organism: Hirschfeldia incana (assembly GCA_026261945.1). Taxonomy (NCBI): domain Eukaryota; kingdom Viridiplantae; phylum Streptophyta; class Magnoliopsida; order Brassicales; family Brassicaceae; genus Hirschfeldia; species Hirschfeldia incana. Next base: position 652,802 of record JABCMI010000040.1, on the reverse strand, counting down.
AGTTGAACTGGCACTTAAAAATTGTATTTTATCAACCGATGGTGGTAGCCTAGTGGCGCTTGAGGGAAATAAAACCCAATACGGCGAACCCGGGTTCAAACTCCACCGGCCACACGGATATGAGCTATTGATTTCGGCTCATTTGAATGCCCAGGAGAGGGTCTATCCGTGGGCTGTATCTCCACCCGGGGGTTAGGTCTGTGTCATCATTGACCCGGGTTTAACCCTTTTCATTTTCAAAAAAAAAAATTGTATTTTATCTTATTTATTCACATTAGTGTTTTTTTTTTTGCTTAGAGTTTCGTTTCATTAGAAACAAAATTATCTACCTAACAATTGACTTCACTAATCAATTATCATTCGAATCATACACACGCTAAAAAGTCATACCAAGCAAATCGATTTATATTAATAGTGGTTATATTATATATTAATAGTGGTTATATTATATATATAGTCAATTATTTGAAAATCGGATGGCATTAGTCTGGTTTGACTAATCGGATGGTATTCTTTCGGCCTGCGACTTTTGTCCGAACCGAATGGGCCGAACCGGACCGAACCGATTTTTTTTCGGTTTTCGGTTCGGTTCGGTTTTCAATTCGGTTCAATTCGGTATGGTTTTGAAAATTAATTCGGTTTTCGGTTTAATTCGGTTCGGTTTTCGATTTAAAAAAAAAATCAAAAATATCTGAAAATAACCGAAAAATCGAACCAAAAATAACCGAATTTGACCGAATTTAACTGAAAATAACCGAAAATAACCGAAAATTGTACCAAAATTAACTGAAAATTGAAAAATTCGGTTATTTTTGGTTATCAAATTGAAAACCGAAATTAACCGATAACCGAAACGAACCGAACCAAAATTTGATTCGGTTTATTTCGGAATTAAAAAAAACATCGGTTAACCGAAAACCGAAAATTCGGTTCGGTTCGGTTTAGGTTAACCGAAGTCGCAGGCCTACTATTCTTAATTATCCTATCAGAAAAGTCAATCAAGCGAATGATTAAATTGTTTTCTAGTTCATTATATGTTTCTCTCTATGATGTTATTGGTTGTGGAAGCTGTATAAATATGATCGAAATTTGTAATCAATTTTAATAATTCAAAAAAAAAAATGGAATGACATTTTTCGTATGGGGGTCTAGCGACTAAGTATTACCCACTTGAAACCTTGTAGAGAAAGTAAGTATTGCCCACTTGAAACCTTGTAGAGAAAGTTATAAAAAATAATCACGCAAATTTAAACGATAAAGATATTAGGCATACTTCGACAGATTACCGTCTAAAATATATTAATCATTCAGTCTATTAAAATATAAAAAAATTGGCTAAGTTAAATCTATATTTTTAAATAAAATAAATTTAAAAATGAAAAAATAATATTTTTCTTTCAATATATAAATATCCGAGCCCGATTCAATATAACCAATACAAAACTAAAAATATCTGAACCCGACATGAATTACAGAAATACCCGAACGGATTTTATATTCCTATACTGAAATATCCAAAAATTTAAAATATTCACTCTTAAGCAATATTTCTATACATACTTTAAATAAAAGAAAATGCGTTTCTATTTTGTTACCAAAAAATTAACAAATTAACCTAAACATATTCATATTAATTCTGGAATAAATGTGAATAAGATTAATATCTAAAAAAAACTAAGAAAATATTTCTATCTAAATCCTAACAGATTTTATGTGTGTTTTGGATGTTAATTTTGGGTTGAATTAATATACCCTGAATCTGTTAAAAATATAATATTAAATTTTATATAAAACAAAATACACAATAATTTATGGGAAAAATTTGGATAAATGCAATTCAATAAGATTATAATTTGAAAAATACATCTTTGATTTAAGCTTTTGGAAAATACACTTATTTATATATAAATTTACCAAATTGCCCAATCTTAATATTTATCAATTTTATTATATATTTTTAAAAAATTGTTTTAGAAAAAAGGAAAAATTGTTAGAGAACATGCATAATATCTATTTAATATATTTATAAATTTTATTTTATTGAATAATAAATTTTATTTATTTTAAATTTAACAAAATAAATTAAAATCTATCTTAAAGTCATGACAAACTTAACACAAATCTTAATTTTATTGATTTTTTATATCTTTACTATTTTAATATATTTATCTTTAAACACATATTTATTTTAAACATAAATTTTTATAAATTATTATTAATTACAAATTTATATATTAATTATTGAAATATTAAACTGGGGTAAAAAGTAAATTCACATTAAAAAAGGTGTAGATTTCAAAAGAAATTAGAAACATCGTGTTTTTCAAATCCTAAATAGGTTATTTTCCAAATTATCCCATAATTTATTCTGTGTATGATTTTACGTATTGTTTTTGTGGTGATAATAAAAGATTAAAACACAAGACTTGAATATTATTTATTAAATATAGTATCAGATATTGAATTTAGTATTATATCAAAATTTTAAAAATACAAATTTCTGACTAAAATGAATAATAATTCATATAAAACTAATTTTAAATTAAATTTAATATGCTGTTAAATAAACAAACAAAAAAAAAAGTGTGTAATCTCTATAATATTATTTGGGAAGTCACTTTCCCAAGTGTCGCGCTCACGTTAACTCTCAGAGTGGTTGATTACTATGATACCCTTAATGAAATAAAAAAAGCATTTAAATACTATTCTTTTCTTTTAAAAATTTTCCAAATAAAAAAAAAAAAAAAAAAAAAAAATTTCCAAATAACAATATAAAATAAAAATGAAATATTTATAAACATAAAAAGATTAAAACAAAAATATATGCATATATAATATGATTTCATAAAAAGGGAAGTTCAAAAAATATTAATATTTTATTTATAAGATATTTTTAAATAACATAAAATATATTTTTAAAGTAATTAAATACTTTTCTTATATCCATATATTCTTAGATGAAAAAAAATATTTGTATACAATGTGATTTCATAAAAACAAAAGATTCACACATATATGCTCTTGATATTAGAAAATAAGAAATATTTTTCTTTTAAAACAAAATTTTACACAGTGTGAATATATATTTTCAAAGTGATATAACTGGTTTTTATATATCTGTCTATTTTGTTAGATGATTACATAAAATAATTTAGTATCATAAACTGATATATGTTTGATTGACAAAAAAATAATTTATGATTTATAATTAGTATTTGATATATATATATATGTATTGTTTTTAAATTTTTCATATATTTAGTCTACTATAATATCTTACAATTACAGAAAAAAATAAAAATTATATTTTACTTATATAATATAATTTCTAAAAAGTTTTAAAAAAGTTTAACAATAAACATCTTTTGATCAAATAACTACAACATGAGTGACTTGACTAATTTTGCTTATATCTAAAATAATTTATTTATTTTATATAATAAAAATTTGCTTATTTTATAAATTTAAATTACAGGATGACTTAAAACCTATGAACAAATGAAAAATAAAATATTAACTCACTGTTTCAATTTAGTTCTTTTGTAAAATTTATATGCATGAGACTTTATAATATTATTATTATATTAGTTTATGTGTTTTGGAAAAGATACTTTAGTTTATTTTGTATGTGATTCTAACCACAATATATTTTAAGTTATACATAATATTACTAAAATATACTTATATATCTAAGATAAAAATCAACCTAAATGCGAATAAAAAAATAATATATTTAGAATAAAAATATTATTGTTGAATTAAAGAAACAAAAGAAATTCAATATGTTCAAAGGATAACTAAATCGACTATGAAAAACAACAAAACTGATTAGATATAAGATATCTAAAATATTATGTATTATTAAATTAATATAAGATTATTAATATAAATTATAAAGCAAATTATAAATTAATAAAATTAAAGTATATATCAATAAATTATTATAATTTATTTAATTTATAAATATTTATGTCCGTGCATGAGTACGGGAAAATCACCTAGTATATGAATAATAAAATTACATCAAAACAGATTTCACTATTATATAAAAGAAGCTGAAATTAACATAAAACATATATCTTTATACCTTATTTTATTATATTTTAAATATTACTTTACAAATAAAAGTAGATTTGCGCGTGTAATATAGAAATCGAGAGGCGTAATAGCAGGCACGTAGTGTTTACAGAAAAGGAAAATCACTTTGTAATTTCTTTTTTTTTTCTCGTTACTCTAAAAGCATCTCTGCCGGCGTTAACAGGCACGTAGTGTTTACAGAAAAGGAAAATCACTTTGTAATTTCCTTATTTTCTCGTTACTCTAAAAGGCATCTCTGCTTCTGCCCCTCTATATATACACAAACAAACGAACGAGATCAGACTCATTAATTGTCGATTATTCTCTCATATTGGTTCCGATCAAAATAGGTTTACTGATTTTCTTTTTCAAAGGCTTTCAGAAACTTAGGTTGTTTTCGTGTTTCTCAGAAGCTATGTCATTCATAAAGCAATTCTTTGGTTTATCAGACAAAACCAAGCGAAGAAACAAACCCTCCACCAGTCTGAACGAGAAGGAGAAAAAAACGGAGAAACTCCACCTAGTGCTTGACTTGGATCACACTCTACAAAATATCTTCTATTTGATTTACTTGTACATCAAGTAAATACTGTAACCCGTAATGTTCAAAATAAATGAAATGTCACAAAATTGACAAAAACTAATTAGATTATTTTATTATTAAAACTAGGTAAAGAACCCGTGCGATGTCGCACGGGAACTCATTTTATGAAAAACAAATTTACGAATTGTAATAGAAAACTTTATAAAATGTATCAAAAATTATTCAACTTATTTTGGTCCTAAAAATATATTCAATCATTTTCGAATCTTTAAAGCAGTTACATTATTTATTTCCAAGTTATTTTGTATCTAATATTTCATAATTAATACATAGATATATATTTTCATTTGTATCTTTTTCAAAATGGGTGAACAAAAAATTATGATTGTTAAAAGATAATTCCATCATTTTTCAGTTTTTTTATAATATGTTAATATATGGATGTATATATATAGACAAAGAAATAATGAAAAATATTTAAAATAGACGAAAGTCGTTCCCATAAAACTCTATTTGAATTTTCTTTTCTAGTTTAATTAATATAGTAATATAAAAAATTATAAGACTATGCAAAAAAACTTCTTGGTTGAAGAATAATGGAATAATAGATCTTTGATGATGTAAAAATGTATTAGACACTCTTCGTACTTTTGAAGATAGATATATTATACTGAAAATTAAAAGTGAATTATTAAAGTTTTGATCTACATTTACCGAACGTTATTTGATAAATGGAAAATATAAGATATGCTTGTTTAAGAAATAGAAAAACAACGGAGTTTTAAACAAATATTATATATAGATACTGAAAAGACACAAGTAATTGATACAACATTTCATATCAATGTTCGTAACTATTAGATGCACCTTTTCATAATAAAAATAAATACAAAATTCTAAAATAAAAAACTAACAAATACATCCACAATTCAGTTAAAACAGTTATTTACAAGTTTAGAAAGTTGCAACTGTATACAAACAAAATGATGCAACTTCTTGTGACATTTTTCACAACTCTTAAATTACAAAAATACAAATCTTCACATTAATTGAGTTTGCTATTATACAACAATCTACTTCTCTTAAGATAAAAACGACATACAAACAAACATTTTCATCTAGTAGAAGAAAATTAAGACTAATAACTTAATTGTTCCATTTAGGATTTTTGGCCATCCAAACACGTAAAACTCTTTCTACTATTTTTTTGTTGATAATGTTTCATTTGAACGTCTTCAAAAAATTTGTAACCAAGTAACTTCATAAACTATTTTTTTCACCATTTTACTATCAATTAGATTAACGAAAATTTTACTTTCAGAAGTGTATAAACATAGACTATTTATAGATTTTGAAAAGCTCTCTTTGAAAAGTCACATCTTTTCAATTTAAACAGTTGCAACTTTTATCAAAGAAGAGACACAGCCCTTTACGTAGTCGCATCTTTTCATAAAGAAGAGACACAAATTTTTAATGAACAATCGTAATTTTTCACAAGATTTAAGTTACCTATAAAAACACACACTCTTTCAATTTAAACAGTTGCAACTTTTATCGAAGAAGAGACACAACCTTTTAAGTAGTCGCATCTTTTTATAAAGAAGAGACACAACTTTTTAACGAACAATCGTATTTTTTTGCAAGATTTAAGCCACTTACAAAAACACACACCCTTATAATTGTATTTTAAATTAATATATTATTTTAAAGTATTTTAGTAACTATCATTTATAAATATTAATAAATATTATTCTTTTTACCGTATAAATTAATTTAGTAATTGTATTTTTTACAATATAATTGTATTTATTTATACCTGTTCAAATTCTCCTGAAAAAATATCAATAAGTTTGGAGATTGTGATAAATGTATGTTAACTTAAGTTCACAGAACTTCTTCCATTAAGAATATTGCCTTCTATTTTCGGGAGTGTTCTTATTTATTTTTATGTGTATTAGTTATATCCACAAGTTAAAATTAGTGATTATTAATAAAATATAAATTTACCTTTGTTTGAAATCATCGATGGCATTTATTGGGTCATCAAATTTAATTTTCGAAGCGGATGTTGTATTCAGATATAAATATCCTACAGTGTTGTTAGTTAGTAATCTTTAACAGATGCATTTACTATAATAAAATCAAAAATACATTTCAATTTACCTGAATATAATTTAGGATTGACACTCGTTACTATAATAATCAAACCTCTCGGATTTTTTTGGCATATTCCCTTAATATAATTAGTAACTTGTTCACCCCAGATAGTGAGACGTACTTTACTCCCACTGTAATTTATTAATCAGAACATTAATTTTTCATGTCAATATTATTGTAAGATACTAATTTCCTTAAAAAAGTGTCAATACTCATCATTATATTATAATGTCAATAACTACTTTTGAATTCATATACATATCATCTATATTCAAGAGCCCTCCTTCTTCTATAACACATATTACATCTGTTATATGATATAAACATTACTTAATAAAATAATACAAACATATTTATTAAAAATGTATAAAACCAACCGTTAAATTGTTTATTTGAATTGGATAACAATCGAAATTTATCATAGTTAAGAAATTCAAATTTCTCAAAATCAATCAAAACTTGTGGATCATTGATAATCTCAATTTTTGATTGATCATTGATTCGTAATTGAAACCGATGGTTTGTTATTTTATAATTATATGATGATTTCCAAACTTCAAAATCAGTGATCAGTAAAATGTTTCCCTCATCTAGATACTCTTCAAATTGTTGGATATATTTACTATTAATAGAACCAACAATTGTATCATTTTGCAACAAAAAAAAACATATAATTATACAACAATCTACTTCTCAAAATATAAAAAAAAACATAAAATCAAACATTTTCGTCTAGTAGAAAAAAATTAAGACTAATAATTTCATTGTTCCGTTTAGGATTTTTTGCCATCCAAACACGTAAAACTCTTCCTAATAATTTTTGTTGACAACGTTTCATTTGAACATCTTCAAAAAATTTGTAACCAAGTAACTATGTAGAACTATTTTTTTTCACCATTTTACTAACAATTAGATTTGCGAAAATTTTAGTGTCATAAGTGTATAAACATAGACTATTTATAGATTTTGAAAAGCTCTCTTTGAAAAATCACATATTTTCAATTTAAGTAGTCGCATCTTTTCATAAAGAAGAGACGCAACTTTTTAACGAACAGTCGCAATTTTTCACAACATTTAAGCTAGTCGCATCTTTTCATAAAGAAGAGACGCAACCTTTTAACGAACAGTCGCAATTTTTCACAACATTTAAGTTAGTCGCATCTTTTCATAAAGAAGAGACGCAACTTTTTAACGAACAGTCGCAATTTTTCAATTTAAACAGTTGCAACTTTTAACGATGAAGAGACACAACCATTTAAGTAGTCGTATCTTTTCGTAAAGAAGAGACACAACTTTTTAACAAACAATCGCAACTTTTCACAAGATCTGAGATACCTATAAAAACACAAACCCTTTCGAATTAATCATGATTCCTATTATTAATAGTTTGAATTGGCTAACAATCGAAATTTATCATAGTTAAGAAATTCAAATTTCTCAAAATCAATCAAAACTTGTGGATCATTGATAATCTCAATTTTTGATTGATCATTGATTCGTAATTGAAACCGATGGTTTGTTATTTTATAATTATCTGATGATTTCCAAACTTCAAAATCAGTGATCAGTAAAATGTTTCCTCATCTAGATACTCTTCAAATTGTTGGATATATTTACTAATAATAGAACCAACAATTGTATCATTTTGCAACAAAAAACATATAATTATACAACAATCTACTTCTCAAAATATAAAAAAAAAACATAAAATCAAACATTTTCATCTAGTAGAAGAAAATTAAGACTAATAATTTCATTGTTCCGTTTAGGATTTTTTGCCATCCAAACACGTAAAACTCTTCCTAATATTTTTTGTTGACAACGTTTCATTTGAACATCTTCAAAAAATTTGTAACCAAGTAACTATGTAGAACTATTTTTTTTCACCATTTTACTAACAATTAGATTTGCGAAAATTTTAGTGTCAGAAGTGTATAAACATAGACTATTTATAGATTTTGAAAAGCTCTCTTTGAAAAATCACATATTTTCAATTTAAGTAGTCGCATCTTTTCATAAAGAAGAGACGCAACTTTTTAACGAACAGTCGCAATTTTTCACAACATTTAAGCTAGTCGCATCTTTTCTTAAAGAAGAGACGCAACCTTTTAACGAACAGTCGCAATTTTTCACAACATTTAAGCTAGTCGCATCTTTTCATAAAGAAGAGACGCAACTTTTTAACGAACAGTCGCAATTTTTCAATTTAAACAGTTGCAACTTTTAACGAGAAAGAGACACAACCATTTAAGTAGTCGTATCTTTTCGTAAAGAAGAGACACAACTTTTTAACGAACAATCGCAACTTTTCACAAGATCTGAGATACATATAAAAACACAAACCCTTTCGAATTAATCATGATTCCTATTATTAATAGTTTGAATTGGTTAACAATCGAAATTTATCATAGTTAAGAAATTCAAATTTCTCAAAATCAATCAAAACTTGTGGATCATTGATAATCTCAATTTTTGATTGATCATTGATTCGTAATTGAAACCGATGGTTTGTTATTTTATAATTATCTGATGATTTCCAAACTTCAAAATCAGTGATCAGTAAAATGTTTCCTCATCTAGATACTCTTCAAATTGTTGGATATATTTACTAATAATAAAACCAACAATTGTATCATTTTGCAACAAAAAACATATAATTATACAACAATCTACTTCTCAAAATATAAAAAAAAAAACATAAAATCAAACATTTTCATCTAGTAGAAGAAAATTAAGACTAATAATTTCATTGTTCCGTTTAGGATTTTTTGCCATCCAAACACGTAAAACTCTTCCCAATATTTTTTGTTGACAACGTTTCATTTGAACATCTTCAAAAAATTTGTAACCAAGTAACTATGTAGAACTATTTTTTTTCACCATTTTACTAACAATTAGATTTGCGAAAATTTTAGTGTCAGAAGTGTATAAACATAGACTATTTATAGATTTTGAAAAGCTCTCTTTGAAAAATCACATATTTTCAATTTAAGTAGTCGCATCTTTTCATAAAGAAGAGACGCAACTTTTTAACGAACAGTCGCAATTTTTCACAACATTTAAGCTAGTCGCATCTTTTCTTAAAGAAGAGACGCAACCTTTTAACGAACAGTCGCAATTTTTCACAACATTTAAGCTAGTCGCATCTTTTCATAAGGAAGAGACGCAACTTTTTAACGAACAGTCGCAATTTTTCAATTTAAACAGTTGCAACTTTTAACGAGAAAGAGACACAACCATTTAAGTAGTCGTATCTTTTCGTAAAGAAGAGACACAACTTTTTAACGAACAATCGCAACTTTTCACAAGATCTGAGATACATATAAAAACACAAACCCTTTCGAATTAATCATGATTCCTATTATTAATAGTTTGAATTGGTTAACAATCGAAATTTATCATAGTTAAGAAATTCAAATTTCTCAAAATCAATCAAAACTTGTGGATCATTGATAATCTCAATTTTTGATTGATCATTGATTCGTAATTGAAACCGATGGTTTGTTATTTTATAATTATCTGATGATTTCCAAACTTCAAAATCAGTGATCAGTAAAATGTTTCCCTCATCTAGATACTCTTCAAATTGTTGGATATATTTACTATTAATAGAACCAACAATTGTATCATTTTACAACAAAAAAAACATATAATTATACAACAATCTACTTCTCAAAATATAAAAAAAACATAAAATCAAACATTTTCGTCTAGTAGAAAAAAATTAAGACTAATAATTTCATTGTTCCGTTTAGGATTTTTTGCCATCCAAACACGTAAAACTCTTCCTAATAATTTTTGTTGACAACGTTTCATTTGAACATCTTCAAAAAATTTGTAACCAAGTAACTATGTAGAACTATTTTTTTTCACCATTTTACTAACAATTAGATTTGCGAAAATTTTAGTGTCATAAGTGTATAAACATAGACTATTTATAGATTTTGAAAAGTTATCTTTGAAAAATCACATATTTTCAATTTAAGTAGTCGCATCTTTTCATAAAGAAGAGACGCAACTTTTTAACGAACAGTCGCAATTTTTCACAACATTTAAGCTAGTCGCATCTTTTCATAAAGAAGAGACGCAGCCTTTTAACGAATAGTCGCAATTTTTCACAACATTTAAGCTAGTCGCATCTTTTCATAAAGAAGAGACGCAACTGTTTAACGAACAGTCGTAATTTTTCAATTTAAACAGTCGCAACTTTTAACGATGAAAAGACACAACCATTTAAGCAGTCGTGTCTTTTCGTAAAGAAGAGACACAACTGTTTAGCGAACAATCGCAACTTTTCACAAGATCCGAGAGACCTATAAAAACACAAACCTTTTCGAATTAATCAGGATTCCTATTATTAATAGATAAAAATAAAAATACAGAAAATGTAAATTTTATAAAGAAATAAGAATTAAACATAAAAATTCACAAAAAACAAAAATTTACAAAACCAAAATAAATTCAAAAAATAAAATGTAAAGAAAATAAATATAAAATAACATATAAATTCAAAAATATAAATTCTAGATTAAAAATTTATATATTTTTATACAAAATTCAGAAAACTGTATTTTAGTGTTTATGGGTTTATTTTTTTATTTTCGTAAAATTTAATGATTTGTTTTGATTTTTATGTATTTTAGATATTTTCTTCTTATTTTATATTTATTTCAATATAAAATTTTAAAAAGTTGTGATTTTTTTTTTGTGAATTTTATTGACTTTCTATGATATGTTTCGAATTTTGTATGATTTTTTTTATATTTTCTTTATTTTTATATTTATTTTAAGACTAAAATAATTTAAACGTTTTTTAAAGAAAAGTAAACATACATCATGGGCTTTAAACAGTAGTGGTTACAGTTTTGACTTCATGTACAAATAAACCATATTAAATATTTTTTATGATACAAATTTTACTTTGAAAGTTTTAAGTGTTTGTTAAGTAAGTTCAGATAAACTTAAAGTTTAAAGTGTGAGTGTTTGCCATTTTGAAAGTTTTTTATGTGATTTTCTCCTTATTTATTTAAGTAAGGATCTCTCGTGCGAAGCCTTCCTTTACACCCGAGTCTTAAATCTGTATTGACACTTCCCCTTCTTTCACTGTCTTTCTTCTTAAGCCTCTTGCGGAAGCAAACCATTTGATATGTATCAGGATTCCACAACCACGACTTTTATCGCTTCCATGCTTCAACTGGTCCTACATTCATATACATATGTGATAATCAGAGAGGTTCATGTTTGGCGAAAAGTGAAACAAAGCTTGTCGCACATATATAGATCAGGTGAAAGTTCCTTACCAATTCTTGTTGAAGTTTTTTGTTCAGCTGAACCGCAGAGTCCTTTTCCTCAGTGAGCCTTGTGACGAGTGCACTCACCTGAAATCACAAAAGTCTATAGGTCTGTTGCAAATAAAACTAAAACCACAGTATTTAAAACTAACCAAATACCAAACTCTACACACCTAAAACATTGGTCAAAGCTAAAAACAAGGTTAAAATTCTGAACGGTAATAAACATAAAGGTCTAATAAGCATTAAGATTTAAAGTGTACAATAAGAGCGAGCCCATTAAGCGTTGGTAATAAATGGAATGATCTGGATTAGAGAAAAGAAACAGCTCCACAAAGACCTGACAAGCTTGAGGTATATACTTACAGAGTGGTTCCTATTGTCAGAGACGGAAGCTTTAGGTAAAGAGGCTTTATGAAGGGGTAGTGCTGGATGATCAACATAGACAAATTTCAGTTTAGTCTGCTCAATTTGATTCCCTGCCTCTTTGTTAAACTGCACAGCGTTCATCAGACACAGTGTTAAGTCTCAGAAAATACGAGAGAAGAAATTCCAGTTTAGAAAAATTAAACATCGTGTGTTCAAAAAAAAAAAGAAAAATTAAACATCAATACCATCTCATGAGTAACTTCTGTAGCATTGGTTCCGGGACTAGCCACAAAACACTGAAACAAGAACTTGTCCTTGCACTTCATATTAGCCGGAACTTCCTTTTGCTCTCGCATGGTCACTAGGTTCCAAAATACAACAATCAAACCCTATAATCTCAGAATATATTACGACGGCAAGAGTGAGAGACAAACCTACAACTTCAATAGAGGATCTTGGAAGAATAACGCCAATATTAGGCTTCGCAATACAATTCTTCGGATTGGTCGTTTTAACCTAATGATTGACCATTGAGAATTAAACCCTAAGATGATCTTCAAAAATTAACAAGGATTCAAATGGTATTATCACCTTGAATGCGACATTATTGTCGGTCTTGTTAGTCAAATACTGAGTGCAAGTGATCTGCTCCTTCCATTCAACTGTACAGAAGACCACACATCAATAAAGGATCTAGGAGAACGAAGACATGCTAAAATCATTGAGTGTATATATATATATATATATATATATATATATATAAAAGCTTACGATGGAATTGAAGGTCGAGAGGTTCGATGTCGAGAAGCTTGTTACTTACATTCCCCTTGTCAGAGACGAAAGCTTTTGGCAAAGAGCCTTCAAAAACGGGCCGTGGTCGATGATCAACATAGATAACTTTCAGTTTAGTCTCCTCAACTCGATTCCCTGCCTGTTCGTTAAACTGCGCAGTTCATAAGATAATAAAAAACACAGTGTCAAGTCTCATAAAATATTGAGAGAAACAAAGTTTAAAATCACATTTAGAAGAAGAAGAAGAAAAAAACATAAATACCATCTCACAAGTAACTTCTCTGGCATTGGTTCCGGGACTAGCCACAAAACTCCTAAACAAGAACTTGTCCTTGCACTGCATATCAGCTGGAACTTTCTTTTGCGCTTGCATGGTCACTAGTTTCCAAAAGACAACAAATCAAACCCCATAATCTCATATCTGGTAAAATCTGAAGGGGAGAGTGAGAGACAAACCTACAACTTCGATAGAGGATCTCGGGCGAACAACGCCAATACGAGGCCTCACAGTATATTTTTTTGGATTCGTTGTTTTAACCTAATGATTGACCAACCAAAAGCCCTAAGATTCACACAGAAGAATCACCAAAATTAACAAGGATTCTAATGTATTATCACCTTGAAGGCGACATAATCGTCGGTCTTGTTAGTCAAATACTGAGTGCAAGATATCTTTTTCTCCAATTCAACTACACACAACAAATCACACATAAATAAAGGCAGATCAACTGATATATCGGTTTAAAAACGCTTACAAGGGAATTGAATGTCAAGAGGTTCGATGTCAAGAAGCTTGTTACTCATTCTGGTAGATCGCCGGAGTTTTAACCGGTTCAATCAATAATCGGAAGCTCGTCGAGAAAGATTCAAGGGGAGCGAGACAAAGAGAGAAGAGAGTTTCGCCGCCTATATCGAAGACTAGAGACGATCTAAGCTATTTCTTCTGACTCAAGTTACGTCACTAACCGTGTTTTTTTGAAATGTTTGACCAGCGCGAACGAGGTAGGAAACTCTCCTTAATCCTTTTTTAATAACCTAACGAGCAAATCTATATTTAATCCTAATTTATTTTATGTAAACAGCAGATATATCTTTTTTTATAACCACCCATAAAAGTTTAATAAGTAATTTTTATTGGATCTCTTTTTGGTATGACTACATAGGTTCTTCGGGTTCAAGGCAACTTAGATTGTCAGATTCAGCATCGCTCTTAAAAGTTATTCCTAATGGTGAGTGGTATCTGCCTCCTTCTAGGTGTGAAAATGCTGTGACGTACACGTTGTTCTCTCCTCTACTTCTCTTCTATCGGATGTAAATGGCGCATACCTGTGGCGAGTAACGCGAGTTGATAATATTGTACATGTATTAGGTAACCCGATGAACATTGGTTGCTCTTTGAGACGTGATTCATTAGTCCACGGCTAGAGGTGTTCTTATCCTATCAGAAAAGTCAATCGAGCAAGATGATTTAAATGTTTTCTAGTTCATTATATGTTTCTCTCTATGTTGTTATTGGTTGTGGAAACTGTGTAATTATTATCGAAGTTTGTAATCAATGTTTTATAGTTTGAAAAATATAGAATGACATTTTCCGTATGGTCTAGTGATAAAGTAAACCCACTTCAAACCTTGTAGAGAAAGTTAAAACTTAAAAGTATAATTGCTTAAATATTATAACGATCAAACTCCCATTACAGAAATCCAAACGACAAAGATGTTAGGCATATTACGATAGATTCCGAGGTCTCATCATGGGGACACTCAGAACACACATTTAGCATGAAAAAACCAATAGAAAACTATTACAAGATTGTTTATTTAAGACAACGATCTCTCGTGCAAAGCCTTCGTCTCCAGAAGTTAGTCAAACAGTACCGTTGACTTCCTCTGTTCACGTTAAATCTGTATTGCCACTTCCCTTTCTTTCACTGTCCTTCTTCTTAAGCCTCTTGCGAATGCATACCATTTGATATGCACCAGGATTCCACAACCACTCTGTCTTTTATCGATTCCACAACCACTCTGACTTTTATTGCTTCCATGCCTCAACTGGTCCTATAATCATATACATGTTTTGATAATCAGAGAGGTTCGTGTTTGGCAAAAAGTGAACAAAAGTTAAACAAAGCTTGTCGGACATATATAGAGTTGGCAGGGAATAGTAGTTCAATAATAGGCGGATCAGGTCAAAATTGGTTACCAATTCTTGTTGAAGTTTTTTGTTCAGCTGAACCGCAGAGTTCTTTTCCTCAGTGAGCCTTCTGATGAGTGCACTCGCCTGAAATCACAAAAGTCATAGGCATCAAACTTCTAAAATGGTAAGTTTTGCCAATTTGTAGCTAGTAGGTTTGTTGCAAATTCATAAACTAATTACTGGAAGCCATATTCCTATAGACCACAGTATTGATTACATGGCCGACACTAGAAATAAACCAGTGAAGCATTGACCTATATGACTCAAATAATTTGAAGGAAATTATATACATACAGACCCTAATTTTTTTTTAAAGAAGTTAAAATTTTTAACGCTGATAAACACAAAGGTCTAATAAGCATAAGAATTAAAGCGTACAATAAGCGAGCCCATTAAGTTGGTAATAAATGGAATAATCTGGATAAAAAAAAACAGCTCCAAAAAGACCTGACAAGCCTGAGGTGTATACTTACAGAAGCGTTCCCATTAATATTGTCAGAGACGAAAGCTCTTGGTAAAGAACCTTTTTCTGATGGTGATGGAGGTGGATCAACATAAACAACTCTCAGTTTAGTCTCCTCGACTTGATTCCTTGACTCTTTGCTAAACTGCAGTCATAAGATAAAAGAAAACAAAGTGTTAAGTATAGGAAAAATATGAGGGAAGCAATGTTTTAAAGTCCCATTTAGAAGAAAAAAACATTAATACCATCTCACGAGTAACTTCTTTGGCATTGGTTCCGGGACTAGCCACAACACACTGAAACAAGAACTTGTCCTTGCACTGCATATCAGCAGGAACTTCCTTTTGCGCTTGCAAGGTCACTAGTTTCCAAAAGACAACAAATCAAACCCCATAATCTCATATCAGCTGGTAAAATCTGAAGGGGAGAGTGAGATACAAACCTACAACTTCAATAGAGGATCTCGGAAGAACAACGCCAGCATTAGGCCTCACACAATATTTTTTTGGATTCGTTGTTTTAACCTAATCATTGACCATCGAGAAACTCTAAGATACTGGCGCAGCGTACGAATGTTAAAGTGATGCTGCTGCATCAGATACACACAGAATAATATTAAAAATTCACAAGGGTTAATGTATTATATATCACCTTGAAGGCGACATAATTGTCGGTCTTGTTCGTCAAATACTGAGAGCAAGAGATCTGTTTCTTCAATTCAACTACACACAGAGTCAACAATCATAGGCAGATCTAGAAGAAGAAAGAAAATCATTGAGATATTGGATATATATATAAGCTTACAATGGAATTGAAGGTCGAGAGGATAGATGTTGAGAAACTTGTTACTCATTGTGATTAGATCGCCGGAGTATTAACCGCTTCGATTAATAACCGGAAGCTCGTCCAACAAAGATTCAAGGAGAGAGATACAAAGAGAGAAGTGCCGCCTTTTTTTAACACTGGAGACGATCGATAATTTTTCTTCCGACTCACGTGACTAAATCATGTTTTTTATATATAAAAATGTTTGACCAGGGCAAACGAGGTGGGAAAATCGCTTAAAGTTAAACTACCATATTTTTCATACCACTTTTTCTGTTTAGCTTAAATATATTTATTTTAATCTTTTTAAGAAAAAGTAAATAGACATGTCAATAATATTATTTAAATTTAAAAAGTCAGTTTTCTATGTATGGATCTCTTTTTGATTTTTAAAATAGTTAATAACAGTGATAACCGTAATGTATGATGTTAACTACTATAATATCATTATTAACATTTTTTTATTTAACCTTTTTCTTTATATTTGTTTCCAAATTACCTTATTCTGAAAAAGGTAACATCTTTCATATAAACACCAATAATTTAATAAAAAAAGTATACATTTATAAAAATCAAAAATGAATTTTGTATAAAAGCCAATATCTTAAAATAAATAAATATATATATATATATATATATATATATATATATTAATATAAATTTAAAGCATGCAATATAATAAAGCGAATTTATTTTATAATATAAAAACGAATAGAAGATAAAAATAGCTTTAATATAAAAATGTATTATTTAACATTCAAAACCTATAATTCACGAATAACTAATTCATTTTTACATATTAAAAAGGATTCTAATATCAAAAGGGAAATATATCTAACATAAAAATATATAACAAAATATTATAGTGCCATTATTAACATTTTTAATTAACATTTTGTTAATATTTGTTTCCAAATCTCCTTATTCTGAAACAGGTAATATCTTTCATATAAACATATAGCTTTTTATGTTTAAATCATATAATTTAATAAAACGAATTTATCTTTATACAAATCAAAATGGAATTTATAGAAAGGCAATATCTGAATTAAATATAACTATAAATAATTTTTGATATTTAAAGTTGGTAATTTAATAAAATAGAATAATTTGATATTATAAAAAGGAATAAAAGATAAAAAATAGCTTTCATATAAAATATATCAACTTGTTACATTTGAAACCTATAGTTAAAGAATAACTAATTATATATATATATATATATATATATTAGAAATTAATCTAATATCAAAAGGGAAATATATAATTTAAAAATACATAAAATTCCCTTATATTTATAACATGGTTTAACAAAAAAAGAAAATTCCTTTTAAATCTTAAAATCATAAAAAAATTCGTAAATAATGTTGGTTAAATCAGATTTCCTATCAAGTTTTTTTATAAAAAAACTTAACTACACTAATTTTTCAAATTAGTTAATTTTTAGGTATTATTTAATTTTAGTTTAATCAACTTTAAATATTTTATCATTTTTTCCGTTTACTTAAAATTATAAATTTTATTTGGATGTCCATATCTATATATAAAAAAAAGAAATAATTCTTTCAAGTTTAAACCATCAAAACTAATATTTCAGTATATATAGATTCCATCTTATTCATAAGAAAATTATATTTCTTTCTGTAAAAAATTACGTCCACCATTTTTGTTAAAGAAATTCATTCATACCTTTAACAGATAAAAGATAATAATAAGTTTGATAAACTGACTATGTGTTGACAAAAAAAAATCTGACTATGTAACCAACGAGACTTATATTTATAATAGGGCACATACAGTTTAGAATGAAGTGCATACACTTTTACTTAGTGTTGCTTTCACAAAAGAAACCCAAATATGTTATTTAAAATAAAAACATTTTGAGTCTTTTAGTTTAATAAATTTGATTCAAATGATAAATATTCATTTCAACTGATAATATTTTGATGTAATTTTTAATTTTAATAATGCAATTTTATGCTGGTTTAAATTTTATTTTTAGAATTTACTAGTATAAGAATTTATAAGGATTTTGTTTTTAAAAAAAATCAAAATTCCAATAATAAACCTAAATAAAAATATATAATTATAACTAAAACACCCATACCAACAATAAGAAAAGTTAAAATAAAATTAGAATTTTTTGAAACAAAATTATAAAAAGGTTGAAATCAAAAATAAATAGTTAAAATTTATAAGAGGTTTTAGAAATAATTTAATATTTCCTTAGTTGCACATTAATAATTAATCAACTCCGTAAACATGACTACAATTTATTGCAGATTATCTCAAATCCAGGTTTCAAGTCCAGAAGATAGCGCAATTTATTAGGCAACTATGCAGATTATGAAAGGAATGATTGCAGACAACTATGCAGATTATGGAATGAATGATTACAAGAGATCTTCAACATGGTGCAAGTAAATCTAGTCGGGCGTGGATCTTCATAAGACGGCTCAGATGATGCAGTTAGGTGTAGATCTTCATAAGACATGTAGTATTGTCAGTTGTCGAATCGTCTATATAATATTCATAATAATTGTAATATCATGATAAGTCAGCGTTAAAAAAAACATGACTACAATTTATCGTTCATTACTAATCTTTATATATATTTATATATATAAAACAGTTTGAATCACTCCCAGACGTGGCAGCACATAAGCAACGCCTCGTTTCATTTAAAGTGGAGATCCATCGAGTTGGGCTTGGCTTGGGCTTCGCCTATCGGTTATCATCTTCTCTTGACGCAGATATTCTTCGTTTTCTTCGTCCCTTTCCCGTACGGGGCAGCGACTGTCGAGCTTCGTAACAGTGATGTGTATTAAATCGTCTTTAATCCTCATCCAACTACGAATCGATCGGTAGCGGGTGCTAAATCGTGTATAAATATGCAGCAATCTCATCGATGCGCTGTTCACAATCTCACAATCTCATCTCTCGCTCACTATCAAATCTTACTCATGCTCTATCCAAATGGCTATTACAAATGTTTTCTTTTCCGATCTCAAGGCTGGGCGGTGCTCATCTGTGGTGGAGGCTAGACTGCTTCGATTCTGGGAGGCTAAGAACGTTAAGCGCGGTGGGAGCTGATGTGGATGGATTTGTTCATGGTCGATGTGAACGTGAGTTGTTCATCCTATCGCAATTCTTATAATTTATTTCCTTTTCTTTTAATAGAGATTCTTTCGTATCGTTCTGTGTTGATTATGATATCCGTAACGTGATTATCAGAGTTGCTTTGGTTTGGTATCAATCATTTTGTTTAGTTTATGTTTTGTATTCATGTTAAAGATACAATTGTTGATCCGTTTAAGTTTTCACCGTGTATTACAAATGATTGATTGTTTTAACTGTGTTTCAGTCGACCATGATGCAAGTCACGATCAGTCCCGGCCGTCTTCCACAGTTCCGTGACAGTCTCCGTGCCGGAGCAATGTTTTCCGTGCCTGGATTTGAAGTGCGCGCAGAATTTCAGTCTCACTGATTTGTCTTTGATGATCCGGTTCAACGAGTCCACTTCATTCGAAGAGTTGACTGAACCTGTCTCTCCCTTGCCAGAGGAAGCATTCCGGTTTGGCACGCCACGATGTACGAGTGTTTTGAGTGTTTTATCTACAACCTTTCTTCTGTCAATAAACATAGCAATGTTGTTTTTTTGGTATATAACTTAAATACGCCTTGGATACATGAGACTCTTTCTTACATTCATTATCACAGTTGGTTTGATTTCTCTATTTTGTCTTTTGATTTGTTATTTCTAATTCCATATTTTTCAGGCTAGAGAACACACTGAATTATGCTCCTGAGAGACTTCAGGCCATTGGTTACATAGATTGCTGCAGTTCTATCTTGGTATATTTTGTTTTGTTTTGTTTTGTTCTTAGTTTTTTTTTTTAAATCAAAGTTCTTAGTTTTCTTCTAAAATTGAAGATTTGGAGAGAGAATGTCGCTTGTAATTGGTAAGAGCTGTTGAGGGATCAGTGTTAAAGAAGACCATCAAAAACAGACGTATTTTCATTTTACAAAGTTGACGTCGTGATCAGTGGCGAATCTAGAAAAAAAAAATAATGGGAGCATAAAATAAATAAAAGTTCACTAAAAGTGCAGGAGGGGCTTTTGAATCTTGGTCAAAGGGAGACATACAATTAATTGGAACCAACTATGCTACAAAAGACTTGAAGTATCTTAACCAAAAATAATATTTCTAGATTATTATGGGGCAACTGCCTCCTTAATGAACGTATGTTCGCCAATGGTCGTGATGTAATTGTAATTTTCTGTGTTTAGTAATTCTGGTAGTAATTGTAATTTGACCCTTAACCCTGTATAGCTGCGTCTCTATGATATATTAACACAGAGTTTAACCAAGATAGTTTCCGCACACTATCAGAACAATAAGAAAACAAAATTCAAGCCAACACAACCCCTACTGCAAACAAAAAGATCAAAGCAATGTTTCCCTACCCATAAGTTAAGAGTTGATCAAATGTAGGAATTCATAATACCGGTCGGCTACATGAAACCAAATTAAATACATCTGTATTGCACATAGCACTTTTATAAATCACTAATTTTCTATAAAAACCTAATATGAGACTGATAATTTCTACAAAATCACCTACTCTGTTTCAACTATACAACCACTCGAAAACCATTCCAAAATTTGTTCAACTCTAACACTTTATTGATATCTCTTGGGTGCTCTTAACGCGTTAGTGAGATAATCGGTGCTGTTATCTCACTTTACTTGTGGTTACTACTCCTTGCATTGCATGCGATCTTCATTTTTTTTTGTTATAAGTTCTATACTTCTATACATTTGACACCTTTCAATATGAGTTTCTTTTACATGTCATAGCTTTTCAAAGGTGACGTTCAAAGATATATTGCCTTCATTAATATGAATCATATTAATTCTACTGGATCTTTTCCTGCAATTTAATATGAAGTTGCGCTAAGATCATACACTAAACCCGTTGTTCTAAACCCGTTGTTTATAAATATCAAACTATAAATGCGCAAAATGAATATTTATCCATTTATCCAATTTAATAACTCTATGAAAACGTAATCTTGTGAAAAGAAAACTTAAGCTAGAGTAATCTAACACTACCTTTATAACTTATAATAGGTTTTTTGTCGCTGTTGTTGTGCGTGTTCGCTCTTTTCATAGACAAGTATAGAGAAGAGTTTCGTGTCAGTTAGCAGACTGATCTCTACTACTCTACTGGCAAATTAAATGCATAAAATCGACATACATATTTGAGATACACATTGACCAAATTTTTTTTTTTGAGAAACATAAAAAATGGAAAGGATTTAATAACAAACAAATAAAACTCTTAAACATTACTAATTTTTTTTGTCTACTTAATCCCTTCCATTCATTAACCGTAATCGCTCAAAAACCTCTGTTGATATACTCTTGAAAACTTACCAAACAAAGAGAAAGCCCCCTTGCATAATCTTTTTTCTTTAAGAAAATGAAATAGATTAGTGATACTTTGTAAACACTAAACCCAAGTGATTAGCCAATAGCCACCAAACAAACACATGATTAATGATTTTTTTCTTTGTAAACACTGTGAGTAGCCACCAAACTGTGTAATAATACTAGTTGAACCGTCACAACCACTTTAAATCTCAACTTTATTGATATCTCTTGGGTGGAGACTATGAACATTAGTTTTGATTCCAACTCGTAACCAAAGAATAAAGTATACGTGAAGAATAATTCTAGTGTGGTGGTAGTTCAAAACCCATAAGGCCAAATTTGATTCTACAGTGAAAATGATATATAAACTAAAGTTGATTTCTTCCTTTTTAGATTTGACTTTCTTTTTCTTCCAATAGTAGGCCAAATAGATAGATGAAGTGGGCACTCTCTAGCTCTTAAAATTGTACAGTAACACCTAAATCAAGAACTGATATGATTCAATTACCTAAAATAAGTGAAGAACTTTACAGAAACACTTTCTTCTTCTATTCACTAATCACAAATTCAATGCTCTTCGATTCAGGCCAACACGTCGTGAGGCTAGTAGTGAAAGACTTGGCGTTAGAACCTGTAAAAGTATCCTCTTTTACATTTAAAAATATAAACCATAATAACCAAAACAAAAATAAAATTGTTTTTTAGAGTTTGATGAAACCAAAAAGAATAATATTTTTTTATGATAAAAAAAAATTGACAACTCGTAATCACGCAAAGCTGTTACCTTTCGTTTTCACCATTCATTGAACACCACAGAGGTTTCATCGTCTTCGTTTGGTGCAGGAAGATTAAGATCTATCATCCTCTGTTTCACTGATACTTCTTCTTCTTCTTCTTTAACGCTTAGAACACTTTGATTTACAGACAATTCTCTTCTTGATCCGATGCTGTTGTTGCTTCCGTGAGACCTCTTATGACCACCAAGTGCTTGTCCTGAAGTGAAAACCCTAAAACAGATCGGACATTGGTGAACTTTCTCGTGCTCTGTTTTCTCATGCTCTGTTTTCCTCGACGTCATTACCGTGAAAGTCTTGTTCTTTTTGTGGCTTGCTCTGTGTCCTCCTAACGCTTGATACGATTTGAACTCTTTACCGCAAGTCTCGCAGCTGAATCTTCCACTTCCTCCTCTGTTCTTGATCGATTTGTAATCTGTCTCATCATCATCTTCTTCTTCTTCTACTACAATGGCCTTGTTCTTCTGTTGCTTCCACTTGTCTCTGGAGAGCATAATGAGACAAAAGGCTAGATCTTCCTCCGTCGTTGTGTCAGAAGCTGAGCTGTGATGTTCCGGCTCTGTCACGGGTTGACTCGTTCTCACCTTCTTGAAGTCGAAATCGAACGATCCGAGCTTCCTAGTTCGCTTGGAACGTTTCCGAGTTGGGTTCATCATCCTTGAGGACTCGGTCTCGCTTTCAAACTCTCCGCAATTCACATGATCTTGCTCGTCAGAGGAAGAAGAAGCATCGGACTCTGTTTCCTCACTGAGTTGACTCGGCCGTTCAGTTAATTCGTAAAGCTCACGTTTTGAAGGAAGAGTACTAGTAAGCATGTGAGATCTCATGTGACCACCTAGAGCTCTTCCATTGATGAAGCTCTTTAAGCAAAACCTACACTTGTATCTCTCCATCTTCAATAGAGAAAAGCTTTTTGGAGTTATCTCTCACAAAGAAAGAGAGAAGAGGAAGTAGAGAAGCTACAAAAGGAGAGTAGGTGACAAAAGCATTCTTCTTATTACAGCCAACGAACTAATAAGAAGACGAAGAGAAGATTTAAAAAGAGCAATTAAACTTAAAAATTCATTAATTAATACAATCAAGAAACGGAAAAAAAAGAAGAGAAAGAGTGAAATTTGTTATTTTGAATAATCTAATTAAAGCGTTTGCCATGAAAGGGTGAAGAACGGACAATGTAACATGCGAGCTTTGCCCGTTTCTCCAACAAAAAGAAAGAAATCTTCACATTTCCCATAATACCCTTCGCATTAATCGGATTTAAAATAGCAAAAGTTCTATTTTAACACCTTCATACTCTAAATTCTCTATTTTTAGCGTTGATAATTAATTAACTTACCCACCTATTAAGGGTACTTTCGGTATTTTCCGAGGTGATGTCTTTATTTCCTTCTTGTTGTTGTAACGAGTCAGGACCAGAAGAAAGCGTTGTCCAAAAACGAGGGGAAGAATGTTTAACACTTTATGGCTGTCAGTTCTTCAGTTTGTGACCGCCACGTACTAATTTCAACGACGGTTACACGAGTTATCCTAACCCACCAGTAACTTTATCTCTCTAATGTAACAAAAAAACAGAAAGAAAGAAATTAATAAATTAATTTTCCAGTTTAGCCAACTGTCAAGTGACCATATCTCTTAGCAACTTATAAGCAAGCATGATTCTAATACCCACTTAAACTTAGTATAATCTTAGTTTAATTCCACTAATCACTCGACTTAAAACGATTAGGAATGCCAAAATATGTGAAAAGATTGGTTTTTTCCTTATATTTTGGATCTTTAAAGCTAGAAAACAATGAGAAAAGGTCAAGTGTCCATAACTTTCGTCTCATCAATAACACTGCCACACGTTCTTGTTCAACAAATCAAATACTACCAACTAAAGTCCATTGAACTTAAACTTAGACCAAAGATTAACAAAAAAAAGAGAGTAGACAGTATAAGATGTGAGCTAATTGTTTTTTTTTGTCAGAGTGTATTATCTCTTAAGCTACAAACACATTTACTTTGGACCCACTATAAATTTATGCCTTTTGGGTTTAATACAAACCTAACTATCTCACTTTATTTTCTTATAACACTGTACGAACCGTGATCAGACACTCACACAGCCATCATGTGATCTTTTTTCTTTTGATTCAGTGAACTGATCATTCGAAGACTAAAATCATCCATAAGGATAAAAAAATAGTTTGATGAGGCGTACTTGTAAAGTGCATGATAGATCACAAATCTCGAAACAAGTTAAAGCTAAACGTTCCATAATTTTAGGTTACAAAAACAATAAATGTACTCAAAGAACTTACTTAGTAAGGTAATTTAACACACAAGGACTTTTATTAATTTTAACTGAAAGTTAGAGATCTTTTGAATCAAAGGTGTGGAAGCAATTCACATACGCAAAGTGTTAAAGTTGCGATTCTTCTTCAATGGCATGACTTAATGGTGGTGCCAAACCACTTACGCTACTCTCCTAAAGAAACAAAAAAACTCACCACTCCTTATTAATTTTCAGTTGACTTGTCACGTTAGAACTTCATATTAATATTTCATTATTAATAAAGTATAGTAAGCACATATATGTGCTACTTGTTTCCAGCATGTAGCATTGGGTTCATAGATAGTAATCACTTTTACAGATATTAATCAAACTGTTTGATGAGCGAATAGCAGTAGCAACACTCTTCATGAAGTCAACTGATAACAGGCGTAAAATATACGGAAAACATAAATATATATCACTTGGGCTCATACTGATAAAAAAATAAAAATAAAAATGTCTTTTTATTCAATATTAGTTATCTGTCCATAGTTGAAATAAGTAGTTCAATCAGAGAGCTTGATCTTGAGATTATTATATGATTTGTAGACAATTTACAAGAAAAAATTGCTTTTAACAGTTTGGAAACTTTATTTTTTGTACATATTATAATTCTTAAAATTTTGAGGATTCTAAGTTAATTTTTAAAGTGCCTATACTGAAACTTAACACGAGTCTACCACAATCAAAAAAGCTTTAGAGGTTATTATCATACCAAATACCAATACTGCTATCGGATCTTCAACCCGCCTGAAAAAAGAAAATCCTATCAGTTCATAGTTAGTAGAAAAGATTGCAAAATGAAGTTCGATTAGTTAATACTTAATAGTCAGTAAAGCCAGGTTAGTTTTTTTTTTTCAATAAATAATCAAAAATCAATATAATTTCCTGTATGTTGCTCTTTTCTCGCCGCATTCTCTCACTCATTTAAACATATGCAAATACCCATTAACATAACTAAGTAGTATAAGAGAACTCGCAGAAAGAAAGGCCCATTAATATAATTAGGCCCATAAGAATTAAAGAACAAAATGACTTAAACAAACCTAAAACCCTAAATCTTCTTCCTCCCTCCGCATCCTCTGCAACTTGCAAACAGAGGTTTTTCTTCAGACCAAACCCTCCATCTCTCCGTCTGCTCCAATGACGAAGAAGAAGGGTGAAGCAGCTAACGAAGATCAAACGAAAAACCCAAACAGAAAAATCGTCTCTTTAGTAAAATCTCAGAAAGAAGATGTGAAAAGCTTGAAAGAGAAGGAAGAAGACCTTCTCTTAGATTCCGGCACTGATTCCGACTACGACGGAGATGTATTCTTCTTCTCTTTTGTCTCATACCTTCAAACTCCTTCTTGTGCATTTGGTTAACTTCTTTCTCTGTTTGTTCAGAGCTTGTCAGGCTCTTTAAATTCAGATGACTTCGACTCCGACATCTTCGATTCCGAGGACGATGGTTCAGACAGAGAGACACAAGATGGAGATGATGGCTCAGATGATGAAGGTGAGCTAGTAGATAGTGAGAATGGTGAGGAAGATGGGAGTGACGATGAAGAAGGCTCTGAGCAACGTGAAGTAGCAGAAGAGAGTGATTCATCAGAAGATGAGGTTTGATGCTTCCTTCCCTCTTCTATAAACGTTATAAAATTATATTACAAAGTTTTCATCTTTTTTTTAATCTGTTAGGTTGCTCCAAGGAACACAGTTGGGGATGTTCCGTTGGAATGGTATAAAGACGAGAAGCATATCGGTTATGACATTAGTGGGAAGAAGATCACCAAGAAGGAGAAACAAGACAAGCTTGACTCTTTTCTTGCAACTATGGATGACTCCAAGAACTGGTCTGTTTCATTACGTTTCCGTTACGTTTTGGTTGTATATTAGTTAGTAACATAACACTATGCTGATGTTTAGGCGCAAAGTTTATGATGAGTATAATGATGAGGAAGTGGAGCTGACTAAAGAGGAGAGCAAGCTCATTCGTAGAATGCTCAAAGGGGAAGCTCCACATGCTGATTTCGATCCGTATGCGGTACGTTTTTGTAAGTTTAATGTGTAGCTCCGAGAATTGGACCTTTTGATTGATTCTCTTGTTGGTGGTGTCAGCCTTACGTTGACTGGTTTAAATGGGATGATGCGATTCATCCGCTCTCAAGTGCACCAGAGCCCAAGAGAAGGTTCATCCCTTCGAAATGGGAAGCCAAAAAGGTTGTTAAGTTGGTTAGAGCGATAAGGAAGGGGCTGATCAAGTTTGATAAGCCTGAAGAGGAGCCTAATGTGTACCTCTTATGGGGTGATGATTCAACTTCAGATCAAAAGAGCAAGCACTTGACTTATATCCCTCCACCTAAACTGAAACTCCCAGGTGCAAACTCTCTGCTGACAAATCTGTTTATCTGCTTTGTTTTTAGAAGTTTTTTTTTAATGTTTACAACATGGTGTTTCAGGACACGAGGAATCATACAATCCTTCTTTGGAGTACATTCCAACAGAGGAAGAGAAAGCCTCTTATGAATTGATGTATGAGGAAGATCGTCCAAAATTCATTCCTAAAAGGTATATAAAGGCATCACTTAATATTATAGTTTTATTTTGTATCTGCTAGCTTAAGCCTGCCCTCGTGGTAAATTGATATGTGCATAGGTTTACATCTCTGAGAAGCATCCCAGCATATGAGAATGCACTAAAGGAATCTTTTGACCGTTGTTTGGATCTTTACCTATGTCCCAGAGTCCGAAAGAAGAGAGTGAGGACTTACTTCATCATCTCATTTTCTGGTTATTTTGTTTTATGTTTTTAATCTCACAGTATCTTGTTTCTTTAGATAAACATCGATCCTGAATCTTTGAAGCCGAAGCTGCCTAGTAGGAAGGATCTTAGACCTTATCCAAACTCGTGTTACCTTGAATATAAAGGCCATACAGGACCTGTTACTTCCATATCCACTGAACTTTCCGGCCAGTGGATAGCCTCAGGTATATATCATTTACTGTCTTTATTCAATTTTCTTGAGCTCTCTTTTGTTTTTCAAGATGCCAATCTTTGTATTCCATTTTTTTTTTGTTTTATTCAAAGGTTCAACTGATGGATCTGTTCGTATATGGGAAGTGGAGACTGGTAGGTGTCTTAAGGTATGGCAGTTTGATGAAGCTGTTAAGTGTGTCGCCTGGAATCCTCTTCCTGACTTTCCAATTCTAGCTGTCGCAATGTGAGTTAGGATCTTGAGAGTTCTATTGCTGATGTATCAGCTTCTGTATTCTGAAACCATCACATTTCGCATTTGCAGGGGAATAGAGTTGGTTTTCCTGAACACTGGACTTGGCACTGATGAGGAACAGCAAAGGATTGAAGAGCTGCTTAGATTAGATAACCTTCCAGAACTTGATGAGGCTGGTAAGCGTCTCAGAATACCCCACCAATATGTTTGTAAGAACATGATTAACTCTCTTCCTTCTTTTTGTGCACCATGTTATCACTATCATAGCTGCAGCAATTGCGAAGTGGGTTCCAGATGAGAAATATGGAGGGATCAAGATAAGACACTTCAAGGTACACTTTTGCTTAAAAATTCTTTTCGGTTTATACATGGAAACATACTTTAGCCTGTGTGGTTTGATCAGGACCTACCATGAACCGATCAATCACATAGCGTAGTAGGATTGGATCTTAGAGTTACTGTACTGGATAAAAACTAAAAAAAAAAATGTATAAACTAATCAAATGAACAAAGAACTAGTCATATTTGTCGTTTTTAATATTTATTTTTATTTTAGTTATGTATCATATTTACTAAAATTTCTTTTAAATTTATATATTAAAAATATATGGGACTAGGTTATTGAATCAGGTTTGAACCAGTTATTAAACATGACAAAATATGTATCCAATTCAGCTTCTGGTTCAGTTTTAAAAACATTGATTTTAACTGGTTTGGTTTTTTCAATATTATGTATTTTCAGAACCTATCATATATCGACTGGCATCCAAGAGGAGACTACCTCTCAGCAGTCATGCCAGGTGGAGAAACAAGAGGTGTTGTGATACACCAGCTCTCAGCACATTCAACGAAAAGGCTCCCAATAAAGATGCGTGGACTTCCTGTATGCACACTTTTTCATCCCAATCACCGTGGCATCTTCATCATCGCCACGAAAAAGTACGTGCGTGTTTACAATCTCCACAAGAACGGGGAGCCTATAAAGAAGCTTGAGACAGGGTTGAGAGAAATCTCGTCCATGGCGATTCATCCTGGTGGTGATAATCTAGTAGTAGGAAGCAAAGAAGGGAAGATGTGTTGGTTTGACATGGACCTTTCTTCGAAACCTTACAAGATTCTCAAGAACCATCCTAAAGACATTACCAACGTGGGGTTCCACCGTTCCTATCCCTTGTTTGCGACTTGTTCTGAGGATTCAACGGCTTATGTGTTCCATGGGAAGGTGTATAATGATCTTAATGAGAATCCTCTGATTGTGCCGTTGGAGATTCTAAGAGGCCATTCTTCAAAAGGAGGTCAGTTTTTATTCTACATCATATCATATATTCACATGTTTTGATTCTTTAAGAGATTTAAGAGGTTAATCTATATTATGTGGCAGGAGTCTTGGACTGCAAGTTTCATCCGAGGCAGCCATGGCTATTCACTGCAGGCGGTGACTCAGTTATCAAACTTTATTGCCATTAAGTTTGACATTTGCAAGTTGTATTCTGTTCTCAGTTCTCACATTGCTTTACTTTTTTGTATTGAGAAATTATTTACAAGATTTATTAAAGAGAATAGAAAGTGAGTTATAAGGACAAACTAGGGATGTTAAAATGGATAAAAAAACTCAGTCTAACCCACAAATAACCCAACCCAGTTTGTATCCAACCCACAATAACCCAAAAACATTAGGGTTGGAATTCAAACTCATAAAATAGCCCATTAGGATATAGGTCTACCCATGAGTACCCATGTATCATATTATTTGTTCTAAAAAATTATGAAAATATGAATACCTTTTTGGTACATATAACCAAACTATACATTTTATAGACTATTAAAATAATAATTTTACGGTTTTGGCGTAAAAACTCAATTTTACGACAGGAAAATTTGATTTTACGGTTTTTGCCAAAAAATTCAATTTTACTGTTTTAGCGGGAAAATTCAGTTTTACCGTTTTGCGGGGCAGCTCGACTTTATGGTTTTGGCGGGAAAATATAATTTTATGGTTTTGGCGGGAAAACTTGATTTTACGATTTTGGCGGGAAAACTATATTTTACGGTTTTTGCGGGAAAACTATATTTTACGGTTTTGGCGGGAAAACTCAATTTTACGGTTTTGGCGGGAAAACTCGATTTTAAGATTTTGGTGGGAAAACTCGATTTTACGGTTTTGGCGGGAAAACTCGATTTTATGGTTTTGGTGGGAAAACTCGATTTTACGGTTTTAGCGGGAAAACTCGATTTTACGGTTTTGGCGGGAAAACTCGATTTTACGGTTTTTGCGGGAAAACTCGATTTCACGGTTTTGGCGGGAAAACTCGATTTTACGGTTTTGGCGGGAAAACTTGATTTTACGGTTTTGGCGGGAAAGCTCGATTTTACGGTTTTGGCGGGAAAATTTAATTTTATGGTTTTGGCGAAAAACTCGATTTTATGGTTTTGGCGGAAAAACTCGATTTTACGGTTTTGGCGGAAAAATTTAATTTTATGGTTTTGGCGAAAAACTCAATTTTACGGTTTTGGCGGGAAAACTATATTTTACGGTTTTGGCGGGAAAACTCAATTTTACGGTTTTGGTAGGAAAAATCGATTTTACAAGTTTGGCGGAAAAACTCACTTTTACGGTTTTAGTGAAAATAGTATAACTAACTGTCTTTGACAAAAAACTATATAATAAATCTATGGGTACCCAGTTACTCTATTGAGTTTAACCAAATTAATATAAACTCTAAAGGTTTTAATCCATATTAAACCCATTTATTTATTAAAGGGTAAAAACCCAGCCCATTATCTATGGGTTTGGGTAAACCCATGGAGAATTATCCATGTTAACATCCCTAGGACAAACTGGTATATTAAACATCTCCGGAACATGAGAAAGGATACGGAGCTGCACAAACTGGTATATTAAACATCTCCGGAACATGAGAAAGGATACGGAGCTGCCATTAATGGCGAATGGCCCACATACAACTTCTCGATTTTGCCATGGTATGGTATATAAGTGAGATAGACACACAATTTTGAGTAACTTTAGTGCGTCTTTGAGTAACTTACTAGATGTTCATTACCTCACATGTTATGTTACCTTTTGTAAATGTTTAACTAACTACTTAACCTAAGATGTGTCAGAGCTGCGAAACAGAAACAAAAACAGCCGTATCGGACCCCAGCCTGATTATATTGCCAACAAAACATTCACTTTTATTAGAAAGAGTAAACTTATCCATAACAACACATGTTATTTGCCATTATTCCTAATTTAATCTATAATCATTATGAATATGGATTCATGAAGAGTCTCTGAAATCATTATTCAAATCCACACATGTTATGTTACCTTTTATAATCAGTTTTTTTTTGCCAATTTATTTTTACAGTTTAGTGACAACATCTTCGTCGACAATTGTACCCAAAAAAAATCTTCGTCAACAATATGGTTTAATTATCATCAAAATTCAAGAGCGTTGCTGCTCACCTTTTATTGTTGTCTCTCTCTCTCTGACTTTTTACTTGACCAATATATTTATCTATTTTGTTTGTTTAAGTTATTTTTCTTTGAACGAAGTCCTTTTTGTTTTCTTGTGTTCAAACAAAAATAAACTAATATTATCAGTGTTTATAGTCGATCAAAAAACTAAAATTTTAGAATGTAAAGAAGGAACCATCAACTCTACATGTTGTTTTTCACCAAATCTTACATTTTAAAATTTACCTTTTATACTTATTCTGTTGATCCTTTTTTAAATATCTTCTCACATACGCTTGATAATATGAATTAGGTCTTAAAACCTTTAATATACATGTACTGCATCTTGTTTTATCCCTTTTGTTGGTTTTGTTATATATCTTGAATATAGTAAGTTTTCCTCTTAGAAACAAGAATTGAGAAAAATGTATGATTATAAAAGTAACTAGAACTTGATCCGCATTCCCGTGCGGGTATTTTATTTAATTTGTATTCAATACAAATTCTTAAACCGTTGATTTAATAAAAAAAAATCTCATGTATGTTTTAATTTTTTGTAGTTTGACTTAGTTAATTTCATGAAAATGTTATATCTCTTTAATTTATGCGATTTAGTTAATAGTCGTACAGTATTAATAATGATCAAATATATGAATCTCGATTTGATTAGATAAACTTTGGAAATGTAACTAAATTGTTTAAATTGATTATAAATGTAGTGGCTGAATATGTAAATAAAAAAATATAAAAAGAAAATACTTAATTTATTGTAAATGCGATAGCTAAAGGTGCAAACAATAGAAAGTACAAAAATAATACTATCTAAGTTACCAAACAATTTTCTTTTAAACTCCTATCATTGTTTCCAAACAATACCAAAAGTACTTCTTCAGTTTTAATAATATAGATGTTTTGACTGAACATATTAAATTGTAAAGATCAATTGATATATAATAATGTCTTTGTTTTAAGCCGCAAGCATTTTCAGTTTTGTAATATCATAGCTTGCATCAAGAAGTTAGATAACTTGGTGCAGATACATTTATATTCCACCACAATGATAGATCACAGATAAAAAACGTTTTTTCTTCAATGTCTTATTTCTCTCTTTTTTCTTCCTTTTTTCATTATATTCATACATAGATTAAAGATTTAAATACTTGAACATGAAACATGATGTCCAAATTATTCATTATGATAACCACAACATACTATTAAACTCAAAAACACACTATTCATTATGATAGCTTGCATCAAGAAGTTAGGTACTTGATTGTTGGGATCGTTAAATCTCATGTCCAACTCTATTTTCTCTGATTAGCATGATATTGTCTATTTTGGGTCTAATTGACAAGGCTGCATATATTTACTTTTGGTTTCTACCCCAAAAAGCATTGTACTAATTTGAGTTGGACATCTCTTTATAGATTAGACACTCTTTGTCTAATTCTTCAATGTGGAACTTAGTTTGATATCTCACATTCTCCCCCTCAAACGAAGGATCAAATTCATTTTGTATCCCACAACTGACTTCCAGGACCTTCTAATTTGATCTCTGCCATACACACCTCACTTCTCATTCTTAACTCATATGATATATCATTCATCTTTCGAAGGGTATTTAAGTCTTTTTACAGATTTCTCGTCAACAAAGCTCTAATACCAATTGTTGGGATCGTTAAATCTCATGTCCAACTTTATATTCTCTTATTATTAGTACGATATTGTCCACTTTGGACCTAATTGACAAGCCACATAAATTTACTTTTGGTTTTTATCCCAAAAAATCTCATATTAATTAAAGTTGGACATCTCTTTATATATTAGACATTTTTTTTGTCTAATTCTCCAATGTGAGACTTAGTTTGATATCTCACACAGATACATTTATATTCCACCACAATGATAGATACATATAAAAAATGTTTTTTCTTCAATGTTTTATTTTATCTCTTTTTTTCTTCCTTTTTTCATTGCATTCATACATAGATTAATGATTTAAATACTTGAACATGAAACATGATGTCCAAATTATTCATTATGATAACCAAAAACATACTATTAGATTCCACAAGTTACTATTATATTCCACAAGAATCTCCCCCCGGTCCACCATATGTAAACAAAATGGATTCATGGAAGAAAATATGTTTCTTTCCATCTTTTAAGCCATAACATTTGTTGTTATCTAAATGCTTTTCTAATTTGAATTTGTTACTTTCTTTGACTTTAACTTAAAATATACGATTTCAAGGCTTTTAACATGTGCAACCGCTTTCTCATCTTTAGTTGGTAGATAACCATTACCCATTGGTGGACTTATACCAGATGGTGAAGCCTGGACTACTCCCGTCACTCCAACCATATCCGCACTATTACCTATAAGATCAAATAGTTCTTTTGGCCAATAACCAATATATACATCTGGTTCCCCATATCTTACATCTGTTGTCCACCAATTTCCTGTTTCTTTATCCTTTAATATCCAAAAATACATGCATGTTAACTACTGGGAAAACATATTAGTAACAAAAATGTACATATATACATCTTACTTGTAAAATACTAGCATAAAGTGCTCTTTCTCCTTCTCCTTTGCTGGGATAAGGAAAAGGTTCACTTAAAAGATCAGTTTTTGACACTTGAATAAAACCAGGACATATTGTATTATAACAGCCTGCTCCATTGGCACCCTATCAATATTTAATTTCAATATATCAATATTATTTGGATGATAATTGACAATTAATTCAAGCTGCTGTACATAAAAGTTTAAAAGACATAAAAAAACTTATACTATTACTCAAAAAAACTTATACTACAAGAATACAACTAGACATTGAAATTTTTACGATAAATATTTGTTAATTACTTATATTTTAAATGCAATATAAAATTCTAATAATACTATTCATTTTATTAAAATGCATATATATATATAATAAATAAATTGTTTGCTTAGTCAAATAGGAAAAAAGTAATATATGAGACAAATCGAAAGTGAAATCTAGTACTATGTTTCAAATAACTAAAACATGAAAAGATGAGTATTCATTCCACTTAAGAGTTTTAATGTCATTTTCTTTTTTATACTTTGAATGCATATTTTAATATAAATTTTAATTTTATCTTTTTGAAAGAAGATATTCACTAAGGATTAAAACCTTGTAATCGTACACTGAAGGAAAATTAGAAAATATAATTTTTTATTTATTTTTCCCTAATATATATGAGAAGGAAAATGTTTTTTCTTTGAAGGATAAAGAAAATTGTTATTTACACGTGTATTCATGATTTAACATATACTCTATAATTAGGAGTATATTATGAATGTATTGATGTATGTACCTTCCAAAATCCATAACTCCATGTACGTTTGTCACCAAATAAACTTGGATATATATATATCAAATTACAGCATTCTACATTTTAAAGTAATTAAGTTGATTAAATAGCATCAACATTGATTTTACCATCCAGCCAGTTTGGATGAAGTTAACTTTGTTGTAGACTCCACTTTCTACATAGATGTTAGTGTATGAAATCTGGTCGTTACTAACGTTCAAATCATGCACACTCATCCAAGCTTTCAAACCATGGTAATGGCCTTTATCTTGTGTTCTAACTCCGGCAACCTTCAAAATTTCCAAATTTACATCATTTTTGTAACACAATTTTTTTTTTCAGATTATAGACATTTTTAAAGTTTAGCCATTTCAACTAGTTTTGTACTTACATGGGTTCCATGACTTTCGACTGTAAGTGGAGTAAAATGTTTGTCTGCCCAATATTTACCATTTGTAATATATTTTTTTGTGTTTCTTTGTATAGGTACTGTTCCATTTGGACAACTGATTGTTCTTTTAATTTCATCTCCTTTTTTACCTTTATGTTTTGGTTTAGGTATGGAAAAAGGTGGTTCCATCTATTCAAATTAGATAGATACAAAATAAGTATATTATGTGAAATAAAATTATTTTAGTTATTATCCAAAAAATATGCAAAAATACAAGATAAATTTAAACATAAAAACACATAAATTATTTTATGAAATATATTTTGTAAACAAATTCCATAATTTTGAACTTACAAAAATAACTTAAACATTCCAAATCCGATAACTAATAAATAATCTTAGCCCTATAAATAAATTTCCGCTTATCTGGTAATATATGTTTAATATAAATAATTTAACTAAAAACTCAAGAGAAAAATACCAAATCTTAGAATGATTTTTATTGGATGGGTTGTTAGCATGTCTCTCTCATAATTTTTAGTCATTTAATATATGAAAAAAAGAAAAATGAAATATTCTAAAATTAAAAAAAAAAACGAAAAAATTAAAATTAAAATTTTAAGAGATAAAATATAAGATGAAAATTTAAAAGAATAAAACCTGGATTTTATGGTTATGGAGTAGTGGATGACTTAACGAAGGTTGTTTATATATGTCCACACAATTGTATATGACCTTTTCATTTAACTATGACAAAATATATTTTAATTAGTACTATAATTTAATCTATATAATTTAGTTTGGCATTTGTAAATATAATATTTGTTTTCAGTTTACCTTGAAGAATTTCACATTTCCTACAATTTCTCTAGATCGAATTGCAGAAATTATGAACATAAATATGAATGCGAGGAGTTTAACAACAAAGTTCATGAGTTTTATGCTAATATTTTAATATTTTGAAGTTTTATGTGTGTTAGATCTCCTTGTACGCTCAAATTCATAAATATATAGGTCTGTATAATTGCAAAGGATGTGCAATCTATTTCTTTCCATTTTATGACCTTTTAATTAGTAATAACATAAATATATTACAAGTTCACTGTTTCTATATGAATCCATGGGAGTTTTTAATACTGGATACTGGTCCACTTGGATTTTAGTCCTTTTAAAATAAATATTAATTAAACACTTAAGTATCCTCAAAACTTTTGTTTCAAAAAAAAAAAACTTTTGTTTCAATTTGTTCTTTTATTTTTTACTATTATAACTTATGTTTATTAATTGTATGTGCAAACTATATATTTCGTCCTCCCAATTAATTTTATAATAAAATAATATTAATCCACAGACACTTGTCTATAATAAATTAAATAAAGACATTAATTTGTTTAATCTGTCTATATTTTTGTTGTAATTTGTTTTCTACTTATTTTTATGGGTCTACTTTACTCAGATTTGTTTAATAAAAAAATGAATTTCAAAAGCACATTAAGTTTCATAGATTTCAATTCATTTCGGTTACTTATCTTATTTCTTTTTATTACTTTTAGTTTAATATTTACATACTTTAAAATATATAATATTAACCTCAGGGTCAAGCCCAAAATCAAAGCTGCACAAAAGTGAGTTTTTTTGTATTTAAATCTCACTAAATCACCTGATATAAAAAATAATGAAGAAAAGAAACTCAATTATAGAAAAGAAAAGAAGTTTTAGGTAGAAAAACAAAGGAAAAAATATTTTATGAAAATAAAAGAAAATATAATAAAATGTTTGGCAAATTTTGAAAGAACAAAAATAAATAATACAGACTCCATCTTGAGTTGAGTGGGACACAATTTAACATCTTAAACCAAAAGAGCCAATAGATACGCTTGCACAAGAAGAGATTTATTAAATTTAGCATGAAGCACGTGGACGACCAAAAATAACTTCTTGCACTGATTATAGTAGCACCGATCTACCTGTTTTGTGTATGTTTAAGAAATACTTTTCTTTAACCTTTTTGAAAAACGAATTCCTCCTACTTAACCCTGAAACCTAAGGAATGTGACAGGATTGTAAAACAAAAACAAAGAATGTCAATGGGTTCTCTGATTCCTGATTTTCCTAAGTCCTAACAACTTTCTGGTTCTTCTTCTCGTCATTGTTATAGGGGTGATTGTAACGATTTTGGTTGTTTTTGGTTGTTTTTGGAGTCTGCTCAGACTGCTCATAACTTTCTCTTAACTTGTGAAGTAGCACAGAACTGTAAACACTAAGACAAAAAAACGATGGGTTATGAAATTTCCGGTCTCCCGAACAATCTTCTTGTTCTTCTCTAGTCCTGGTTGTTTGCTTGATCATGACACTATTTGTCGTGTTTGGAATCTGCATGTTGGGCAATCGCTTCAGCTTGAAGGCTATCGCTGTGTGGAATAACATCCATAGAAGGATCCGATTACCTGGAATGTATTTTGGAGGTAACATCAACTTGTCTTCTCCGGTGTGTTTAGATCGAGTTGTATCATTGTTACCGGAACTTGATTTTGATTATAGTAAAGCTCTTGAGGGATACTGATCCCTCCCCAGACAATAGAAAACGAAGTCCATGTGAACAATCTTGTTTGCATTTGATTTTTTTGCGCTTTGGTCACCTACAAACACAAACGAATCAATTAGATCTTAAGAAGTACCCTGAGAATTAAACCAAGATCAAGCTAAAATAACTAACTAGTGTATTTATACAATCCACTTGCAAAACATTCATTTGTACTTTTCTCATTAACTATTTCTTTGTTGTTTATGTCTACTTGGAATCTATTAGCTCTAGTGTATTTTATACTTTCACTAGGCATGATACATGTATACTCCATTGAACTATTCCTGTTGTATTAAAAGAACTTTTGGACTATTATTTTCCTCAATGAAGATAACCCCTCAAATGTTTTTTTTTTATTTATGTTTCTCCAAAAGACAATCTTTCCAAGGTAGAAAATGAACACACAGCATTTTGTATGTTTATGAGGTGTGAGTCTCTCAGCAAATAGAAAAAAATATTATTTTCATTATGTATTTAGTTTTATTTTTAATAGTTAAGTTATTCTTTTTGACGGCGGTAACTTGAGTATTTTAAACATGTACAAAATTTTCTTTAAAAAAACTTTTCTACACTTTTTTAAGTTGTTTTCATTTATTTTAATTTTTAGATTCTGTGAGAGACCCATAATTTGGATGCTCTAAGGTTATAGCAGATCTTAGCAAATTAACGCATGACAAATAATTTATGAGACAATCACGGGCATAGATTTAGCTGAAAAATTATTTCTTAATCAATGGATTCTAGTGTCTCACATGACTAAGAAATCTAGTAGATGACAAAAGAAAAACAGATTAACAAAGATTTTGTATATGAAAACCATTTCCTTAAACCTCAGCTACATACAAGAATCAACATTTGCTGTTACATAGATACAAACAACATCAGTCTTATATTTTTCTCTACTTACATTTACATTTCAAGAAAAGCCACACCGACAAGGTAATCAGAAAGTCAAAGACCCTCAAAAGCAAAAACGACAAAACAAACAAAACAAACAGAGTTCTTCGTGACTACAACAAGACTCGGGAGAATAGATGTTGATGGTGATGATGATGTTTAGGATCTTGAACCATCTGTCTGGGCTTGATTTCCTCAGCGCAACGTAATGCATTCTCGATCTGATAACCTCCTCCAATACTCACTTCTCTCTCAAGATGACAACAGTAACTCTCGAACACACTCACATTCACATGCAACTTAAACCCCATCAAGAACAAGAACTCCAACTCCAGGTTGTTCAAGTCATCTGTCTCTAAACCTCCTACTTTCGCAAAGTATGAGTTTCTGTAGTTCCTGTAATGGGTTAAAGAAAAAGAACATTAAAAACCAAGACTTCATTTTCAAGAAAATGAATACTCCTTTCGTTTTGATTCACAATGTAAGATGTTTTAAATAAATTTTGTTGTTTCAAAATGTAAAATAATATGACATTTTTATGGTGATTTTAAAACTGTTTAGCTATATTTTTTTAGTATTTTCTGTGGTCTGGTTGAATTATTTTTAATTTATATTTTTAATGATATGATATAAAGAAAAGTATTTTTTTTCTTAATTTTTGTGTGTTTTATGCATAACAGCATACACTAGATGTAGGCCGGGTAGAAAATAAAAATCAAACTTTTTTTTTAACTTACATGTCTTCGACGTATTTGGAAGCGACCATGATGGTTGTAATAAGTAGACGATGTACATTAGTGAGACTGATTC
The DNA here is from genome assembly GCA_026261945.1 of Hirschfeldia incana. NCBI lineage: Eukaryota > Viridiplantae > Streptophyta > Magnoliopsida > Brassicales > Brassicaceae > Hirschfeldia > Hirschfeldia incana. The sequence continues at coordinate 612,844 of JABCMI010000040.1, read as the reverse complement.
TGAAACCTTGATTATTCTGACAGAACCGGTCAATGTATACATAAGCCACTACGTAAACCGATGGACCGGCTTTGGTATACCGGAAAATTCTCTCTAAGTACGATTGGATCGTCATGTCAGGAACCTCCATGCAATCGAAGACACGTGTCTTACCAAAACCACTGTAGCTCCGGCTGATTCTTTCATTCCGAGCTACCGTCCGTTCTATAAGAGACGAGAGAACAGAGATAACGAGTGGTGTTTTGGAACCGTCTTGGTAAGAGTATGAGTAAAGGTCTGACCGGAGCTTCCTCGGAGAAATCGTTAGAGAACTCGAAGACGCCATTAATCAAGAAATGTGTTTACTTAGAGGTTTATATTTGTGAAATGAATAATGAGAAAGGGTTTGAAGAGGCTTTTTATATACAGTAAGGTAGAGTAGAGACTGTGAGGAGAAGAGTAGCTTTCGTATCGCAGAGCAACTTCCTCTTCTCTTCTTTTTCTAAAATTTCAATTTTCTTAAAATTGTAATTGATGGTGTGTACTGAATATTTAATAGTATTAAAACGTAGCTCGTGCAACTACGAAAGTTCAGATTTGTATCACTTTCGTCCAGATAAAGCAATTTAATTCCCATCTACTATGAGAAAAAAACGGTTGGTCTCATATATTTTAGTTAAGTGAACTATGATATATATCAGTCGTTTTTAAAACATTCTTCAATTCAAACGGACGTAGATTATTCAAATTCTTTAACCCATTGAAACAAGGAAAAATTGCCAAAACGGAACAAAAATTCATCATGGTTGTCTCTATAGTATAAAAGCATCATTTAGTTGTCCTTTTAGTATAATTTTTTTCATAATTCCAAAACTAACCTTTGATTAATCTAACTAAACACATTAAACTAATATAATTTTTTAAAAATAATAATTTAAAACGTTTAAAAATTGAAAATAAAAAATAAAAACTTTATTTTTTAATAAAAATAAACTTTTTAAAACTTCATAAAATAAAAATAAAAATAATTTACAATTTTATTTAATAAAAACGTTAAATCAACAAAAAAAACAGTTTACAAAGTTTTATTTTTTATAAAAGGTTTCAAAATGTTTGTAAACTTTTTAATTTTATCAAAATTTAAAATAAAAAAAAATAAAAATGTATTTTTATAAATTTTGGTTAAAATTTTATTAAAAACTTTTTGTAAAGTTTTATTTTTATTCTTATAATGTTTACAAATTTTATAAAGTTTGTTAAACTGTTTATTAAACAAATTAAACTAAAAGAATTTTAAAAAAAAATAATTAAAAACGTTTTAAAAAAGGGAAAATAAAATAAAAATTTTAACTTTTTTAATAAAAATAACTTTGTAAAAATAAAAATAATTTACAACTTTTTTAATAAAAATGTTAAAATAAACTTATTAAAAAATATTTTACAAAGTTTTATTTTTATAAAAAGTTTAAAACGTTTTTAATAAAACTTTAATTGAATAAAATTTTAAACTTTATAAAAATAAAAATAAATCTTTACAAAAAAATTAATAAAAGATTTATAAAAAAACATTTTACAGACGTTTGTAACTTTTTTTAATTTTATCAAACTTTTTAATAAAACTAAAATTTTAAAATGTTTTTAATAACATTTTTAATAAAAATAAAAATAAAACGTTACAAAAAATTGCACCTAATTTCAAAACATTACATGTTGTATAGATATGTATCATAGAGAACAAGAGTCTGCGAAAAAAAAAATCAAAAGATAAACTATGGAAAAACCATAGATTAATGAAGAAGACAAGGGAGCATCATTTTTTTAAAAAAAATTGACAAGTAAATCGAAAATAACACGTTTTAGGAAGTTAGTATATTTTTAGGAGATTTTTGAAATATTTCCTTAACTGAAACTTTCATTAATTTCGTAAAAATCAGGTATTCTTATCTGTAGAAAGCGCATTCTAAAATTTTAGAAGATTGACAAAAATCTTGAACACGCTTTCTACTATTAGTAGACGTAAAAATACATTGTAGAAAACACATTCTCCAAAATTTAGAATACTTAATAAAAGTAGAAGATGCATTCGGACGGAAAGTAGATAGCTTTACGATTAGTAGATTGCAAATTCCACTTATTTAGAGGTTTAGTAAATAGTAAAATGTGTGTTCTAAAATAAGTAGATGAACATGTTTATTTTAGAAATCATTTTCTACTATACCATTTTCCGTAGAAAACACATTCTACCTTTAGTAGAACGTATTTTCAAATTTTTATTTATCAACTTTTTGAAAAAAAACAAAAATACCAGCTTGTGTATATGGTTGTTTTAATAATTTTTTATATTTTAAATATTTTTTTGATTCACAAAAGTATTTATTTCATTAATTTTCAGAAATACAAAGGGTAAAAAGGAGAAAAATTGGACAAAAAATGATTTATACCAAAAGGACAACATCCTTGTTTTTTTGTTCTCTTTTGGCAATTTTCCCTTGAAACAATGTAGTCAAATGATTTCCATAATTTCTGTATAAGTTATTGTTACATGTATTATATTTATAAGATTTATAAAGAGTGTGTGAGAAGGTACACTTAGTCTGGATGATTTTATAATATGAATTTTATGGAGAAGAGAGTCGACATCTTTTTATTTGGAGCCATATGGAAGCTGGAGAAAAATTACTAAAATCAGTAATTAAATATTTTACAAGCTGACGATAAAAAACAAATGTGTGAGTGCAACAGCTAAGATTTTGTTTTCTTTATCCATATTCTATTATATTCACAATATTAGTTAACCAACTCCAAAATACTTCAAACAAAAAGTATACAAAAATATACCACTATAATTAAACAAAAGAGAGTACTGCGCCGACAGTTTGTAGTAGACGGTGAAGAGAGATGTCAACTCAATATCGTTGAAATCTATTGTGGAGCCTGTGGGTTTTGGGTGGGGGCTCACTTACTCATGCCAAACTTTTTAACAAGTGGTTTTAATGCGTCGTCTACTGTTTAGATACTCGTGTAACATTCGTCGGCTGCCGTAGATCACAAGGAGACTCAGACGTCGGGAGGTTTCAATTAAGACAATGTACAATTGCACATCATTTCATGATATAGTCGCAGAAATAGCTAAAAGTTATAATAAAACATAAACCATCCATTTATCGGATGTTGATTTTATATTTGAACCCCATGATAAACGTAAATTTAATATTTTTGGGAACGAATCATCGATATTTCTTTTGTTCTAAAAGGTCCATGAAAACGAGTGCTTATGTAAGTGTGTTTTTCACTATCTTCTAGCTAATACCATATGTGCTAAATATGTAATGTAACCATTCAAGTCTGTCTTTTTTTTCTGATTCCAAGTCTTTTTTTTTTGGTTGTACTGATTCCAAGTCTTTCATTCTTATCAAATATCTGCCGGCAACCGCAACTCGAACTGAAAGAAAGTACAAGTTTTCTTGATCTTGGGTACAAAAATATATCTTATGATCTATTTTATTCACATGTGGTAAAGAACAAAAACATATATTAATTAAAATAGATGAAAGTGGTGGGGCAAAACAAAGTACAGTTAATAAATTGAGATGAGCGGAATGAACCTACCGCCAACGAACGAATAAGTTTGCATAATGAATGCGAAATGAAGGGACCCGATTTGATTTCCCCATGCACAAAATATCGCCCGGTCAAAACTATTTACGACTTCATCATTGCCTTGATTCAAGTATATTTCATATTCAGCTGTGTCTCCCCCTCACCTTATTTATTGTAGATATAATATCATGTTTTTCCCTTGATTGATATTCACATTATCAAATATATGGTATACGCTCCACTCATTGACCTTTTTTTGTGCAAACAATATTTTTCATTCATATCTTAAATAATTATATAGATAAAAGCAACATTAAAACAGTGATGTGCAGTCTTTTTAGAAAAATTAAGAGCAAAACAATGTAAAGATAGAGACACAAATTTAGTCAAGTTTGATAAGATTTGGAATTAGTTTCAAATCTGCCATCTGCGAGTAACTACATGAAGAAATTATTGTGTCCTTCGAATCTTTCAGACTTGAAAATAATCACTGTATGTCATGACGTTCAATGCTCCAAGACCTCGAGTTTCAATAGAATGAGTCTCGCTGTATCTTCCAGTCCCCAACGAACAATTACACAAGATAACAAGCGGTAAGGAAAAAACCTATATGGCTTTGAAGCCAAGAAGAGAGTACCTCTCATAGAGAGGAGTTTCGATGGTAGAATTTTCTCCTAACAGTAGGAGAAGATCACTCGAGGTCCTGGGCATGAAGAAATTTGACTAATTTTTTTTGTAAAGAAAAAACTAAAGGAGTGCAATCTTCAAGCTTTGAAAAACTTCATTTTAAAAACAACCTTACAACAGTCTTTGCAGTGGTTTATGATGACTTTGGCTTGAACTCTCTACGTTAACACCAGTGATTGCACCAAAGAGACAACTAAGTAGTTCTAACCCAAATTGCATAACTCGGTTGATGGACTCACTATCTATAATTCCATAATTGCGCATTTGACAATGAGAGCACGAGACTGATGGATCTATGGGATGTGATGGTTGTCGGGCGCATATGGCACTGACTGGAAAACACGGCTGTGTATACACAGAGGTTGGATCTGTGGGATGTGATGGTTGCTGGGCGTATACGCCCAACTCATTGACTTATATAACATGTACTTCAGGTGTGTTTTCTAGGCCTAGTGTTTTCACATGAAGATTGAATCGATGTTTTAAGTGGGAAAATATATTATAGTCTTTTTTTAAAGAAAAATAATAATTTTCATTCAACGAAAAAATGGAAATTCAGATTCGTTTACAAAGTCTGACTAAAATAAAATTTCCCAAGTCAATCTATTATAATTCTAACTTCACTCGCCCACTAAACCCTACATATTTCACCGTTCAGTTATTAACACCCTTAGAAACCAGTTGTTATTCTCATTCTTCAAAGGAACCATGGGAATGTGAGGTTTTCATGTTGCCTAAGATACTGGAATATTCCATTATGTCTCCAGATAGCTAGGCTCCGATAATATTCTAGTGCCTCTTTAAAGTGCTAAAGAAACAATAAAGATAAAGGTTTCAAGTTTTTACCATGAAGAGCTTTTAGAAACTAAGTTTCACATACGCATATTTCACAACGAACATAACAAAAATCAAGTTGAATTTACCGCCACCACTTGACCATAATTCTGATCCAAAACCTGCAAAGACAATTAAACTACACACCAAAAGAGTTCAAATGAGCTAATATTGCATTGGGATGTGCACATTGATCAAATGTTGACACAAATGCGACCAATGAATCCTTGAGAACCTCTTCCACATTTGCGACTTCCGATAACCGAAACCTGATGGTTGAGCTGTGAAGACCCCACTCTGGTATCAACTGAAATGATTATAAGCTAACAAAAACCTACATACAGTTTCTGGATATAAATCCACCGTCAGAACACCCAAAGTAACATGACTGAAACTCAGAGGAAGAGGTCCGAGATGAAGCACTATAACAAGAAGCCACCACAAGTCATATACGGCGGTTGGATTACACTACTAATCACACCCAAATGAGGTCAAACACATACTAGCATCATCTTCTCCCGCACACTAGAGCTCTACGTTCGCCTCCTAGGACAAGAAACCCACCAGAGCTCACCAAACCATAGAGAAGAAGAGCTTCTCCCCTTTGACACCAAAATGGACCACAAACCAAACCCTTGAAGAAAACTGAATCTCTAACCCGAGAAACAACATGGAACCATCAGTTAACCGAATCAAAGAGGCAGCCTGTCGATCCTCCACAACGAAGGAGAAAAAAAACATAGTAGATGTAAAACCGATCTAGTCCCTACCTGAAAAAGCTTGCTATCCCAAGAACCGCCACTTCAACAATCTCACTGAGAAGCCGCAGCAGAGACATCCATTGGCGACAAAACCCTTCACATTTTTGATATTTTATTCATGTATTCTAAATAATTTGAAATTTTTTAAAAATAAAATAAATATTATTATTTTATTACTATGAATTTTTTTTTAGATTCACCAATGCAGAAAAAAAAAATTACATATTCATAATTATTCATGGATCCACAAAAAAAATATTAAAAAATTCTTGTGAACCCCAAGGAGGGGTTAGTATTGTTTTTAACAGCTTAAGAAAGTTAAGTCTAACAATTAAACCATAAAGCTCATTCGTAAACAGACGATCACATGCTTTATGAACGAAGCCCACGATGATAAATGATTAATGAAACGCATGACACGTGGCGAGCGCACCTACGTGGATGAAAGAGAAGAGAGTGAAGCTTTATTATATGTTATAAGATAAAACAAGCATCATGCATTGCTTTATGATAATATAAATCTATACACTGATTGACTGGAACACATTTATGAAATATAGAATTTTGGACTCGATCGATATGTACGAAGGTAAAAAAGTACCACAGTATCTGTGCCTACTCTGACCGTACACAAATCGTCAGGCTCCCATAACTTTATGCCCCATCTCTGATTTACATAATCTATCTCCATTTCGAGATTCGTTTGAGATCTACAAAAAGATGAATCGCTTTAAATGTCTACGTACATACGTACCCCCGTGAAGCCAGTTTCAAAAAAAAAACATACACACTCGTACGAAATTTCTTTCATGATTCATATAATTTCTTCCTTGGTTTCCTCTATTCGTTAACTAACGTAACAATTAGATAGATTTTGATAAAGCACTTCAGATTTTACATATATAATAATAGTATACAGAAAAAGACTATTAGAAAAATGTGCAGAAACATCTTCTATTGGTAATGGAGTTGGAGTGGGGCCTGATCAGCTTTTAGGTTATTTTGTTTATGTGTTGGCTTTGATTTTGTTCTTTAATTTCAGGAATCAAAAAGTCAAAAAAAATATTAATTAAGTTGTGTCTAAAATCGGACATTTCGCTTCAGATTTCTTCTCATATGACCTACCAATAAAGTTAATGACTACACATTATCAATCTTAAGTGATTAGCAACGGTAGTCTCTCTATGACTGTGCATCATTATTCATTACTTTATTTAAAGTCTTTATTTGATTAGTAACTCAAACTTGTCAAAACAAAAAATGAAAACTATACTAAAAGAAGCATATAATAAGAGCACTCGTATTGGAGGGTTTAGGGAAGGGGTTACACAGATCTCAAAAAAAATATTATTATAAGTAACAATGATGAACTCGAGTCACAACATCCCTTCCGTATGAACCCGAGTCGTCACTGTTTAGCGGATCCCACATCACGTGGCAGTCCACTAACAATCTTTTTTCTTAAAATCAAATGAAAAAACAAAAAAATAATAAAAAAATAGAGTTGTGAATCCCATCCCTGGGTTCACTGATGCTCATGGTTTAAGGCTCTCTTAAGGTATCGACGTCTGAGTGGAAATTCAGCCAATAACGTTTCAGCTTTCCTCACGTCACTTAATGGGTAATTTGGTTTGGGCTTTTGTGTTTATCGATTTGCAATTTGGGGTTCTGTAAACTTATGTCTGCGGGCTTCTGTAATCTTTTGTTGTCTTTTGTTCGATGTGTTCTTCTTCACTAGATGTTTTCTCCCACATCCTAATCTTCCGACTTCCACCACCTCTCCAGCTTCGTTTTGACGAGTAATTCCCCACTAACTGCTCTAATCAAACCTTCCTAATCTCATTCAATGAATACCTTTCGCCTCCTTCTCTGTTTTCCTATTTATAAATCTCTTTTCCAATCTTGTTTCTCCATCGAAGTTGATAAGATATTCTTCTTACACACTCATCAAGATGGAACCCACAAGCAACTCTTCAGTCTCAAGCGTCCGCAGTAACAGTACGAATTTATTTTTTTCTCTGCAGAACGGCGAAGATCGTAAGAGCTGAGAATCACTTCAAGAGGTCACCATTAACCTTGCCATTCATTCACGTTTACATCTCATTAGTTTCCCATAACCGTCCTCTTCAGCTTCTTCGCAAACTTTGTAATATCTCAAACCTATGAAAAGGGATCACCAGCGCCATGGTTTTCACATCTTCATCTCGATGCACCACTCAACACACAGACACAGAGCTAGAAGAACAATGGCGACTTCCCAGATATCGCCTTACAAGTTGAAGTCTGGATGTTGCAGCCAAACCGTTGTCACACGCCTTCTCCGTTTTTGTGAAACTCGAAATGTGGAGAAAGGTGGTGAACTTATGGGAGTCTACATGCTGCTCTTGGATGATAAGGTATAATTTTCACTGATTCTGTCATTTTTCGTTTCACAGATTATATTCTTTGTTTCGTGTTTTTCAACTTTTATTTTTACTGATTTTGTTTCGTGTTTATCTTTTTTAGTTTCACTGGTTCTACTCCGTGTTTGTTAATTTTTCTCTCAAGTATGACTCTTACTACGTGTTGTCAAATAATCTTTTTTCGTGTTCTACAATTGTTTCGGCGCAGTGAGACAACTGTTTATGTAAATTTTGTGTCCACAACAGACTTGAATCTGGTGTCCGCCCAATAGCCAGCATCAACACAAAGTTAGTTGGAGACTTGGAGGTAAGCGCCTTTTTAGATACAGTCAAACATATCACATATTTAAGTTTTCGTAAAAGGCCTCTAACCTTTGGAAACATGTAATGCAGGTAGTCTCTTCCTGAATGCAACTTCTGGGTCACACTTCTACTTTGATAATGAGGAGATAGAAAATCAGACTTTATTCAATGAGTAAGGCCCTTCATTGTAGTGTACAGGACAGAACATGATCTTATATGTCTTTCTCATGCTTTCCTTACATCCCACTTACCAGGTTGTGTGCCACAATCGAAAGTGACTTCACCAGTGGTACCAAATACAGTGGAGTCAAGAAGCTGAGACTGTATCATTAGCGGAGTTAAACGCCTACATTCTAACCTCGCCCCCACACAAGTGCGTTTCTGATTTAATACCTACTCAAGCTTCCTACTACTCAGGACATTAAACCCATATAACTCAGCTAAACAGAATATTGAGTTCATATTTACTGGCAAAAATAATTCAATAAAAACTACGAACCGATGCTACATTTCATGTACTAATATATATATATATATATATATATATATATATACAAATGAAATTAAAATTATTTAAGAGTATTTCTAAAAATCTTAAATAAAGTATTTGTTTTTTCTCTTATCTCATTATTTCTTCTATTGCATAGATATTTCATTGATTTTATGGATGAAATAGCTCAATTAGTTATGCATTCAGTGTATGGTTTATTTGTTTTTAATTTTTATTATTACTATGAAAACAATTATATATATAACAATTTCTTAGAAAAATATTTACTTTATATAAAAGATTTTATGCAATTATGTATATGCTATCATTAATAATTTATTTTTAAAAATTAATCTTATTAACTGAAGAAAAAACAATCAACAAAAACTTAGCTAGAAAGTCTCATCAATTTACCCAAAACAAAACTTTGCTAAAGAAACAACAGCAAAACCACCACTACAGTAACATTTTCCGACTATAAAAATAAATAAAATCTTAATGATACTGAAGAAAATATTGTTCAATATTAAAGGGATAATGATAATGTTAATATTCTATATCTTAGGTGGAATTTATGTTAATCTTCTATTTCCTATTCTTACGTACTTTGTATATAAACCCATTGGGACATAATCAATAGAGACACACGTTACATTCATATTTTATGGTATCATTCCCAGCGACTAAAGTGTGCAGGCTTCGGAAATCATTATATGGTCTTAAACAATCTCCTCGCTGCTGGTTTGCAAAGCTCAGTAAGGCACTCATCGCTTTTGGATTTACGCAAAGCTACGAAGACTACTCTTTATTTTCGTTTTTGAAAGATAATATCTGTCTTCACATACTGGTGTATGTTGATGACTTCATCATCTCTGGGAATGATGTTTCTACGATTGAACGCTTCAAAACCTATCTCCACACATGTTTTAAGATGAAAGACTTGGGTAAAATAAAATATTTCCTTGGCTTGGAGATTGCTAGAGGATCTGAAGGTATCTTTGTTTCTCAAAGGAAGTATGCGCTAGACATCATTTCGGAGTGTGGTCTGTTGGGCGCTAAACCATCTCCGGTGCCTACTGAACTACATCACAAGCTTGCTCTTAGCAAGAGCAGACGGCTCTCGGATCCCAGCAAGTATCGCCGGCTTGTGGGACGCCTCATCTACCTCACTTTTACCCGTCCTGAACTAAGTTACATTGTTCATATCCTTTCCCAATTTATGCAGAAACCCACAGAAGACCATTGGATGGCTGCTTTGCGGGTTGTACGATACCTAAAGGGATGCCCTGATCAGGGCATTATGCTCACATCTAATAGCAATTTGAGTTTGACGGCATACTCTGATTCAGACTGGTCAGCTTGTCCACTTACCCGAAGATCTTTGAGTGCTTATGTCGTCCTGCTTGGTGATTCTATTGTCTCATGGAAAACAAAGAAGCAACATACGGTTTCCAGGTCTTCAGCTGAGGCTGAATACAGGTCTATGGCAGACACAACCTGTGAATTAAAATGGCTCAAGCGCCTTTTTCTCCAGCTTGGTTTTACTCATCCTCAACCAATGCGTATGTTTTGTGATAGTCAGGCAGCGATCCATATAGCAAAGAATCCAGTGTTTCATGAACGTACGAAGCACGTTGAGAATGACTGTCATACGGTCCAAGATGCGGTCCAAGCTAAGCTTCTTACAACAGAGCATATTACAACCAAGAATCAACCTGCAGACTTGCTTACTAAGGCATTGCCAGTACCTGCATTCCAGTTCTTATTGTCCAAGTTGGGAATTCGTGATATGTCATTACCAACTTGAGGGGGGGGGGGTGGGGGGTAAAGGGATAATGATAATGTTAATATTATATATCTTAGGTGGGATTTATGTTAATCTTCTATTTCCTATTCTTACGTACTTTGTATATAAACCCATTGGGACATGATCAATAGAGATACACGTTACATTCATATTTTAAATATTTGTCTTCATGAGATACATAATCCACTAAAGTATTCCTGCAAAGAGATAAAAATATTTTTATTTTACTTACTACTTAGGAACAAGAAAAAAACTAATAAAAGTAAATCATACAATGTAATAAGACAAATTTCATCCATTAAATTAAATGAATAGAAAAAATAAAAAGAGTGAAACAAATATTTTATTTATAATATTATGGATTATTTTTTTAACTGAAGAATCATGTGTCTAGTGCAGAAGACGATAACTATTTTAAAGGACAATAACTACCGATATGTTATGAAGTTATAGTGGTTTTACCATTAGCATTAGGCTACGCTGAATCACTGTGACCCCTCAGAACCATTTCTTTAATAGATAGTTAGGCTTTTTCTTAAAAAAATGGGCCCAAAACTAATTTATGCTCCATGGCCAACAAATGGCCAACAAATTGATTATCGTTTATTCATCAGTCATTTAGGGTTTCCTAATGATTTCTCCTTTTCCAGAATTGTGAATTGCAAGGTGAAAATATAAATTTTGCTATGCATAGAAAAAAAACTTGTGAGAAGGTGTTTCCATTTAAATTTATTGGATAAAGCTTCTTGTTTAGTTGCCATCTTCACTTATTATTGAGTATTTTAATCTTTTGTTTCTACTTGTATATGTACAAGTAGGAGGGTGAGTGACGAGGTATATGATAGTATATAGTAGGAAAAGCTTTAGAAAGAAAGAATAACTTTCAATATTATTTTTTTAAGGTTGAACCTCAACTATCTCATTGATTTGTTATGGTTTGTATGTTTTCATTGATCTAACAAACTATAGCAAGAAAAAAATATCCATAAGAAAATACCATATCGAATACAAACTACAAATGGAAGAAAAAAGCATGATCAAGAAGATAAATTGCAATGATAAAAAGAGAATGGGTGAATGTCGAAGCTTGTCAATGGTATTGCACAATGATACAATCATTATATTTTGTCTCTTGTATTTTATCGCTTGCATCAATTTGAATTCTTCTGAATCATATGTATATTATAAAATAGATGCAAGATATATAATATATAAATATATACATATATATAGTGATACCCAAAGGAATTGTTTATTAATATCTTTACTTTATAATATATATATATATATATATATATATATATATATATATATATATATATATATATATATATATATATATATATATATATATATATATAATATTTATATTCCACCGAATAATATTCTAATTTCTTAAAGTTTTTTAAGCCATTCATATAGTTAGATTCGTGCAATGAGCCATGCATTCTGCTTGCGTATCATAACATTTTAATATTTCCGGTGCATTGTTACAACAAATACAACGTCTTCCGGTGCAATGAAAGGGACGGACGCACTTTCTGTTGAATTCTAGACTATCTGCATGTCCCACTGTATAAGAAAAAAATAGGTTTAGATGAGTATATGAGATAGTATATTGCATAGTTGCAATGTCTGCCAAGTTAAAAATATGAAGATGAAATATATTTTATATATGCATATTGCATTGTAAGTACATTGAAGTAGAGGAACAAGAGAAATCATGATAAGGAACAAGATAGCAAGATGTGAGGACGACATTTTCAGAACACTCTTCTTATAAATGATGTGTTTGTTTGATATTTGATTGTTGTATTTTGTAGGCCATACAACAGAGACTATATATATAAAATATGTAATACTAAACTTATTACTCCAGTATCTAAAATAGGTTATAAATCAAAAGAAAATTATTAGTTTAGCAAATGTAATTAATTAATTAAATTAAAATCTTTAAAATAAATTAAGTAATATATATATAAGAATATCTCTAAAAATCTTAGAAATTGTGTTTTTTCCCTCATCTCATTATTTCTTTTTTTTTGTTCAAATCTCATTATTTCTTTTATTACTTAGATATTTCATTGACTTTATGGATGAAATAGCTCAATTAGTTATGCATTCAGTGTATGGTTTGTTTTTTTAAGTTTTTCTTATTACTATGAAATAATTTATAGAACAATTTCTTAGAAAAATATTTACTTTATATAAAATATTTTATGCAATTATGTATATGCTATCATTAACTATTTATTTTTTAAAAAATAATCTTATTAATTGAAGAAAAAACAATCAACATAAACTTAGCTAGAAAGTCTCATCAATTTACCCAAAACAAAACTTAGCTAAAGAAACAAAAGAAAAACCACCACTACAATAACATTTTCCGACTATAAAAAAGAAATAAATTCATAATGATACTGAAGTTGGTCAATATTTTTCTTCATAAGATACATAATCCACTAAAGTATTCCTGCAATAATTTTTATTTTATTTTACTTACTACTTAGGAACAAGAAAAAACTAATAAAAGTAAATCATACAATGTAATAAGAGAAATTTCATCCATAAAATTAAACGGATATCTAAAAATTTTGAAAAAAATAAAAAGAGAGATACAGATATTTTATTTATAATATAATGAATTACTTTTCAAACTGAAGAAGCACGTGCGTCGTGGCCGAAGACGATATTTATTTTAAAAGGCAATAACTACCGATATGTTATGGTTTTACCATTAGCATTAGGCTACGTTGAACCAGCGTGTCCCCTCACAACCATTTCTTTAATAGAACAGTTAGGCTTTTTTAAAATATGGACCCAACAATAATTAATGCTCCAAGGCCAAAAATATCAAGTTTTGTCTTATGACAATGAATAAATTTCCAAGCAAAAAGGTTTTATCTGACAATGTGGGGCTTTGCGGAGTTAAGGAACTTTCGGTTTTGGTTTCCGTGAAGTCCTTAACTCACAATTACACACACTTATATAATATATACATATACATATTATTTTTCTTAAGGACATTGGTGTAAGGACACCAATAATGATGCTCTAATGTTCATTCGTATTAGATGACCCAATGGTAAATAGACCAGAGTTTGAACAAACTCCCAAACGAGAGTACCGATAAGGCTGATTGATCAAATTCCACAATTATTTCTGATTCAATTATGTGCATTGATTATCGTTTATTTATCAGTCATTTAGGGTTTGATAATGATTTCTTTTTTCCAGAATTGGAAATTGAAAGGTGAAAATATAATTTTTGGTATGCATAGAAAAACAAAACTTGTGAGAAGGTGTTGCCATTTAAATTTATTGGACAAAATTTCTTGTTTTGTTGCCATCTTCACTTATGATTGAGCATTTTGATCTTTTGATTCTACTTTTATATGTTGTCGTACGAGGATGAGTGACGAGGTATATGATAGTATATAGTAGGGAAAGATTTAGAAAGAAAGAATAATTTTCAATATTATTTTTTTAAAAATAAAACCTAAACTATCCCATTGATTTGTTATGGTTTCTATGTTTTCATTGATCTAGCAAAATAAAGCAAGATAAAATACCCATAAGAAAAGTCCTATCAAATACATACAACAAATAGAAGAAGAAAAAAGCAGGATGAAGAAGATAAATTGCAATGAGAAAAAGAGAAAGGGTGAATGTCGAAGCTTGTCAATGTTATTGCACAACAATACGATCATTATATTTTATCGTTTGCATCAATTTGTATTATTCTTAATCATATGTATATTATAAAATAGATGATATATATATATATATAGTGATAACCAAAGAAATTGTTTATTAATATCTTTACTTTATAATATATATAATATTTATATTCCACACGATAATATTCTAATTTCTTAAAGTTTCTTAAGCCATTCATATAGTTGGATTCGTGCAATGAGCCATGCATTCTGCTTGCGTATCATAACATTTTAATATTTCCGGTGCATTGTTACAACAAATACAACGTCTTCCGGTGCAATGAAAGGGACGGACGCACTTTCTGTTGAATTCTAAACCATCTGCATGTCCCACTGTATAAGAAAAAAAATAGGTTTAGATGAGTATATGATAGTATATTGCATAGTTGCAATGTCTGCCAAGTTAAAAATATGAAGATGAAATATATTTTATATATGCATATTGCATTGTAAGTACATTGAAGTAGAGGAACAAGAGAAATCATGATAAGACACAAGATAGCAAGATGTGAGGACGGCATTTTCAGAACACTCTTCTTATAAATGATGTGTTTGTTTGATTTTTGATTGTTGTATTTTGTAGGCCGTACAACAGAGACTATATATAAAATATGTAATACCAAACTTATTACTCCAGTATCTAAAATAGGTTAAAAATCAAAAGAAAATTATTAGTTAAGAAAATGTAATTAATTAATTAAATTTAAATCTTTAAAATAAATTAAGTAATATATATAGGAATATTTCTAAGAATCTTAAATAAAGTATTTGTGTTTTTTCTCTCATCTCATTATTTCTTTTATTACTTAGATATTTCATTGATTTTATGGATGAAATAGCTCAATTAGTTATGCATTTTTTTAATTAATAATTAGTTATGCATTCAGTGTATGGTTTGTTTTTTTTAAGTTTTTCTTATTACTATGAAATAATTTATATAACAATTTCTTAGAAAAATATTTACTTTATATAAATAAAATATTTTATGCAATTGTGTATATGCTATCATTAACAATTTATTTTTAAAATTTATTCTTATTAATTGAAGAAAAAAAATCAACAAAAACTTAGCTAGAAAGTCTCATCAATTTACCCAAAATAAAACTTAGCTAAAGAAAAAAAAGAAAAACCACCACTACAATAACATTTTCTGACTGTAAAAAAGAAATAAATTCATAATGATACTGAAGAAAAGATTGTTCAATATTTTTCTTCATGAGATAGATAATCCACAAAAGTATTCCTGCAAAACGATAATTTTTTTATTTATTTTACTTACTACTTAGGAACAAGAAAAAACTAATAAAAGTAAATCATACAATGTAATAAGAGAAATTCCATCCATAAAATTAAACGAATATCTAAAAATTTTGAAAAAAATAAAAAGAGAGACAAATATTTTATTTTTAATATTATGAATTATTTTTTAAACTGAAGAAGCATGTGTTTCGTGGCCGAAGACGATAACTATTTCAAAGAGCAGTAACTACTGATATGTTATGGTTTTAGCATTTGCATAAAGCTACGTTGAAATAGCGTGGCCCCTCACAACCATTTCTTTAATAGAACAGTTAGGCTTTTAAAAATGGGCCCAACAATAATTAATGCTCCAGGGCCAACAAATATCAAGTTTTGTCTTATGACAATGAATAAATTTCCAAGCAAATAGGCTTTATCTGACAATGTGGGGCTTTGCGGAATCACAGATGAATTAGAAGTTATGACTTCTGTTTTAAAATAATAGATAAATTTCCAAGCAAATAGGTTTTACTGACAATGTGGGGCTTTGCGGAATTGAGATACTATGAAGGATAATGTTCAGTCATATTAGATGACCCAATAGTAAATAGACCCGAGTTTACAAAATCCCAAACGAGAGTACCGATAAGGCTGATTGATCAAATTCCACAATTATTTATGATTCAACTATGTGCATTGGTTATCGTTTATTTATCAGTTATTTGGGTTTGATAATGATATCTTTTTTTCTCCAGAACTGGAAATTGAAAGGTGAAAATATAATTTTTGGTATGCATAGAAAAACAAAACTTGTGAGAAGGTGTTGCCATTTAAATTTATTGGATAAAACTTCTTATTTAGTTGCCATCTTCACATTTGATTGAGCATTTTGATCTTTTGATTCTACTTTTATATGTAGTCGTACGAGGATGAGTGACAAGGTATATGATAGTATATAGTAGGGAAAGCTTTAGAAAGAAAGAATAACTTTCAATATTATTTTCTTAAGGTCAAACCCTCAACTATCCCATTGATTTGTTACTGTTTCTATGTTTTCATTGATCTAGCAAAATAAAGCAAGATAAAATACCCATATGAAAAGTCCATATCAAATACATACTACAAATAGAAGAAAAAAAAGCAGGATCAAGAAGATAAATTGCAATGAGAAAAAGAGAAAGGGTGAATGTCGAAGCTTGTCAATGTTATTTCACAACGATACAATCATAATATTTTATCGTTTTCATCAATTTTAATTATTCTTAATCATATGTATATTATAAAATAGATGATATATATATATGTATATAATATATATATATATATATTAATATTTATAACCAAAGGAATTGTTTATTAATATTTTTATTTTATAATATATATAATATTTATATTCCACACGATAATATTCTAATTTCTTAAAGTTTCTTAAGCCATTCATATAGTCGGATTCGTGCAATGAGCCTTGCATTCTGCTTGCGTATCATAACATTTTAATATTTCCGGTGCATTGTTACAACAAATACAACGTCTTCCGGTGCAACGAAAGGGACGGACGCACTTTCTGTTGAATTCTAAACCATCTGCATTTCCCACTGTATAAGAAAAAAAATAGGTTTAGATGAGTATATGATAGTATTTTACATAGTTGCAATGTCTGCCAAGTTAAAAATATGAAGATGAAATATATTTTATATATGCATATTGCATTGTAAGTACATTGAAGTAGAGGAACAAGAGAAATCATGATAAGGCACAAGATAGCAAGATGTGAGGACGACATTATCAGAATACTCTTCTTGTAAACGATGTGTTTGTATGATATTGGATTGTTGTATTTTGTAGGCCGTACAACAGAGACTATATATATAAAATATGTAACACCAAACTTATTACTCCAGTATCTAAAATAGGTTATAAATCAAAAGAAAATTATTAGTTTAGAAAATGTAATTAATTAATTAAATTTAAATCTTTAAAATAAAGTAAGTAGTATATGTATATTTATATGTATTAACAAATGAAAATAAAATTATTTAAGAATATCTCTAAAAATCTTAAATAAAGTATTTGTTTTATTCTCTCATCTCATGATTTCTTCTATTACTTAGATATTTCATTGATTTTATGGATGAAATAGCTTAATTAGTTATGCATTCAGTGTATGGTTTTATTTATTAGTTTTTCGTATCACTATGAAATAATTTATATAAAAATTTCTTAGAAAAATATTTACTTTATATAAAATATTTTATGCAATTATGTATATGCTATCATTAATAAATTATTTAAAAAAATTAATCTTATTAATTGAAGAAAAAACCTTTTTGCTTGGAGTACATATAAGGCTGCACTTGATAATGCTTTGATTATCGTTTATTTTTTAATCATTCAGGATTTGAGAAATATTTCTCTCTTTCCATAATTGTGAACTAAATGGTGAAAGTTAAATTTTGGTATGCATAGAAAAACAAAATTTTCCAGAAGGTGTTGGCGTATAAATTTATTGGATAAAGATTATTGTTTAGTTGCCATCTTCACTTATGATTGAGCATTTTGATCTTTTGTTTCTACTTGTATATGTAGAAGTATGAAAATGAGTGACAAGATATATCATAGTATATAGTAGGAAAAGTTTTAAAACAAAATAAAAAAAAATAAAATATTATTTTCTATTGAGAAGGTTAAACCTTAACTATCCCATTGATTTGTTATGATTTTTATTTGTTTTTTTGATCTATCAAAATAATGTAATATAAAATATCCACAAAAAATAGACCATATCAAATCCAAACTACAAATAAAAGAAAAAAACAGACCAAGAAGATATATTTTGCAATGATAAAAAGAGAAAGGGTGAATGTCGAAAATTGTCAATGGTCTTGAACACAACATACTATCATTATATTTTATCTCATGTATAGATTTGAATTATTCTTAATCATATGTATATTATATAGTAGATGCTAGATATATATTCTCTATACATTATTTCTGAAGTGATTTTGCCACATGTCGTCGTTTCAATTATTCTCGCCTAAAAAATAATGACATGGATACTAAAAAGATGACATGTCTTCCGAAAAATATGACATGGACAATTATATTTAATGTTAATTTATTTTTTTGGTAAACTTGTCAAAATATGGCAATAACTCATATATTACATCAATTAATATTTTTGGATTTTTTTTAAATATGGTAATAACTCATACATCATCTATATTGCGAAGTGATTTTGCCACATGTCGCCGTTACAATAACTCTCGCCAAAAAAAATGATGACATGATTACTAAAAAAGATGACATGTCTTCCAAAAAATATGACATGGACCATAACATTTAATGTTAATTTATTTTTTTGGTAAACTTTTCAAAATGTGGCAATAACTCATATATTACATTTAGTGTCGATTTATATTTTTGGATTTTTTTTAGAATATGGTAATAACTCATACATCATCTATAAAATAAATTTATTCATATATAACATTTTAAATTTCGAAATATTGTTTTCTTTTCTTTTTCTTTTAATAATTATAAAATTTGTGTTACTAAACCTTCCAAAAATTGCTATAATTTTTTTAAAAAAAATTATAATCCTAAGGACATTAGTTTGTTATATATAAGTATTTAATAAGTATTTTTTAGTTTAATTTTTTGATAATAATAGAATTTTATATCATTTTTATTAGTTTTCTACAAATTAATTTAATATATTTAAATAATAAAAATAAATAGAAAAATCTATCTAAGATTATAATTTAAATATACACATATATATTTTTAAATATAATTTTTAAATAAAAAAATTATTTTATCTTAATTTAGTATTTAACTAAATCATATATATATATATATATATTAAATATTGGTAAAAACAATAAAATCTATAATATTGAATAAATAAAAAAAAATATATATATATATATTTAAATATAAATTAAATTTTAAAAATTTCTTTCTGCACATGATGCAGAGAAACACCTAGTATATATATATATATTGATACCAAAATGAATAGTTTATTAATATTTTTACTTTACAATATATATTATCTTTATATTCCACACGATAATATTTCAATTTCTTAAAGTTTCTTAACCCACTCCTATTGTTGGGATGCAATAAGTCATGCATTCTGCTTGTGTATCATAACATTTTAATATTTTGGTGCGTTGTTACAGCATACAAATATATTATATGCATAGTTGGAATGCCTATCATGATAAAATGGTGGAAAATGGAATATCTTATATATATATGCATATTCCATTGTACATACATTGATGTAGAGGAACAAGAGAAATCATGATGAGGCAAATGATAGTGAGATGTGATGATGACATTATCATAATACTTTTCTAATAAACTATGTGTTTGTTTGATATTTGATTGTTGAATTCCCTAGGAAATTATAATAGAAAGAGGGTAAGGTGTAGTAGGAGACGACTCGGTGGTAAACAGACAGGATATTGAGAAAATTCCCCAACGAAAGGACTGATAAGGCTATGCTTGAAAAAAATTTCCAATTGTTTTTGATTCAACTATGTGCTTTGATGATCAATTATTTGTCAGTCATTTAGGGTTTTGGTACTAATTTTTCACTTTCCAGAATCGTGAATTAAAGGATGAACAGAAAAGTAAAACTTGTTAGAAGGTGTTGCCATATAAATTTTATAAATATAGTTTCTTGTTTAGTTGTCATTTTCACTCATAACTAACCATTTTTACTTTAATTGCCATTTTCACTTCAACTATGCGTATGTGTAGAAGTACGTGTGGATGAGTGGCAAGTAAGTGTATAGTAGTGGAAGCTTTAGAAAGAAAGAAAAAATCTTAAAAGTAATTTGTTTAACTGAGAAACTTAAAACCATAATTATCCCATCCCATTGATATGTTATCATTTCTTATTTTTCTCGAATTATAAAAAAAAGCAAGATAAAATATCCATAAAAATAGAGCATATCAAATACAAACTGCGAAAATAAATTAAAAATGATCAAGAAGATAAATTACAAAGATAAAAAGACGAAAAAAATGAATGTCACAACTTGTCAATGGTATTGAACACAACATCAAACTCATTTTATGTATCCTCTAACATAAATCTCTTATATATTAAAACAGATAGAATTACAAACAACCTTTTACCTGTTTTTTGTCGGCACAACTTTTACCTATGAAATGTGTCATCACTAAAATCATTCTTAGAATCACCATGAAATTAAGTTGGTCCATCTAACTATATATTTTAGTCTTATCAAAATAATAATCAATTAATTCTTAGTGTACAAAATGATATTTTCCTTCTTTTCTTAATTTAAAGCTATGGAATTACCTAATATATATTGCAATAAATTATATACAATAGTAAATATTTGGTTAAAAATTTTACATCCTGCGTCATTTTTTTTAATTTCATATTATTAAAATAAATTAAACAATCATATTCACCAAATAAAAAAATATATTTTTGTATATTTTATATTTTAAATTTTTTAAAATGACTAGAAATTACTAAAATTGTTATAAGTCCCATATATAAAAATTTGTGATCAACAGTTTAAATTTTTCTTATAAAAGACACAAATTATCAAAAAACTATATGAATAAAAAATATAATTTAATAGATATTATTAAAGGTATATATATTTTAATACTTTTTAAAATAAATCATTTACTAAATTAAAATATTTTTTTATTTTTGAATTTGCATTGAAAAAATATTGAGAAATTAATATTTTAGTTTTGCAAGTAATAATGTCCACATTGAAAGTTTGTTTTCAGCTGTTAAAATTTTTGTTATACAAAATACAAATGATCATAAAATCATGAGTAATACATCTTATGTAATAGATAACTATATTAAAAGTTATAGTATATATGCAAGTTAGTATCATTTAAATTTAACTATATACCATAGAAAATAGATAAATATGATTGCCATTATTATAACGACATGATTATGAATAGTAATGTATTATAGAAAACAATAATCGTCTTTATTTCGGTCAAAGATATTGAATTGCATACCAAATTTAGTCAGAAAGAGATTGAGATGGAGTAGAAATTAGAACAAGTATCATATAGGTCTTTAACTTTGTAATATAACATATAGATTGATATACATATTTTTAATACTAAAAAAAATTGTAACTAGTGACTTTTGTAAAGAATAAATTTTAACAAATTTAACAAACAATATAAAACCAAATCTCTGTTTAATGTATACTATATAATATTAAAATTAAACGTGAAAAAACTTACAATTAAATACTATATAATATTGTTGTATGAATTTAGAATTATAGTTGGAGATGAAAAATGAAATAGTACACCAAAAATATTAGATGGTATGGTTGGAGTAATATCATAAATTATGATTTATAATCGCAATATCAATTCGTTTGTATTTATATACTTTGTAATATCAATCCGTTTAGATTAATATTGCACATGTAATAACATGATTATGATTTATAGCGATGATGGACATTGTCATAATGACATGATTACGATTCGTAATGTATTATAGGAACAATAACCGTATGTATTTCGGTCAAACATATTGAATTGCATCAAATTAATTCATAAGATGGAGTAGAAAATAAGTAAAACATGTACTATATTGGTCTTTAATTTTATGTGATCCATATAGATTGATATACACATTTTTAATATTAAAATTATTGTAACTAATGACTTTTGTAAAGAATAAAATTTAATCATATAAAATAAAATGTAATAATATAATTAAATTTAAAAATTACAATTAAATACTATGAAATATTGTTGTGTGAATTTAGATTTATAGTTGGAGATGAAAAATATAATATTACACCAAAATATTATTTGATATCATGGTTGGAGTTGTACTAAATATCTTTTCATTTTTATGTTTAAATTTATTCACACTTTATAAAATATTAAAGATCAAAAAGAAGTCGTAATCGTGGTTGGCTTGGTACACGTAATTTAAATTACGTTATAGTTTTTCAAAATTATGGTTGTCTTGGTACAAACTCGTGAGATACAACTATAGTAATTCTCACTAGATCGATAATGTTGTGATAAAATGAATGAAATATGGTAAGAAAGCTAAATAAATCTTTAAAATTACACTATCCATAACGTTTTTAACATGTATATAAAATGAAACATATATTATAATAAATTTGTTGGTTTATTTTACCCAAAAAAAAATTTGTTGGTTTATTTGGTAATGGCATAACATGTAATTAACATGACGACTATTCAATGACAAATGCGAGATGTATTGTAGTGATGACATCTAAGAAATAAAAAAAAATTGTTAATTATATATGAGGGTAAGATTTATTTTTAAAAGTGTTCCTCAAATAATACAAAGGGATGTGCAAAAAAAAAGGAAAGTCTCAAGGAGATGACTAGAATGAACTGGTAATATTATGTTTCTCGATGTAAAATTTAAGTTATAGATTGATTTACTAGATTTATTTGATATAACTTTGTAAATCATTTTTTTATTCTGAAAATAAATTTATCTAGAACCATACTCTTATTTTCTACAGATTTGCCGTAGATTTTTAAAGAAAAAAAATGATAGGTTACCATATGATTCATTGATTCTAAACTAATTTGGATGGCTAAAGCATATCAGCTACAATTTATCAACCCCTTAGCTTTTTTTATTTATCTAATCACT
Source organism: Hirschfeldia incana (assembly GCA_026261945.1). NCBI lineage: Eukaryota > Viridiplantae > Streptophyta > Magnoliopsida > Brassicales > Brassicaceae > Hirschfeldia > Hirschfeldia incana. The sequence goes on along the minus strand of JABCMI010000040.1, from coordinate 589,336 downwards.
AACTACATTGTTTTATAGATTTTCATTAGAGTTTTAGTTTTGGTGATTAGGACGCCATAACTTTCTTTGTCTCTTAGCTATAATCCTGCAAAATTTCATTGTGTTGGTTTGTGGTACTAGTAGTTGGTTTAAACTACACAAAAGTTTGCTGATAAGATTTTTCAACTTTTAAATCAGAACAACACTAATTGTGAAATCAATTTTTTTCCAAAGGATTTAATGTAGTAGAATGAAGAAATACTATATAAAATAAAAAGATAAAACCCAATAAAAGCCCTTCAAAGAAAAGAAAGGCTAGCGAGGTCTTGCGTGAGCAGCCCGAAGAATAACTCCACGCAAGAACTTAGAGAATCATCCTAAGGAGCTCAGCTTCCCGTCACTGCTTCTTACCCAATCTCTCAAGTGCCCGTATGCAGACGCACCCACATTCAGTTCCTGTTCAAATAACCGGTTTGAAATTAAGATCAAGACCCAAACCGGTTCGATGAATATGATTAGCATCATTCATTACCCTTTCTAGTTCTTCCATAGTTATTCCTCGGTTTCCCTCAGTTTCAAAATGCTGGAAACCTGCGGTTGCAATTGTATTCCAAGCTTCAACAGCTTCTAGTTGATGGATGCTAATTGCTGCTGCACAAAACTCTTCGAAGTACATCTTTCTATACGCTAGAGATTCCATCTGCCAACACACATCATGTCAATACACAAGCTACATTCAAGGTGTAAACGAGTCAAACAAAAGATCGATTTTCTGTATATATAGTTATCCTCACCGTGTGATGAATTTCAAGAACCCTGGATTCTCTCATTGCGTCTGCTATCGTTTTGCATAAGCGCCTGCGAGAAGTCATTTTAAAGCTTTAAGCTACACAAAACATCAATATGACTATGTTTTTTTAAAGCCAGAGGCCTTTCTTACCATCTTAACGCTTTCGAGGGAGACATTTCCAGCTTTGTTTGGTCCCAAGAGCATGAACTGTACTCTAAGATAGACTTGCTCGTTCTGGATTAACATATCATTTAACTTAACTGTATATTATTTGGGATATATATACACTCTGAGAATCCTCTTAGAAGCAGCCCATCTAAGAGGTGTAGCGCGCAAATAGGCTTTGACCAACTTATACCTCAGAATATCTAAGGGAACCGCGCGACTATCCCCCGTAACCAAGGATGAGCTGAAACAGATCATCAGTGTTTGTAATATTCAAAACAATCCAACTCCAAGCTGCAGTTAATTGTGTAAAGAGAAAAAAAAAACTCACTCAAAGCTTGAGCTAAAGACATTCGTTTCCTATAGTCTTTGTTGAGAAGTCGTTTCACAAACTCTTTACCTTCAGAAGCCCAAGGTAAATCATCGTAGTTTGGTTCAGCTCTTAGCACAGTGCGAAAGATTCCAGATTTCAGATTCTGTCCGTTCGAGAAAGGCCTGCTTCCACATAAGAGTATATATGCAATAACCCCAATACTCCATATATCAGCTTCTATGCTATATGATCTGTGTAGAACTTCAGGAGCGACATAGTATGCACTTCCCACTATATCATTCAGTCTTTCATCCTTTTTTTTTTAAAGTTCACTATTATGCGGCAACATAAAAAAAGCTAATTAAGAAAAGGCTTAACTCTTAAGTATGACAAATCTTACCGGGTTGCGACTAAATATAAATTAAAAGTTTTGTTGAACAAGGTAACAAGGGAGTTTTAAGTGAATATGGTTATTGTCACTGGGGAAAGAGGTATAGAGAGAACCTCTGGCTTTAAGACCCGCTGCACAAGTCCTTGTAGATGACAAAATGAAACCACGTTTAGGATTGGTACTACGATAAGCCTTTGCGTATTTTCCACCCCTGAGACAAGAGAATGCAATGTTTTTGAGCATGGATATGAATAAATGCTGAAGAGAAAATCAAAGACTAATCAGATCACAGTGAACAGAATGTGTGATTCACATATATACCTTCTGTCTAAAAGTCCCACACCTTCACACAACCTGGTTAAGTAGAACCAAACATTAAGTGAATGGTTACTAGGTAAACTTGTAGCAATGTTCTGCGTGTTATTATTACATACAATTAAGGTAAGAGATGACATTGCATAACTGTTATGAATAAGAAACAGGACAGACTCACATGCATCATAATATCTGATTAGCTTTTTATGACCAGGTAATGATTTCAATAACTTCACTTCCCTGCGAACATCTTCAATAGCGATTGCTGTTGTCATCTGCCAAACAAAGTAAGATTAAAAAAAACTCAGTTTTATTAGGCAGAATTGTCACCAAAATGAGACAAAAAAAAGTAAACCAACCGCATGAAACATTGATTAAACATAAGAATATGAAACCTACACTTAATGATTATTTCACTGACAGTCCTGTCATAATGCAGATAAATCAACAGATTCAACACACTGCCAGACAAAAGATGTTCCTATCTAAAGAGCAACACTGTTCCTTCTGTAAGGAAAAAAAAACAATTCACTGTCTCTCAGACAATATCCAAAACCCAAGAATCTAATTTCACTACCTCAATTACCACAATAGATTTCAGACCGTAGCCTTGGAGATGATCTTGACAGCAAAAGGATGATCTTCAATATCTCCCTTCTTCCCACGTCCAGAGCAAGTATGACCGAAATGCCCTCGACCCAGTTCATACTTTGCACCGAAGTTATAGCCGTAGCCAAAGCTCTTAGCCAACGACTGCTCACTCCCCTCCTCCCCCTCCTCAGGAATCGGACCTTCCTTAGGCTTCACTCCAAGCCGTTTGATCAAAGCGAAGCCTTGAATGTGTTTGGCAGGAGGGAGAGAGAGGAGGAAAAGGCCGTCGGAAGAATCTTCCCAGAGTGGAAGTTCTCGCCGGAGATGGAGGGATGTCGGTTTGCTCATGCTCTGTTTTTCCACCGCAATAAAATCAGAGTCCACCTTGTATTGTCTCAGGACTTTTGAGTAGTCGACGCTCGCGTTAGGGTTTAGGGCTGGATCTGGACACCCCGGCCTTGGAAAATATCTCTCTGTATTTTTCTTCGATTGGGGTCGATGACTGATGGAATCAATTATTATTAAAAAGAAAAACTTGTCGATTCGCATATGCTTTTCTACAGTATTGAAAACTATACAAACTATATGAACATGATAAATTTATGAACCAATAAGTTATATAATTAACACCATGAGTATAATGTCGATACTAAAATAATGTATAAGATTTAGAATTTGGCATTGTCTAGTAACAATTTTCTAAGAAATGGATTATAACATCCAAGTGATCAAAACAAAATAAATACACGTAAAAACACGTAAAAAATCAAAACAAGAAAAGCTTATCTTACATTTGATTACCCATACATAAAAACATATTCATTTATTTAGGTTAAGTATAACTTATTTTACATTCAAGACGAAAGACATAGAGATGTCACACGAGCTAGAGTTGTAGATTACACCTTAACACGCAAGCAACTAAACACACACAAATTGACATGCAGTTGATAGTTAAAAGCTGATTAATTCTTGGATATGAATCTGTTCTCCATTTTCTCAATGTCTCCTTTGGTCCTCTCATCAACAGTTATGGTGTTTTCCAAGTCAGCACTGTCTTCTGACGAACAGGCCATGGAACTAAGATTTCCGAGATCCACTAAAACGTGATCATTAGATATTTCCTGGAGGTTAATCTCCGGTGGCTCCAAAACCTCCGGGCTTGATTTCTTAAATATCAAGTATATAATCATCTGAATTAATCCAAAGATGAAACCCAAAACATTTGGAACCTGAAAATATAATCAAGAAAACATTAGCTTTCAGAGCTCGAACACAACAAAACAATAAAATATTGAAAAGCAAATATAACGACTAGACTTACGGCTATGTTCATGTCATTAAGAAGAAGACCGTAAAAGAACCACATGACAGCCGATAAGGTGAGGAAGAAGGATATGCTAAAGGGCATGAACTCTACGCTTTTCGTTTTTATTACTTTCCTCTGTTCTTTTCAAAATTAACTTGACCGATTAGAAGCAGTTTTAATGAATGAATGAATGATGAGTAATAAGGAGGTACTTACAATGATCCCAAGGGGTGCCACGAAAACACAGAGAGAGAAGACCATACACACGTATCCGAGGACTTGAACGCGTTTTTGTCCGTGAAGGAGAAAGTATGTCAGGAAGAAGATAAGGCCGAACGCGAAGACATCCACAAATAGGACGAATTTCACCGTAAGAGCCTGCCATATCGAAATATACTGGTCAGTTAAACATGTAGTCATTCAAGATAAGAAGTTATCTTAATTTTGAATACGAACCTTTTCCTTGTCGGGTGCGTAAAGCATGTAAAACGAGATGTAAAAGATTTGTAAGACCAAGGAAACGGTGTTGATAGTGATCACAATCATTACATTCTTCTTGATCATTGCATAATATATCCACAGCATCGCACTGAATAGTGCAATTACGTAAGGAATAGACTGGTACCCATGCGAAGATTTTCTTTTGTAGATACGAAAGAACGTTGGCCTTTTAAACAAAAAAAAAAAAAACACGTTAGTTAATGTCTGATTCAAAACGTTACGTAGAAAGAGTTGCAAAGCATTTACACTGGGGAAAGACAGACCAAAAAGGAGATGATGTTCCCTACAGAATAATTATCATGTTAGAATGCACTATATAGCTCTCACGTAACTGCATGCATCATTAACGTTTAGTTTACGTAAACGTGAGAATATATACCTAGAATTCCGAATGCGAGTGTCAAGACGCCTGACGAAAGTGCCATTATTATAAACTCTCACTTGTCTCTCAACGGTGTAGGTTATTGAGAAGGGTAGTGGTTGTTGATTGGGAGTGTAGTGATTTATATAGGAAGGTATGCGTTATCAACTTGCAAAATGCGCGTGTGTGACTGGTGAGGGGAAGAGAACGAAAGAGTTTGATATCAATGGGATGTTGATGGCCAACGAATCAGCGCATTATCTCTACTTTAAGCTTCTTTTTTCAGTCCGATATTCTCATCTTTCCCGTCGTCAGTTGATTTTTATTATTAAACTAGATATGGACCCGTGCGTTGCACGGGTTTTATTTGATATTTTAATTTCAAAAACATATAAAAGAATGAAAATATTTTTTTCACATTAGTTCTTGGATTTTCTGTATATATTCGTGACATTTTAATAACAATAACGTGTTTATAAATTTTTATTTATATTTTTGTTTCAATATTCATGGTGTTTGCAATAGTATATTGATATTTTTATTTTAATAAATACTTTATTTTTAATTATTTTTCAAATTAGTATTGTTTATAGTTGATTGAAACATATAGAATTGTGAACTTTCTATATTGTTTATATTGTGTAAAACAAATTAAAAACAACACAACTCAAAATATAATGTTATACAACACCAATCAATATAGTTTATTGATAGTTAGCTAAATATCGAATATATTGTTAAAGAAAACATCAAATTTGTTTACATTAGTATTCATGGTGTGACTTTATAACCTCTATAAAATATTTTGTAAAATACTATTGTCGCTATGTTTTTAAAATTCGAAGCTCTTTAGTTGTATTGACTCTAGATAGTTCGATGTATAATTGTATGACTGGATTTGGCAAATAGACTAACTTTTTAAGCTTAACATTTACTCTTGTTGATTTATTATATAGTTTTTATAGGAAATTGAAATCTTTTCAGTTTGAAAGGTCTTCTTGCAAACTTAGAGGATCTATAACAGTACACATAAGTATAATAGTCACATTAACTTAGTCACAACAACATATAAAGCTGGATAAAATAACCATAAATTTTGACTCGATTCTTTATCTGTTTCGATTTAATTTTCTTTTTTGAATATCTGTAACTCTGCGTAGCAAAGTAAATACTTATATAAAATATCAGTCAAAATGAAGCAAATCATAAATACTAATACTTTTAAGAATGAATATCCGATTCAATACATTTTATATATATATATATATATATATATAAGTTATATACATATTATATTTTATATAAATTTTATACTATTTTTATTTGCTAAATTTATTAAGTTGTTTATTAGAATTTTTAAAAGTAATAGATTTTTTTTAATAAAATATTATTATTTTATCTTATTTTTGGAATTTTTATTTATTTTTCATTTATTTTTACGGATTAAATCGGATATTCGGTCAAAAACAAATTTTGGCTATTCGGAACACCAAATATCTGGGTGGCTACATATCAAATTGGATCGAATACTTAAGTATTATGACAAAATGGATCAATAACTAACGTACGACAACATGACAATTATATTATTTAAAAACTTCGACATCAATTTTATGTGAAGATCAGAATATCTAGTTATTTTCTCAATATATGACACCCAAAAATGATAACATGCGAAGATGTGAAAGAAAATGCAGAAAAACTCACATATATTTTTCTTGTATCTCTTGACAATATATAAGAGAGTTTAATCACATATATTGATCAATATATGAATAATTATTATTTCTTTTGGTTTATGATTTTGAAAATAAAAATTATTAATTTTAATAGCATATATAGGTGTAAATATTTATTGTTTCTTTTGGTTTGTTATTTTTCAAATAGGAAATTAATTATTCATAAAACATATTTGAAATAATGATTCTACAAATAGTTTTGATTAGAAATTAAAGAAATTAAAATTACTATTAAACATTCTCTTACAATTTTCTTTTCTTATGTTTATGATTTTAGAAAAGGAAAATTACTATCAAATAATTACTAACAATTTTTTTACAATATATTTCCTTTAAAAAATTAGTAAACTGAAATTATAATTAAATAAATTATTGACAAATTTTTGTTTAAAGTTTTTGAAAATGAAAAAATAGAGAAAATGTCATAAAATAATTATAAGTTACTATAAAAATATTTTTATTATCTTGTTATATATTTTATCAATTATGAGATATTTTTACAAATTTCAAAATTGTAAAAAGAAAATTAATATCAAATAATGTTTTACAATTATCTTTTGTTGTGGATATCAGAAAACAAAAATTAGTATTAAATAAGTTACTTTACAAATCTATTTTTTCTTTAGGATTTTAAAAAGGAAATTTTCTAGAAAATTACTATTAGATAATTTTTAAAAAATAAAATTAACTATTAAATACTTTTAAAATTTAACTTTTCAAAATTCGTTTGTTATTTTCTTAGTATATGTATTTTTAATCATGAGATATTCTAACACATGTTACAATATTAAAAACAATTACTATCAAATAATATTTTGCAATTATATTTGTAAAGATTTTAAAATGTAAAAAGACTATTTAGTTATTTTAAAAAAAATTGTTATCTTAGTATGTTTGTTTATACAGATTCTGATATATTAAGTTTTTTAATAAGATTATATTTTCTTTATTATGAGAGTAGGAAAATTAGTATATATAGGATTTGTATAAAACGAAATTTACTATTTTAAAAAAAGCCTATACAAAATTTTTGTAAGAAAATTATCTTTTCTTTATATAATAAGATAGGAAAATAGGAAAATCAATGTAAAATGATAATTACGAAAATAATTATTTTAATAAGATTGAGTAGGAAAATAGGAAAATTATCTTTAAATTTATATAATAAGATAGAAAAATAGGAAAATCAATCTCAGTATATAAATGTTAAATATATTGCACACATGTCGCAATCTAAAATATATAACCGCCATGTGTCGCGATCATGTTAATTAGTAACTTTGAAAACTAAGCTTTATATAATAAGATGCATAATCAGGCGAGGAACGGAATCGTTCCGTTACAGAAATTTTCTCCATACGAAAATAACAAACAAATGATGTGTGCGCACATTGATATTGTGCATGGGAATATACTTAAGGGCATAACTAGACCCACTTAAAAATATATATAACTAGGGTTGGCCCGCCCTACGGGCGGGGTTTTTGATTAAATTGAAAATTTTAATTATAGATTTAGTATGTTTATTTTATTTATAAATATTACAATTTATAATAAAAATATAAGTAGCTATCCAATTATAAAATCATTTTAAACTATTCATTGTTTTTGTTTTACACATATTAAACAGTTAGGATTGTCAGGCGCTATGTGCCAAGTTTATATAATAATTTTTTATTTTAATCTTTTTGGTAAAATAATTAAATATATAGTTAATTGTTAGTACTACATTTTATTGCAATTGTATAAAATTAGATTTTTTCCAGTGTGGTTTAAAAAGTTTATAAGAGTCTGTATTTTGATGACAAAAAAAATGATTTTTCCATCTTAAATTATTTATCAAAAGTATGTAGTTATAATTTATTTCACTTTCCACATTATTGATCCTGAAATCATTTGTAAAGAAAGTGAATTTTAACTTATGCATAAATTCATCAGCCATTTATAAAGTAACTGGTCCTGAAATCATTGTAAAGAACTTAATTTTAACTTATGCATTAATTAATTAACCATTTATAGAATAATATTTTAGAACCTTTGTCTAATATATGTTACTTTGTGAAAAATTATCATAATAGATATTATGTTTATTTGACCAAAAAAATATATTATGTTCTTACATTTTGAAAGGAGTACATTTTCATACACTGAATTTTAATAAAGGAAAACCAAGCGAATACTATTAATCAAACTAAAATAACATGTACGTAAGGGATCTAATATATTTCGAAATCATCGAAATGGATGCCTGAGAAGTTAAAAGCGATTAAAAATATGTAGCATATTTTACTGATTCAATTTGGAAAACTTAGTTTCCACAAAACATGCATGAATACTAATCACATATTCGAATATCAACAAATGGGGCACTCCTCGAATCGAGACAAAGATTGTGAAGCATACTTTACTTAATCCATTTTTTTCCACAGATCTTATTTCAACCTTATAGACATTAGTTTTCAGTTTTTCACAAAGATTACTACTTTCAAACTTTACTCGATGAATCCTTACTTAAGATTTCTGATCCCATGATTGGAATCAATGGGTCATAATTGTCAATTATTTTTTGAATTTATGCTGTATTATTCATTTACTAATTTATGATTCTGTTATTTTTAACGTCTTCGTGGCCGGAGAGACTGATGAATTAATAGCTGTTCATAACCTGTCATTATTATTGCTTTTAATTTCTTTTCAGTTTTAGTATTATGAAAATTAAATTGAAATCAAGTTTGTTTTTGTTTTTGTGAGGATGTTCGTATATTATTTTTTTTTTATAATACCTGCATGCAATTGCATTCATCTATCATCATCTTAAACTTTTTAGGTGCAACTGCATTCACCTTTTTCTAGCTCTTTAAGCAATTAGCAGTACTATATTCTTGTAACTTTATACAGTAGAGTGTGACACGATAATAACATGAAGAAGCTAACACTCACTATCTGTAAAGGTTATTTTTCTATCTTTGATCAACCAAGCATCAATGGCCATTAAGTAGAAAGATTAAACCGTTTTAACCAAGGAAAAAAAAAACGAAAGTCAAATTTGTTCAACATCAAAAGGGGAAAAAGAATATGTGCATCTGTAATTAGCTATATTTTGTCCTCTTGTTGATAAAACAATAGACGGATATGAATAAATGAAACCATTATCGGAGTTTGGTGAAGGTTAAGGCGAACTCAAGCACAGCGCATTTATATATAAAAAAAAAACTCAAGCACAGCGCTCTCCTCTTTTACATCCGGTACATCTTCAATGAAGGCTAAAGATTAATCACCTTCTTCTTCTTCATCCATCTTGTGCGATTTAAAAGGCTGATCATTTATCTCCTTGGCCTCATCAATGATTTTGTTTTCTTCAGTTCCTACGACAAAAAATCAAAGTAAATATCAATGACATCTTAAGAATCTTGTAATCCCCCATGAACAAAAAAAAAGAAGAAGGTGATTACGAAGTGTATGGAGCCAGTTGAAGTGTAGATTCTTGAAGTTAGGTTCCTTGTTGAGTTTACTAAATTACTATTGTAGCTTCTGTTTTGTCACTCGAGTAACAAAAGAGTATCTGTGTGGTGAGCTTAAACTCAATGCCGATGCTTAACGATTCACATACCAATACAAACACACAAAGTCCCAGATTAGAAAAAAGAATTGAACTTTTGTTACCTCGATAATGTACTTAGCAATGGCGGTGTAGTTTTTCAATGCGGACCACTGAAGAGCATAACAGTCAAGACCATCAGGCTCAGAAACAGAGCGCCCTCACACTCAGCGCTTCTTCAAATCACCATAATTTGCCGTTCTCATTCCGATTAGATTGGATTTTCTCCACCACCTCAATCTCCGACAACATTCCACAAGATGGATCGCAGTTCTCCTTGAGGTAGGAGACGAAGACCCTTGAATTAGCCATATAAAAACCTATAAGTATGAGATAAGAGATAAGAAGGTAAGATGAGTTCATGTGGAAGAAACTTACATCTATTTATACACTCGCCTCCCACATTAATTCAGAGCATCAAAGAACACATCGTGGGAGAACAGATCATCAGGATTAAAGAGGAATTCATAACGCAGTCCGTTACAGACATGCGAAGAAGCTTTATCGTCTCACGCCGCGTGAAGAGGAGAGAAGATCTCGCGGATACGACGAATTAGGGTTAGGGGATAGTTCTTATGCTACGGGCCGGGCGAAATAAACTTATCAAGTACAATTCACGAAAAGCCCATGACGCCAACGTTAATGAAACGATGCGTAGAAGGAACAAAACACGTGTCAGATGCTCGACGCACGACTTTCTGACGTGTCTGCCCATGTGGACCCCCTGAGAGTGATAGAAACTGTGTTTTATATAATTAGATTAACCCTGAAGCATACAATGGTTGGATTTTGATATTGTTTTACAAAAATATGAAAATATTGTTTTAGTTTATTGTATTTAATTTAGTTGGTAAATTTATCAAAAAGGAATATATATGTAATACCACTACACGAACACATGTCAACTCTGAGGATACTTTCCGAGGACATGAGCCATCGGTAAATTCGCTTTACCGTTGTGAGGAACTACCGAGATATTGGTTTTATACTTCAGTTTATATTTGAAATATTAGTTGTATTTCATATTATTTTGTATCTTGGAAACTGGACTGGACTATAGTTTGTCTAACAGTGACTCGTTTTTTATATGGTTACGGATTTGTTTTAAAAACCTTATTTGTGGCAAACCCCCAAAATTTATACTTATTAAAACTGCACTTATTATTTGGACCCTATAAATCTAGTCTATAATTTAGAAATAAACACAACATTTTGTTTCGTTATGAGATGAGAATGACCCTAAGATTACCAAAAATATTAGCAAATTTAATACATAGTTTATGAGATTTCTCAATCACGGGCATACCGTTAATTAGTCGACAACCCATTTCTTAATCAATGGATTCTAGTGTCTAAGCCAGTGTGGATAGTTCACGTGTCTTCTCATATCGATAAGATTAATGACTACACATTATCAAATCTTAAGTGATTAGCAAAGGTAGTATTTTTTTTTTAAACAAGCAAAGGTAGTCTTTCAATCAGTTTTTGGTACTAAAATATTATAAAAAAAAAAGAGAATTAAAAAGAAAGATGATAGACTGATAGTCTTCTTTGTTTTAAAATATACTCTATAAAAATTAGTTAAAAAACTTTTACCACACCTTTTCTATATAATCTGCTAAGGCTATTTAAGTTTAAAATTTAATTATTTACTTAAGTATTATTATTAAGTGGACACTTTTTCTTTTCTGTCGAGCGCAAAATTGTGGTCAATGCTTTGTTCAAGTGATGCTGATAGGCTTTAATATGGGCTTTTACGGGCCTTCATTTGGAACTTAAGCTTGTGATTTCCAAAATTGCCGTTTCATTTAAGTTGAAAAATGCCTGATAATTACGCTGAGGTGTCGCTAGTTTATAGGCTGATATGATACAAAGTGCGTGGCTTGAAAGAACCCGTCTTATAAAAAGATCAAGAGTCCAGTCAACTCCAAAACCAAAGGACCGAACATCTCTTCGTCTCGTTATCGTTCTCGTCGACATCAGAATCTCTAAAGCCAAATCTGGTGAGTTTTTTTTTTTAATTTAATTTCGTTAATGTACGACCTAGTCTCCGGTGAATTTGTGTGATTCAGGTATCCCTAGATCTGTTGTTTATGGTTGATGAGAGTGTAGATCTGATCATGAGATCTCGATGTTGAAACCTGAGTCGCGTTGATCTCGGATCTGATACGATTCTTCTTTTGCATGCTCGAATTTCGCGTGTTCATATCCTTCGATGTTGAACTCGATCTCGATTTATTGACATGTTTGAATTGCTCATCTCTTGAATCCGTCTAGTTCGACACGATTCATGTTTAGAAACTGATTCGCTGGGATTGATAAATGTCGCATTACCATTGAATTTGTTGAATGGCTCGTTCATCTTCATATAGACCTTTATATGTGATTTGATTTCATTAGATAAACACATGATCACATAATGGTGTATAGATATCTCCATGTTAATTATGCTTTTCATTTACAAGGTCATTTAATTAGCACGTGATTCCAATTCTAAATTTAAATGCACGTGTTGCAGTTAGTTAAAGAAGGATGGTGGGAAGTGGAGCACCGCAGAGAGGAAGTGCAGCTGCAGCTGCTAGCATGCGTAGGAGGAAGCCTAGTGGAAGTGGAGGAGGAGGAGCCTCTGGTGGTGCAGCAGGATCCATGCTTCAGTTCTACACGGATGACGCACCCGGTCTCAAGATCTCCCCTAATGTCGTCCTTGTCATGAGCATCGGTTTCATTGCCTTTGTCGCTGTCCTTCATGTCATGGGCAAGCTCTACTTTGTCAAGTGAATGTGATCAGAGAGATAGGCTTGAAACACCCTAAAAAGTCACTGCTAGTGATCATCAGTATTAGACACTTGTCTTGTCTTTAACTCATGTTTTAATTTTAAGTTTCTTGACAGTCGAAGTTTCAGTATTCTTCATATACGGAAGTTTAAGTGATACACTTGTGCACACATCTTACACATTTAGAACACCATCGTTATAATTTTTGAAGGATTTCAAATTCTCATGAGCTGAAATACGAATAAATTTTAATACCTGAACCTGCTAGAGTATAGATCAATGAAGGACTAAACCGTGTGGGGGTTTCGGGGAAGACCAATGTCCGGGGGGGACCTTTTGGGTGTGAAATATATAATTCTGGGGTTTATTAAAGAATTAATGAAGAAACGGGAAACATTAGAAACTAAACAGAAATTCAGGGATCTATGCTGTAATCAACAACCACTGCCACTGGGTACTTCGAGCGAGGTCGGAGATCTTCTCAAATGGTAACTTCAGCAGAATCGTCCTCAGAGATGGAAGACGCTCATTACGATTCCACAATGTTCTCCGCCACCGCAGCCTCTGTTGTCTACGATTCCAAACGCTATCATCGCAACGACGACGGTTGAAAACGCAGCTTCCTGGATCGACGACGCAATGCGTCAAGCGCTGGTGTACCAGAACACGATCGTGGAGACGTTAGATTCCACCATATACGCCTCGAGAGCTCGTTTGGATTCAGGCTTTGCTTTCTAGAGCAGATCTTAGAGTAAAAGAGCTAAGGCAATCAATTGATCGTCTTACGGCTGAAAGTGAAAAGCTAGAGGTTAGCCTTTCCTCTTTGTTTCGACATTAAGTTGCCGTTTGAGTAGACTTCCTTTGTCTGTGTGTGTGTGTGTATTTAGTTAAGGCTATTCCTCTTTTGTCTGTTTGCTTTGACATCCCTTTATTTTGGAAGAAGAATGCCAGTTGTTTAGAATGTGAGTGTATATGGATAAGGAAGGTACTGCTCTAGTTCATATTGATGAATAGTTTTACTTTCACAGGAATTAAATGGTGTATACATAGGTTGATTTGTCTTGAATGTGACTTATATATTCATGTAGCCTGCACTTATTAGTCAGTGGTCTTCAGCGATAGCTGTATGTTGAAAGTCCTTATTGGATTATGGTTTTGAATTCTTAACCCCTCTTTGATTGTTTCAGAGAGTTGCAACTGTGGCAGAAGATGAGTTGATTAGAGGAAGGATGAAACTCAGGTCTATGTGATTCAGACAATATATGGGATATGTATCAACGTGATTATTATGTTTAACTCTCCCTATCCTCTTACTCAGACAAGCAGGTAAACAAATACGGGTGTGGTCCAATCAGCTTATAAGATAGAAACCCAAGCAGCAGGTATGTTTTTTTATCGTAAGACTCCCAAAAAAGTTTATTAATCCAAAGATGTGCATAGAACAGAAGAAATGTATCGATTTATACCACTATTGATTTGTTGTATATACAGGTTTGAAAGATGTACTTAAAGAACTGCCCACGAGAGAAGCTTCTCGATTCCGTTCTCAAGTAAGTGTATACTCGTCTCACTGTTCTTCTAGGTTAGAATGTAGGAGCTGAACTAGTTTAGAATAAATGAGTATTCATTTCTAAATGGATTTTGTCTCTAATGAAGCTATCTCATTTGTTCAACCTCAGATATCGAACCGTGCTTCTGAAATAAAGCAAGAGAGAAAGGCTTTGACAAAAGAAGTGAACAAGATCAACAACTATGGTATCTCCGTATGAGTAGTTTGGTTACTCTCTTAGGTTCTTAGATGATGGAGCAAAATTACACAATAAAAATATCTTAAACATGATTAAGACTTTTTTTTCGGTGTCAAATGTCAAAGATGTAATCTCATGTTTGTCTTGTGTTTTTCAAGGGCGTTGGTTCTTTGACAATTAGTTAGCAATACAAAATTGATGATGATGTTTTCCCTCTTCAATATGTTTTTCGGTTTGAATTTCTTTTAAAGAGTATTAATAATTCAAGTAAAATTCAAGCAATTATGAGCCTGTAAATAGCTACACGCCATTGTATCCATGAGTAGCTGCACAATAGATGAATTTAAGCATCCTGTGGCGTGTGATTCGGTGTTAATTCATCAAAACCTAAGAAAAGCAAACAGTATGAACATAATCGAGCTAAAAATGTTTGAGAAAACATAGGCCTAAGTTACGGTTTCTTCAAAGTACCATTAATTTAATTTTATCCAACGGACTATCTTACCTAAATGTCTTTGTTGGCTGAGATATTAGGTCTGTTAATATCAAACCCAACCTAAATTTAATTTCAGCTCAGAATATTCTCGTAATGGGAGTGTACTGTGACGTTACTATTTTAACCCATTTGTAATATGGACCTCACTGTTCCACATTTTATAAATATGTAATGAATGCAGAATGCAATTAGATTTCACTAGGAGCGTAGCCCCGCGCAAGCGCGGGGATGTTGATGAAAACTTGTGTAGTTATAGATTTTTGGTTGAAATTTGATGTATAAACAACTTGACAAATCGTTGATTTGGATGAAATAGGGACGTAGTTTGAAATGTGATGGAAAGAAGGGACTGTATAATTGGAGGTGGAGAATGTTTTAGTTTGTATATATTTTGTTCTCAATAATGATCATGGGTAATGTGTTTAGAATTATTTCTCGATGAATGCATTTCAGGCCAGCAAAAGCGGAGGCATCAAATATACCAGTTTTGCATGTTCATTGCGTTTTGGTTTGTAAATAAGACGTCCGACATCTTAATTCAGCCATATAATATATAAAGTCAACCTTTCTAAACTATTAAATAATAGGAATTGTTTCCTCGGATGAGGTACTTAGCCGTAAATGGCTGTTAAAACTTAGAAATAGGGAAAATTTTGCAATGTTTGAAAAAGTTAATCCTTAGAAATTGTAAGAAATATTATGTAATTGTAAAAAGATAGAAGAGAGTGGAGTCGGCCGTTCATAGCTTGGTTGCTTTACTCACGTGGGCGTTTGTTGTGATCCTCTTTGCCCTTAACACCCGAAGGATTTGGATCATCACTTCACTTTCGACGTTTTTGCTGCTGGAAGCAGATGATTGGCGCCCTTCTCATTCAAGAAATAGAGCTTCATTCGTGTTGTATTTCTGTTAAACAGTTGATTATGTGGTTAGTATAACATGAGTTACATTACAACGTGTCTAGGATATTATATTTTAATACTTCTGTGTTGATGTGTTCACTAATTACAGAAACAATGATAGTAGGGTGGTTTGGGTTGAAAGTATTCATCGTGACACGTATCTGGAAAATAAAATCCTTTCCCTCAAGTTCTGTAATGCATTGTGGGAGATCGCCATGGGTTGAACACGAGTCATCACTTCAGCATCCTTAAGGAACTTTGGACGGAACGAATTTGCCCGACAATGTCTATCATGGGTTGAACACAATCATATTTCAGTGACAAAGCATCTATAATCACTGGAACAAAAATTAACAGATGTAAATATGAAACAAACCTGGGAGTTCCAAGTTTGAGTTCGCAAGAGCTTGGATTTGATCAAACTTCCTCAGCATGAATTTTTAAGGTTGATCACGGGAGCATTGTCGATGACTTCATCAGTTGCTGTTCGAGGGATGAAAATGATGAGGAAATGGTGGTCTGTAATTTTATACAAATCTGAGCATCTAGCAACTTTAAAGCGCGAAACTTTGCCAATGGAACCGGTGCGGCGCAAGCAGCGGGAATAAATCCATTGATCACAGAATTATGTTTTAAAAAAAAATTATATCATCGGCCTCTACTGAAACTCAATTAATATCGAAAATAACAGTTGTCCATACGAATTTATTTGGATAATCGAGCTTTATGAAAACCAAAATAAACTCATGACTAAGATTATTTTCGTTATAATACCTTATCATCGAGGAGAGGTAGAGTGATTCCCATGGATTCAACATGCTTCTTGATGTTCTTCGAATCACAAAAAAACGAAGCAGATTACCAACAATGACTTGGGTAGATCTACCACAGATGGAGAGACCCTCAAAGCTTGATACGCAACAACAACATCGGAGGAAGACATTCTTGACAATCTATCTACACTTGAGGCAAGGTTCATCTAACTCTCATACATCTCCTATTTATAGATCTCTCGGGATAGAAATTGAGAGGTCGAATTTGTTTCTGGGTTTATGTGAATAACACAATTACTGCAAATTAAAAGAAAACATTGAACCGCAGGCAATGTTAAGCGTTGCGAGGAAAATAATTGGAGATTGCGGATCTATCAAAAACTATGACGGCAAAAAAATAATTGCGAAAGAAATATCAAGAAGCCCTAATTAACTCAAGTGTAACTTCTTTTCGAATTTATCAGCAAACCGTGAACTAACCAATCATACAAAATTCCAAACCAGATAAAACCAGAAAATACTTGGGGCCCACACACATTAAAAAAACGCTGACGTGGATGCTTTTACAAGAGAAAAAAGAGGCTCATCTTATTATATAAAGCTTAGTTTTCAAAGTTACTAATTAACACGATCGCGACACATGGCAGTTATATATTTTAGATTGCGACATGTGTTATATAATAAGATAGTAATTATCCTTTTTTACAAAACATATATACCAAATTTATTTATACAATATTTAACATTAATTTTCCTATTTTCTTACTCTCATAATAAAGAAAATATTG
This sequence comes from Hirschfeldia incana, assembly GCA_026261945.1. Taxonomy (NCBI): domain Eukaryota; kingdom Viridiplantae; phylum Streptophyta; class Magnoliopsida; order Brassicales; family Brassicaceae; genus Hirschfeldia; species Hirschfeldia incana. The sequence continues at coordinate 571,804 of JABCMI010000040.1, read as the reverse complement.
TTATTTTTGTAATTATCCTTTTAAAATTAGAAACCTTTCCTACTTTCATAATAAAGAAAATATAATCTTCTTATGTGAAAATATTGTAAAGATTTTTTTAAAAATAGTAATTTTTCTTATTATATAAGACTTGGTTTTCAAAGTTACTGATTAACACGATCACGACACATGACAATTATATATTTTAGATTACGACATGTGTTATATAATAAGATAGTAATTATCCCTTTTTACAAAACCAATATACCAAATTTATTTATACAATATTTAACATTAATATTCCTATTTCCTACTCTCATAATAAAGAAAATATTATTAAATTTTTTTGCAATTATCCTTTTAAAATTAGATACCTTTCCTACTTTCATAATAAAGAAAATATAATATTCTTATGTGAAAATATTGTAAAGATTTTTTTTTTTTTTAAAATAGTACTTTTGTTTTGTAAAGATATTTTTAAAATAGTAACTTTCGTTTTATACAAATCCTATATACCAAATTAAATTTATACAATATTTCCTCTTTTTCTACACTCATAATAAATAAACTATAAACTTATTAAAAACAATTCTTAATTATTATTTTAAAAATATATACCAGAAAAATGTCAAAGATTGTTTAATGTTGATTTTCATTTATAAACCTAAAAAAAGAATCACATGATAAAACAATTTATTAAAAAGGTAATAGTAGTTTTAGTTTTAACAAAACCTATACCAAAACCAATTTGAAAATCTATATTTATATAATACTAATTTTTCTTTCCTAAAATCATGAAAAATATAAATTTAAAGAAATAAAAAAGCAACTTAAACAAAAAAAAAATCAAATATTGTTTAATGTTAATTTTCCTTTTTAGTCTCAATTAAAATAAAACATAACCCAAGATGAACTATGATTATTCACACCTATATATATATATATATATATATATATATATATATATATATATATATATATATATATATATATATATATATATATATAGAAGTAAACTCTCTCATATTTGGTCACCAAACATAATTATTGATTCAAGAAAAAATATAAGGTGATTTTGGTATAGAAGTAAACTCTCTCTATATCTTCATAGAGTGATTTTGGTTTGTTTTGTCCATATTATCATGCTGCCTACATTAATTATATAGACAAATAGTTATTGCCGCATTATTATTTGTACTCCTTCTTTATCATGGCTAATACATAATGATGATAATGATCATTACTTTTCGTTTCATAATATTGCTATTATGATTTCTTATGTGTGTTTGCCCTAATTGTAATTTTCTAACTAAAATTGTAATTTATTTTGTTACCAGGAATTATCAAAAAAAGATGACTTTAGTAAGTTCTTCAAAACTAGATCGTTGAACAAAAGACATTCTTACTGTCGTAGTTCGTCTTACTATAAAGTGGGAAGCAAGAAATTTAAATAAGAAATTTAAATAAGAACAATGAGTTTATAGGCACAAAATTTCTCTTACTCAATGAGAAGGTAAATATTTTTTTAAGAAAATTTAAAAAATCTTACATAGTTTAACTATTAAATATATAATTTTTTTATTATATAGGAAAATACTATTCAATGTTGTGTGCAGCTTTCTTCTTTTGAAAATTTTGGAGATGGATTACGCGAATGAGCCGTTAATGAAATCTGCAATTTTAATATGGTAGATTGCAATAAAACCTACAAAGTCCGAGATCATAAATTTCAGATAAGTGACGTCATTGTTATTAAGTAGCACTTTATGATATATTTCATATTGTTACAATTTCAGATAAGTGTTATATTGTTACACAATGTTTCTTATTATATACCTTTTGTTTTTTTAAAGTTACTAATTAACATGATTACGACACATGTCAATTATATATTTAAGATTGTGACATGTATCAAAATATAATACAATTTGCTTTCGCTTAGGATTGAAAAGAGATTTAGAAAAGTAAAATTCTCAAATATCTTCTTAAGGTTCTTTTTAAGATCTTAAAAATGTAAAATTCCTTTTTTTAAATCCTAAATCATTGTTAAATCCTAAACCAAAGAAAACATAAAATATGAAATTATTACGTAAGAATGTGTATGATGATGTCATCGATTAGATTGGTGCTATTTGACTTTCAATTTTTTTTCTTTTTTCATAAGAAAGTGTATAGTTTTTTCTCTAATCTAAGAACAAATTTGATAGCAATTCATCTATGGATCATGATTATAAAATACATGTGTTATTTAAATTTATGTGTAACAACTATCTTTTAACTATAAAATAAATTTCACACAACATATGCAAAAAAACAATCATAAAACTATAATAAAATAATTTATCATTTTATATTTTTTATCAGATTAAAACATCAAACAAAACCCGTTGCAAAGCAACGGGCTCATATCTAGTTATATATATAATTTCTCATTAGACATTTTAAAAACAGTTCTATGCATTGTCGTTTGAACTAATCATTTTTTTGTTTCTTTTATGAGAAAAGTGAGAACTTGTATAGTCCACAAACCTAAAGATAGAGAAGAACAAGAATAATACTAAAAGTCGAATAGATAATTCCTCAACCATAATGGAATCGAACTTTGATAATTTGACAGGGAGGATTAGATAAGTTTTCAGCCCACAAATTCATTTAACGTAATCTTTCCCCGTTATCATGCTGAATGACAAAAAAATATATTAGAACGTATGTAAAGTCCATAACACATTCTTTTTAAGGACACAATTTTCAAATTGTTCTCCATACCTCATAATTTCTTCAACATCCATAATTTTTTGTTTGCAATTTGTTGCTTGTCATTCTACCAGTTGCTGTATTATCTAAATGTGTATAAACAACTTTGCGCTTTGAGATTCTCATTGATCTTAAAGGGCATATTTATTGCAGAGTTTTTAGGATATAGTTCTTAACGTAATATAAGAATCCTATCCTAATAACCGTGTAACAAAAATGGACGGCTTTTCACAAATCCAACGTATAAGTTCGAAATTGGTGATGGATATTTCAATGATCTTTGATTACGTGAATATATATATAAGAAGTGTAGTTTAACAGGCATTTCTAAAACAGTAAAAGCAAAGGACACGAAACGTTTCATTCTTCATCGATCATGAGCTATGTGTATATATATCATATTTGTATATACAGCTTTGGAGTGTACCATCATATAGATAGTTTGCTACAGACCACAAGTAGAGAGAGAAAGAGAGAGAGTAGAGAGAGAGAGTATATCGGATTTGGATCCGGTGGTTGGTCCGCGCGAGAGCGTGCGTGCCGTCGCCGGATCCCGTCGTCTTTCAGCACAAAGTACCGATCTTTGTCTCTTTTTCGTCTTCTTCGGTATCCGTCTTGTCTGAACTTTGACCAGTCACCATCTGTGGTGTCTCTGATTTTGGAGTGGGGACGCGGCTGTCGGAACTGATGGCGCGGAGAAGGCGTTTGTGAGTTTTGGGATCTGTTTCCGGAAGACGGAGGCTATCACAGCTCCGTCATCGCCTGCTTTTGTCTCCGAAACAAGGAAGTTTCTACAGCTCTGTCGTCGGCTCAAGTTTCTGAGGAGTAAAGGCTACCATAACCTTGCACCGCCGGCTCCTGCTTCCTAGTATTTTAGGGTTTAGTCTTTTCTTTGTAATTTGGTTTTGGTTTTCGGTTGTTGGTCGGGATCTCGTCGGAGGACGGTGATGCTCTCAGGCGAAGAGGTTGGTGCATGCGAAGCCTTCTCGTTGGTGTTTGCGGTGAATGATACGGATGAAATCTCACCACGGCAATTGATCCACTCTGACAATGGTCACTGATGAGATCATAGGTGTCTGTGGTGAAGGTTTGTGGAGCGGTGAGCTCCAGTGAACCGAAGTTAGGTTCGCCGGGAGTAGCGAGAAGCGCTAGTGTCGTGATGGTCCGTGCGTGACGCGTGTCCTTCGATGTTGAGGATGCTAACACCTGTCTTGTTCTTTTCATCATCCGATCTGTGCGACAGCTTCCTTCGCTAGTCTTTTAGTCATTAGGATTTCTCTTGTTGGGTTTGCAGCCTAAAAGTGTTGTAATGATCCTGGATTTGATTGGGTTATGTAATTTGTTGGGTTTTGGCCCATTCTAATATATTAAAACTTGATGGAAAAAAAAGGAGTGTACCATCATAGCATATTAATAGATCTCAGAACCACGTTTCCAAGTAACATATATACTCATTACATTAAGTTTCATTCTAGTATTTTCTTTTGGTTTAAGAACAGTGTTTGATTTAATACAGAGAATAGTCTAATTATCTTTGTAACTAAATTTTAATTTGGAATGGAAGAATTATTTTCTTACTTTTTTTTTCTTTATATTCTTTTATCTCAAGACATGATCATTGCCTCATTGGTATTACCGCACATGCTCTTTTCACCTTTTATTCCTTTGAAATATATATGGCTGACAGGCTGAGATGTAAGAAAGTTGATTATTTGAATAATATGCTCTTAATTATTTTCTTCTCGGTGTCTTCTGCTACTGCTTTCAGTTTGGTCTTTCTAATTGATTGCTTTTTCTTTTTAGCTCACTTTATTCCTAAAGATAAAGATCACATGTTTTCGCTCCATTCTGGTTCTGTCTCAGTTCATATAGACGTATACAAGTTTTTTTTTGACGAATATAGACGTATAAAAGTTACTGATTAAACATTTTTTTTAAAAAAAACTTACTGATTAAACATATGAAAAGCAAAATAATGAAAGGTAAAATTATGTTTGTATTACTTATAATAGCATGAAATTATTATAGAAACTTTTAGACACTATTCATTAATGGAAAAAAACAACCGGTTGGTTAAACACCAACAAAAAAACACGTTTATATAGCATTGGATTTGGAATCCCCGACTATGTAATCTAAGCTAATTACGAATGCATCAGTGTATATACATACATATATATATGAAATAAATACACAAATATGCCCTCCTTGTTTTCGTTAGAACGTAAAAGTACGTTCATGACAAAGTCGGTTAAGTACATAGACCATAATTAATTCATCCACGGGAATTCTGATCATGGACATACGACCAGTCTTCTTCTTTTTAATCAATAAATCTGATTAATTGTTCTAACAATATACATTACAAGCGATGACTCGCACGTCGCATGAGTTACAATCCACACATTTGCTTTCTCTTTCGTACATAGGGTTCTGTTCTTTCTTTTTTCTGGTAGTAGATGTATTAAGATTTACTCGATAGTTGCAAATAAAGATATGCTCTATATAGATATACACCAAAGGGAAGAAATATACAGATTTCGTACATAGGGTTCTATTTTTATTAAATTGGACATATTATTAGATTTACACCATAACTGAAAATAAAGATATATAGATATATTATATATAAGACACATTAGTAGAACCTTCCAATTACGTGCAACCATATATAATATAGTGGCAACCAATATTCGTTCTAAAATAAACAATATATATTTTCAAAATCGTAGGTTTTAAAATGTAAGTTGGACTAGTTACTTGTCTGTACGTAGTTAGCTTTGCATGCCAGAAGATGACAAACAGAAAATTCACCTTCTTGTAATTTGTCAGTCATAGTATCGTCCAAACGATTACATGTTACATTTATATTTTTATTTATAACGAAATATTATATATTATATATGGTAATTATATGACTTTTCCTGTCGTCATTTGACAACTCGACTTAAATATTCATCGATGGGCTGCTATCTAATTGAGACTCAAATATGTGTTGTAATTGTCTACATACATTCAAACCTTAAAATCATGAGAAAATAGAAAACTAACCCAACATTTAATTATTATTACCACGTATGGAGATAACGATAGTGAGCTCACTAGTACACCCACTATGTTTCTATTTAATGACCTGTCTTCAACTGTCCTTAAGTCTCACTCACCAAATATAAATGAATAACACAACATACATGTGTATAAATGCTCTACATATGTGCGAATATTACCAAATGCCAATGAAAATAATAGAGGCAAAGTCTTTTCCCTTTCTCACTGAAATATGATGAATAAATGGTATTAAATCATTCATATATAATAAATCATTTTGTTCATTATGCAAAGTTGATAAGATTTTTATCGTGGGCGAAATTTATTTTCGAAAAATGTGAAAGTATCTTAACGAGTTTGATACGGACTTTTTCCTCTGTGGAAATCGTTTCTTGGAGATTTACACAAAGTTTTTTGTCATCCTCAAATTTTAAGGGTCGTCCAATATGTTTTGGAATCAATAACAGTCTTCATTTGCCTCGTAGTGGTGAACAAAGTTGTCCAAAAGCAACCACCTTATATGTCCTTTCACATTTGACATTTCATTAAAGAAGTAGATAAACAAAGTAAGAAATATTAACAAAAAAATGTGAAAATGATAGATCCAAAGACGTTGAACAAAAAGAAAAAAAAATATAGATCCAAAGACATCAACCAGTGACTCGTGTTATTTTCGCCTCAACTATCAGTTTCACAATCATCGTCTCATCAAAACTTGCACGATATATGATATATTAATATTATTAATTCGGAAAGCAAGGTAGTTAGCAAAGTAGCTCGAGAACGTGGATTACGTTTGGCTGCGGTAATTAATCATCTCCCTGTTAGAATTTTTGAAAAAAATATGCATTTTAAATTCTGGTTGACAATATAATTATATATAATGGGTAATCATTTTTAAAACCATACATTTTTTCAGATGATACAACTATTCGTCGATTGATGGACAAATTTAAGTAATCTCTATAATATTATTTGAGAAGTCAGTTTTCTATCTGTCGCGCTCACATTAACTCTCACGATGGTTAATTACAATGATACCCTTAATGAATTAATAAACATTTCAATAATATTATTCTATTTTTAAAATTTTCCAAATAACAATATAAATAAAAGGGAAATATTTGTAAAGTATAAAAAACAATTTCAAAAAGAAAATATATGTATATATAATATGATTTCATAAAAATAGAAAGTTCACAAAATAGTATATTTTTTTTAAAAGATATTTAAAAAACATAAAATATATTTTTGAAGTAATAAAATACTTTTCTTATATCTATATATTCTTAGATGAAAAAATATTTGTATACGATGTGTATTCATAAAAAAAGGTTCACACATATACTCTTGATATTAGAAAAAAATAAGTATTTTTCTTTTAAAATATAATTTTACAAAGTGTGAATATATATTTTCAAAGTAATGGAATTGGTTTTTATATATCTATCTATTTTATTAGATGATTACATAAAATAACTAAATAACATAAACTAATATATGTTTAATTGACAAAAAATAATTTATCTCTATAATATTATTTGAGAAGTCAGTTTCCTATGTATCGCAGTCACATTAACTTTCACGATGATTGATTACATTGATACCGTTAATGAATTAAAAAACATTTAAATACTATTATTTTCTTTTTAAAATTTCCAAATAACAATATAAATAAAAAGAATTACTTGTAAAGTATAAAAAACAATTTTAATACGAAATATATGTAAATATAATATGATTTCATAAAAAAGAAAGTTCACAAAATAGTAATATTTTATTTAAAAAATATTTTAAAAAAACATAAAATATTGACAAAACATTATTTATAATTAGTATTTAAAATATATATATTTAATTTTTCATATATTTTGCTGACTGTAATATCTTACAATTACAGAAAAAATATAAATTATATTTTACTTATATAATATAATTTCTCAAAAATAATCACATTCTTACTGCATATTTTAAGAGATATTAAAATAAATGCACATTTTTACTACATATCTAAGACAACAATCAAACTAAATGCAAATAAGAAAACTAATCAAAAATTAATATATTTAGAATAAAAATATTATTGTTGAATTTAAAAAACAGAAAAAATTAAATATATCCAAATGATAACTCAATTGATAACTAAATCGACTATGAAAACAACAGAACTTATTAGATATAAAATATATAAAATCATATGTATAATTAAATTAATACAAACTATACAAATAAATTATAAATTAATATTAAAATAAAAGTAAATGTCATTCAATTATTATAATATATTTAATTTATAGATATTATGTCCGTGCATGAGCACGAGAAAATCACCTAGTAGCAATATAATTAGAGAAAATGAGTTTTATGAAAAGGGCTAGACTAATCAACCCATATTTTTTCTTCCAAAGTTATGTATTGCTATTGCTAATGCCTAAGTTCATACACTTTTACAGAATAGTACTCTTTTATATGTATAAAAGTTTTCATGTTATTACTTTCTAATGGATGAACAAATGATTTAATTAATACATACTAAAACACAGTTTATATATACGTCCCTATCAAATATACTTTAAACTATATTTGAATTGCTTAAAATTCAGATTTACTAGTCTTCAGCAGAAAATAAATTTGACATCGTTTGCGAGCATCATGACGATTGTAAACAAATAATTTATTTTTCTGTGGTTCATAGGTAGGAATCACACTTTCTTTAATTTTTGAAATGTTATCACCACATTTATATTACACAAATATTCATCAAACACCCTTCTCTAAAACCAAAAGAAAATCAAAATGAACTCATTTCTTTACAGAACAATCATTACACTCAAATTGATTTCTTAAAGCGTAAAAGTGGATAAATTTAAAAGGGCAAATTAATTAGGTGTTAGTGATCTGGAGGGTGATTTAGTCATTGAGACAGAAAAACGGTTCTTCAAGCCGAAACCCAGGATCAGCTCCACATAGCTGCCACGTGGACGAGTAATAACAAAACGCATCGTTTGGGATGATCATCTCATCGGTAAACAAATCCGGCAAATCAAACAGCATCTCTTCATCATTGTCTTTATCCGCAAACGACGTCGTTGAAGCACACGAAGTTTCCGACAAATCTTGAGTGTTATTAATGTCCGAAGAAAACACCGCACTACCTGATAACGACTGAGCCATCACTACTCGACTCGGCTCGACTTCAGCTAATACAGCTACGTCGGAACTATTCGCACGGACGCTGCTTGCGCCGGAATCTTGCCAATTCACGGCGGCGGCAGTGGCAGCGGCTTGAATGTCTTTAGGAGAACTTGAGACCGGACGAGGAAGCTCGCCGGATAGTTCAGGAAAATTGAGATGAGCCGTTGTACCTTTAATAGCTAAAGATGCTACGTCGTGAGCTCGAGCTGCCATCTCAGCCGTTGGATAAGTTCCGAGCCAGATTCTTGATTTCTTCTTCGGCTCTCTTATCTCGGACACCCATTTCCCCCAACTCCTCATCCGTACTCCTCTATAGGTCGGATGCTTATCTCCGCCGCTGATCTTCCGCCGTTTCCCAACGTTATTATCATCTTCTTGAACTGCTAATGATCGTGGAGATGCTTTTCTTTTAGAGTTATAAGTTGTAGATGAAGAGGAAGAAGAAGATGTTGTAGATGAGGATAATGAGGCGGCGGAAGAGGAAGATACGGTGAAGATGGCGGAGGAGGTTAAGGTTACTTGAGAAGCACTCATCTCTATGGTTTCCATTGTGAGAGAGGAGCTTTAGAAAGAGGGTTGCACAAAATAGATGTGAAGTGGGCATGTATTAATATTCCTCCACAAACTCTTTTATTTTTTGGCTTTTCATATTATAAGAAAAGTTAATAGAAAATAAATATAATGGTTTTTAGAGCTCAAATATGATGGTTTTTGGTGTGCACAAAAAAATGATTTTTGGTTATAAACTTATAACGAATGAGGGAGGATGGATTGGGGTCCAGGAACAAAGTTGATTTTTTTTTTTGGGTCAAAAGCGTAGATACTAATGAGATTTCGTCGTTTAATGAACAAATCTGAGAACACATTTTCTGGCCAGGGATGGTATAGCACTTTAGAAGGATTTGATGGTTTAATGGGAGCTAGGAATACAAGGGCAAGTCAGTCACCTTTACACACAGAGATGGAGGCTCTTATATGGGCAATGGAATGCATGAGGAATTTAAGGCAGTATAGTGTTACTTTTGCAACGGATTGTTCTCAATTGGTGAAGATGGTTTCGGAACCAGAAGAATGGCCGGCTTTTGCAAGCTACTTAGAAGACATCAGAAGTCTCAAGAGAAGTTTTCACAGCTCGGAGATTATCCATATATCAAGGACGCAAAACAAAATGGCGGATAGCTTAGCACGCAGTGTGAGGCAACGAACGTCGTTTACCGTCCATATGGATACAGAGCAACCAGTTTGGTTTACAGAGTCTACATGAGTCTGTAATCTTGTCGAAAAAAAAAAAAAAAAAATGAACAAGTTTTGCTTCATGTGAAAATAAATAGAAGCAAGATCGTTTCATATGTGTATTCTTTTCATACGTAAAAACTGAAAAAGAAAGAAAAAAAATACGTATTCTGAATTAAAAGAATATAATATAGTTGCATGGCACTCGTTGAATTTTTTTTACTTTGACGTCTAATATGGCCCGACCCTCGTGCATGTGCATCGCCTCTTAGCTTACGAACTGCCCATATCTTCCACTTTCTTCCGCCAAATAAAATCGTGGTTCGTGACGTCATAATATATAATTTAGCACATATATATACATATATATCTTTTAGCATATATATATATATTTTTTTTTTTTGTAAACTAGCATATATTCTTTCTATAATTTAAGTGTTTCGTTTTTTCTTCTTTGTTGTATTTGATTGGTGAAATTAAGAAACAGAGTACGATGTCGACACTCGGATTCAACCCATACAAAATGCTGTTTTGACATATTCATAGACAGAATTATTTAAACATGTTTCCATTTAAAATATATGTTTAATTAATTTACTATTGGTTGTAATTCTAATGCTATATTATTTTCAAATCGAGTAAACTGTAAATAGAAACTCTTTCTGAACAAATTTATTTTAAATTCGAAAGACATTTGGCAAAAATAACTCCTAACTGAAAGTATAAGATTTTATCAACGTAAAAAAAGACCCATTGGTAGTAGGTTTGTGGTAGGTCTGGATTTTTTATCCTTTAAATTTGATTCTATTTGGTCAGAAAATTTTGGATATCCATAAACTTTTAAAGCAAAACAAATACTAAAAATCATATCCGTTAAAATCGAAGTAAATCACAAATATTAAAATTTTGGGAAGTGTCTATCCGATCCGATCCGTCAATACAAAAATACATGTATGTCTTGATTGTATTTAAAGTTTTAAATTTATAAAATTAAATAATTATTATTCAAACATATGATTTGATAAATCTTATTTACATTATTAATTATATAAAAGTATTACATAAAAAGAAGAGAAAAAAATTATGACAATTATATTTTTTTCTTAAGTTTGTGTTATTATAATTGTTAACTAAGTTATTTTTCTACAAAATATAAGATTCCATACTTCTTTTAATTTTCATCTTATATATCATGTAAGAATATATTTTACAAAGAAAATTGTGTCGAATTTTTAAGATTATTTGTACTAATAAAAAAATATGACATATCCATAAGCATTCGTAAATATCCGCAAATATTTATTTATTTTTTTGATATTTGTTTTTCCGAATATTCATATTTCTCTGAAGCAAAGCAAATCGAAAAATCAAATATCCGTAACATACGAAAAAAATCACAAATACCTTAAAAAATCCGGATATACGATCCATGTCCAAGTCTAGTTTGTGGTATATTATTAACTAAAAGACTTGTTAGTCTTTGAGGAAACTCTCTTTCTTTCTTTCTTTTTCTTTTTAATGAAAAGAACGTTGCTTTTTGAGGTCGGATTGGTACATATAGTTTTCTTCTTAGAGAGATTGTGGTTTAAATTGTTATGGAGCAACTGGTAAGAGAGATTGTGGTTTAAATTTTTTTATGAATGCTAAAATAAATAATTTCAAGAAAGACAATTAATATAAAAACTATACCTACTGCATCGAGGTTTTTTTTTTGAGAAAGCGTCGGGATATTCTATTACACCCGTACAATGGGAGTAATCAAAACAAACACGAGATTCACACTTCCTGGACAAAGGTTCACACCCGATTAAGCCATCTCTTTCAATTAATTTAAACGTCAGATTAAGCTTTTTGTTTCCTTCTTGAGATGGAAAAGGGCATGAAGGCATGATTAAGATGGCTGTAATTCCATGTGATCTAATTTACTTTAATTCGAGTGGGTCAAGGTATTAAATTCTGATTAAACATAAAACAAACAACTATCCAAGTACCTAATCAAATTTATATGAAAGAGTATGTATGGAACAGATCTATATATATTCGTTACATGGTCATATTCGATTCCGCGCCATCATAATTAAATAAGAGACAGCTTTATTTATACTATTTGTATATATGGCTATTGGCCACCACATTAATTCATAAATACTGCTTCAGTTTAAATTTTTTTCTCAGCTGCGACCATTTATTGAATTATGAATTCCAAGATTCACATAATCACACGTATGTATATAGTTGTAAATAGTTTTAACAAAAATAGTTTGTTTTACAATATAAATAGTTTGCATATTTCAATGTATCTTTTCATTTATTGAATATTATATAACCAATGAAATAATATTAAGTTTTTAATAATTAGTTGAATTAATTGATTAAATGATTCTATTTTAAAAATTAACAACTTCTAAATATTTGTGCTTTTAACCAAAACTACCTACAAATAAAAACAAAGGGAATCCGTTAATAAACTGAACTACTGTCCACTATTAGCGCATTAAACTAATAATAACTGTATATACCGACCAATCATTAAGTTGAGGAAGAAGACAAGATAATGACGCAAGAGGACACATGGAAGATGGACTAAAACACAGCCTAGCTGTGATTGAGCTTGATCAATTATAAGAAAATATCTTTGCATAATTGTTTACATACATAATTTATGTTAAAATCATGCAGATAGATACAAAATAAAAGTCTAAGAGAGTAGAGATTGTTGGAAAATCTGCGAGCGGTATACGATGATTGATGCGAGATTTGATATTCGAATTCTTATATACGTCAATGGGCACACATGCCTCACATGCCAGTCATCTTTGAGTTGTATAAAAATGAAATACGAACGACCATAAGAAATATGATTGTTTTGTCAACAAAATATATAATTTTCACTGTTTTGAGATATATATATATATATATATATATATATATCTCAAAACAGTGAAAATTGTTATAATCTGTTTATTCTACGTCGGATACAAAATAATGCAACAGATTATTTTAAATGCTTAATACTTTGCAGCAAATATCGTGAAAATTATTGTAAAAAAAAATCTAAGCATATGGATCCCAATGGCAATATGCATGACAATGCGAATAAGTAACCGTGGTGTGGCGGTGCTTAACATTTAGACAAAAAAGTAACTATGGTGCAGTTATAATAATAACAAAGACAAAATATATGTATAAAATTTTTTAATTATTAACTGCAGTGCTCTGGTGCTGATATAAACATTCAGAACCTATATATATATATATTGCAGCTTATATATTGAAGCTACGTACACATGTACTACACTACAGATATATGCATAAGTACGTATAGAAAAGGCAACGGAACTGGTTCAGAAACTTAAATATGATGTTCCCCCAAACCGTTTTGTTCATTCAATTCTCTGTTTCCCCATAAAAGAGGTAACCACTATTAAAATAAATAAAAATCGAAAACAGATTTATTTTTCACTAGGCGATAGCCGATGAGCAAGAGTCATGAGGGACGTACAACTATCTCGTCGATCCAGCTTGCTTTTATTTTGTAATATAACAACTTAACAACTATTACTAGTATTTTCCATATAAAATTTAGATTCTATTAATCATGGAGTAGTAAACAATTTGAGCTTGCTGGTACTTATTTGTTGTCTGATGATGCAAGCTAGGTTGCTTTCCCCTCGAGTAAGGATCTCTCGTAGAATTGGTAACATTCTAAACTATCATATTTAAGATAACCTATAGATAAATTTCTTATCAGAATTCCAAAGTTCAACCAATGTTTATATCTCGAAATATAAGCTATTAAATAATTTTGATAACGTTTTCAAGAAAGTTTTTATAGCCATTATGATAAAAAGGAATTACCAGCTTTTTTGAAGCCATTATCCTTTAAGAAATCCTTCTAAGCAAATGTGTGTGTATGGTTTTGTAGTCCGTTAAAATGATGCATGCATGATGTATATCTATAACAATAGATTGTACAGTTGTTTCTGGTAACTGTAGAGGTTACCATCTACAGTTAACATCTCTTGGGTCACACCAAATCAGATCCTCAAAATCTTTCTTTTGGTCCAACCGAATATAATTATACTACTAAAATAACACGAGTTTAGTTGATATATTATAATGACGCATTGTGATTGCAAATCCTCCATGAAAAACATGTATTGTAATTTATCTTTGTGTTCTACCTAAAATCAAGACTCGTTATTTCAATAGCAGTTGAGTCCGCGCCGCTTAAACGTCTAACACAATTACAGTTTTGGAACAAATAATAAAACTTAAGTTACAAACTCCAGCGAATTCTATTTCTATACTAAAATGATGATAATGAATGACAACAAGTCTCTCAAAAGATTTATACACATGATGACTACTAAATTTTTCTCTCGTTTTGTTGATATATTTACACTAAAGCAGTGTAAGAAAGATGGCAGTGAGACGTTTATAAATGATTTATCTTTTTCTCAACGTGAAAATTAGATAACGACTTAAATTTATAAACCAATCCAATCATGCAAGGAAAATTAATAACAAAAAATATATATACTATTAAACCAGAATCCTTTTTAGAATTTTGCCCCTGCATTATTATTATAATTACAATGTCATGCTACTGATATTCAATTTTAATATATATATATATATATATATATATATATATATATATATATATATATATATATATATATATATATATATATATATATAAAATAAAAAAAAAGAATAATTCAAATACAATTTATGGTAACTAATATTTCCATATTCTGTTGAATGATAATAATATTTTTTTGATGATCCTGGTATCTGGAAGTTCGAGTGGATCCAACTAGCACCTAATGACCGTCCAGATAATCTGAACCTTTAAGAATCCGCCGGAACCTGCCGAAGGCATTCAGGAACCCATGTAAATTTCACTAGTGGCCACATGTTAGCAGGTTTCTCCGCATTTGGCCCAAAAGTCTCTCAAGATAATCACTTTCCAGCGGCGCTCGAACCAATGAATTTTCAGGTTGAGTTTAACTACTGAACGACTAACACGTGGTAATATTTCCACATTTTTATTTTTGTGAATGATAATAATTTTAGTCCTATGTAATTTATATTTTCCATTAATCTAAACACTTAATACTCTACCCATTGGTTATACTAGAATAAGTTTTATCTTATAAATTTAAAAACTAAAAGTATTTTTTTCCTAAACTTATTTTACATAAACTTTATAAATATATACGCTTCCAAACTATAATTTTAATAAATCCTAAGAAAATTTCTAGTTTTTAAATTAATATTTAAGAACATTAAATAAAGTGATTTTTTCTAAAACAACATATGATAATGAGTATATATTTTTACAATTATAATTTTTGGACTGCTTCGTCGAATATACAAAATATGTATCAAGTAGAAATGCATCAAAAATAGATTTTTAATCATTTAATAATAAATAGGTTAATAATTTTCAAAAAAATAAGTACAAAATCTGATATGTTATTAAAACTTAAGTACACATATAGATTTGCCCTAAAATTACAATTTATTTACAAGTAAATTCTATTGAAGTACTAAATAAACCTAATTTTAAGTAATCACTGTCTTTTCTTATTTTATTAAATCATTTTCTAAATTAATTACTAAAAAGATTCGGTAACAATAATTTCCTAAAAAACATTTAGCTCAAAGTTAGGGTTATACTCAAGTTTAGCTAAATGTTTTATGTTCAGCACTAATTTCCTAAAAATATTTAGCTAAATTTTTAGGAATATTCAAGTTTAAACCAATTTCAAACAATAATATGTAATATTCCCAAGATATAGTACAATCCCACAAATTTTGCTTGCAAGTCTAACACATGTACTTTAAAAAAAAATTAATGCGACTTTCCACAGATTGGGAATGTTGTGGATGTGTCCGTTTGATGGTATGGAGTTTTTTCAGGTTCTAGCTAGTGCTCAAATGATCATGGTATAGGTGTGATATAAATTTATTGGAGACACTTTTCTGTTCGTTCGTCTATGCTTCTAACTGTGCTACTAACCGAAGTCAGCTCTAGAGGGAGATGAAATTGATATCAGGTTCAGTGGCTGGCTATATTAATCCTTGGATATTGCAAGGAGATTTTAATATGGTTTTGTCCGCGCAAGAACACCTTAGGTTTACAAAGGCTAGGGTTGATATGAACTCGATTAAGGAATTACAAAATGTAGTCAGAACATGTGATATCATGGATCTAGCTCAGTTTGGACCGAGTTTCACTTGGACAAAATGTCAAGACGATAAAACCATCAGCAAGTCGGATAGGGTTGTGGTTAAAAGATCCTGGATAAATAGATTTTCACAATCCTTTGCCACATCTGAGTCTGGAGGTGTCTCTGATCACATGCACATGTATACACTACTTAAGGCTGCACATGTGATAAAAATGAAACCATTCACGTTCGTTACACATACCACTATTCATCCAAATTCATGGAGGAAGTTCTCGGGTTTGGAATGAGACGGTCCCTCCCACTCTCAGTCTGCCTTAAAATGGTTTCAGGTAAAGCTCAGGTCGCTAATAACTATGCTTCGAGGCCTTAATAGAGACCACTTTGGGGATCTTTCAGGGATGGTTAAATTGGTATTTGAAGATTTATGATGAAAAGCAAACTATTGCAATTCAAAATCTCCATGCTTCTTCTTTTGAGGCAGTTTTATATGCTTGGGAACATTGGCACCATATTTGAAATATTAACGAGCAATTATTTTTTCAGAAGTCCATGATCCAATGGATAGATCTAGGTGACCAAAACTAAAGGTTCTATCACGAGCTTACACAAACTCGTAACCTTAAAATCACTATTAAACCATTTTCGCAGAAGATGGGAGATCCTTACTAGTCCTAAAGAAATTAAACAGGAGGTAGCTAAGCATTTTGAGACCTTTCTGATTAGAAATAGTCAAGGTATGCGTCTGAAAAAAAAATGATCTTGTTGATTTCGTTGTTCTGGTGCAGATGCAGCGCTACTTGTTAAATCGATTCAAGCAGATGAAATCAATGAGGTTTTGTTCTCTATGCCTACTACTAAAATTCCAGGGAGAGATGAATTTATGGTGGAGTTTATGAGGCAGCATGGCAAGTAATTAGGAAGGATTTGTTACAGCCATGCAATCTTTTTCCTATTTGCCGAATTTGGTTTCATGTCTCACAGTCTTAACGCCACTGTTCTCTTTGGTTTCTAAGACCACTGATGCTGAAAAGATGTCAGATTTTTAGACTTATTGTGTGTTGTAATGTCCTCTACAAAGTTATTTCAAAGATCATAGCAAGGAGACTAAAGGCTACACTACCTTAGGCTATAGAATTAAACTCGTGTGCGTTTTAGATGGAAGACTTCTCCTGGAAAATGTTTTGTTGGCTACAGAATCGGTCAAGTACTATTATAAGCTATCGATTTTCTCAAGGGCTGCCATAAAATAAGATATCTCAAAATCTTTTGACATAGTTAGTTGGGCTTTTATTGAAGATAATTTGAGAGTAATGAACTATCCTGATTTGTTTGTCATATGGATCATGAGGTGTATCGACACAACAAGATTCTCTATCTTGGTTAATGGTGAACTAGAAGGTTTCTTCTCGAGTAATATACATATTAGGCAGGGTCGTCTTTATTGTTGTATCTCTATGTCATTGTGAGTAATGTATTGTCCAAGCTCCTTAACAATGCAGTTACAGAAGGCACCCCTTCCCCCCAATTCCAAAGAGGTCAATCTGTCCCACTTAAGTTTCACTGATAACATTGTGGTCTTTATGAATGGAATTCCTGCTTCACTGCATGGTACTCTTCAGTTGTTTGAGATATTCACTAGCATGTCTGGACTGCAAATCAATTTGGCAGAATCTACTGTATTTGTAGCAGATGTAGGCAAGCAAGTACTTGAGAATGAAGTTGTAGCTCTTGCCTTCCTGTTAAGTACCTCGGTAAGCCTCTCACAACAAAGGTGATGAGAAAGGGTGACAACGAGCCACTGATTGTGAAAATAAGAACTGGTTTCTCTTTGCAGTAAGGCTGCTTTTGATCAAGTAGGTTATAGCTAGCATTACCAACTTTTGAAACTCTGTATTTTGTCTTCCTTGAGGCTGCACTGATGAGATAGAGAGTATGTATTCAGATTTTCTCTAGAGTGGCTAACCGAATGACACAATTAAGGCAAAAGCGGCGTGGGACGAGTTGGGTTGTTCTAAATAAGAAAGTGGTTTGGGTATCAGACAGGTGAAAGAGGTCAGTCTAGTTTTTTCTTCATAACTCGTTTGGCGTCTGTTCTCTAGTTCATGTTTGTTATGGGGTTCATGGGCTCTCCAATTCTTGTTGAGACACGAAATCTGTTGGGACGCGAAGGATAATAATACTGGTTTTTGGGTGTGGAGAAAGTTACTTTAGATTCGCCCACTAGCAAAGTGCTTCATTCATATGAACATTCAAAGTGAAATCTTTGTAAGGTTCTGGACAAATATATGGCATCCTAGCTGGATAGATTGTTACACTAAAGTTGGGAATTGGTAGGAGCGCAATGATTTTTGATGTGGCTGATCAAAATGAGTGAAGATTTTGGAGCTATTCCAATCCTCTTATAAAATTTATGGTGGACGATATAAAAATGTTTCTTTGCTGATGGTGTATTATATGGATGCAAGGAAATAAGGGCTTTGGTTGCAGGTTCTCTCTAACAGAAACATGGAACCAGGTTTGTCAAGGCAACCTTAGGGTCCAATGGAGTAAACTGGTCTGGTTCCCTCAAAGAGTGCCACATTTTATCACTTGGTTGACCATTAAAGATTGGCTTTCTACGGGGAGTCAGATGCGGAGCATAGGCTTTGTCCAAAGTTGTTTATTCAGTGGCTAGATGAGACAAGAAACCATCTATTTTTTACATGTCCCTACTCTTTCACATTATGGATTGGTGTGGTTTGAAATCTGTTTGGGACATCTCGAGATCCTGACTTGGGACACGACGTTGACAACACTTCTGGATGGTGCTAATAACAAGCTTAATTACCTTCATCTTTCAGAGACTTGCACTTCAGGTTACTATATACTATATATGGCGTGAGAGAAACGAGCAGATGCACAACATCAATTCATGCCGATATCATAGTTAGTGAGAATGATTGACAAAACCTTTAGGAATCGTATCATGTCTACAGACTATTTATTGAAGCCAAGCACATAAGGAGTACTCATGTTCATTAAATTTTTTGACGTTTGATACATCTTTTATGTAATTATATATTTTATACTTGTAAATAACTCTGTTTAAATGATTAACAAATTTAAAATTTCATCAAAAAAAAATTTGTTAAAAAAAAGAAAACAAATATCCGTATGGAGGCCCTATCAAACTCTGGTATCAAAATTAGAGAAAAACATATCCACATTATATCTTTTGTGTATATATATGTATATCTTGTAATGGAAGCCCTACATATTGTCTTCTTTTTTTTTTGTTATTTTAGAACACTTCTTTTTTTGTTGCTTTAAACATATTGTCTTTGTCTCCATGATCTTATTTGTCATATTAAATTGCATCATTAAAGAGAGAAAGTGATAATGATCCACTTTTCTTCCCTCCTATTTTATCACCCCGAATAATTCTTGAATTTTGTGCTTCTTTAATTTACTTTTTGTTATTATATGTTCATCTTTAGTTTGGATTATATGCTCGCTATCGTAAACTTTTGTAGTTCTTTCTACCTGAAAATTAATATTTATAGTCAAATGAAATTTAATATTATAAACAAGAAATGAGTTGTCCTTCATTTATACGATCGCGGTATAAAGGATAAATTATTTGAGATAATATTTTGTCAGATTTAGACCGCACCTATATGAGAGATTTGTAGTCTTAACTCTTGATAAGTTTCTTTAAACAAGCTAATCCAACAAACTGTAAATGACTATCATAATATTCGATAGGGTACACAATAATGTTCTTTCTTTTATAATGTAAGATATCATGCCTAAAAGTATTTTAAAAAAGAAAAACTGTAAACTATAATTTTTATAAAAAGCATTAAATTATAAAATTATTCAATTAAACATAAAAACTGTAAACTATAATTGGTTAAACCATGTTTGATAAAATTTTAATAAAGCTAGAATTCTTAAAATATTCTACAATTTGAAACATCAAAAATATTCTACAATTTGAAACATCAATCACTTTTTAAAACATCGTATCACAATCATTGTAACTACCACTTCACCTTGTTACCTGACAAAGTAATGATTAGTATAGTATATAGGTTGTGATTGGAAAAAATGTGGAATAAAAGAGAGTAAATAATAAAATGGAAAAGAGAGGAAACTTTGAAAATTGAAATGAGAAAAGAAAACAAAAAAATAAAATAAAACTTGTTTCACTTATAAACTTCAGAGTAAATATGTGAGTGTTTTTTTTTCTCTTTGTGTATAGTGATCAGAGTAAATAAGAGAAACTTGCAATTTATCTGATTGGCATTTTTTAAGCTGAAATTTGAGTAACATCTAATCAAAAAGAAAAGTGTACTCTACATATACTTAGGGGTGGGCAAAATATCCGTAAATTTTTATTTGATTCGTTATTCGCTTCGATCCGATCCGAAAAATCTGGATATCCGTAACTTTACAAATCGAAGCAAATACTAAAATTCAATATCCGTCAAAAACGAAGCAAATACAAATATTAAAATTTTGAAGAGCAGTTATTCGATCCGATCCGACAATGTATAAGTACATGTATATCTTGATTATATTTAAAGTTATATATGTATAAAATTATATAACTATTATTCTGACATATGATTTGACAAGTTTTATTCACATTATTACTTATATAAAAATAGTACATAAAAGGAAGAAACATATTTTATGATAACTATATTTTTTTCTTAAGTTTTGTGTTATTAAAATTGTTAGTTAAGTTTAAATTTTTTACAAAATATGTAGATTTACTAATTCTCTTAGTTTTTTATCTTATATATCATGTAAAAATATATTATATAAAACAAATCTGCATCGAAATTTTAAGGTTATTTGTATTAATCAAAACATATGAGATATCCGTAAGTATTCGCAAATATCCGCAAATATCTATTTATTTTCTGGATATCCATTTTTTCTGAATATCTGTATTTCTCCGAAGCAAAGCAAATATAAAAATTAGATATCCGTAATTTACGAAGCAAATCATAAATACCTTCAAAAATCCGGATATCCGATCCATGCCCAACCCATACAGTCAAAGCCATGATTGGAGAAAGATGAGATAAGGTGATGCAAATTATAGCCTGTGTCACTCACTCTATTCTAGCTCCGATTCAAATGAAAGTTGGGCTGGACTTAAACCCAATGGTCGAATATTTACAATGGGCTCTAGTATTTAGTTACTGGATAAATGCTCACTTTTACTGGGCAAACGTAGGTTAATACGCATAGTGAAATATCATTATGGTCAAGCATACATCATTCCTTTCTAATTTCAGTACATTAAAAAGAGTATCTTTTCAAGCTTTGATGAGTTTGTTACTAAAATAGATACACAACAAAACCAAACATGGATTTATCAAGTCCAATCCCTTAATGTTAAACCAAAATATATGAGACAATTCAACCTAATTAATGATACTAAGTTACAAATGAAATTATATAAAAAAAGAATCTTGTGAATGATATGATTATTCGTCAGATCATTTTTTGTTTGTTGGCAATGAAGCAACAACCAGTTATTTCTTCCTTACGTTTTGTTTTTGGTTTTGGTAATGGAGCAACAACCATTTAAATAAATTTGATATCACTACATTGAGATTGGTTGACTGTTATTCCAATTCTGACTTTTAAGATGGCACGAC
This sequence comes from Hirschfeldia incana, assembly GCA_026261945.1. Lineage (NCBI taxonomy): Eukaryota > Viridiplantae > Streptophyta > Magnoliopsida > Brassicales > Brassicaceae > Hirschfeldia > Hirschfeldia incana. The sequence continues at coordinate 549,735 of JABCMI010000040.1, read as the reverse complement.
TGATTTGATCAAACTACAAGTTGACATTATGTTGCTTGCAAATTTATTTTGGAATGCAACTTATATTATTTCACTGTAGATTGGAAAAGACTATTGTAAATTCAGTTACAAAAAAGACATTAAAGTATGCAGATAATCAAATCAAAATGTAATAAAACTAATTTTGGTCAACAAATAAAAGTAAACTAGGTGATATAACATGCGTCCTGCGCATGATGATTTTTTCTTAAAAGTTATATTTTTAAATGTGTAAATATTAGAAAGATAAAACTTATAGGCACAAACATTACAAATTATTCATGTTAAAAGATTCAACGAAATTGTAGATATGTAAATAAAGTAAGTTTCGAAGTTTTTTAAAATAGTAACACCACAAATCTACTAATATATCAATCTGTTTGAAATAATATAGAGCAGGTAATGACATGATTATCATTTATAGAGATGATTGCCATTATCAATTATTGTCTTTATTTCGGTCAAACCTATTGAATTACAATGATATACACATTTAATTTAAAAAAATATAGTACATTAGAAAAAATATATTATAAAATATATTAAAATTATATTATTACATTAAAATTATATTACTTCAGTGTTAAACAAATATATCATTACATTGATAATATACATTTTTAATATTAAAAATTGTAACTAATTACTTTTGTAAAGAATAAAATTTTACAAATTTAACAAACAATATAAAATCAAATGTAATAATATAACTAAATATAAAAAACTTGCAATTAAATATTATATAATATTGTTGTAGGAATTTAAAATTATAGTTGGAGATGAAAAATACAATATTGGTTATTTGATGTCATGGTTTGAGTAACATCAATAAATTATGATTGATAAGCGTAATATAATTCCCTTTGAATTTATGTATTCCGTAATATCAATACGTTTGAATTAATATCACGCAAGTAATGATATGATTATGATTTATAACGATGATTACCATCATCATAATTACATAATTATGATTTGTAATGTACTATAGGAAACAATAATCGTCTTTAATTTGGTCAAACAAATTGAATTGCATTAATATACACATTTAATATTAAAAAAACTGTTACATTAGAACAAATATATTACTCCCTCCGTTTCTAAATAAGTGTCACTCAGACACTTTTCACACATATTAAGAAAACGTTGAAATATACTCCATCTGTCCCATTTTAAGTGGGTTTTTAGGTTTTTTCACAAAGATTAAGAAAACACAAAATTCTATGTAATTTATCTTGGTTTTATACAAATAGCATTAAATAAAATAGTTTAACCAATAGAAAAAAGATACAACATTTTATAATTGGCTATAAATTTTAATCAACATTAAATTTTGTCTAGAAAAGTGAGAATATCAATTATTTTGGGACAAAATGAAAGTCTTTAAACACCACTTAAAGTGGGACGGAGGGAGTATGTAAGTTGTGATTAATTACATCTTACTGACCAATAGTATTCTAGATAAATATTTATTTATAAGAATAGTGTATTTTCCAATTTATTTTGAGCTGAAAATTAATAAAAATTACATTGGAATTGTAGAATGATATTCTTTGTGAAACAAGGAAAAATAGCTAAAGTGACACTTATTCAGAAACATACGAAGTATAAAATATGTAATTATTATTACATTAAAGTTATATTACTTCAGTGTTAAACAAATATATCATTACATTGATATACACATTTTAATATTTTTTAAAAAATTGTAACAAAGCTTACAATTAAACACTAGATAATATTGGTGTACTAATTTTAGAATTATGGTTGGAGATGAAAAATACAATATTACATCAAAAAATTATTTGATGACATGGTTTGAGTAATATGAATAAATTATGATTTATACCATGCCTATAAAGTGAAACATATACAATAATAATTTTGTAGGTTTATTTGGCAATGACATGGCCTGTAATTAATCTAGGCAAAAATGAGTTATTAAGTAAAAGATGTGAGGTGTATTGTAGTGTTGACACCTAGAAAATGAAAAGAATTGTTAATCATATATGAAAATGTGAGCCATCAGCTAATAGATTGATGAGACCACTGTCCAAGCCAAAGCCAGATTATAATAAAATAAAAGAGAATGTATGTAGTGTGCAAAGGAGATGGTGAGTTCATGTTCATAGTCTCTATGAATATATTCCCCATAATTATATAAGAGTTGTGTTTTCTTCTCATCGCACGAAGAACCCTCAAGGCCCCTCCTCTTCCCTTTCTCTGCACATCTCCTCCTTCTTCTTCTTCATCTTCCTTCTCTTTTTCCTTTCAGTTTGCAATGCCCTTCATCTTCACATTGCTAGTTTAATGTCTATTAATCAAAAATTCAAAAGGTCGAGGGTTTTCTTCTTCTTAACTCTTGAATTCGTTTTTGACTTATCACATCGTGTAATGCTGGTTTTTGAATACCGGCTGCATTGAGCAAATGGGATAAGCTTCCAAGATTAACCGGTTTGGATGTGTCCAGGACCGACATTAATCCCACAGCAGTTTCTAGGTTGTTGACATTGTCTCTGAACTTGAAAGTCTTGTGTGCTATTAACTGTCATGTCCTTGAAGAGGATAAGAATTTCATCAGCTCTAATAGATTCAAAGGAAAAGTCTTACTTGCTTTGTTTACTAATGTTTGCGATGGAGTTTCATCTTTATTCGCCGATAACACAAAGAAACCACCAACGGATATCTTAGCATTGATGAGAACAAACAAGGATAAAGCAGTTGATGAGTTTAAATATGCGTTGGATCGAATGGATCATTTCACATACACTTTTTAGGACTGCAGAGAGCAATCGACAGGGATTGGATGAGTTCTGGCTGAACCAAGGAGCTGCATTGTTACTTGCTTTGATGCAAAGCTAAAAGGAAGATGTTAAAGAGAGATCAGCTAATGGACTTGCAACTTTTGTAGTTATCGATGATGGGCATGCTAGTGTAGACTGTGGTAGAGCTGAAGCAGTTATGAAATATGGAGGGATCCGTCTTCTTCTCGAACTTGCAAAGTCATGGCAAGAAAGGCTTCAATCTGAAGCTGGAAAGGTTTGCTTTATCTTCATTTGAGTCTTTTTGACTGAACACAGTAACACATTGTTCTCTTTGGTTTTTTTGTTCTTAGGCTATTGCAATATTTGTCTGTGAATGGTAACGTTGCAAAGACTGTTTCTGAAGAAGGAGGAATCAGGATTCGTGCTGGTTTTGGCGAAGTCAATGAACAGACTTTTGGCAGAGGAAGCTGCTGGTGGACTTTGGAATCTCTCTGTTGGAGAAGAGCATAAGGTAACTCCTCTAGGCTCTAGTTATTGCTGATTACTACTCTTGATTCTTCTTGAGCTCACATTTGTTTTTTTTTCTTCTGTTAGAATGCTATTGCTCAGGCTCGAGGAGGGAAGGCGCTAATTGATCTTATATTCAGATGGTCAAATGGTTGTGATGGAATCTTCCATATAATAAAAGTTCTTCTAGAAAGTGACAGTAAGAATTATATCTGTATCTCAAGTACACAGAACTAAGACGAGGCCACATGAGATGCTGTAAAGCCGCACTTGATGCTTTATAAATTAAGACTACTCTTGTGTCTGATATGAAGTTGTCTTTCTCTTAATCAAGTTTTGAGACTATTTGTAATAGCAGATCCAAAGGTTTGATTGGATTGGAAGGTGGTACTTTGTCCATCTTCTTCTTCTTGTTCTTACCTTTTTGGTCTGTTCATTTCTTCACATATATATACTAATATCATATTAAAAAGTTATAGGACCTTTCCACAGATTTTGCATCTTCTTCACACTGAAACAATCTCTGATCAAGGCAAGATATATGGGTTTCTTTCAAAACATAGTTAAAGGAAGAGTATAAGCGATCCTCCAAGCTCTAGGATCTCTCATTACAAGTATATTGAGTTGCAAAACAAACGTGTCCCAAAACTGATAAGTAACAAGTCTACAATCACCCATATCCTTCTATTTCTATTTCTGTAGTCAAACACTGCACTTGACTTTGACTCTTTTCTATTTCTGTAGTCTGCTTCCGCATCAGTGATGATTCACAAATGATAGGGTTTCCTCGTGTTTTCAACCTGAATCCAACAAGCTTCTGGAACCAAACTTACAGAGCATCTTGATCTCAGACAGCTTCTGACGGATATTTCATCATACAATCTGATGATGTGTGTGTGCCTAGGCTATCTGAGTCAATGGTCTGAACATGGAGTTTCACTCTCTTAGAATGCTGCTACTCACTCTTTTAGTCTTATCTCATACAGTGCATCATTTAATGCCAACATGAAAACTGTGATATGCTTTCACCAGTTGCCTTCATCGTCTTTCATGTGCATAAGCAGCTTCCCAAGAGCCAAATGTATGTTTCTCCGATTTGGATGTGTTGTATCTCCTGATATAAACTCCGAAACAACAGAATCTATCTCAATGGTGCTACAACCAACCTCTTTCGTAGCTTCGTTCCTCCTCATCATGTTTTTCACCATCCTGACATCATCCCACCTTGAATCTCCAGCATACAAGTTCCTCAACAGAACATAGTTCCCATCATTCCGAGGCTCTAACTCAACAGCCTTCATCAGAACTCTCTCAGCCCTTTCTGTATCCTTGTATTGACCACACGCAGACAAGAAAGAGCTTAGGATGATACCGTTCGGCTCAAAGGGCATGTTTGTGATCAGATCCTCTGCTTCTTTTAGTTCCCCAGCCCTTCCTAGTAGATCAACCATACAGCCGTAATGCTCAATCTTAGCAATCAGACCAAACTCTTCCATCATGTTGAACCATTTTCTTCCTTCCTCCACTAATCCACCATGGTTACAAGCCGAGAGAACAGCGAGCATTGTCACCTCATCTGGCTTTACTTCTCTAGTCATCATCGTCGAGAACCGCTCCAAAGCAGCACGTGCATTCCCATTCAAAGCATACCCATTTATCATAGCGTTCCAAGACGCTACTTCTCTCTCTCTCATCTCATCAAACACTCTTCTCGCCTTCTCTACCTCCCCACATTTCGAGTACATGTCAAGAACCGCCGTGCAGACTTTCACCTTCTTATCCAGCTTCCTCTTCTGAACAAAACGGTGACACCATTCACCGAGTCCGAGAGCACCAGTGTCGGAAACAGCTGGCAACACACTCACAATAGTCACCTCGTCAGGATCCAACGACGTGGTCGCCTGCATTTCTTGAAACAATCTTATAGCTTCTTGAGGTTGTTTATTCCCACAGTATCCGCTTATCATTGTATTCCAAGAGACTAAGTTCCTTTCCGGCATAGCGTCAAACAACTCCCTAGCGGATCCCACCTCTCTGCTATTGCAGTAACCGTGAATCATGGTGGTCCAAGTGATCACAGTTTTGTTACTCATCTCATCAAACAATCTCCTAGCAGAGCTCATGTCGCCAGATCTAACATAACCATCGATCATCGCGTTGTATATCACAACGTCCTTAACTTCAGGCATCTCAGCAAAGAGCTTGTTCGCTACCTCCACCTCCCCGCACCTAGCGTACCCGCAGATCAGCGCTGTCCAAGAAACCTCACTCCTCTTAGGCATTTCGTCGAAAACATTCCTCGCGAATCCCATCTTCCCAAACTTAGCGTACATATCAATAACTCCTGTCAATACATACATATCTGCGCAAAACCCATATCTCCAAATCTGGCTATGCAACTGTAGACCTTGGTCAGCACGCATACTCAAAGCGCAGGACTTTGTCAATGTCGTGAAAGTGAAATTGTCCGGAGCGAAACACGTGTCCTTCCTAAGTTCTTTGTAGAGAGAAAACGAGTCAGTATAGTGGCGAGTTTCGAGATAGGCCTTGATCATGGAGTTACAGAGGAAACTGTCTTCTCTATGAGGCCTTTCGTCGAACATCTTGCGTGCGTGACTGATCCCAAGAGCTGCCGCGGATACAACTAAGAACTTTGTGAAGATTTGAACGTTGGTCTCTATGGCACGACGGAGCATGAAAGCGTGGATCTGAAGGAGAGAGAATCTGTTGTGACGGTGGCTTTGTTGGAGAAGGTTAAAGCATTTTCTCTCGAGAGGAAGCCATGGAAGAAGCTGTTGAGTTTCTCGCTCGTGAAGCTGATGCTTCATCTTCTTCTTCTTATTGTAACTACGAGCTCAATGTTCTGTAACTCGTCATTCTCCTAATGAGGTGAGATCTCTCTTGAATATTTGAATTACCGTTTTTATTAGTCTGTTAAATTTCCCCAACTGTAGTAACGTGAATCTTTGTCTTTGACTAGTCCTGTCCTGACAGGACAAAGATTCGTGGGACCAGCAGTTTTCTAAATTTGGGCTTACTGTGGGCTTCACGAAATATAATTGGGCCAATTATGACTCGTACGTCAAAAACACGTTTTGGGAATTCTGATTTTTGGTTTACTCACTTCAGTACATTTGCTCTAACAGTCTAACCAATGTTCCAATAATTGGTTTATGCGGTTTAATGTTAAATCAGTTATGACTGAAACGATTTTTAAAACTTAAGATTTACTGATTTTGGCACGACGTTGTAGCTTTAACGCCAACCCTAATAATGCCCATAATAAAGAAAACACTAGAAGCCCAAGGAAGAATCTATACGAACTATTGGTTAAAGAAAGCCATCCTTATCCAAGTTGGTAGGAGACGCAATAATTTTGGATCTATAATAGATCAATTTGTAGTAGATGAGAGGAAAGACAACAGTCCACACCACATGGCTGCTCAAGACAGGAAAGGGACACACACCATAAAGACTGAATATAATCTATTAAAACGTGAGATTTCTTTTTTACAACTATGTTTAGAATTGATTCCTTTCAACCTAAAACTTGATTAAAAACATAAAAACTCGAATAGATTCCATTAATATATAAATCACTAAACAGAAAAAGTTCTCATTAATATAAAACTCAAAAATGCATATTGTTAACATTTACCATAATCTGACTAGGAAACAAACCGGCATAAAACTCGGATGCATCAAGCATCCAAAGCATAATGTATAAGTACACTACTATATATGAAGCTCTCAAATCTTTTAAAAAAATAGGAATATTCGGAATCAGAAGATTACAACAAACAAAAAGATAATACAAAAGTTATGTGTTCTATCAAAGGAAAAACAAAACTGTTTGGTCACTTTCACGAAGTGCTGACGTCTCCACCCAAAACCATACCCATCAACACTTTAATTTCCTATTGATTGATCAATCAACTCTTATCTATCCTCTTTTACAAGTATCTTTATCCTGATTCATGGTAAATCCTTTATTGTTATTGATATAGTAGCTGTATACTAACATGAATTAGTGTAACAATGTAAAGATACATTTACGAAAGCAATCAAGCATCTAACAAAAGAGAGAAGTATTAGATGCTCATCCCTGGGGGGCTTTTAAGCTTTAGAAGAAAAAAGAGAGAACAGTTTCTAAGAATACTAAAAAGTTGACCCTCACGTTGTTAACTTTCCACCGTATAGCTGATGGAGCCTCTTCGAACAAAGGTGGAAAGAAAAGGGAAACGCATGTGGCTTTTTGTTCTCTTTCGGCCTTTTTCTTTCTCTTGGTGTGAACAGAGAAGACTCTTTCAGACAACAGTCTACACCGTTTGTAAATTGTAACCTCCTATAGTAAACACCCTGCCGTTTTAGCCAACGATTAATGAATCTTATAAGATTTCAAACATTTCCGTCTCTGACTAATAGTCCAACTTTTGTCTTTCCAAATTTGATCCACTATCTACCCAAAAACCACGCTACAACGACACAAAGCATCATTTGCCATTAATTAAATCGCCAACCGACACACTATTTCAGTTTAAATAACTAACAGAAGCTACAATCATTAAAATTTATATGTTAAAAATAGTATGAAAATCGAAATAATCTAAAAGCATATGAAAAATGAATCTTTTTTACAGATAAATGTTCAAAATTTTAACAAAGCAAAAAGACAAACAAAAAGAGGAAATATGTGAATACATAGGTTTTCTATTTGATATTATTGATAAGAAAGCAAGACTTAGTCCAGGTTAATGACAGTCACTGATTCGTTATCAGTACTCAGTGGAGAAAAATAAGATAAAAAAGGAAAATATATAATAAAGTTTTTCTTTATTCATCCTTTATTAAATTAATAAAGTAGACAACAATATAGAGGAAAGGTACAGTCCAAAATCCGATCAAGTAGAAAAAGAAACAGCTACGAAGAACTTTCTCTCCCCACAACATTCATTTTCCGTGATTCTCTCTATCCAAAATATGCATACCGTATGTCGTGACTCCACGCGCCGCCCCGTTTAAGAATCCAAAGACAACAAACGTCTACTGAATGCGAGTGTGATTTCACGCGCCGCACCGTTTAACTATCACGGCGTCATGGGCTGCGCAGCGTCGAAGCTCGACAACGAAGACGCCGTTCGCCGGTGCAAAGATCGCCGCCGTCTGATGACGGAATCCGTCCGCGCGCGTCACCAGCTCGCCGCAGCTCACGCCGATTACTGCAGATCGCTTCGTCTCACCGGATCCGCTCTCTCCTCCTTCGCCGCCGGCGAGCCACTCGCCGTATCGGACCAGACTCCCGCCGTGTTCCTCCACACTCCGAGCGAACGCTCCTCCTCCAATTACATACCTCCACGTGTCCCTCCGTCTCCTTCCGTCTACACTCCTCCTCCTGCTCGATCTCCTTCCGTCGCTAGCTCAAACACCAAGCTGCCTCCGATCGTAACGGCTCCTTCCTCGAATCGGAGACGGAAGCAGCATCAGCAGCAGCAGCCGAAGCTGCCTCATATACTGTCGAGCCCTTCGTCGAGCGAGAGATCTAATTTCATGCCGAGCAGTTTCTACCCAACGGCTTACCAGAACTCGACTTACTCAGCCACTCCTTCTCAAGCGTCATCCGTGTGGAACTGGGAGAACTTCTACCCTCCTTCCCCTCCCGATTCCGACTTCTTTAACCGCAAATCTCAAGAGCCACAACAACAAAACCGGTTTACCGATCAACACGATTTACATAACCGGTTTACCGATCAAGAGAGTCAACACGATTTACATAACCGGTTTACCGATCAAGAGAGGCAGCAACACGATTTACGTAACCGGTTTAGCGATCGAGAGAAGCAACAACACGATTTACGTAACCGGTTCGGCGATCGAGAGAGGCAACAAGACCGGTATAGCGATACGGAGACGGAGAGATCTGAGCACGATTTCTTCGATTCGAGGAAGGAGAAGAAGCAGTTCCATACGGAGACGGAGAGATCGGAGCGTGATGATTTCTCCCACTCGAGGAAGCAGAAGAAGCAGTTCGAGATCTCGGAGGAAGCTGAGAGAGAGGAAGTGCAGTGTAGCGAGTGGGAAGATCACGATCACTACAGCACCACGAGCTCATCTGAAGCCGCCGTCCATGAGGAGGATGACGAGGAGGAGGATTTAGAGTCAATCTCCGAAGTCGGAACTCGTTCCGACTTCGGATCTTCCGTGAAGACTAGTTCGATGAGACGGCAGCACGCACCGATGCAGCAGGAGTATAGCGTTGGTGGACAAGAGAAGTACGGGAAAGGAGATGACGTGGCGACGAGTTACAGTGGGAGCAGAGGAGATGTCTCTGATATGAAGATGGTGGTGAGACACAGAGATTTGAAGGAGATTGTTGATGCCATCAAGGAGAATTTCGATAAGGCTGCGGAGGCGGGAGAGCAAGTCTCTCAGATGCTTAATCTTGGCAAGGCTCAGCTTGATCGCAGTTTCAGCCACTTGAAGAGTGAGGAGCTTGATTCCCGCCATATATCTAAAAAAGATCAATACTTTGGTATCATTTTAATTGTATTTTTTTGTTTTTTTTTGTCAGAAACGGTGATTCATTCGAGTAGCGTGTTGAGCAACCTGAGCTCAACTTGGACCTCTAAGCCGCCGTTGGAAGTCAAGTACAGGCTTGACACAACCTCGCTTGAACAACCGGGAGGTCCCAAGAGTCTTTGTTCCAGTCTTGATCGTCTCTTGGCATGGGAAAAGAAACTCTATGAGGAAGTCAAGGTCTCTATCTGCTTTTTTTTAATCCAAATCAGTTTATGTTTTTACTAATTACTGGATGAACTTGCAGGCTAGAGAAGGGTTTAAGATTGAACACCAAAAGAAGTTGTCAAAACTTCAAAGTCAAGAGTACAAGGGAGATAATGAGACTAAGCTGGACAAGACTAAGGGGTCTATTACTAGGTTGCAGTCTCTTATAATTGTTACTTCACAGGCCGTCAGCACTACATCTACTGCTATTGTCCGCCTTCGAGATACTGATCTTGTCCCGCAGCTCGTTGAACTCTGTCACGGGTAAATTTTCTTTATTTAATTATTGTGTATCAATGATTATCCGATATTGAATGCGTTGCATTGACTTGTCTGTATCATCATAACTTACTCGTAGACGTTCGTATTATTGTCATCGTGTGGACTTGTCAAGTGGGTGAACATTTAATGAAAAAAAATACTTGCCTTTCTGACGCCATTCTTTATATTTAGATACCCAGTTATGATTGGCTTCTTGTTAGAGTGGGATAAAGAGTACTAATTCATTCATATATTGCATTTCGGGTTCTTATAGCTTATATAAGTAACAGGCTTAGTGTTAAGATCATGCTTATTGGCTAATTTCTATTTCCGTAGAAATGAAAGATCATCTACCTTTTGGTATTCATCGTGTTTTTGTAGAGATTCTAGTGTGTGAAGCATGGTGGTTTGAAACCTGCATTTTAAGGTCCCCACCCAAGTTCAAATTTTCTAGTAGTTGTAGTGACGCCAATGAGAAGAAAGATCCAAAAACCTTTTTGACAAATTAATGTGAAGAGCCTAAGACTATACTGTTATAATGACTTGGGTTCCAGCAGATAGACACTTGCTCTGAACATCAGCGTTACACACTAATCTCTGAAATTGTGCTTGGTGCAGTTTCATGTACATGTGGAAAGCAATGCATCAGTTCCACGAGATTCAGAACAACATCGTGCAGCAAGTCCAGGGGCTCATTAACAGGTCAGGCAAAGGGGAATCAACATCTGAACTACACCGACAAGCAACACGTGACTTGGAAACAGCCGTGTCTCTATGGCACTCCAGTTTCTGTCGGCTGATTAAATTCCAACGGGAGTTCATACGTTCGGTTCAAGCCTGGTTCAAGCTGACTCTCCTCCCAGTTTGCCACGACGAAAACCCCGGTCACAAAGAGCCAGCAGATGCCTACGCGTTTTGCGATGAGTGGAAACTTACTCTAGACCGAGTCCCGGACACGGTGGCTTCAGAAGCAATCAAGAGCTTCATCAACGTTGTCCACGTGATATCCGCCAAACAATCAGAGGAGCTAAAGATAAAGAAACGGACCGAATCAGCATCAAAGGAGCTTGAGAAGAAAGCTTCATCGCTTAGGAGCATCGAAAGGAAATACTACCAGTCATACTCCACGGTCGGGTTTGGTCTCCCTGAATCAGGACCGGACAGCGGGCACGTGTTAGACGCTCGTGACCCACTCACTGAGAAAAAGCTAGAGCTAGGAGCATGCCAGAGAAGAGTGGAGGAAGAGATGCTGAAACATGCAAAGGCAATAGAAGTGACAAGAGCCATGACTTTGAATAATTTGCAGACGGGTTTGCCAGGTGTGTTCCAAGCTTTAACCAGTTTCTCTGCTCTGTTCACGGAGTCCTTGCAAACGGTTTGCACTCGCTCATACTCCATCAAATAGCACCACTATATTTATTACTATATAGTTTGAAGAAGATACAAATACTATATAGTTAAAAGTTTTTGATGAGGTAAAAGGGCTCCCATGGTTATGTCTCTTATTATTTCGGGCTGGTTGTTTGGATAATGTTTATTTCTGAAGAGATAATGTATATATTATGGAGTTTATTTTTTTAAAAAAAGTTCTAGGACTTGGCGTTTTGATTTCTATGTATGAAATGTGGTTGTTTTTGTTTGTTCATGTAATTCTGAGCTACATGTTCTAAAGAAACTCCAGGACAATAACAAAGAACGTTCTCTTGCTTGTTCATTAGTCGTGTGTTATATTATACTGTTAAGTAATAATCTAGGACTTGCCTCGAACTGTATCTTTTTGCGTGTGCACGAAACTGGTCGGTGTTGTAAATGTATCAAAGTGGGTTTTGTCATCGGATTCCATGTGAAACATCATTTATCTTCTTTGCCTGAAGCACATGGTGCTTTCTTCTTGGTAGATTAGAGATAACAAAAACAATCATGGTTAATCATGGCTCAATTTGTAATCTAATATTAAGCAAAGATCATGCCGACTCTTTTAACGAAAACACAGAGATGATATAGATATAATATACATTTTACAGGCAAGCTGCTAAATAAAGTATAGTTTGGGATTTAAATAGCATAACATGAATGTGATGAATGATTCGTTTTAGATCACAATATCTTTTGCGTGCTGAATGATTCGTTTTGGATCATAATATCTTTTGCATTTGGGACCACCAAAACATGCATGGCAGTGACCTAACGACCAAAAGATCTTTCCATGTCCTTAATCTCTTGTCTCAGATACAAACAAAAAGGGCCTCCTAAGTTACTACGAGAACTAAACCTCCATTCCTTCCTGGTCTATTCAAGCCTCTTGAAAGTTGAAACGTTGCTACAACAATATACATAGGGAGGGAGACAAGAAGACTAAAATGCTAACTAAGGGACCAAATACAAACTCTTGGGAGGAAAAAGAAAGCTTCGGAAAAACTCAAAAGTCTAGAAACTTACCACCAGATTTTGTATCTGCTGATACTAGTCGTGGTCCCATCATTCTCTTGCTATTCCTACCGAACCCAACTGGATCAATCGGTCCATGCTTTAGAGGCGGTTCGGTCTACTTCAGGAGGAGTACTACACTTTATCAATGCCCAGATCATTTTGAAGGAATGCTGCTTTATCTCCGTTGATCCTCTGTTTGTCCCTAACATCTTCTTTGGATCTTTCACCTGTAATGCCTGAACCAAGTACCTACCTGCGTAGCTAGTAGCTGGTGACTCAGGGAACATCAACTTTTCTCCAACTACATTACTAGGGCCGTCCCTGCATTAAGGCCAATGAGGCATGAGCTTTAAACCACAAATTTTCTTACAAGTTTAGAGGCCATATACTTTTTTTTTTTTGAAACACAGAGGCCATATACTTTGAAAAATGATTATGGTCGTCAAGTGGTTAAAACATTATTTTCATTTTTTGTTTGAGTTGGAGTTTGCACCACGTTATGGTTTATGTTGACTTGTAATGTTTCCTTCTTTTTTTACATGTGCTCTTTTTCTTTTAGTTTGAATTTTTTAAACAACCTCTTTTAGTTTTTTTTGCTAAAACCCTCTTTTAGTTTGAATGAATTATTTGTTATCTATGTGTTTCAATTTCTCTTTTGTGTTTCTTAAGATTACAAATAAAAATAGCTCAAACAAACTAGTGATTTTTATTTTATCAAAAATATCTACTATTTATTTGATAGTAATCTGACATAACTAACCTATTATATCATTTTATATTAGAAAATTGCACTCTTTATACAAACGAACTTTATCTCATATTTAGCTAACTATACAAAAGCACTGTTAGACACTGTTTGATTTTTTCAATATACCATAATACCCCTATTGGTTCAATATCTTCAAAATCTTATTTTGATGGGAAAAATAATTGCTCATATACATACGTCTACATTTTTTACCTTCAGTCCACATCTCTCCTCTATCCTTCTGTAAAATTCTGCCAAAAAGAAGCAACTTATCTGATATTATCTTAAATCTGCATCCACTTTGACCCTTTGCTCAACCTATTTCGGTTATATCTCTCACCAATTTAACATTTTTCTGATTTTTTTCTAGTTTGGAGTTTTTATTTCATTATATTTCCAAAAGCATCAATTTCTTTATTGGGGATAGATATAGATTTCAAGGCGAGCAGAAGTCCGTTCTTATTCTGGATAAGTCCGTTCTTATTCTGGATAGAATGTTTGTGGAGCAAAGCTAATCAAGGTGCCGCCGAAGCTTAGTTATAAATTTACAGAAAAAGGTGGAGGATGAAGGTATCAGAGATAGAAAAGAAGGCTATTATCTATTTGCGGGATTGTTATTCTGGATGTACGCATAATTTTGTATCTCGTTTATATTAGCTTTATATACATCAGACACATAAACTTATTAGAAAACAAAAGCTTCATAATCTCATCGGAGATGAAAAGAAGGAAGAGAATCAGAATATCACTTCACAATTTTTTTTTATGTTTTCTCTCTCAGCTATCTCTTTTCATTTGAACCAGAAAGTGGTCTGATCTTTTTTTTTAGAAAGCAACTGCAAATTTACATTTCAATTGTTGATATGTTGTCTAAATTTATTAAAGATCTTATAAAATCAGTAGCTAAGATTAACCTATTAATTTTTCCACATAAATCTTAAAGTCAGGACTATAATAGTAATTTATCTCTACCATTTTGCTGTAGTCAAATACCATTTGTAATGTTATAGGTAGATAGCTAATTTCCATGTTTTTTTTGTATTTCTAACCAATTCACCTTTTTATATTTCAAACAGAAAATAATATATATACACATATTTATTTATATTGTATAAATATACAATATTTAATATTGTATTTAAATATGCTTTATGCCACCAAATTTATCGGGACAGCACACATTAAACAGAGCAAGTAGAGCAAGTAGGGGTTTATATCAGTGTCTCGTAATCTAATTCCTCGTAAGAAAAACAAAGTACATTATAATAGAAAACAAAACAGAAATGAAATGAGCGGAGTAAGAGGAAGATTAATCAAAGAAGGAATCTGAAAGAGATCTATAGATATATAGAAAGTGATATATAGAAAGAACGCGCAGCGATGGAGTATAAAAGGGGTTAGGCCGTTAGGGTGTCCTAAAACATATATTTAAAAAGGAGTTCCAAAATACATTTGAACATCAAGTTTAGTTCAATTAGTATAGAGAGAGAGAGTTCTAGTAAAAGAAAGTAGATCTATTGTGCTCAGATGAGCGGCCGGCGCGTGAGCGCGCGTGCCGTCGTCGGAGCTTACAGTTTTGTTGTGAAAATCGTTCGTTTCATGACTTTCAACCTTCTCCTCCCCAGTACCGCCTTGTCTCAGCTCTGGTGCAGTCAAAATCGGGTGTCGTTAACTCTTTTGAGTGAACCGACATCTTTGGTGGACTTGTTTCTGGTGTAAAAACGCAGATCTGTGGAGAGGGTGGTTTGGTGAAGTCGTTTTTGCAAGGTTATGGTTCGAATCTGGGGGGTGGAGGCTTATACAGATCTACCGACGCCGGTCTTGGTTTTCGGGAGGCTGAGGCTCCGTCAGCTCAGCTTTCGCCGGCTTTTGCTTCCGAGGGGTGGAGGTTTCCATAGCCTCACGTCGTCGGTTCTGGGTGTTTCAGAATGGTGTCGATGTAGGATTTGGGGTCTGTTTTTTAGATCCGTGTTAGATCGTGGTTCTTGTGTGTTGTGGGTTCGCGGTTGTGCTCAAACTGTTGAGATCTTGAGTAGATCGATGCGCTTCTCGGTGTGCGGTGAAAGCGAAGTAGAGATGTGTTGGTTTCAGTGGAGGCTCGTTGGTATTACGAGATCCGGCGAAACGAGGGCTCTGGTGGTGATGGTGCTCCGGCGTCCAGAAGCGGCGGCGGACGAGTCGAGGCATAAGTGATGTGTGGCGCTCCGATAGGTCAAACCTTCTCACGCGTCCAGTCTCTTCGACGCTTGGGCCATCAAGGAGGCGTCCGGTTCGACTGGAGAGTGGGCTGTAGACCCGTCTAGTATTTTTTGTTTGAGCCCATTGTTGTTGGGTTGAATGCCTAGTTGGTCTAGTGGGCTTCGGCTATGGTTGTATGTGGGCTTGAGCCCGTTTGATCTAATATAAATCATTGACTGAAAAAAAATACATTTGAACATGATTTATGAGTTGAGCCAATCATAAGCCCAATTTTGTGCTGTATTAGGCCGTAGAGTAATGGGTACATACAGTAATCCGAACTCCAAAGTTGAGTATGAATAGTTCGATTTGACTCGACTATTACCAGTACCAGGTCAGTCAACTAAACTTTTTCTGTTTTTAATTTGTTATTTTCTTCCCTCTCATTCACTGATGTGGATAGCTCAACAAATATTCAGTGAATTTGACGTGGTAACTATCTGAAAAAGAAAACCACTTTTTTCGAACGAGAATTTGCATTGAATAACCATCAAAAAATTATAATTCACCATACATTACATATATTATGTAATATTACTATATCTACCCCTAACTAATTACAACCATTGATTCATTTTTCTTTCTTTTCTCGTTTTTTTTCTTTTCCCCTCTCATTTGATTTGATTTATATTGTTTCTACAAATATGATTCAAAAACATACATATTTTTTAGTATTTTAAAATTTCTCAAACGGAAAAAAAATTCATACAAAAGTTACAAATTATGATCAACAAAAAGATATTGCATTCCTTTCTATATTATTTATATAGAATAACACATGTATATATAAAACCGTTGATCCACTTATTTTCAGTTTTAGTAATGTTATATATTTTATTTTCCCTATTTTCATTTTATTTATATTTTATCTATATTTCATAATTTCTTACTTGTATTTATAAAATTTATTGTATTTTTCTCCTTGTCTTAGTATATGAAATTTATAAATACTCAAATATTTCTTAAACTAGATAAATAACTTTCATTATTCAGATTTTTTTACCAACATTCATGAATCTAGTAAAGATAAGAAAGCTTTATAAAATATTATTTGTATTTGCTTGAGTATATATTTTTGTGTATTATATATATTTTTACAGTCTTTATATACTATTTTGATCGTGTAGTTCTATTCTATATTCATTCAAAAGAAAGAAAAATATGTTTCATATAGAAGAAGGATAATTTTGGAAAAATCTATTTTTGTAGAGTACGAATATGATTATTATTACATTGACTAAGTCATATCATTATTTTCTTTATTTTATTTCTCTTTTGGCTATCCAGTAAATTAGTCATTTCTAAAAATAATTTAGGACAGTTAAAATGCACTGGTTGAGAGAGTTTGCGATTTTTATTGTTAATAATGAATTTTACAATTAGTATACCAGTTAGAAATTTGTATTTGCAGTATAATTTTTACTTGTTGATTATGAGATATTGCATCAGTTTTATAATAAATTATTAATATTAATACATTATAGTATTATAAAAATATCAAAACATACTATTATGATAAAATATAATAATTATTAATTAATAGTAATATTACCGTATTTATTTATTTTGTATTATAAAAATTTATAGTGTCAATATTTTTTTTTCGAAGATTTATTTAGAACTTTTAAAAGAATATTTTGTTTCGTTTATATATATATATATGTATATATATATATATATATATGATTAAAAATTATAGTGAATAATTTGCATCAAAGTTTTTCTAAAATAAATTATGATATTTTTAGTTAATTTATTAATTTAAATTAAAATATAAAATGTACATATTTATTTATATTATCATTTTAATTTTAAATTAAAAGTAAATGTTTTTTTGAAAAATATTTTTATATTTATTTATCCACTTCCAATCGCAATGGATAACATGATTCAACTTTTGATTTTAAGATTTTGAATGATTTGAAATGATTTGTAATATTTTTTATGACTGTTGTAAATCGTTAATAATAGTTATCAACAAGAAAAATTATGTTTGTGGTGGTAATGAGAATATTAGTCAAACCCTTATTTTAGTTACACAAAAAGTGATTATGGTAATTCTGTTGAAATATACATTGGATTCACCAGATTATAATTTTATAATTTGAAAAAAAAAATAAGAAGAGTTACAGTAAGACATGAAAGCATATTTTTATTTATTAAAATTGTTAAGGTGAGTTATTCAATCTTGTATATTTTAATAAAGTTAACAAACACAATCCAATGTTATTCAAATGGTGATTCTAAAATATATTTTGAAATATAGTTTTATTTAATGAATGATTTAAATCCAGCTTTTAATCTAGTGTTATTCAGTTTTAATTTTTTTTAAAGATTTTAAAATTCTTTGTATTTTTCATTGATTTCATATCTTCTCTTATGGATTCTAATGAATAAATAATTGAATTCAAAATCTAAGATATACTGCAGAGATTTTAGAATTCTTCAACTTGTAATTTTAAAATTCGATAGATTGCAAAACATTAATAATTAATTTTAAATTAATGATGGAATACACACAGTGATATTAACGGCATATTAACGGCAATTGTTTGCCAAAAAATCTTAGATATGCTACAGGTAGAACAATTAAAATAGATTTTCATAAGGCAATTAGATTTGTAAGTTGTGTTGTGGGATCAAATATTTTTCGTAATCTACAATAGTATAAATCAGTTTAAAATAGTTAGGATACCCTTTGTTATTTCGGTGGTTTCTCCCTTCTTTTTAAATTTGAAGCCAAGGACGAGTGGACGACATGATAATATTATAATAACCAAACATGACTCGCTCTGGACCTCCTCTAGAAGCTTACTCTCTAACTCAACAACTATTTTTCATCTTTATGATCAACCTCCCCTTTTTGAACACTACAACTCTACAATGAATCTTCTAAATAATGTTTTTCTTTTCTCGGTGTCCTAGTTAACTTTTGTTTTTGGTCAGAGAATTGATATGGAATACCGGAATACAGAGTGATTGTACTGTTTGGTTTTTGATCTTTCGCTGACCATTTCGCTTCTACGGTTACTTTCAGATCGTTTGGTTTCGTATGTTTTCATCTTTTCAGAAAAAGAAACATTCGAATATTGTAAAGGTGTCCTACGCCGATAATAGATTACTCTTGGAGAAACCTTCGGAACAGGAAATTAGGAAGGCTCTTTTCGATATTAACCCGGACAAAGCCCCCGGCCCAGATGGCATGACAAGTAAATTGTTTCAAAAATTCTGGCGTGAGATGCGTCAAGACATTATTAGACTTGTGCAAGATTTCTTTGCTACGGGAAGTTTTGACCCACAATTAAACCAGACGAACATTTGCCTCATTCCCAAGAAGAAGAAGCCTAGAGACATGTCAGAGTTCAGACCTATTAGCCTCTGTAATGTTAGCTACAAGATTATATCAAAGCTTTTATGCAAGAGACTTAAGAGGGTCATACCGCATTTGATCTCAGAGACTCAATCTGCTTTCGTGTCGAAACGTTTGATTACCGATAATATTCTGATCGCGCAAGAGAATTTCCACGCATTACGGACGAACCAGAGATGTAGAGAAGACTTTATGGCTATCAAAACGGATATGAGCAAAGCTTACGATAGAGTGGAGTGGAATTTCCTAGCAGCCTTGATGCTGAAGATGGGCTTTGATGAGAGATTGGTTGACCTCATTATGTGTTGTGTCACGTCAGTCACATACCAAGTTTTGGTCAATGGACAACCAAGAGGACGAATATTACCTAAGAGAGGGTTAAGACAAGGAGACCCTCTCTCCCCTTTTCTGTTTATTATCTGTACGGAAGCCCTGATATCACTTTTAAATGGAGCAGAAACAAATAAGAAGATTGAAGGCCTTCGGGTTGCTAGGGCGAGCCCAAGAGTCTCACATCTCTTATTCGCAGATGACAGTCTTTTCTTCTGTAAGGCAGAATTAAGCCAATGCAAGGAGATCATAGACATTTTAGACATATATGGGAAGGCATCAGGACAACGACTAAACGCATCAAAATCCTCGGTTTTCTTTGGAAACAAGGTACTCCCATCTCGGAAACAAGATATAAAAGAAGTCCTTGGTTTTTCCTCGGAAGGAGGCATGGGAATGTATCTTGGCCTACCCGAACAAATATGTGGCTCAAAGATGAATGTCTTTTCCTTCGTACAAGACCGATTAAATGGACGAGTCAACAATTGGTCTTCTAGACTCCTCTCCAAAGGAGGAAAAGAAGTTCAGATTAAATCTGTGGCGCAAGCTGTCCCAACTTATGTGATGTCGAGTTTTTTACTCCCACAAGGCATAACTGATAAATTGAGGAGCACAACGTCAAATTATTGGTGGAGTTCAAATCAGAACAGCAGAGGTTTACACTGGATATCATGGGACGAAGTCTGTACACCCAAAAATTTGGGGGGACTAGGCTTTCGAGACTTCCATGACGTCAATATAGCGCTTCTTGCAAAACAATTATGGAGATTAATTCATTACCCGAACTCTTTATTGGCACGAGTTCTAAGAGGAAGATACTACAACCATACCTCTCCTTTGGATGAGCGACGATCATACTCACCGTCATATGGATGGCGAAGTATGATGGCAGCGAGACCTCTTCTCGTCTCCGGACTACGGAAAACTATTAGTACAGGTCGAGATACGAGAGTCTGGAGTGAAGCCTGGGTACCTGACTCAGTGGCTCGACCACCTAGATCGGCCAGCCACATTGTGTATAAACTGCCCCAACTTCTTGTTCGCTCCTTTATTAGGACTGATATCAAGGAGTGGGATATCCAACTTTTAGGAGAGTTTTTTCACTCGGAGGATATTCCATTGATACTAGGGATAAAACTACCATACTCGCCTAGCCCAGATGGTTATGTTTGGCATCACACAAAATCAGGAGTGTACTCTGTTAAAACTGGTTATGACCTCCTCCAAGCAACTAAGCAGAGACTTACACATGAAGTGGTCACCGAACCGAGTATTACTTGTTTACAGAGTCATGTGTGGAAGCTAAAGGCCCCAACAAAGATGAAACATTTTCTGTGGCAAGCTTTATCGAGTTGCGTGGCGACGATGGAAAGACTAGCGTATAGACACCTGGGCACCGATAGGAGTTGTCCTAGATGTGCTGACCCAGTGGAGTCGATTAATCATCTTCTTTTTGAATGCCCCCCTGCCATTCAGGTTTGGGCTTTATCGGACTATCCGTCCATTCCGGGTTACTTCCCGAGTACATCTTTATATCAAAATATGAACTTCCTGTTTTGGAAGAGAAAAGAGGTGGCTCCACTGAAGCCACAATTCGACACCTTCCCATGGATATGTTGGTACATTTGGAAGGCGAGGAACAACAAATTTTTTAATGGGAAAGCCGTCTCCCCAATGGATACTCTTCAACATGCGTCTCTGGAGGCGGAATGTTGGAAGAAGGCTAACGAAAAGGAAGAAGACAATGTGGAACATGATGACCCCTCAACTACAGAAGAGGAGGTAAGCCCTCCTGGGATACCCCAAATCCCTACATGCCAAATTGATGCATCATGGATCAATAATGGCAGTGTTAGTGGCTTAGGGTGGAGTCTTAAGGATCATCTGGGCTCTGAACTCTATGGATTACGAGCGTGTAACCGGAGCCTCTCTGCTCTACATGCAGAGATGGAGGGGCTTCTCTGGGCATGCTCATGCATGAGAGACAAGAGGCTATCGTCAATAAGGTTCGAGACCGATTGCTCGGACCTGGTGGATATGTTTACAAACCCGTTGGACTGGCCAACCTTTGCGTCAGAGATTGAAGCGGTTCTAAGACTACAGGAGGACTTCGAGGATGTGAGATTATCTCATATACCTCGGAGTAAGAATGGTCGTGCAGACGCGCTGGCGAAAGAAGCAAGAAGCAAAGGACACATTTTCTCCCATATAGATCAGACCCGGACAGACGGAGATGCTCCTCGGAGGATCGGCTCGACTGCCACCACTTGATCTAGCTGACATGGGTAGCCGACAAAAAAAAAAAGAATATTGTAAAGATTTGTTTCACCTAACACAACACCTATCTTTTATCATTGACACGTATATTTAAATAGCCTTGGAGCGTGCTAGGCATCTTCCCCCTAATACCTATTTCTCAATATTTTTTTCCAGAAGAGTTAGGAAGTCATTTCGAATATTTGTTCTCTTTTCTTCTGTATAACTTCTGACCCAGTCGGACCGAGAAGTTAAAAAAAAACTGATAAATGGCTTCAAACAAACCTTCCAATAATACAGTTATCAGATTCAGTACACAAATGCTTTCATATCTCTTATGGCTACAAACAAACCTTCCAATAATAGCAAAGGTTAAACGAATAATCTTTTAGTAGTGGCATTGATAGTCATTCAAGGCAGAAGACCCCGTAAAAGGTCTTTGTTTAATGAACAAACTCCACTCACACAAACAAAACCCCATCAAACATAAGTAGAAGATATACCATTGCCAATTGGCAACTGGACCAAAAATATATGAACAAAAAAGAATTCTGTATGAATTCATACACTTTAATAACAGTTTGTATAAAATAGATAAGTTGTTGTGATAAATTAGAATGTTTTCTTAGGAAATTTCCATAGAAAATATAGTTTAAATTTCATATGTCCTGTTTGTTTGTAAGGCACTATCTATATAAAACTCTTGTATGCTGACATTTT
Organism: Hirschfeldia incana; assembly: GCA_026261945.1. Lineage (NCBI taxonomy): Eukaryota > Viridiplantae > Streptophyta > Magnoliopsida > Brassicales > Brassicaceae > Hirschfeldia > Hirschfeldia incana. The sequence goes on along the minus strand of JABCMI010000040.1, from coordinate 527,312 downwards.
GCTAAGGTTTAAGGAAAAATCATGGCATCTGCAGATACTACAACATGTTAACTAACTAAGAAATTCAATAGTTTTCTTTTGTCAACTAATAAATACTACAATATTCATGTGATAAACATTAGTATTTGCGTTTTTTACATAGAAGCATATTAACGAACCCATGTTCTCAACACACTTTTAGGTAGAAAACGTAAGAACCCAATTAGGAAGAAGCCACTCGTTAGGTTGATGTGTACATATAATTTACATCAAAGAAAAGCCACTGAGCAAATCGATTAGTTATCCATTCCTTTATCTTTTATTATTGAATATATAAGAACAAATAGTTGGTATGCATCAAGACAATGCCTTACCAAACAAAGAAATGAATAAAAATAATTGTGGAAATGAAAAAGAGAGGATGAAGTTGTTGAATGATTTGGCGAGGGCGGCGACTTTTCATACAGTTCCATTTACTTAATTCCCATAGTCCTCACATATCTCTTTGTTATATATAATAGCCACCGGAACCATTTCTTCTCATCACAATATTTTCAGTTAAATCTCTCTTCTTAACAAATATACATGGCAATGAATATGGTTGCAACCGCTCTTCTCCTAGTCCTGGCTATTTTCCCTGCCGCGCTTGCTGTGAAGTATACGGTCGGGGACGCTTCTCAATGGGATAGTGGTGTGGACTACACAGCTTGGGTCAAAGGAAAGACTTTCAGAGTTGGTGACTCTCTAGGTACGTTATTATTCAGTCGTGTTGAAATTTATATTTAGCCACAAACTCAAAGTTTTTTTCACAATAATTATTAAGTTCTAGTTAAAAATCACGATCCTTAAGTTACAATCTTTTGCCAATAGGTTGGCCACTCCCAAATAGAGATAGCTTATTACACAAGGAAGCCATCTACTTAATTAGGCTCTTTTAGAAAAAAAATGTTGCTTAACCTTTTACTTGGATGATTGTTTTAAAAACAGAGTTCAAGTATGGTCCTTCACATTCAGTGAACGAAGTAAACAAAGCCGGTTACGATAACTGTGGAGGCACACCGATCGATACTCATACTGGTGGAGACACCGAGATTGATCTCGAAAAAGTAGGAACACAGTACTTCATCTGCCCTACACCTGGTCACTGTGCAGGTGGCATGAAGCTTGCAGTTACGGTCGTAGCCGCTTCTTCCGGAACTCCAGCCGCCCCCACGCCGCCATCTACAACTCCCGGAACTCCTTCCACACCGGGATCACCGCCGGCTGCCGGAAGTCCAGGAACACCAGCTTCCGGGTCAACTTCTCCTCCTCCACCGAAGGCAAGTGGGGCCTCAAAGGGAGTGGTGAGTTACGTTTTGGTCGGAGTCTCGATGGTTTTGGGCTATGGTTTGTGGATGTGAATGGTTTAGAGAGCCAGGGTGGAGTCAGTGCTTTGCTTATGATCTACTTTGTTTCCGTTGTGACTTGTGACTCTGTAAGAGAATTTGAGTGTGTTTCCCACGTCATCACCTCTTATAATTAGGGTTTTATTATTTGGCGTTATCAGTTTATCATTATCACATTCACTTCTTTTTTATTGTTGAAATAAAATTATTATTAATTTCCATTTCCTTTTTCCACCGTGTAGAACCATTTCATCATTCGTTATCATATGTCCTTTCCATATATAATAATAACTTACAGGTTTTGGACTCATATGGACAGCTCTTCTCCACCATCCCCCTCGTGTTCAAATGATTTTTAAACTATTATTACATTGTCAATATGAAACGCGTAATAGCTGAACCAACAACTATGACTATTAATCTCCTAAAAGAAATGATTATTTAACAATGTTTATTCTAGTAGTGGTTGTTAATGGTATATAAGATCGATTTAAGCAATGCAACTTGCGCGTAGTTAGTATTCGAATAGCTTTTTATTTTCTTTTAGGAGTTTTCAAATTAAAATACAAAGAAAGTTGTATTTATCTAAAAAAAAATTGTATATATCTACTTTGAGAAAGTTGGTAAGTAACACGAAGCCGATTCAGGGTCAACCAGACTGTCATCACGTGCAGTATCTAGAGGACCAATGAGCTATTTGGTGGTCGAAATCTTGCTGTAGCTGGTGTTGGTTTGCTAATGAGTTTCTTTTCATGGTTGGCTCTGAAATTTTGGAGACTAAAAACAATTTCATTAAAAGAATTGTCAATTATTTATTACTGGAATACCTATATCTATGTATACTCGTAAGAATTTGGAGACACAAATCTGATGTTATGCGAGTGGAACCATGCCATCATGTCCATGACCGTCCATGATTAATTTAGCATTTACCCTATCATTTGTTTATGCAAGTGGAACCATGCCATCATGATCATCAATAAGACCCATCTGTTAATTTATATTTCTTCCGATTATATGAGTGCACTGTGCATCGCATGTTATCTCTATAAGTAATCCAATGAGTAAAGCTTTACAAAAACAGATGAAGTGTAGCCTAGCCAATCATCCTTTTACGGAGGAGACTGTTTTTGGATTTGGAGATAAACCAAATGTTTTTATTACCACCACATACATCACCCAATCGTCTTCCATCAACTAACACACAGTTACTAAGAAACCTCAACGTTGTTAACCCATTCTTTTTTCTAACTACACACTCCCTTTTAACCACAACCAATCTGAGAATCATCCCAACCTCCCCTCTACATACTATTGAGAGTGAAGAGCGTAAGAGGGCAAGTCTTCAAGATGCGTTATATCTTCCAGCATCAGCTCTCTCTCCAGCTGTCTCCTTGTTGATTTCATCACCGTCTGTGTCATCCATATACAATGTTACCAACTAAAGCTATATACTATGACCAAAGAACACTATCCCTGTGGCAAATACAAAATATGGATATGTTTTAGAGAAGTGCTTACGTTAAATTCCATGTATGAGGCACGCATTGAAAGCCACTGCTGATCCATTAGCTTGAATGCAATGCAATAAAGAATGTCAAACGCTGATTCGTTCTCTGCTTACACCCACACACACTGAATCAGTGTATTCAATCAAAGTATCTCCATTTGCAGTTTCAGTGAATCGTTATGGGTAAAAGCAAACAGCATTGTGTGAGAGCTTACCAGAAAGAAACTTCAGAAATGTTGCCCCAACAATTGTTCGAGGTTTTACTGTAAAATTTTCAAAGGATATATGGTTAGTATCTATTACAATCACGGTAGGTAAGGTAAGTAGATTCTTGTGGCCAATTTATACCTGCTTCAAGGTCAAGCATCTGAATGAGCATGAATGTTATATTGATACCAGCAACAGCAAAAGGATATTCCCATACGGACCTTTCCCCAACCTGCTTCCTCAAAAGGTCCTGGAAGGTTTTCTGCAGTATATGGACATGCAGCGTTTTAAAACTAGTTAAGGGAAACTGTGAAACATGCCATTAATTACATGGAGAAAACATTGTATGTGATGGCACACATAGATACGTAGTTAAAAATATTGTGCATGGAAAGTGAAAGTTATTCAAGAAAACTAATTCATTCTTCTCTGAGACGTGTACAAAGAGTATATGGGGTATACCTGAAAGTTTCTAGCGAAGTAGAGCAAGTTTTCTTTGCCCTGCCAACCCATCTCTTTCCACTGCTCAGATATCAATCCATGAAGCTCTTCTTCAGGAAAGGCAAGTTTCCACAGATTCCTCAGAGCTTCCTAAGTGATTACAAAAGCTGTTACATCTGGACTTAGATGCAATCATCAATTTGCGCCAAAAGCGATAGCTTTTTAAAAAACCAAGTGCAATAGGAAACCAAGTGATGGCGAAAACTAGAGTATTCTACCCTCTCCAATTACCACTGTCTTTATAATGAGAAAAAAAATTAATAGTTTAATAACTCCGTCACGTAAAATGTGTACCTGATGCAGAGGAATAGTGGAGTCATAAGCTACATCAATACGGTTCTGCAACCTCTGCAAGCATTCCTCCTGCAAGTCCCAACAACAGTGTAGACAACAAATATCCAATTTCAAATCCAAAAAAAAAAAGAAAAGAAACAGAGGGGAGAAAAGGAGTAACCTGAGGAGGTGATAGATCAAAGGTAGAATGTGCATCGCTATCTCTTCGCTGAGCACAGACGCAAGAAAGACCCCGTCCTAACCAAGCTGCTGATCCAGGCCCACCCTCAGCTATTTACAAACAAAACACACACAACGTTTACAAGAGAGGAATACTATCTCAAGAGATACTACACAGTCTCCAAACATCTTTTTAACTGTTTCTCACCAATCTACTCTATATCTCTCTCTAATACACACAACTCCCATAGAAATCTACCATAACTGTGTCACATACTAATCAGATTTAGCTAACTAACACCATTCTACTTGACACCAATCTGAAATTACGAATCTCTATAATCCATATAACTTAAGCAAAAGCTTACGAGATGAGGAATTGTAGACGCTTCCACGTTCGAGACCATGAGAAATCCTCCTCACGGCTACGAAAGATCCTTCTCTATCATCCATCTCTCTCAAACGCTCTACTGAGTGACGCCGGCGATTCAGAGATGATCGGACGCAAATATATACTGTATTCCGAATAATTTTTTTTGGCGTTTCTTTTTTTATAGTTACGTCAGTGTTAGCGACGGGCTGGGATGGGCCGGGCCGGTGGAGAACAGGTGTCCTGTTAGGTTTGTGGACCCCGCGCGTGTACTCCAGTCTCCATCAGCTTCCCACAATAGTCTTGTCACAACAAGTCATACATACCGAATTAAAAACCGGCTCGTGTGAGTTAGGTCGATCTTGCTGCATTTTTTGTTTAATAAGTTTTGCGCTCAAATTCAAACGTCAACGACTTTCTTCATTTTAATCAACCAAGTAATTAGTGAAATGTGATTGCAAACAAGTTGTTATAAAAATATTTTCTATCACATTTTGTGCGTGCGTGTGGTCAACTTGAATCATACATTGCTGTTGTTTTGACAAGTTTTTAACTGCAAATATCATTTAATTTTAATTTACCTTCTGAGGAGGATGAATGAATACTTTTTCAAACCATGTACAGTATAACCTCTTTAAATTAATACACTAAAAATCTCTATAAAATAATATAATTCTATAGTTTCAAATTAAGTTTTTGGTTCAATTAGTATATTGATAAATTAATAATTTCTATAAATTAATAAAAAAAATTATAGTTTTGATGTAGCTCTAATATTTTCATTATTGAAAATCAAAATAAGGAAATGCCATCACGGCGACGATTGCAAGAGGCATGCATTGGACTTATGTTTTGATGGATGAGTTAAACTAAAGTCGACCACTGTGCAACTACTCTGTTTTTTTGTCCACGTGATCTACAAAATCAATCATGAACATGTGACATGTCTACTAGGGGTGGGCATTTTATCCGTTAAATTTGATCCGATTCGTTATTCGTTTCGATTCGATCCGAAAAATCCGGATATCCGTAAGCTTTCGAAGCAAAGCAAATACTAAAAATCAATATCCGTTAAAATCGAAGCAAATCACAAATACTAAAATTTTGGAAACCGGATATCCGATCCGATCCGACAATATATAAATACATGTATATCTTGGTTATATTTAAAGTTTTAAATGTATAAAATTATATAATTATTACTCTAACATATGATTTAACAAATTCTATTCACCTTATTACATATATAAAAGTATTACATACAAGGAAGATTTATGATAATTATATTTTTTTTCTTAAATTTTGTGTTATTATAATTGTTAACTAAGTTTAAAAAATTATAAAATATGCAAATCCACTATTTCTTTTAACTTTTATGTTATATATCATGCAAAAAATGTTTTACAAAACAAATTTGTATTGAACTTTTAAGAATTAAACAACATATATGAGATATCCGTAAGTATTCGTAAATATCCGCAAATATCTATTTATTTTCCGGATATCCGTTTTTCCGAATATCCGTTTTTCTCCGAATCGAAGCAAATCGAAAAATTAGATATCCGTGACATACGAAGCAAATCACAAATACCTCCAAAAACCCGGATATCCGATCCGTGCCCCGCCCTAATGTCTACAGCTACAAGGAGATCTTTTAAATTTAAATGAACTTTTTGTTCTAGAAAATGTTATACTCAAAGCAAAAAAAATAAATCAGAAGTTATTTGATGTCGTTTGCAAAAAAGTTATTTGATGTTGACTTCTACATATTTCTATAGCTTTGGGGTACGTGTAATCTTTAGTCAGTGTAACTTTGTAATTGTGGTACATTCTTTTCTCTATCCAACTAAATATTTTTTTTGTTCAATTGGTTAATTCTGAACTTGAAAGCGAGATCTGGTGTCGATATTCGCAATATAAAACGTGATTAAGCGGGACTGGAATTATCAAATCATGTGGGAATTTCAAATGTTATCTGAGTTCTAGCTGGGCTAAAAATGTTCATGATCCCAAAGAATATATAAGTATTTTATACAAACAAAAGCAATATCATATCCTTTCCCTTTACTTGAACTCAAAGTAATAGTTGCAAGCTTTTCTATGTACGGGTATTATCAAGTTTATATAGAACGGGGTGGAGTTTATAACTAGTTTCATACAATATTTTAAAATATATTGGTAACCAAACTAGTTCACATGTTACCTAGTCATCCATATGTCATAAGAAACTAACTAGATTTTGATCCGCACTTTAAAAACGCGAGATTATATTTTGTTTATTAACCAATCAATTTGTTCACTAAGCGTGGGATTATGTTTTGTTTATCAACCAATCAATTTGTTCACTAATCTGTTTAGGCATTAGTGTTCAGTTTCCAGTTAGATTTCAATTTTTTTCGGTTTTAGTTTGGTTTTATTTTTTCCTTTGGCTTAAGAGAAATAAAAACTGTTTGATTATTAATAAATTTGAGATTTGGTTTTGGTTTGATCCGAATAACAATGTTAAAACCTGATAAAAGTTTGAGTTCAATTCGATTATGTTCTTTATTTTTAGATAATTTTGAATAATTCGATTAAAAATCACATTTAAAAAAAAAAATATATATATATATATACATATATTTTAAAAATATATAGAAATTTTATTTTAATCCTTATCTCACATATTAATACTTTTATTTTTAATAGACCTACAATATATACTAAATTGATTTTAAGAATAAAAATGAATTACATAAAAACAATTACAATATATAATAACTTGACGACAACTTTTTTTTGGGGATAAAATCTTCACGACAATTATAGAAAAACTGTGTAAGTTGTGCTCGTAGACGTTTGCTGATTTTTTTTTTTTGAAGATTTAAAAATATAGCCTACTGGATTTTTTTGTCTAAAATAAAGTGTTTTCACAATTTTTAATATTAAATATGTATCTGTGGAATCCATGTTGTTAGGAAAGAGATATTTATGGAGATTTTTAGTTTAAAATATTTCCATAATTAAGCTACACTTAAGGAAAGTTAGACTATATTTAAAGATATAGTTAATAATATCATAATATATGCAAATATATATATATATATATATATATATATATATTATAATTTTTTAAAAATACTCTACCTATAATCAATTTAGATCCAGTTTTGTGCTTCTGTTTTAATAGAATTGAGATATATATCTATAACATTAAATTGAATATGATGTGTTAAAAATACACTAAGAAAATCTTACTTAATGTTTAAAATCATATTTGTTAATATATTATACTACTGAGACTTTTACAATACATTTTGGATTTTGGGTTTATGTTTTGAAAGTTAGTGTTTATTTTTAAAGTAATGATTTTAGGTTTAATTCACGTCTTGTAATGAGTAGTGTATGTGCATGAACTAATAAAAAAAATTCCATACAAACTTATAAAATGATTTGACACTGTAAAAGAAGAAAACTATGATTTTTAGTATATGTCAATATTTTATGGTGGTATTTTTTTGAAACACATACTTAAATTTAAAGCTCAACAGAGTTAGGTGATACAATTAAAGGCTCTCTCATCAGCCAAACAATCTTTTGCTAAACTATCAGCTTCACTGTTTCTCACACGAGAGATCCAACGAAATGAAATGGAGTCGAAAGACTCAGCAAGAGATAAGATATCGGCTGTTATGCCGTAAAGTTCCGAAGCAATGGAAACTGTGTTAACCGCTTGTATTAGTTGGGAAGAGTCTGATTCGCAGATAATGTTGTCAATTCCCAGTTGCCTGCATCTCCAGATGGCTTCACGTAATGCCAGCCCCTCCGCAATCAAAGGTGAGACGACGAACGGTGTAGTAGTTGAGAAAGAACGTGTTCGCTCTCTATCTGTAATTGTCCAGCCGAGTCCCGCTGTGAGGCAATCACTTCTCCATGCTGCATCAGATCGAACTATGGCGCATTGTTCAGGTACTGGTGAGTAGATTCCTACTTCCCGAGGCTTCTTCTGTTGTTTGACTTGGCAGTTTTCCCATTCCCGAGCTGCTATAATTGCTCGAGATACTATTTCCCCAGGGGTGAGCCACCTATCGTTGAAAATGGTGTTATTCCTAGCAATCCAGATCTGCCAAATCAGCCATGGGGCTAAGCTGCTTTGCGTTAATCCAGCCGGTGGGAGGATGACTCGACCGCAAACATTAGTCCAAGTAGCCACGAAATGAACGATTATACAATGTATATATATGTTGCTCAAAAAAATGATGTGTATATATATATATATATAGCCACGAAAACTATGGTTGAATATAGGGCTTATTGCAAAAGTGACTCAAAACTTGGAGTCAAACAGAAAACTAACATTTTCTTTTGACTCCTTTTTTTTTGAGATTTTCACCCCACACTTGCATTTTATCTACGAAAATGCCATTACTTTTTTTTTTATCGAAAATGACTTCTTTACTGTCTCAACCTCATCTTCTTCAAGTATTTACAATAGTGCCACTACCATGAATAGTTCCAACAACCTTGTACTAACTGTATGGAGCTTTTAATGCATTTTAATGCACGTAAATCTCTTTACACTCTCTCTGTTTCAATTGTTATGAACTAAAAACAACATTTCTTTCACTTTCTCTCCATATTCATCCAAAAAACTCAAGCTTTTGATTCAAAATATTTTATGGTTGAGAGAGCCATATTTCTTTCGTTTTGACTTACGGTTGCTTTCGTTTGAGGTTCTGGGTGGTTGGAGAAGACCCTGTGTGCAAACGAAGTCATCTCACCTAGTTTAAGGTACGAATTTGAATTTTTTTCAAGATCTGTTCGCGTAGAAGACTTACTAGTAAGTCATCTGTATGTAGAAGACTTACTGATAAGTCTTCTGGTCAAACGGACGACTTAAACTAAGTCGTCCAGCTTTGTTTGTTAAAAAAAAAAACTCTAGACAACTTATATATAAGTCGTCTACGAGAAACGGGTTAGTTTTGCATTTGACCGAATCGTGTCAGATCTTTGACTATTTCTGGACGACTTATAATTCAGTCGTCTCTGGGAAAGTTAAAATTTCAATATTTTATTAAACTAGACGACTTAAACGTAAGTCGTCCTAGGTTAGTTTTGTAATTGAAAAATAAAACTTGAAATTTAACTTTCTCCAGACGACTTAAATCAAAGTCGTCCCACCAGAAGACTTTATTTAAAGTCGTCCGGGGAAAGCAAAGTCGTCCAGAATATTTCCAAATTTTCTGGTCAAACCTTGCTTAAACCGGACGACCTTAAGTTAAGTCATCTATCTGGACGACTTTCATTTAAGTCGTCTAAAGATGGACGACTTAATCTGGACGACTTTGCTTACCCCGGACGACTTTAAATTAAGTCTTCTGGTGGGACGATTTTCATTTAAGTCGTCTGGAGAAAGTTAAATTTCAAGTTTTATTTTTCAATTACAAAACTAACCTAGGACGACTTACGTTTAAGTCGTCTTGTTTGAATAAAATATTGAAATTTTAACTTTCCCAGAGATGACTAAATTATAAGTCGTCCAGAAAAGTCAAAGATCTGACACGATTCGGTCAAATGCAAAACTAACCCGTTTCTCGTAGACGACTTTTATATAAGTCGTCTGAAGTTTTTTTTTTAACAAACAAAGCCGGACGACTTAGTATTAAGTCGTCCCTTTTCATTTTCAATTGCAAAAGTGACCTCTTTAGACGACTTACCTTTAAGTCGTCTGGACGACTTAATTCTAAGTCGTCTGCGGCAATGTTTATTGAACTTCTTCATTTTCTCTATGTTTACTAATGTGTTTTATTTTGAATATTTGCAGATGATTTTTCAGTTACATGCAGTGTATGGAGAATGGTTGTTGAGAGATTGCCGTTGGGATTTTGTGGTTGATGATCTCAAAGGAGCAAGATTGTTTTTATTGAATGAAGATTCAACACATGCTGAACTTGTTGCAATGGCTCAAGAAGATTATAACCTGGACATGAGAACAGTGACTGTGGAGATTAGCTACTCATTACCAGCAGAAATGATGATGGCTCCAGGCAGTCCTCCCATTCATGTTTCAAGTGATAGACAAGTTCGAAACTTGCTCGAGATACTCAAAACGCATAGAGTATGTCTTTATGTATCAAGCCGCAGCAAGGTGGAAACGGTTTCAGAGGAAAGGGATAATGATGAAGCTGGTGAATGGGAAGAAGATGTTGGTGATGATGAAGCTGGTGAATGGGAAGAAGATGTTGGTGATAATGATGAAGCTGATGAATGGGAAGAAGATGTTGGTGATAATGAGTTTGTTGAAGATGAAAATCAAGATGGGGAGGAAGAAAATGGGGAGGAGGAAAATGAGGAGGAAATTGTTGGTGAAACAGATCAGAATTGTGGGGATTACAGTCTTTATGGAAAGGTTCAAGATGAGGATGAGGAAGATGATGATAATGTTTGTTTTGAAGAAATCGAAAAGACATATGCTAAGTCAAAAGCTATTGAAGGAGGAAAATCGGATGGTAGTATCTATGTCAACCAGAGTTTTGATAGCAAGGATGCACTGCTTTCAGAGCTGCAGTTGGCAGCAGTGAGGGGTAGGTTTTCTTTCAGAATATACAAATCAACGAAAACTCTCCTTGTGGCAAGATGTCGGGTTAGCGGTTGTGGATGGAAGATCAGAGCGAGTGTGAAACATGGGACAAACACGTTTTGGGTAACAAAGTATGTGGAAAAACATTTATGCTCAGTGGGAGACCGAATCGCTCAGCGGAGACACTGTACTCTGAAGTATGTTGGTAGTCTTTTCATTGATCGTGTTGGGATCATTGATGGGATTACTCCGCAGCATATCACTGATGCAATGAAGAACATGTTTGGCATGGAGCTTGATTACACCACTTCATACAGAGCATTGTTATATGCACAAACATTGGTGAGAGGATCAGCAGAAGAAGGGTATTCGCGGCTGGCATCATATCTCGAGCAAATCTCCATTGCAAATCCTAATTCTGTCACGGCTATAAAACTTGATTCTGTTAAAAGATTCAAGTATCTATTTCTATCTTTTGGAGCTTCTATCACAGGTTTTAATTATCAGAGAAGGGTCATTGTGGTGGATGGAACTCAACTAAGTGGAAAGTATGGAGGTGTTATGTTAGTTGCAGCCGCACAAGATGGCAATTTTCAGATATTCCCATTGGCTTTTGGGATCGTGGATGCTGAAGATGATCCTTCTTGGGAATGGTTTTTCACAAAATTGGCTAGTTGTATATCTCATGACAAGCCTCTGATGATAGTCTCCGACCGGCACTCGGCCATTAAAAGTGCGTGTGATAAGGTGTTTCCTTGGGCAAACCGAGGAATATGTTATTATCACCTTCAAGAAAACATTGTCAAAAAGTTTAAAGGGAAACATCTCATGTACTTGGTGAAAGGGGCTGCTTATGCTCACACGGTTTACGATTTTGACCGGTACATGGCTGAGATACGGAGTGCAAACCCGGAACTTGCAAAGTATTTGGAGGATGCCGACGCCAGCCTATGGTCAAGGGTTCATTGTAAGGGGAACAGGTTCAACATAAAAACAAGCAACATCGCTGAATCTATTAATTCCGCACTGAAGAAAGCAAGAGGATTTCCGATTACGTTCCTGCTGGAGTTCATAAGAAAGAAGTTAGGAAAATGGTATGTGAAAAGGAGACAAGATGCTTTGAGTCTCACAACTCCACATAGCCGGGGTGTTGAATACTTGCTTGCTGTTCGAACAGAGATAGCGGATACGATGACGGTCGAACCAATTAATGGATGGAAGTACTTTGTCAAAGGTGGCAAAATGGACTGTGTGGTTGATTTGGAACATGCAAAGTGTGATTGTGGTGTCTATGGAGTGGAGAAAATACCTTGCTCTCATGCTATAGCTGCTGCAAATAAAGTTGGTTTGCATATCTCCTCACTTGTATGTCCAGTGTACTCAAAGAATTATCTGTATGCAGGATACTCAGAGAATATATATCCTATCGTGTCACAACATGTTGAGGAACGAGAATGCTTTCCTCCAGAAGTAAAGAGTGGTCCGGGAAGACAGAAGAAATCAAGATGGCAATCTTGGTTGGAGCTATCTAGGATGAGAGGACACAAACCCAGGAAGAAACACAGGGCACGGAGATGCTCAAACTGCAAGGAAACTGGCCATACGAAACCACAATGTAAGCAACCAGTTGACTAGTTGTCCAGACGACCTTAATTTTAGTCGTCCAGTCTTGATTACCCGTCTAGACGACCTTAATTTTAGTCGTCCAGTGTATTTTATTTTTAGACGACCTTCTTCTAAGTCGTCCAGTGTATTATATTTTTAGACGACCTTCTACTAAGTCGTCCAGTGTATTTTTATTTTTAGACTACCTTCTACTATCCTCTCTATCATCTTAACTTGTTTCCTTTTGTTTCATTAGCAACTTATCAACTTATGTATTTTGGTTTGTACAACTTGAATGGTTTTTTATGTGAACTTTTATTCTAGATGTGCAAAATGTTAATTGTAAGTCGTCCAAACCTTCCAGACGACTTATTTGTAAGTCGTCCAGTTGGAAGACCTTCCAGACGACTTAACTGTAAGTCGTCCTAACCCTCCAAGACGACTTATTTGTAAGTCGTCCAGTTGGAAGACCTTCCAGACGACTTAACCTTCCAGAAAAGTTCAAAGCTATACAAGAGGAGTTCAAATCTATACAAGAGACAAGTTCAAATCTATACAGCTAATCATACATGCCCACAAATCTATCACCATCCACATTTTCTTGCAAATGCTGATTAAGAAGCTCCGTCCATATATCCACCGCCATACAATCCCTCATATTCTTCACGTTGGCCCTAGCAAAGTCTTTAGGGTTAAAGGGGACCCCAAGAGCATGACATTCAATGTACTTTAGAGCGTACACGCCACAATCACCACTGTTGACCGTGGGTATTCCTTGCACCGGTCTCTCATAGGTGTATGGCTCCAACCCGCGTTCGACCCGTAAATCTTCGTTGGGAGCGCACTCAACAAGCAGATAAGGGAACATCTCGAGAAATGGCTGCATTATCTCATCCCATTCTGCTGGTACCGACGATGAAGGTATGCTGTCCCAGACGACTATGTGCCTCTTAGGGATCGATATCCAAATAGCAACCCAATGCTTGTTGTTCAAGTTCACTGGCGCATAGATATCATCAACGTCCTCCCCCCACTTCTTCATTGATTGGCAAAATGAAGGTATTGATCCTTCATAAAAAGCCCACGCCCCACCAGGTAACGCTTTCCCTAAACCTTTGTGATCAGGTTCCGAGGCTTTGAAGATGTGATACTGTTCTCTCCAAGACTGGGAAAAGTTGTGATCCAGGAATGCCATTCGCTCGCTCCTGAAAGCTTGTGGGTTCTCCTGATACCTCTGCCTCAGCACATTAATCCAAGCATCTATATGCTGCAGATGGCAATAATACAAGTTAGAAGATACCAGACGACTTATATTTAAGTCGTCTAAATGGTCGTCCAAGTAGACGACTTTCCAGACGACTTATATTTAAGTCGTCTAAATGGTCGTCCAAGTAGACGACTTTCCAGACGACTTATATTTAAGTCGTCTGGTAAATATAAGTCATCTGGAAAGTAGTCTACTTGGACGATTTTCCAAACGACTTTCCAGAAGACTTATATTTACCAGACGACTTAAATATAAGTCGTCTGGCAAGTCGTCTACTTGGACGATGATATTCGTGTTCACGCACACCAATTAACCTAATGTGCACACTACCACAATCGAATGGTATGTCGAAGTAGCACTTTAGGATCGAATCCACAGAGACCACTATTACACTTTATTTCTATTGGATCAATACTTAGCTAAAACAATATGGAGGTTTTGAGATTAAGTGTATCGTAACAAGCAGCAAATAAAATAAATGTATTAAAGTTTCAGATTATAAAGGAGCTAGCCTAGGTTTCAACGGGTGCTTACAATCATGAGCCAAACAATTATTCAAGTTTGATTAATGGACTAGTCTAGAACTCAGAACACACTGCTAGATCAACCCACTGTCGTGGTGTTGCACCTTTCATCGATCAGCCTCAGCGCCTAAGATGTCGCTTGGTCTGAGAGCTAATGATGAGCATTAAGAGCAGATCTGATCAGTTCACAAAACACCCTAATATCTACTTTCGCTGATTAAGGATGCAATGCTCATTCATAACACGTCTAGCAACCTATTACACGGTTAAAGAACAGATTAAACCTAAGTTCATGCATTGAATGGCCAGTTTAATGCAAGCAATAAGATCAGTTATGAATGAAGACAATCAATGGATACTTATCTATGTTTAGCTTACGATCTAACACCCTAACACCCTAGGCTAACAAGATCGACTACTCAGCCATACAGTAAGAAATCAAAGACATGATAACTGAATAATACTGCATAAAGATAATAGAAAACAAAGAGAGGGTTCAAGGATTCTTCTCCAAAACGAGAGAGATGAAGCCTTCTCCCTTTACAATCCAAAAGCACAAAAGTCTCCAATGGTTTTCTTGAGTCTAGAATAGCGTAGAATGTCTAGGAAAATAGAAAAATATGATATATGAAAGCCACAGGCGGCTGGGAGAGAAAAATAGAAGAATTAGGGCAAATCCCGAAATAAGTGTAGTTTCCTTAAAATTCTCTGCCGCGGAACAATCAATCGGAACACTCATCAGAGTGTTCTGCGTAAAAATCACCAAACTGCACTGTTTTCTGCCTCTTTTGCTTCTACTGGTCCATATCCCATCCAGTGCAACTCCAGACCTGTTATGACTCGAAAAGGACTAGAAAGACTCGATAAAGACTTGAAAACCAATTAGAAAACATATATACAATGATGTATAAAACACCATATATCAATTCCCCCAGACTTAGATCCTTGTTTGTCCTCGAACAAGACCAAGTATCAAGAACATGAAGAAAGGTTTGAAAGTGTGGGAACTCTTCTATTCTCAGCAACCATACCTTAACCACGAATCTCTGAACCATACAAGCAGTAAGCTAGGACAAAACACGCTTACTGGAACCCCACTGACTGCTGTTCAAAAATCGGCTCCATACTCTACATCTCAAACCTGAAAAAGCAACACTATCGAGACAGAACTCCCTACATTCATTTAAGAGTTGCGTGAGCTTCTCATCACAGGCACTATTCAGGGTAGACGGTCTAGGTGTGGAACAGGCTATTTAAGTGTTTCAATGGTGGAGTTTCAAGTGTTTAAGGGTTACCAATTTTTGAGGTGGATGCAGGATATCGCGCAAAACTGCAAGAGAGGACGGATCCATTGATGTCCACAGCCCCTACTCGTTTTTGCTCTCCCTGGAACGACTGCTCTGCTCCGCTCCGAATCAGTCATCAGACTGCCCTGCTCATCTGTATGTTCCTCAACCCTTCATATTGATATCCACTCTTCTGCTCAACCTTTCCAGTGGCTCATGTTTCCTGAATTCTTCTTTTTCTCCATCACCAAATACTAAATAAAACAAAATATAGATTTTTTTTTCTCTTTTTTTTTTTCTTTTTTTTTTTCTTTTTTTTTTTTTTCTTTTTTTTTCTTTTTTTTTTCTGATACTAGTACATAAATAGATGGTGGGGTGACGAAGAAGGAGGTAACATATGATATAAGGATGCCACTGGTGGTTCTGATTCGTACCATTCTTGTTCTCCACTCCTGTTCTTGCGCAGGTGTTTGGGTAGGGAGCGACTGTTCCCTTAATCTGCTTGTTCTTCCTGTCTGATTGACATTTGCAGCAGTAACGAGTAAGAGGCTGCGTCGATCCTTTCCTCTCCGACCTTTTTGCACATATCTGCACATATAACACTGAAAAACAAATGCATGGAGGTGGAATAAAGGCTAAGGTGCAGGGTAGGAACTAGCTAAAGATGAGCTAGCCACTCAGGAACAACAAAAGATGGATATAAAGGATAAGATGTCCTGAGTGTCATTCTCGTTTCCCTGATCTAGTGCCCATAACAAGAAGAATTTCAGTCAATATTAGGTTCAAGTTAAGTGGAGTTAAGTCTACCCAGTGTAACCTGATCGGCTGAGAACTTCTGGAGAATCAAGTGAGATATGTCAGGGTGTTCCAGGTCCACATATTTGTCTTTCGCCACTGCTAAGGTCACTGAATAAGATAACTAAAGCACGAGGTGGTTAGTGATCAACACGGAATAAGGTCCTAATTCCCACAAAGTTTTGACTGACTCGATCTTAAAAACTTACTCAAAATGACTCAAAAAATAAACAAAAGAAAGAAACGAGTTAGTAAACGACGAAACCCTCCCCCAGACTTACTTCACAACGTCTCGGTGTGAAAATACATCAGAGAGAAGGTGAAAACAATAATAAAAACATTTTTTTGTTGAGATACTTACCTGGAACTCGTGCTCCCCCAGACTTGTTCTGTTGCCATATTTTCACCTGGAGCCGCCGCTCTCTCTTCTGGAGAATAAATGCTCCGTTTCTGGAACAGTCGGGTGGAACAAGCGCCAGAATGTTCTGCTACAGTATCTCGGATTTTTCTGCTTTTTGACCTGAGACTCAATAACTAAAACGAAAAATAAGCAAAACAAAAATAAAACCAAGTTATATTTACACATACCAGTGGGTTGCCTCCCACCAAGCGCTTGGTTTAAGTCACTAGCTTGACTTGGTGACATGGATCAGTCAGGTTGAGCATCCAGGCTTGTTCCAAAACAAGCTCCACAATCAAACATGTTCAGCTTCAAAGCTCTGCTCAACAACCCTTTCACAGCAGCTTCTCCTTTCTCCTTCAGCTCATCAGTGAGAACAACTCTAACTTTAGAGAAAGGTTTAGAGGTACCCTTACACTTTACCTCATACTCAATGGATTTCTCATCACACATGTGAGGTATCAAAGTCATCGTAGGGCCGCCCTTGACCCTTTTCTTTTGAATTTTTTCCTTCACCTTTGCATTCCCACTGAGTTTCTTGGTATCACCGTGAGGATCTCCATCCAGGACTCGTCCAATCTCACTCTCATCACCAAACTCTTTCTTAGGAAAATTTTCCAGTTGTTCTCCACTAACCATTGAGATGCTGGAGGCGTGTCGAATTTGTGATTTGGTTGGGACAGCCATGTAGAAAACCTTCTTGTTGATGTTGGAAAAGAAGACTCTTTTATTAGGCATGTCTACGATTGCTCCCACTGTAGCCATAAATGATCTTCCAAAAATCAAAGGCATCTCATGTTTCTTTTTCATCTCAACAACCTGAAAATCAGCATGAAGCACACAATCCCCTACTTGGACAGGAAGGTTGCGAATGGTGCCATAAGGGATTTCTGTGGAGGAGTTTGCAAATGCCAGAGTCACCTGAGAAGGCTCAACATCAGCAATGCCCAGCTTGTCTACAATCGCCTTTGAGACAAGATTCACGCATGATCCGGAGTCACAAAGAGCATCCTTAAATTCTACTCCAGCAATGAAACATGGGAAAACAAACTTTCCAGGATCATCAACCTTAGGCAATACCTTCAGTGGTGGTGGAGTTGGATAGGGAACTTTAGAAACATAGACTCGCACTGGTGGAGTCTAAGCAGATTCGTCAGGAGCAGTCACTACACAGCTAGCAGGTTGTTCTGTTCTCTTTTCTGTGCCTGAGACAGTTTCAGCGAACAACTGCTCTGTGTTCCTTCCCTCAGCTTTCTCACAACTCCGCTCTGTTGCATTACAGTGCATCACACTCTTTCCACGAAGGGTTTCTTGCTGCCTCTTGACAGTTTCAGCGGTTTGAGCAAGCTGACCATCAATCCTCTTTATGTGGCTGTTCACAGCATCATATTTTGTATTCAGATCAGTGAACATGCTGTCCATCCTGGTGCTGATGTCTGTGGTAACCTGATTCAGTGCCTTGACCTGAAGTTGCTGGCTCTGGAGCATCTGCTGCATCATAGAGTTGAGATTTTTCAGCTCATCTGGCGGAACAGTCGCTGGTGCAGTCTGCTGGTTGTTCTGCGACTGTTGTTGGTTGTTCTGCAACTGTTGCTGATTCAAATTCTGATTCTGAGCAACGAACCTGTTCTCTGCCTCACTGAAGATGAAGGTCTTACCCTGGAAATTCTGCGGAAAGGTGTTCTGATACCCAGATCCTTGTGCCTGGTTGTTCTGAATCTGCCCAGTAGTAGCTCCATCCATCATGAAGACTTTTCCTTGGTTGTTTTTCAGTAGGTAGTCAATCTTGGCTGTCAGCTCATCAATCTTCTGAGTTTTAGCACTGTTCACGACCTTGGAGCAATCGCTCTCATTACTCTCATTGGCAGAGCTAGCAGCCATGTTCTCAATCAGCTCAAATGCTCCAGCAGTGGTCTGAGTCATGAAATCTCCATTGCTCGCAGAATTCATAGCACTTCGGTGTTCCCAATGTACTCCATCATAGAAAATACCCATGAGGTAATCATCATCAAAACCATGGTGAGGGCACTCTCTGCGATAGACATTGAAACGCTCCCATGCGTCACAAAAAGGCTCACGAGGGAGCTGTCTGAATGAGGTGATCTTGTTCCTCAATGCTGCAGTTCTCGCCTTAGTGTAGAAGTGGCTCAGGAACGCTGATCGGACCTGTTCCCATGAAGTGAGAGAACCTGTAGGGAGAGAGTTCAGCCACCGTGCAGCTTTTCCATCAAGAGAGAATGGGAATAGCGTGCACTTGATGTAGTCTGGTGGAACACCATTCGCGCGTGAAAAGTTGCAGACTCTCTCGAATCTCTCAATATGCTCCATTGGAATTTCTGTAGAGAGACCAGAGAACACCTTACTCTGCACTAGACCGATCAAAGCAGGCTTGATCTCGAAGTCCAGATTGCTACAGAGTGGAGGAACAATGGCAGAGCGCATAGTAGGAAGGTTACGTGGATGGTTTCTCTGCCCGATTGGAACAGTCTGTGCCGCCTGTTCCTGCTGCGCGAGAGCTGCCTGTTGAGCAGCTTGTTCCGCAGCTGCTTGCTGAGCATGGATGGTCTGCTGCATCTGAAGCATCTGCTGTTACATCAGTGCCATTGCTGCAGTGAGATCATCCTGATGGCCGTGATCACCCATGGTGGTGTTGGTCGGCATTGTTTGTTGTTGTTCTTTCTTTCTAAACCTTGCGATCTCCTGCAACAAAGAGAAAAGAGGAAGTTAGAGGTCTTAGACTAAATAAATAACCGAAAAATAAAGGTAAAAAAGATGGTCCCCGGCAACGGCGCCAAATTGATATTCGTGTTCACGCACACCAATTAACCTAATGTGCACACTACCACAATCGAATGGTATGTCGAAGTAGCACTTTAGGATCGAATCCACAGAGACCACTATTACACTTTATTTCTATTGGATCAATACTTAGCTAAAACAATATGGAGGTTTTGAGATTAAGTGTATCGTAACAAGCAGCAAATAAAATAAATGTATTAAAGTTTCAGATTATAAAGGAGCTAGCCTAGGGTTCAACGGGTGCTTACAATCATGAGCCAAACAATTATTCAAGTTTGATTAATGGACTAGTCTAGAACTCAGAACACACTGCTAGATCAACCCACTGTCGTGGTGTTGCACCTTTCATCGATCAGCCTCAGCGCCTAAGATGTCGCTTGGTCTGAGAGCTAATGATGAGCATTAAGAGCAGATCTGATCAGTTCACAAAACACCCTAATATCTACTTTCGCTGATTAGGGATGAAATGCTCATTCATAACACGTCTAGCAACCTATTACACGGTTAATGAACAGATTAAACCTAAGTTCATGCATTGAATGGCCAGTTTAATGCAAGCAATAAGATCAGTTATGAATGAAGACAATCAATGGATACTTATCTATGTTTAGCTTACGATCTAACACCCTAACACCCTAGGCTAACAAGATCGACTACTCAGCCATACAGTAAGAAATCAAAGACATGATAACTGAATAATACTGCATAAAGATAATAGAAAACAAAGAGAGGGTTCAGGGATTCTTCTCCAAAACGAGAGAGATGAAGCCTTCTCCCTTTACAATCCAAAAGCACAAAAGTCTCCAATGGTTTTCTTGAGTCTAGAATAGCGTAGAATGTCTAGGAAAATAGAAAAATATGATATATGAAAGCCACATGCGGCTGGGAGAGAAAAATAGAAGAATTAGGGCAAATCCCGAAATAAGTGTAGTTTCTTTAAAATTCTCTGCCGCGGAACAATCAATCGGAGCACTCATCAGAGTGTTCTGCGTAAAAATCACCAAACTGCACTGTTTTCTGCCTCTTTTGCTTCTACTGGTCCATATCCCATCCAGTGCAACTCCAGACCTGTTATGACTCGAAAAGGACTAGAAAGACTCGATAAGACTTGAAAACCAATTAGAAAACATATATACAATGATGTATAAAAACACCATATATCAGACGACCACTTAGACGACTTTCCAGACGACTTATATTTAAGTCGTCTGGTAAATATAAGTCGTCTGGAAAGTAGTCTACTTGGACGATTTTCCAAACGACTTTCCAGAAGACTTATATTTACCAGACGACTTAAATATAAGTCGTCTGGCAAGTCGTCTACTTGGATGACCACTTAGACGACTTTCCAGACGAGTTATATTTATCAGACGACTTAAATTTAAGAAGACTTACGCAATCTTCCAGCCATTCAGTTTTGGTCCGGAGGATTTTATACCACCAAGTTGGTGATGTACGTGGTTTGTCCTCATGCTTAGTGTAATAATGACTGCAAACAAAAAAGCATTCAGTTTTGGTACACTAAATCAAGCAAAAAAGCAATCAGTTTTGGGTAAAGCAATCACTTACGGATCAGTTTTCAACCAATCAGCGAGATCCTTCAGCTTTTCTCTGTTTACTGGAGGAAATGGCTTATAGGCTGCCACTTTAGCTTTATTTTTCTCTGCCGTATAAGGAGATAACTGCGTGGGAGCAGGTTTCTTCGCTCGTTCACTCCTTCCACGCACAGCAGTAGCAGCAGGGGGAGCTGTTTTGTCCAATACAACCAGGCTCGGTTATGTGGCTTGAACGCTTGATTCTGGTGCTGGAACGCTTGGATCAGTGGAAGCGACGCTCGGTTGGAAGGTGGAAGAGAGGCTCGGTTGTTGATCGGTGGAAGAGAGGCTCGGTTGTTGATCGGTGGAAGAGAGGCTCGGTTGTTGATCGGTGGAAGAGAGGCTCGGTTGTTGATCGGTGGAAGAGAGGCTCGGTTGTTGATCGGTGGAAGAGAGGCTCGGTTGTTGATCGGTGGAAGCGAGGCTCGGTTCGACAGTGGAAGTGACAGCAACAATCTGTTTGGAGGAGACACCATCTGCTTTATTTACCGAGAAACCCTCATCGAATGTATCCTCCGGCAAATATCTCTGCAATATAAAAGTTGCACATTAGTTAACAATGGACGACTTAAATAAAAGTTGTCTGGACGACTAATTGACCCTGGACGACTTAAAAAAAAGTTGTCTGGACGACTATTTGACCCTGGACGACTTAAAAAAAAGTTGTCTGGACGACTAGTTGACCCTGGACGACTTACAATTAAGTCGTCCAGGGTTAACTAGTGGTCCAGACAACTTACATTTAAGTCGTCTAGGGTCAACTAGTCGTCCAGAAAGCTTTTTTTTAAGTCGTCTGGACAACTAGTTAACCCTAGACGACTTACATCTTTGAGTTGAGGAGGAGGCTGTTTGGTAGGAGGAGGAGGAGGCTGTTGCTGTTTGGTAGGAGGAGGAGGAGGCTGTTTCCTTTGAGGAGAAGGCTGTTTGGTAGGAGGAGGAGGCTGTTTGGTAGGAGCAGGAGGCTGTTTCGTAGGAGCAGGAGGCTGTTTGGTAGGAGCAGGAGGTTGTTTGGTAGGAGCAGGAGGCTGTTTCTTAAGAGGAGTACGCTCTTTGGTAGGAGCAGGAGCCTGTTTATCTTGAGGGGTTGTCTGAATGGGTTGAGGAGTAGGCTGTTTATCTTGAGGGGTTGTTGTATTGGATTGAGGTGTAGGCTGTTTGTCTTTAGGGGTAGCCTGATTGGTGATACCAACCTTCTTCTCCACAGATTCCAACCTATCGGACACCTTCCTAATCTCCTTAATGCACTTCCTAAACCCTTCTTTCATGCACTCAGTTTCGTCCTTGAACATTTTTTCCAACTCCTGTTTGGTCATCCAATCCTCTTCACTAGCCTCTTTAGGAGCCTCTTTATGAGCCTCTTTAGGAGCCTCTTTAGGAGCCTCTTTAGGAGCCTCTTTAGGAGCCTCTTTAGGAGCCTCTTTAGGAGCCTCTTTACGACCTTTCTTCAGAGGTCTTGGATTGTCTTCCTCCTCCTCCTCCTCCACAACAACCATCTCTATCTCTTTGGCTTTCTTCGATGTAGCCTCCTCAGGTTTTGTATAGACCTTAGTACCAGTGACTTCCCAACAATCTAAGGTCCACTTCCACGGTCTCCGATCATACATGAGTTTGATGATGTTCTCCGCGGGCAGGTCCTCAACCTCAGAGTCCCATTTTGGCCACATTTCACTAATGTCCTTCTGGACAAAGTTGATCACGCGGGTCTGCAGTAAATAGAAGGATCGAGTTAGATATTTGAGCAAGACGACTAAATAGACGACTTAATTATAAGTCGTCTACTAAGTCGTCCAGCTGGAATACTTTCCAGACGACTTATTACAAGTCGTCTACTAAGTCGTCCAGCTGGAAGACTTTCCAGACGACTTATTACAAGTCGTCTGAAAGGTCGTCCAGCTGGAAGACTTTCCAGACGACTTATTACAAGTCGTCTGAAAGGTCGTCCAGATGGACGACTTAGTAGACGACTTAATTAAGTCGTCTGAAAGGTCGTCTAGATGGACGACTTAAGAGACGACTTTAATATAAGTCGTCTGCGCAGTGTTTTGGATTGAAGTAAATACCTGACGCAAGATAGCAGCTTTCATTGATCTGCGGCCTCTGCTGCCTGCGTAAGCCAGTATCGGTGGAGACGGACTGTTTGCTCTGGGACCACCAATACTAGCACCCAATTCCGGCATAGCTGTGTACACCCAGACCTGAAGAACTTGTATAAACCCATCCACGGTGTAGCAGCCAGTAATATCTTTGTTCCACAAAGCGTCCATCAGCACCTTAAACGCGACTCTCCCCCATGGATAATTCTCAAACCGATCTAAATCCATCACTAGCCTAGCCAGAGAAGATAGTGTAGCGGTTGAAAACTTTCTCCCTTCAATGAATCCTGTGAAGATGGAAAGGTACGCGAGCCGCTTCCGATCTTCCGTGGACCAATCCCCGCATCTGTTCAGTGCTGCTATTATCTGATCTGTAGTTGGCCCAGCTTCCAGATGAACTCCCAGCATCCCCCAGAAAGAAACCATCTCTTTGGTAACTTCACATTTTGGTGTCTCAAGGTCCTCGATGTACTCGCAGTTTAGACCAGTGAGGTTTTCAAACTCTAACAGTGAAAACCTCAAAGGTTCTGGACCAACCAGAGACCACATCTCATACTTCTTCTGAATGTCCAGCTTGAAACTGAGCATATGGTGAACCAGCCTTGAAGCCCAACCAAATCCCTGCTCCTTGAACTTGATGAAAACTCCCAATCTCAACTCCTTGAGCTCTTCAAATTCGTCATCAGTAAGAGCTTCCTTAAGAGCAGTATGCAACCTCTTGTTATCTGTGTGATACGAAATGCTATTGTGGGCTGGTGGCTCAGAGCCTGGTGTGTATAACCTACGGGTGAGTTCTGGAATATCCATCCTTTTTGTCTGCAAAATAATCAAAGACAACAATAGAAGTCAGAACACAAGCTAAATCAATCACGCCTTAATTGTTACTCCAGACGACTTAGTAGACGACTTATAATTAAGTCGTCTGGAAAGTCGTCCAATTGGAAGACTTAGTAGACGACTTAATTATAAGTCGTCTGGAAAGTCTTCCCAATGGACGACTTAGTAGTCGACCTGTAATAAGTCGTCTGGAAAGTCTTCCTGCTGGACGACTTAATTTAAGTCGTCTACTAAGTCGTCCAGTTGGAAGACTCTCCAGACGACTTATCTTACAAGTCTTCCAGTAGAAAAATGTAAAGAGGACCTGCTTAGTCGCAGAAGGAGTTGGAGTACTCGTCATTGCGGTTGTTGTACTCGTCATTGCGGTTATAGATCTGAAAAAATAAAAGTGAAACGGTGAGAATGAGTACATTGATAGAGACAACGTTTTATTTTCATCTTTTCCTCGAGATTGATGACTTACCGGCGTTAGGGTTTACAGAGAAACGGCGCTACGGTTTACAGAGAAGAAGCGGCGGCGAAGCGGCGGCGCTAGGGTTTGGAGGAAGCGGCGGTGAGAACGTTGGTGAGCACGGTGGCGAGGTCGACGGTTTGTTCGGAAATAATGGAAGCGGCGGCGCTAGGGTTTAGAGGAAGCGGCGGCGCTAGGGTTAGAAGACGCTGCGGCGAGAACGGTGAGAATGAAGTTAGATAGCCGACGTTGAGAACGATGGTTTGTTCGGAAATAGTGGGAATTCGAATCGCCTTTGATATCGCCGGTGAGAGAGAACTGTTAAGGTTTCTGAATTTCGCGAAAAATGAACAAAAAAAAAAATCACCTTATATATTGGGTAAATAATCCGGTTAGCTTTAAAAGTACATTGGTAAAATTTAAGGTTTGGTCCGGTTTAGACGATTTATTCTGGCTGATAATGTACATCAGACGACTTAATATTTAATCGTCTGTCCACAGACGACTAAGTTTTAAGTCGTCCAGACCCTAAAATGAACCCCTAAACTAAAATGACTAAATTAACTAACTAACCACGTTATAAAATCAAAGTATAGTTCAATAGTGTTTACTATACACTGAAATTAACACGCTTAGGTAATTTTTAAATTTTTCAAAAACGGTTTTAATGCTTTCCGAAATCTAACCCTGAGAACATATACAATACTACAACATATGTTGATGAAACCAAAACTAAAGAATATCATGACGACATACTTTCACTCATCTATGCTGAAAACAATTGAAATTTGTTATATCCTAATTTATATCTCTTAAGACATATGTTAATTACATAATTCCCATTTTTCACCTATCAAAATATTTTTTACAGAATTTTTAAATTATGTTTAAGAATAACTGTCCAGACGACTTTCAGTTAAGTCGTCTGGACAAGTTATTTTTAAGTCGTCTGCACAGACGACTTGCCGAGGGGTAAAAACGTAAAAAAAATCCCTTTTTTTGTTTGGTCACAAGGGTCCTAGTTGTAATTTCAATAGTCTTTTAAGTTACTTTTGCCTTTGACCCAAGTTGGGGTATTGTTTTGGGTTTGACTCCAAGTTTTGAGTCACAATTGGCAATTCTCCCTTGAATATAATCATTAGTGGAAGGTTGTAATTTGGAGAAAGACATTAATTTCAGTTTTTCTTCCCGTTTTCTTTTAGATTATGTGCCTATTCAATACATTGATTTAATATAAAATGGCTTGGTGAATTACCTAAACAAAATACTACATAGAAATATATATATAAAAATAATGGCATACCACTGTAAATAAATCTAAAAATTAAGGACAAAATCTTAAAAAGGATTATGTATTAATAGTATAGATTTAAAGACTAAATCTAGTGATAGGACATTTGACACACAAAACTGATAAGTTATGTTAACATGTATATATTTATCTTCTTCTGATTCTGAAAGCTGATTTACCTTAAGATTTGGTCAAAGCTTTTAGTTCATGACCCCTGTATTTCCTCCGCTGTCAAATTTGTCAACCAAGATCATGTATATGTTTAATTTTTTCAATTTTGTGACTACACTTTTGTTTTACAGCAAGAGAAAAAAAAACTACTTTCCAATGACATATTGTTTGGTTTTCGATGTTTAGATCTCCTCCATTATGCACGTTTAGTCTTTGTCTTCCACAGCCATTATGAACATACAAGAATTAGTCTTAATAAACGAAAAAGGTATCGACATCGTTGTAAATGGATACTGAAAAGCAAAAAAAAAAAATTATTATTAGACTTTTTGAGCTATAAAAATATAGAAAGAAATTAGGGCTGGGCATAATATCCATACCCGAAATATTTATCCGAACCGACCCGAAAAATAGAGTATCCTACCCGGTAGGATCCTGCATAAATATCCGAATAGGACCATTTTTCAAAAATTCAAAAAACCGAAACCGAATCCGATCCGTACCGAGAACCGAATGAGTATCCGAACATACTCAAATATATAACTATATATAATATTATTTAAAATTATATTTGATAATAGTATTAATACCTAAAATTAAAATTATAAATAAAATATATTAGTTATTTTAGGTATTTATAGATAAAAATTGATGTTTTGGATAAAAATACTCAAAGAAAATTATATATATGGTTATTTTCGGATAAAAAATAACAATTTCGTACTATATAAATTGAATACTTTTGGGTTTTTAAGTTATTTTAGATAAATTTGAGTAGTTTGGATATAAAATATCCGAGTTAACTCAGATAGTTTGGTTACTTCAGATATACCCGAATCCACCCGGATCCAGGAGGATCCGACTCGAACCCGACTTGGTTTTCTGTAATATCCGAATGGGACCATTTTTCAAAATCCGAAAAAAATAATACTCGAATGGATAGTATCCATATCCGAAGGGGTATCCGGATGCCCATGCCTAAAAGAAACCTTACATTTTCTCAGAAAAAAAAAGAAGAAGAAAAAATCCTACTTTCTCCTCGTGGTCCATAACTTTGTTGGCATAAAGGAGAGACGTCGATTACTAGTTACCTTTCTAGCCAATCCACTTGAGTTCCAGCAAACGAAAAAGAGAAGATAGTAATAATAGTATTAGTTACCATCTCCCTAGGATCATACTTGAGCCTAGTTTGGGCTGAGATATTGAATTTTATGGGTTTAAATTTGTAGTAAATAGCACATATATACTATTATTTTCCGATTGATTTTTCGCAATAGAACTCTCATTTTTAAAAAGTAAAATTTTATAATAAGTACATATATACAGAGTATCTGTGAAAAATATCTGAAAATAATATTTTCTATTATAAAATATTATGTTAAAAGTTATAGTGATTAATATCAATATTTTCCTTAATGAATTTTATATATAATTTATTTTATAATTAAAATGAATTTTATATTACTAATATTATATTTGTCGATTACATTAGATAATTAATATAATTTAATATAAAAATTTCAAAAGTGTATTTTAAGAAGTAATATTATTCTTAGATATACTGTGCTATTATCTGAACATAATATTTTCGAACATAAAATTTTAAAAGTTAAGATGTAATACATTTTATGTTAAACAATAATCAAGAAAAATTTTGTACAAAGATATTTTTCAAAATATGTTTAGTGCGTAAGTGTTTTTAAAATTTTAACACAATAATAAACATATATATTTTGATAGATAAACAAGTTTTTTTTTTTTTTTTTTTTTGTCAACGATAGATAAACAAGTTATCCTATATAAACAATTTGATGTTGATTTTTTTTAGAAATATAAATAATAACTTTTTTTTTTGAATTAGTAAGGTATAAAATATAAATATTCATAAGAAGATTATGTCCACTGCAGACAAACCACATAGTTTAATTATCACTCCCTCTAAAACACACAATTTGGACTAATTTGGGCTTAGAGGTTGAATATTATGGACCTAGACATGTAACAAATGCTCATTTAGTTATCATCTAAAACTAGATGTTCAACCTGCGGATATGGTCATAAATGTTTATAATTATTTATTAATTAATTCATTATTAAATAAAGACTATAATTATGAATTATTATCTATGTTTTCATCTAGAAAATATTATATCTTAAATGTTTTGTAAATTTATTTGTGCAGTAAAATATATTTAGAAATTATCTTATTATTTTAAAATATATTTTTTTAATTATATAAAACTAAAAACTTTTATTTGATTAATATTTAGTTATGTGTTCTGGTTTTTTTTCTTATTTTAGCACTTTTACTAAAATATTTTTACAGATAACAACACAATATATATATTTGACCAAATATCTTTTCATTTGAATATATATTTTTAGTTTTTAGATAATTTTCTTAGTTGTTTTGCCAGTACATGCGGGTCTAAATACTTTATAATTACTTATTAAAATATTAATTACCAATTTAATTACTATAATTATAAATTATTATTTATGTTTTCATTTGAAAAATCTTTTGTATTATCTTTTGTTAAAAATTCTTATATATACTATATTCATTATGAATAAATAAATCTTACAAATCACTTAATATTATATTTTCAATATATAAAATTAATGATTTTATTTAATTAATATTTAGTCATGTGTTTTCTGTCTTTTAGTTTTTAAATTTTTATTAAAATTTATTTTCGGATAACAAAAAAATATATATAAAAATTATTTTTAAAATATATTTTTATATTTTGGATAACTCTTATGATTGATTATTTTAATCAATTATCTAATCAAAATATTTTAAATTTGGATAAATTGGGTTGTCTTTCCTTGGGTTTGTATTGAAGATTAGGCTTTAAATGATAACATCTGATTAAGTGATACATGACAAGGGGTTCAACTGCGGTGTGGTTATAATAGTTATAAAAATGTATAAATATATGATATATGTAGAGATTTTTGTTACTGTTAACTGCGGTGTGATGCATGACGATTTGAAACATTTGGACCCTTAATGTTTAATACACAAAGCTAGATTTGTGGGTTTTGAATCTTTAATATGAAATAGTACTTTGCAACTGTTATATATTATTATATTACATCGTCGTGTTATATCAAAGAGGAGATGTTTTAAAATCTATACTATACATAAATTAGCTTATTTGAGAATTTGAATGTACATTCTTACATAACTCTTCTTGTAGGCATATGCATTTTACCTGGACCCAACAATTTGAATCGAAACCAACCCAAAAATTGGTTTAGGTTTGAGTTCAGGGATACAATTTTGGACATCGGGTCTCTGCTCGAGTTTGGTCCTACCCAAGA
Source organism: Hirschfeldia incana (assembly GCA_026261945.1). NCBI lineage: Eukaryota > Viridiplantae > Streptophyta > Magnoliopsida > Brassicales > Brassicaceae > Hirschfeldia > Hirschfeldia incana. The sequence goes on along the minus strand of JABCMI010000040.1, from coordinate 497,904 downwards.
TCCAATCGGATACCCATAATTTATAAAATTAAAAATTGTGTATATTACGTATATTTGTGTATTTGGATATATTTTTGGTATTAACTTTTTTTTAAAAGTTTTGGGTTTGGGTTATAGTTTTGGGTTTTGGTTATAGTTTTGGGTTTCGGGTAAATTTTATTTTCAAAAAATCTATTTTGGGTATGTTTTTCAGTTCTTCGAATCAGATTTTGGGTAAAAGTTTGAGGTTTTTCGTATTTAAATATTTTCGGATATTTGTTTGGGTTTTGGGTATTTTTGTATTTCATGCATTTTTTTTTGGATTTTAGAGTACTTCAAGTCTTTTCCAGATCCAAAAAGCCAAACTGATCCAGATCTGTTATGTATCCAAATATTACATGTATTTAAATTATGGACTCAAATCCACTCAGGTCCAAAAACAAATTGTTACAAACCAAAACTAAATAAAATCAAATACCTAGTTAGTTCGACATATCTAGGAAGACCGGAAAAGAACCATTATGTATTTGACCGAAAGACTGAGTTACATTTGTTGAGTTGGTGTGATTTGAGATTTACTTGGTAGATTTTTGACTATTTTAATAGTATAGATTTATAGAATTATTAATAGTTTTAAAATTTATATTAAATAACATTTTTTTATAAATATTTTTTATTAAAAATAATTAAAAATTATATATATATATATATATATATATCTAATTTTTTAACAGATGGTTTGCTAAAGTGTTTATATTAAATTTGATTTTTTTTTATGATCCTGGTATCTGGAACTTCGAGAAGATCTAACTAGCGCCTAATGACCGTTCAGATAATCTGAACTATTAAGAGTCCGCCAGAACCTGCTGACGGCATCTAGGAAGACTGGTGATCACCCTATGTAAATCCCACCGGTGGCCACATGTTAGCAGACTTCTCTGTATTGAGAAGTCTGTTAACATGTGGCCACTAATAGGATTTGATTTTGTCAATATTTAGAACTGTGTAATGTAAGATGAGATGGTATAATATGTTGTATAATATATATATTAAGTCATTTTAATTGATTTCTAAATATTGTAGGTCTATTATTGATCATAAAAATATGATGTATAATGTTATTGCATAACAACCATAACATTATATAATTGTTTAAATATGATATATTTTGCGTATATTGCAATGGCTTATTTTGTAAGTATATACTGATGATTTCTCAATAAGACCAAAAACATACTAATGAATATTTTCATCTGACTTCTTAGACCATGTGCAACGGGACTGTTGAATTTTAATTCAACAGTTGAACTTCTACAGTGAAATTGTTGAAAAAAAATAAAATGTTTATATGGATTAAACTGAGTTTAAATTTTTCATCATGTTGAAACAGAAAAAATGGGACCCACAAAAGACATTTGTCAATTAGTCAAGAAAAAATTGCTAAAACAGATTAAAAAAACACCAACATTGTCCCTTTAGCATAAATCATTTTTTGGTCAGATTTGGACTAAGATACCCTTGACCAACTTTAAAAAATCATATCAATTATTTTATAAGTCAGAAAAATATGAAACTTTATACAAAATGTACATAAATATTGAACAATCATATGAAAAATACTTTGGTTGACTAAATATTATCAAAACATAATTTCATATTTTGATCTACGGACAGCATAAAATAAAATCTACTGTCTATGGACAGGTAGATTGATGTTTCAGCTACATACATATATATCTGGCGCTAGTAGATTTTAAAATTTACCAGTACCTAATTTTTCTACTAGGGTAGAAAGTAAAAATTACGGTTTTGTCTACAGTCTGAAATACTGTAGATTTTTTGAATTACTCTTTCCTATAAATCTACGGAGAAAGAATCATATAATCTGTCTTTTCATAAAAATCTACCATAGGGGAATCATAGAATATGCCAAGTGTTAAAAATCTACCAACGATATATTATATTATCTACAACAATACTTTATCCTACTACTGGTAGATGCTACATTCTATTATGTCGTATCTACCATCATATGTAGAATCTACCAACAGCAGAATGTATGTTCTACCAAATTCGGAATATTTACATATTCCTTAAATTTTTTCAAGAATCAGTTAAGAAAATATTTGAAAATATATCTTGTTTCCAAAATATATTTGAAAATATATTTTGTTTCCAAATTTGTTAAGAAAATATTTGAAAATATTTGAAAATATTCCTCCAAATTTTTTGAATCTATTGTTGAAAAACATGCATATTTATTTATTTTTTACTTTTACTTTTTTATTTTTTTACTATTTACTATTATATTTACTTTTTATTACTTTTTTACTATCTATTTCATTTTTTACTATTTAGGTTTTTACTATCTTTTTTTATTTATTTATTTCCGTTTTTACTTTTTTTATTTTTTGACCTTTTTTACTATTTACTATCTATTTTTATTTTTTTTTATTTTTTTACCTTTTACTATTTACTATCTATTTTTACTTTTTACTATTTACTATCTTTTTTTGTTACCTTTTTACTTTAAAAAAAGAAAAAAAAATACAAAAATCGTTTTAAACTTAGTTTAGGGGCTTAATTGGGTTTTAAAAAAATATTATGTTAAGTGGACAACTTCTTATTCATTTTATGGTATGTGGACAATCTACTAATTCTTTCAATGTATTTTCCCATATTTCCCATTAGTCAATAAGAAAGAAGAGGGAGAATGATATATTTGTTATTTTTTATCCTCCTAATTGTTTGTGATTAGAGTTTTTATATAAATAGATTGACTTCATTTATTTTATATCAATTTTTTGATATTCTACAAATAGAAACTTGTTTTATTTAATTTAGAAAAAATATTTTAATACATAATTCTACTACTTTTTAGTAAACTATTTTAATTTGTATTGCATGCAAAAATATAAAACACGAACAAAAATATTTTAAAAGTTATTTCTTTTAATTTTGATCTAAAAAATATTTTTGTTAATATTAAATATTTATTTTTATAAAATTTAATATGTAGATATACAAGTATACAAAATTCAAATATAAAATAAAACGTGGGGTAGGTAGTTAAATTTTATTAAACAAAAATATTGTAGAAGTTAAAAAAGAATTAGGTGTTGAATAATGAGGTGGAAGAAAGAGAAGATGATGTGGATAGGTAAAATGAGAAATGAGAGTGTTGAATTTACAAAACCATTGTACATAGTCTTATAAGTAGATTTTTAGAATGTTTCTCTTTAATAGTACAGATAAAGATAATAATACAATTACAAATTCTCCAAAAAAAATACCAGCATTTCATTATTCTAAATAAACCACAAAATTATATTAATTGAACCATATTAGATACACTTTTATATAATTTAATCTACTGTCTAATCACTTTTAAATGTTAACATGTTGTTATAGGAACATAACAAATACCTAAAAATAGGGGTGGGCATTTTCGGTTTATTTATGGGTTCGGTTTATTTGGGTCTAAGAAAACTATAACCAAATTCATCCCAAATTAATTTGGTTTGATTTGTATTTGGTTTGGTTTGGTTTTAGTTCGATTTGACTATGTTCGGTTTGGTTTTAGTTTGGATTGGTTTGTGTTTGGTTCGGCTTAATGTGTTTATTCAGCTCCGTCTGAGTTAATGTTTTAGTTTTATTACAAAAGTAAAATTTATAAAAACATGAACAATCACCACTGATAAGACTAAATCATTATTCTTACATACCGTAAAGAAAACAGCACAATAATAAGATAGAATCCAATAATTTTATATTATTACCGTCAAACCTAATATAACTATCATAACTCATAAGTAATGTTTTGGTTTTGAATTTAATGTAGGAGATTCATATCTTTTATTTTATTTTAGTTTAGTTGTGTGTATTTTATTCATTTAGAAGTAAAATTCATAACAGTTTTTTATGTTAAATTATTAAATACACTAAATTTTAGGATTATTAGTATATTTAGTTAATCTAATTAAAAACACTTCGGTTTGGTTTGGTTTGGTTCAGTTTAAAACCAAACCAAATCAAACTATTTGGGTTGGCTAAATGTTGAACCAGTGGTTTAGACATATACTTTGGTTTGGGTTCGGTTGGGTCGGTTTGGTTTTTTGGCCCACCCCTACCTAAAAATTCTAATCATTCCTAGAACACTAACTCATCTCTTCCTTCTCTTCTTTTTCAATCGATTCTTTTCCAAAAGCGTCTCTTTTTTCTTTTGTGATTGTCTTTCTAAAGCTCTTGTCAATCTGCTTTGACTCAGTGATGATGATCTCTTTGAGTCTTCTAAACCTCTTGTCAATCTGCTTGTGATGGTCTTTGTATCAGTTGTAACGTTGGCTGGTGTAACAAGTTTTGAGTTTCTTTCTTTTGCCTCGTTCATAATTTATTCACAGAGACATGCATAAACATTAAAGAAGAACAAAAAAAAACAGAAAGCTACTGTAAACACTGAAATTGTCATTACTAGGAAAAATGTCATAGTGTAATTAACAAAAACTTGCACACGTCTAAAGAATGATAGAAAAATTGTTGAAAAACAAAAGCCAACTCACTCGTCCGGGGATTGAGCTTCTTCTGCCATCTCCCCTACTAGGTTTCAAATTTAAAGTATTTCATCTAACTGGTCACACATGGCCAGCTCTCTTCTTTTTCTACTTCACCAATGGTTTTCTCCTTCTTTATAATCTGTGATCAGGCTTCGCTCAACTAGACTTAAACCAGATGCGATGATCCAAGTACAAGACCAAACATGCTATCAGCATAAGTATAAGAAACCAAACCCAATAATGCTGACTCAACTTCTCTTGTTTGGCTTGTCACTCATATCATCACTTTTTTTTTGGATTGATTATAACTATTGTTTTTCATCATGCATCAAGTTTCCGTTGTTGTCAAGTATTGGATATCTAGAAACTCTTCAGCAAATCCTCTGAGACAATTTGTCTTGCTCAAATTCATGACATTTCTGGTGGAAAGAAATGTACTTGCTCATGGCCATGTTCAGTTACGGTGCAATAATTGATGTCACAGCTGAAAGGTGAAAACGAAGTGAGCCTCAGTGTGCAGCAGAGTATCTCCAAATGTGTGAAAACTATGGAGATGCAAATCCCATATATCTACCTCACCGAGAGTTTCCTCAATGACAACGTTTTCTCAAACTGGGATGATTCAGTCGTCAAAGCCTGTGAGAGCTGCTAGCAATACCTGATACCTGGCTCTGATATCATGAAGGTAAACAGAGTAACGTGTAAGAAACAGAGCAAAGTTGTGCTACTGAAAGTTTTGAGCTTTATTGCTTAATGTTCTTCTCATACAACGCTTAGTATATAAAGAGAGAAAGGAAGGATCTAGACACTATACAGCTGTGATCTCATCCTCAGGCAACGGCCAAGATTGAGAAAGGATTGCACAGCTGTAAGCTTTGCTTTTCCGTACGCATTGCGCAACAACGTTCAGCTCCTCTTTCCTTGTTGACGAGAGTTGGTTTGTCCTATTGTTGCAGGGTCTTAGCAGGCTTTGTATTGGGCTTCGCTTGAGTCTTCTGGCCCATGTTAATATCCTTCGCAAACTGGTGGGGGGCGAAGGCACAACACCAAGTTTGGAACGCAGAAAGAATAATGCAGCTTGAGGGAGAGATTTGGTGAAGATATCTGCAAGTTGAGAGCCAGCAGGGACATGTCGGACGACCAAACTTCCCTTAGCAACAAGTTCTCGAGCATAGTGATAGTGTGTTGCAAAGTGCTTTGATTTCTTGTGAAGCACGGGATTAGCAGTAAGATGAACTGCAGAAAGATTGTCACAATATGCTTCTGCGGGCTTTGAGGTTGAGAAGCCAAGTTCTCGAAGAAGGTCTGTAATCCAGGACAGTTCAGCTGCAGTGTCGGAGAGAGTCCTGTATTCAGCCTCAGTAGAAGATCTAGACACTGAATCCTGGCGCTTAGCTGACCAAGATATAAGATTTGAACCAAGCATAGTAAGGAAGCCACCAGTTGATCACTACAGCCTGCCCAATCACTGTCACAGAATGCTTTCAGTGAAGAGTCTGTGGCAGAGTAGAAGTGTAATCCCATGGTGAGAGTGCCTTTGATGTACCGAAGCACCCTCTTTAATATATGAAAATCTGCCATCGTCAGTTTGTGCATCCTTTACCAGACCAAGTTAACTGCAAACTGAAGATCTGGTCGTGTTAAGGTTAGGTATTGAAGCTTGCCAGCCAGACTCCTGAAGTACTTCACATCACTAAAATAATCATCATGATGAGGGACTCTGTCTAGTTGAAGAGGAAGTGGAGTTGGCATAGGAGAGAAATCAAGCATTCATGCAGCCTCTAGCAGCTCTGCTGCATATTTTTCTTGATTCAGGAACAAACCAGTCGGAGTGTAGTGAACCTGAATTCCGAGGAAGTATTGCAGAGGACCCATGTCCTTCATTCTGAACTCTGAGCTGAGAGACAGTAGCAATTTCTCGATGAGAGTGGGATCATTTCCAGTCAGTACCATATCATCAACGTAGAGAAGAAGAAAGATAGTCTTTCCAGTATGATGATAGATGAAAAGGGAGGGGTCCTTGACGCTGCAGATGAACCCAAATCGGAGGAGGAAGGCACTGAATTTATCAAACCAAGCACGGGGTGCTTGTTTGAGTCCATAGATAGCCTTATGCAGAAGACACACATGATGAGGGTGATCAGGATCTTCAAAACCTGGAGGCTGTTTCATAGATAGTCTTTCCAGTCTAGATCTTCTACTGAGGCTGAATACAGGACTCTCTCCGACACTGCCGCTGAACTGTCCTGGATTACAGACCTTCTTCGAGAACTTGGCTTCTCAACCTCAAAGCCCGCAGAAGCATATTGTGACAATCTTTCTGCAGTTCATCTTACTGCTAATCTCGTGCTTCACAAGAAATCAAAGCACTTTGCAACACACTATCACTATGCTCGAGAACTTGTTGCTAAGGGAAGTTTGGTCGTCCGACATGTCCCTGCTGGCTCTCAACTTGCAGATATCTTCACCAAATCTCTCCCTCAAGCTGCATTATTTTTTCTGCGTTCCAAACTTGGTGTTGTGCCTTCGCCCACCACCAGTTTGCGAAGGATATTAACATGGGCCAGAAGACTCAAGCGAATCCCAATACAAAGCCTGCTAAGACCCTGCAACAACAGGACAAACCAACTCTCGTCAACAAGGAAAGATGAGCTGAACGTTGTTGCGCAATGCGTACGGAAAAGCAAAGCTTACAGCTGTGCAATCCTTTCTCAATCTTGGCCGTTGCCTGAGGATGAGATCACAGCTGTATAGTGTTTAGATCCTTCCTTTCTCTCTTTATATACTAAGCGTTGTATGAGAAGAACATTAAGCAATAAAGCTCAAAACTTTCAGTAGCACAACTTTGCTCTGTTTCTTTCACGTTACTCTGTTTACCTTCAGGCTTTTTTTAACATCAAGGCTTCTTATGCAGAAGACACAAGTTTGTTGAACTGGCCAATCTTCATACCAGAACTATAGATCTAAAATTTTTAGCGCTTTGTTCAATTCTAAAGACGACGTCATATCAGTAACTAAGAATGTTAAACAGTGATTTAGATGGCAGTTTAAGTTGATCAAAAATGTATTTAATATGGCTCATGCAATATAAGTTTGTGATTTATTTGGATTAGTGAGAAGTTTGTATTTTTTTTGAGGATATGTGAAAGTTTGGTGCTTTTTTATAAAATATGTATGTAAGGGAATCTTCATGCTCTGTTTTATCGATGGTTCTTTGACAATAACTATCATAGTATAGAAGTGTCCCAACCTGGAAACAAATTATAGTGAAAAAAATTTATGTGTCCCCTATTAAATCTGATCCTGCATCCGCCACTGGTTGAGCTAGATTAGTCGATGTTTCTGTTTGATTATTAAGTTAGATAATTCTTTTGTATCAGTCTTCCATTGTTACACATCTAATGAAAATTAGATTTTGATCAGCGTGTCCACGCGGATGTATTTTTAAAAAAATATGTTATTGTTTGTCTTTCATATCAATATTAGGACTGGATAAAAAATACAAATCTGAAGGACCAAACCGATCTCAATCTGAGAGAGTAATACCAAATCCGAACTGAAATTGATAAAATATTCAAATTATTCAAAATTTTGATATTTGGAGAACCAAAACCGAACCTGATCCCAATGAAATATTTGGATACCCAACTATTCGTATCCAAAAATATTTATATACTTATACACATTAATTATTTTTAGATTTGATGTTTATACAAAATCCATGATACATATGATACTTTTAAGTTGGTTTTAATACTTGTATATATATGATAAAGTATACTCAAAAAACCAAAATACTTAAAATAATTATTGATTTTTGCTCAAAATATTTAAAGCAAACCAATTTATATGTTAAATTTAGGTATTTTAACATATGTTATTCAAATTAATATGTAATATATTGTTTTTTTATAGATATTGAAAATTTTAAAGTATATAATGAATTTAAAAAATTTTAAAATAATTTAGATAGGTTATCTGAACCAAAATTGAATCCGCAAATATCTGAATAGAATTCTAACCAAAAGTTAGAAATATCTGAATAGAGCTGAAATCTTTGACCCCTGAAACCCAAAACCCAAACACATCCACACCGAATCCGAATGGATACTCGAAAACCGACTCGTAAGCACTATTATATATCATATATATGTCATCATATAAATAATCATATCTTATATGTACCATCATATAAGTAATCATATAATTAATACTATTTTATATGTTTTATCATATAAATAATAATATATACTATTTTAAAATTTTAATGTGAAATATAAAAACCATAATTTAAGTTGGTATCTAAAACTAGACTATTTATTGTATTTTTCTTATATATAAAGAAAACAGTATTTTAATAATTATTATTGGAAAATAATATTTTAGTAAAAATAAAATTTTCAATATATGTATATTTTAAATCAATTTTTGATATAAATCAACTGTAAAATATTATTTTAATTTGAAATATGTATACCCAAATGGTTTTATGCTTATATGGGTAATGGATAAAACCAATCCATAACTCATTTATTTTAATGAGTTAATGGTTTTTAATGGTTAACCCATGAACAATAATTTCATAGTTTAAATGGTTATTGTGGTTTATAAAAATAGAAAAATAATTATTAAATAAAAAATATTATTTTTGTGAAAATCACGATATTAACGGGTTTGGAGGAAAAACACGAATTTGCAGTTTCTAATGGAAAATTCTATTTTACGATTTTGGCGGGAAACTCGATTTTTCAATTTTGGCGAGAAAACTCGATCTTGTGATTCTAGCGGGAAATCTTGGTTTTAACGGGAAAACTCGATTTTGCGATTTGGCGGGGAAACTCAATTTTATGATTTGGGCGGGAAAATTCGATTTTGCGATTTTGGCGGAAAAACTCGATTTTGGGATTTTGGCGGGAAAACTCGATTTTGCGATTGTGGCGGGAAAACTCAATTTTTCAATTTTGGCGGGAAAACTCGATTTTGCGATTTTGGCGGGAAAACTCTATATTATGATTTTGGCGGAAAAAATCGATTTTGCGGTTTTAACGGAAAAATTTGGTTTACAGTTTTGGCGGAAAAACTTGAATTTGTGATTTTGGCAAGAAAATGCCGTTCTTACAGGAAAAAAAACGATTTTACAATTTTGGCGGAAGTTAATTTTGGTTTAGAAATTTGGTTTGGTTATTTTTTTATTCATATATTTGATTTAATAATTTGTTTGTTATAAATTTTATTGGTTTGGTTATGGATAACTCACTACCCATTATAATTCAAACCATTTTAATCCAATTCATTGTCCACCAACCCGTTTTATCCATTAATCCATTTGTACCCAATTTTTCTATCCATTAAGATCCATGGATTGGATTGGTTTGGATTGACTCATTACTTTTTATCCATTTTGACACCTCTATATGTATATAAAGTTTGAATTTTATTTTATGTATATTTTAGACAGAAAAAAATTAGGTAATTAGATTAGTCTATTTTCGTATATTTTAAAGCTGACCCAAATTTATAGGTTTTCTTCATATAACAGATTTCCAATTTATATTATTAACATAAGCTATTTTTTTTCTTAATATAGTGATATTCATGTTTCTAAAAAATATTATATTTTTCTGATAGTGCTATTCATGCTTCCAAACAAGCAACTTCTATCCATATTTCCAAATAAATATAATCATGACAACTTTTCAAGTTTTCAAACAATCTTAATGTGTACTTCAGTTTTAATAATATTGACTAGATCTTGACATGTACTTCCGTACGGATGTTTTATTTAATTTATGTTCAATATAAATTTTTAAGCCGTCGATTTAATAAAAATGTCAATGCTTTGTAATTTGACAATTTAATTAGTTTCATGAAAATATTATATCCCTTTAATTTATGCGATTTAGTTAATAGCCGTACGATATTAATAATGAGCAATATATGAATATCTATTTGATTTGATAAACTTTGGAAATATAATCAATTAATTTAATTTGATTATAAATGCAGTGGCTGAATATGTACATAAAAAAAAGATAAAAAGAAAATAATTAATTTATTGTAAATGCAAATAATAGAAAGTACAAAAAATACTACTATCCAAGTTACCAATCAATTTTCATTTAAACTTTTATCCTTGTTTTCAAACAGTACCAAAAGTGCTTCAGTTTTAATAATATATATATACTTTGATATATATATATATATATATGTTATTTAATATAGATTATGTTAGATATTTCAATGGTCCTAATATGACTTCTTTGTAGTAGATTTTTAGGAATGATTCATAACAGTATCTGATTCTGAATTTCTGATGTTTGGAAAATACTACTTTAACTTGATAGGATAACTGGGCCTGAAGTTTAAGTGGGTTTAAGGTTATATTTAGAAACGAAAATCTTGGTTTTATGCATTCCGAAGACCATTTTAGCCTCTGCTTTTGTGTCTGTGTGATATCCAAAGAGTTATAAGGTTATCCACTGTGTATACACAGTACGAGGAATGATCAACACTGTTGGGAGCCCACAGCGCCCACACTAATTAATTTCTAATCCCTTAATTAAATCCATTAATCAATCAAAATCTTATTGTACCTTTCAGTGGTAGTGAATGTTACTTTGTGTTTTTCGATAATATGTCTTTTGATCTTATTAAGAGACCGAGAGAAGATTGACAATATCAAGAAAGTTTGAATATAATTGGAAAGATCTATAAAGATCAAGAAGGATATTTGAAATTGTGAAATATAACATTTTTCTCATATACTATAATACTATTCATATATTAGTTTAAGAAATTAAGTTTATTCATTCACTAGATGCATATTTGAAAGTTTGAGAGAAGATCGACCATATCAAAAAAGTTTGAATATAATCGGAAAGATCTACAAAGATCAAGAAGGATATTTGAAATTATGAAATATAACATTTCTAATATTTAATAGTATTCATATTATTTTAACAAATGTAGTTTATTCATTCACTAGATGCATATTGTATCTTTTTATGAAAGTTTTAATACATATCTTTCGTAAATATGGTTGTCTTATGATATAAAGAGCATCTTCATTTGAATTTGAAAGGAGTATAAAACAGGAAACAAAAGAAGAGAAAAAGAAAGGCTGAAAATGGAGGGAGGAGACAAAGTGGGCACATCTACAAGAGAGGAAGAAAAAAAAAGACTAAAGAGAGATGCCTTAGAAATCTCACCATCATTGAATTTGGAAAATTCCTCACGGATTTGATTGGAACGTGTAATGATTGTTGCATGGAATTCATCCCCTATTATATAACCTTTCATTTTAATATTCCTCTCTTTGTCTCCTTACTCAACCTATGACCATACAATACACTAATGTCCTTCTTTCATTTGCATCGTAATTTATTTTTCAAAATATAATTATATATACATGTACATCATAAATACATATTTGATTAAACTCAAAAGAAGATAGACTGCAATATTTTGTTTTTGCTAACCATGTGCAAAATTTTACGTTTGCATTGTCCATATAGGGAGAGCATGTTGTATATAAAGTTAAAAATGTTATTATATACTACTATAAGAAGTGCTTTGTTTTTATATTGTTAAATTCATACAGTATATAAATTTGCTTATAAATAAAACTCATAATTTAACAAATTATCCTTGTAAATAAAAAAGATATAAAACTTAACTTGGTCATTTTAATGGTTGTCTACTTGTCTTGGTGTCGGTAAGAATAAGTGAATAAACTACCTAACGGTACTATAGTTCCTTTAATGGCTATTTAAGCAGGTTTTTTTCATTAAGTAGATAGTTAATTACGGAGCTGATTGGACCGGTAAAGTAAAAACGAAACTTAGTTAATCCACCCCAATCATGTTTTTATGATAATGTCATAGAAAATATTTAAAATGTTAAATTATATTCTTTTTGTTAGTCGTTGTTGCGTTGTGTTGCTATTGTGGAGGAAGTTGGCCTGCTCTTTTCCTTATGTGTTTTGTGTGTTGTTGTGTGTAGTTCTCAAATTCACAAAATATAAAGGTACAACATTTGTGTTTTACTATATGCGAGATATATATTAAAAGCAGACGTATAACGGTATAACATTCAAGGTTTCTGTGAATATGGTTAAATTCGATAAATTTAATTATGGGCAAAATGAATTATAAGTCGAATTTGAAAGTCCGCCAACTAAAATCAACTGATTAATATACATGATATATATTGATCGTCGGATTTAGAGCTGGGCAAATAAACCGAACCTAAAATTCTGAACCGAATTTCGACGATCCGATAAAAATGAATCTGAATCGATTTGAATCCAACATAAATACCGAATGAATTTTGTTTTATGATATTTTGAGTTTATGGGTATTATCCGAACCGAACCCGAATCTAAATAGATATCCAATAGAACCTGAAACATTTAAAATCACAAAAAAAAATTCTAATAAACATGATCGTAATTCCTAAAACATATCTAAAATACATTACGATATTATTGAACTTCTAAAATAATAATATGTTACACGAAGGTTGATGGTTGAAGATAGCGGTTGAAGCTTGAATTTTCTAGATTTTAGTTCATTGAATAATATTTCTCATTTCATGAGAACTTAGTTTTTATTTTATGCTTTCATTATTTGGTTTTCGTTCTATCAATAACTATGTTTACCTTTCGTTTAATTTTGAATGATCATGTTTGATGTTTTTTTGAAATGATTTTACTTATGTTTTGGCTATTAAAATATGTATAAATCATGTACTTTAAATCCGAGGAGATGATTCACTTATACAAAATAGCTATTAATCAGATATTTTCTCATGATCCTAAAGGAATATGAAGTGGTATCAGATCAGCATATAAATTTTGACAAATCGTCAATCCAGTTTGGGCAAACGATAGAGGAACATAGTATGCAGGAATTGGGAGATATCTTAGGGATACACAATCTTGGCGAAATGAGATCTTACTTAGAAATCCCTGAGAATTTGGGAGGATCAAAGATTTAAGTTTTTAGTTTTGTTCAAGATCTCCTAAATAATAGGATAAATGGATGGACCTTCAAGTTTTCACAAAATATGAAAAAAAAGTAATTATAAAATCATGGGTCACAGTTTTGCCAAATCATGTAATGGCTTATTTTTGCATCCCAAAAAACTTTAACAAAGAAGCTAACAGGTGCAATGGTACGGTTTTGGTAAAGTTCAGGGGGAAATAATAAGGGGATGTATTGGAAATCATAGGATCTAAGTATGTAGTCCAAAAGAAGAAGGAGGCTTGAAATTTAATGATTTCATAGACTTTAATACAGCCCTGTTACGGAAGCAATTATGGCGGTTAATAGAAAAACCAAACACTTTATTTTCACAAGTTAGAAATGGTGATATTTCAGGAATGCATCACCTCTGGAACCCATTAGATCATACTTGTCGTCTTATGGATGACGCAGTATTGTCTCTGCTAGATCTCTAGTTAGCAAAAGACTAATAAAAATGGTGGAATCAGGATCATCTATCTCAGTATGGAACGATCTCTGGCTCCCATCCACTCGCCTGAGACCTGCAAATAAAAATCAACATAATCGTTATCCGGATCTTACAATGGACTCTCTCTCATTGATGCAACATCGAGAACATGAAATTTACAGGTAATTCAGACTTTGGTGTACTCTCATGATGTGGAATTAATTGAAAGTATGCCCTTAAGTCGCGCCGTGACAGAGGATAAGGATGGATGACATTTTACTAACAATGAAAGATATACAGTCAGGTTTGGATATCAAGTACAACGAGTGTATCCGGATAGAGAAAGGATGATACCAGAGCTCGGTCTTTCGGTCACTTCGTTAAAGGCTCATTGTTGGAAAATATGTGTCCACCTAAACTAAAACATTTTATATGGCAACTGTTATCTGGATGTATTGCGGTTAAGAAAAAATTAAGCACAAGAGGAATTTAAAGGGATACAACTTGCGCATAATGTGGAGATTCCGAGGAATCCATAAATCATGTATTTTTTTTAATGTCCACCAGAAGTTCAGGTTTGGGCATTGACACGGATTCCATCTAATCCAGACATCTTTCCCACCCAATCCATCTTCACAAACATGGATCATTTATTCTGGAGGGTTTCTCCGGCAATGGATCACTATCAGTTTGTTTGGATTCTATGGTATATTTGGAAAGTACAAAACAACAAAGTATTTAGTAACTTGGATATTGATCCTAAGGACACTCTTAAGATGGCAGAAACATAGTCATTACTCTTGTCCGAGGCGTAGAGTACAATTCCACAAGGAATGGATCATATTCATTCACCCACTGACGCGTTAGTTCTGAGTATTCCAGGTAGATGGTGTTTTACAGATGGATCATGAAAAAAACAAAGAACCGTACTTTGGACAAGGTTGGTATAGTATTTTGGAAGGATTTGATGGCTTACTGGGAGCACGGAACACACGAGCAATCCAGTCACCCTATATTAGGAGATAGAGGTGCTCATTCGGGCAATCGAATGTATGAAGAATCTACAACAATTTATATTTTACATGTGCAACATATTGTTCTCAATTGATGAAGATGGTTTCAGAACCAGAAGAGTGACCAACCTTTGCAAGTTATTTGGAAAACATTGCTATTTTGAAGAGAAGCTTTAACAGCTCAGATCTCATTCATATACTACGGGCGCAAAACACAATGGCGGACAAACTTGCTCGCAGTGGAAGACAACAATTATTGTTTGTCATTCATATAAATGCAGAGCTACCAGTTTGGTGCACATAGTTTAGATGAGTCTGTCTTTTTTAGTTGCTGACAAAAAAAAACCAAAGAACCTATTCGGACCCGAACCCAAAAATACAATGAGTTACTGGTTCTTTGAAGATTTATTAACCTCGACCCAAATCCAATAGAACATGAATCTGTCCGAATCAAACTTTCATATAACTAGAATGGGGTTGAGTTTGATAAATCCAAATAACCGAAACCTAAATGGATAAAACTGAATCCAATTGGGACTCCGAATGCCCATGCCTAATCGGATTACATAATTATAAGAGAAGAGCATGACTGAAGTAGACGTTAAAAGAGCGATGCTAATCAGCTTAGGTAAGTTTCTTGATATTATATTCAACCAAGAAAAAATATCTGGAATCATTTACAAACAAAGTTTATGAAAGTGGATTCGACATGATTTGGGAAGGGGTAACTTTTCTGGGTGTCGTTTCCATCATCAGCTTTAGGACACATCTTGAGATATGGATGGAAGCTTTGATGTACCTCCACCACACTCAATTACCTCCTTGACTCTTCTATCTCTCTACGATCTCTCTAATCTATATTGTCATGCGAAAGGAAAATCTTCAAATTTCTTATATATTAAGATAAATCTTTATTTCAATTATTTGTTATAATTTTGATTCCTAGGATTGCTTCGGAAAGCTGTTCAGCAATGATCAGTCCAATCTCCAAACCCTTGTTTGGCCTCATTATGGGATGCTTAGGTTAAATTAATGATGCATATTACTTGCTTAAATAAATGAAAGAAAATTCTTTCATTAAGTTGATATGAAGATAAAATTCCACAGATCGATCATTATCAACTTATTGTACAACCGGCGCAAACAAACAAAAAAAATATCGTTGAAAGAAAATTGCATTAAACACTATATATATTCCACCAAAATAAATATTGATAACCTTATATATATATATACAGATTGGAGTATATATTCGAATAATTTTTTGTCTCGTCCGGGATATGATTTTCGAACTTCTAAACAGTTCACATGAAGCTTGACTGACAAAGACACGAATGGTTCAAATGATGGACGTATACACACGAAACCCTACGTCTCTATATGAAAGCAAGAGAAGAAAAACCGTCAAAGTAACATTTTATAACTTTTATTAATATAAAATATAAACAAAATAATTAGTGTGATACACTATTTAAAAACTAATACACTCAATAAAAAGGGAGATTGGGATTAAATCAATTGGAAGTAGGAGAAGAAAGAAGAGCAGTACTGAATAATTACGATCTACACAAGTAACCTCGTCATCGACGACGATCCAAGAGAATATGAACTTCCTCATTCCATTTGAAGAAACTAATGTTTTAACCTTCTTCTCTTCTTCTTCTTCCTCTTCTCTCTCCTCTCCTTCTTTCCCCATCTACAACTCTTCTTCTACCACTAGTACTACTCATGCACCTCTAGGGTTTTCTAATAATCTTCAGGTCTAGCTAGTTATGATCTCCCTTTCTACACATATATGCATATACGCGATTGTCTTTTTTTCATTGTTTAAGTATTGATTGATCTTAATTTGGAGGATTTCAATATGTGTTTTGTAGGGTGGAGGACCTTTGGGATCAAAGGTGGTTAATGATGATCAAGATAACATTAGAGGTGGAATCAACAATGATGGGCATTCTAGTTCTTGGTAATTTAGCTCATTTGAATTCGTAGATGGATCCATTCCAGTCCATTCTTCTTCTGTTACCATCAACTGATAGTTACGTTAATAAAGTTATGAATATTGCCTTTAGTTTCTTCAGTAAATTGATCCCTTTTCTTGTCAGTGTTTATTATTAATTTTATAGGTTTCCGATCCCCTTGAATTGTTTTGAGATGCAATAGAACGATAGACTATATACAAAGCCTTATGGCAAAGATTAAACCTAAGGTATAAATAATGTTTCTAATACATTATAGAATGGTTGCAATTTCAGGTGGAGATCAAGTAGTGAGAGTGGAGAGACGAAGAATAAAGTGAAGATCCGGAGGAAACTAAGAGAGCCAAGGTTCTGTTTCCAGACGAAAAGCGATGTTGACGTTCTCGACGATGGGTACAAATGGCGTAAATATGGTCAGAAAGTTGTCAAGAACAGTCTTCACCCCAGGTGATTAACTCATTAATAGAGCAATATTTATGTGACTGTTAATCGACCCTTTTAACTAACCTAAATTAACTTTACCAATCCTTCAGATAGCATGTGCTTAATGATTCTCGTGTAATCACATTGACTGCTGATTGATATATAGTTTGTAAAAGCTGGAGTAGGAACTAAATTTAGGTGTATCCATAATATTCTTCGTTTAGACTGTTGTCGAACATTAGCTCAAGTATATGTGACTTCTCATAACATCCTTCAAAATGTATATGTTTAAAATATATTTGTGTAACATTCTTTTTTTTACAGTGTTACATCTATTGTAAATAGATTTGATTATAATTTTACATTCATTCAAAAAAATATGTGTGTTACAAATTTAGTAATTATAGGTTGTCATCATTAAGAATACGAACAACATTTTCTATTTTTATCTCGTTTATTGTGCAGTATCTACACATGTTTCTAACTATTTTTGTTATACACTATAAGGCTCGTGACATTCACACGTTTCTAATGTTTGTTTTTTCACTGTTATTTTGGTATGGTCAACTGAATATAATTAAATTGAGATTAATAATATTTAATTTATTAATAAATGAATAATACTAATGTGAATATATATACAGGAGTTATTACAGATGCACACACAACAACTGTAAGGTGAAGAAGAGAGTGGAGAGGCTGTCGGAAGATTGTAGAATGGTGATTACTACTTACGAAGGTCGGCACAACCACATTCCCTCTGATGATACCACTTCTCTTGACCATGATCACTGTCTCTCTTCCTTCTAATCTCTTTCTTCACTTATATATAGACAGATTATGGATGTGTGATATATTGCATATTTGATTGCATGTGCTTTTCATCAGATGTATTATATACTCTTGAATGTTTGTTTGTAATAGACTTATATACTCTCAATGTAGATTAGTTTTGAGGCTGATCAGGTGGCGTGATATACGATCATATTTGCTAAAATCATTCTGAAGCACAAAATATTATCCGATGAAGAACATATTAAGAGATATAGGTGAAGTATCGTTTTCTTGATAAGAAAGGTGGAGGGGTGAATTAGTTGATGATGTGAACAAACGCAAATTAATCTTGAAGAAACAAAGAAATTACAAATGAAACAAATATCCATCTAAAGTTTGTATATTGATCATGTGGATTAATGATTTACAATTTTTAAACCTTTATTTATTTTTATTTTAGTACTTGATATATTATGATATTACAAACTCAGAAAAATATTAGAGATGATTCTACAGCCGAAAATTCTATATGTTTTATGAAGATTCACGACTGCATCACATGAACTGTCCTATCAGATCCATCCTTAACGGTACTCTTTGCACCATGCTGCAAATCTCTGGTAAGTCGTTCTCCATTAATTTGCATAATTTCGTCTTTGCTGGAAATTGAAATCCAGACCTCCTGGTGTAGAAGCATTAATGAATGATTAGTTAAACTACTGGATCAATGAGGCTTTATTTATACTAGCTTCAATTGATATTTTTTTCATTTTAAAAAACATTTTTATTTCTTTTGCTAATTTTAAAAGGCATATCGTACAGCGTAGGTATTCAAGCCTCACACCATCCAGATGTTGATTTTGATTGACTTTTTCTGATGCATAGAAATTTAAGTTACTTCGTGAACCAACATCTAGCTTATTAGTGTGTACGACGATCGACATGTAAGATTTTCACATACGTACGTCTGTGAGAGTATTATCCACGTTTCAACTTCATGGAACTGGTAGGACGGATTATAAGTATGAGCAGTAAAATATATAAAAGAGTTCGATAATTCGTTATAAAGGTATAAGTAACAACACTCAAGCAAACCTAGCTACAAACTGGCTCATGGTCTACAAATACATAAGTGGTATATATATTACAGATCACGTCTATTCTTATATCTAGCTAGCAAGAAAATATTGTCTCTTCCTAATGATGAAGATGTTATAACTATAGACGATTATTGACTCATGCAGCCGGAGCGTAATCATAGACTACATCATCGTCATCATCACCTTCGGACTTGAAAGATATTGCAAATGCAGGGTGACCATTGCAATGGAGAACAAAGTCAAATTTTATTGCAGACATTCTCTTTTAATCACTCTACTCAGTTGAAAACTAGTTGAAAAGAACCTTTAAAGAAAATAAAACTAGGTTTGATATAACATATTGATGGTTACTTGCTATATTTATAGATGTGAAAAAAGCTAATGGCGAACGATGAACTCATTAAAACTGGGTCAGGGCATGTGACTAGCTGCTTATAATGTGTGCCTGACACAAGTGGAGTGTGAAAAACTGAGGCTTCGAATGGAAGGCAGATCAAAAAAATGCAGATCAAATCTAAAATGCAGATCAAGCAGAACAAACTGAGTAACCCACCTATTTTATGCCCTGACTCATCCGTCACTTTTATACATTTATTGGTCCATCTCTGATTACACCATTTGTTAACACTTATCATTTCATTATGACATAGTTTTCTTAACAGAATAATAAACTTTTTGAATTAAAAGATCTAAGAATAAAGTTTCTTTGTTTTCGTTTGGATTTTAGCAAAACTGTATTATAGGGTATTGATTCCCTCTACCAATAGCAACATCATGGCATCATGTAAGAACCTTGAGGGACAAAAAGAAAGGTTTATGATCTCATGTCTAGATTTGTTTTGAAGACTTCATTTCAACATTATTATTGTGAAAACATATTTTTCTCTCGGACCAACATTACAATAGTTTCTCTATAATTGGACTTTAACAAAGAGATGTTTAGATATGTTTGTGTGTTATTTTCGTTTCAACATTATACAGTAAAGATGTGTTTATTCTTGGCCCAACATAACAATATTTACTTTGAATTGGACTTTCAGTAAGATAAAGAGATGCTCTTAAATCTTTGGCAAGCCACAACTACTGGTTTATTCTGCTGTTCTGGACGATTGTTTTACAACATATTTGCAGAACGATATCGTATGCAACATAATATAATCATAATTTAACTTTCCTTATATAGAGTACTTCGATTATATGAAAAATTGAAAATACCACTTAAGAAAAAAAGAGTAGTCACATGGAGTAGCACATGGAATTTGGCTTCGAAAAAGATACGAGAAGAGAGATACACGTTACGCAGTTATTGATGATTCCCAGATGCTACAAAGACTATATATACTAGCAATATAAATGATATCGATATCGCATGTATAAAAAGATACATTTATTCTTAGTGGCTTAGTGCTCTCACGAGACATGCTTTACTTTTTCATCACTCCAATCCCAATCAATTTAGAATCTAACCTGGCTGTCATGTTTAACTAATTGTGTTTTATTTTAACTTCAGGTACTAATCAAGTATACGTTCTGTACTCGCATCATAGGAAAAAACAATACTATAACATAAAATAATGCCCACCTAATATATGCTTAAACCCTATGTACGTACATGAGTTAATCAAATGTTGTCAACTTACAGCTCGTCGTTCATGAATGTAGCTAAGAACTATACTTATAACTTTATGTGGAAGATAAATTACTAACGAGCTAACAAAAGTGTATCAGCTTGAATATTGTAGCTCAGAACTATATACTTTGATGTTATCTGGAAGATAAATTACTAAACAACTTAATGCAAATGTATTATTCGAAACTTTCCAAAAAAGCGATGGTTACACGACATATCCTCTTGTAAAGTTAAAATCTTTTCTTTTACGAATAACATAATTTTCTTTTTTTGGTTAACGTGAGAATTATCTTCTTATATTGGTCTTTAACTTTGGGTTTGTAATGTGAATTATCTTCTTATATTGGTTTTTTAATTTTCCAAACTATGTGATCTAGCAAATCATATCTTATAATCTGATTTTTTAAATTGAATGCCCTTTTTCAAGAAGAAAAACTTTTGGGTTTGCTTGTCTAAGAACTTTGCCGAAGTGTGTCCAAATTACCTGTCAATCCTGGCATGTTAGATGTAGATCAATCTATAATCTATCCAATAACTAAATTTATCTAACTATCCTGATTATTTTGGGCTATAAAGATGGACTTGGTAAGATCACTATCGTCATTAAGGTTTAAATAACCCCCCCCCCCCCCCACACACACACACACACATGTCCATGTAACACGATGAGTATGGGATCCCATCTCCACATTACAACCCAAAAATTACATGTAATATAATTTTCTCAAATCACATCAATATTTTCATAATTGTGTACATATCAAGAGAGATACGATACTATGTTTATCTGCCTGGATTTGATAATGCATTAACTGTGTTTCCCTCTTGTTACAAGTTTCTAATTCAATAACAATCACTAAAGCAACTTATGAAATATAAATATACTAGTTGATATTCCGCGTCTATACGCTGAGTAAAATTTTCTAATAATTTTTGCTTAGAAAAATTATATTATATATTACATTTTGTATGCAGTGGATCTTGGATATAAGATTACTAACTAAAATACCATTGATATTGAAATGATGATTTTTAAAATCCATTGTAATCACTATTAAACATGAATTATAATTAACTAAAATGTATTTCACACACGAAAAAAATATATTATTATCTTGTCAAAAATTAATACGATTTTAAAAGTCATCAAAGACATATGTGTATATAGATTGCATTTATATATTATATCTTTATGTTAACTATAAATCATGTCATATTAAACTTAATCGACTATTTCCCAACTAATACAGAATCTTTATATAAGGAACTATAGATTTTTTGTATAATAAAATTAACTACAATTAAGCACATATTTCAAGTCTTTCTTGCCAAAAAATAATTAACCGATAATTAACATCAGTAAAAATCAATACTTTATCGCTTTGTTTTGTTGTATAATGATATACTTAGAATATCTTATATAAAAATGTTCAGAATTAAAATATCCAAGCCTCAATATATTTTCAAACGTAATTTTTGAAATTAACGTATTTATATTTTATATGGTATATAGTCTAATTTAAACGATATTAAAATATATGTATATATAAAATCTGAATATCCAATTAGATGATACTTCATATTCATATGATTTTATGATCATTTTTTCTTCTTATAACAAAAAAAAGTAACAATGTTCACAAAATTTTTATGGCTAGACTTTTAACATTTTAGTAATTTATCGTCATTTTAAAAATTCAAAATATAACATCTAAGAAAAAAAAATCTATTTTTATTATATGATTAATGTGATTGGTTAAGATTTTAATCATATAAATTAAACAAAAAGGATCATGATGAAAAAAATATCATCAAATCTTTATTATTCAAAGTTATTAATTGTAATATATGTTAATTATATTATGTAATTTCAAAAAATTTATTTAAAATTAATAGAAAATATTTGTTATGCATTATCATCAATTTGATAGTTAATTTAATAAAAATATAATATTTATTTAGATAGACCAATCTATTTTTCTAAAGATTTTGAAAATCATTCTGGAGGTGATGACAAGTATTAGGCTCATCAACTAATATATAAGAGGATTTTCTTTTTCCGTTCAACATTCAATTGTTTACTATATATTTTGTCATATTTTTGTTTTTTTTGTTCCACCGCCGACGGTGATAGAACTAGAGTTAATTACTAAAAACTAATTAGATAACTTTTAAAAATGCCCCTACGTACTGATTAAATTAAAAAAAGCAAACAGAAAATACTTATAAAATAAAATAAAAATTTAAAATTTAAAAACTACACAATATAACTAGGAAACGACCAGTTTAAACACACGCCATTAACAACAGAGCAGAGCAAAGCAGAAATCACACAGAACAAAAATAAAAAAGAAGTTAACTTTCGCTTTTCTCTCATACACAAAAAAAATGTCTGAGCTTGAGAATCCGGGAGTAATGCAGAAGCTCATAGCCTTCTTATCGGCTTTGCTAGAACGAGTTGCCGAGTCAAACGATGTCACCCGGCGAGTCACGACTCCGCCACAGAGTGATTCCGTGTTCCATGGACTGAGTCGACCTTCCATAACGATTGAGAGCTATCTCGAGAGGATTTTCAAATACGCCAATTGTAGTTCTTCTTGCTTCGTTGTGGCTTATGTTTATCTCGACCGTTTCACTCACAGACAACCTTCGCTGCCGATCAATTCCTTTAACGTTCACCGTCTCCTCATTACCAGTGTCATGACCGCTGCTAAATTCCTTGATGATCTGTAAGTTTCTTTGTTTCTTTAATCAAAATAAAAATCTTTAATTGAGGGTCGATCTCAGAATTCCCTATCCTAGCTAAAAAAATCAGTTAATGATCCTGTTTCTGAAGTACTTGTTAAGCTAGATGGGCTTCCAACCTAAAACCAATTGGCAATTAGAGGAGTGGCTCATCTATCTTATATATTACTAAGGATCCCTTCCAATATCCGATGTGGAATAACTATGTGTCTAATACGCCCCCTCGAGATGATGGTTCTCTGAACATCAATCTCGGAATGTTCGGGCAAAGATCGATGGGCCAATTTTGGGCTAGATCGATGTGGATCGGATTGGACTGCGTGGATCGGGCTCTGATACCATGTTAAGCTAGATGGGCTTCCAACCTAAAACCAATTGGCAATTAGGGGAGTGGCTCATCTATCTTATATATTACTAAGGATCCCTTCCAATATCCGATGTGGGACAACTATGTGTCTAATAGTACTCTGTTTTTAAATGCTCTGTTTCTAAAATGCTCTGTTTCTTATGTTTTGAAACGCTCTGTTTATGAGATGCTCTGCTTCTTAAGTTTCTGAAATGCTCTGTTATGAAATGCTTTGATTTGATTATGATCCACCGAACTCTAAACTTGGTGATCAAACAGGTACTACAACAATGCGTATTACGCGAAAGTGGGAGGGATAAGCACGAAAGAGATGAATCTTCTGGAGCTGGATTTCTTATTCGGGTTAGGTTTTGATTTAAACGTGACGCCAAACACATTCCACGCTTACCTCTCTTATCTTCAAAAGGAAATGACTCTTCTTCAGCCTCTCTCCCTCGTTGTCGTCCCACCAAGATCAGTCATTGCCTTCAACGACGATGAAGCTTCTCATCAGAAACAACAACAACTTGCTGTTTGATTGTCTTTTCATAAATTTTTTAATCATTTTCGTCCATTTTAATGAGTTGTGTAGTTGTGTAGATGATGTAGAGATTAGTCGGCAGGGACTGTTATCTTGTCTTAATCAATCTTGATTAAGAAATTTCAAAAATCAATATCGGGCAACTTCTCTGTATAATTATATTTAGATGTGGACAGATGGGATCGTTCATCTTTACAGACTGGCTGGGCTAAAGAATTTAAAGTGTGACTAGTAATACTAAATCCTAA
Source organism: Hirschfeldia incana (assembly GCA_026261945.1). Lineage (NCBI taxonomy): Eukaryota > Viridiplantae > Streptophyta > Magnoliopsida > Brassicales > Brassicaceae > Hirschfeldia > Hirschfeldia incana. The sequence goes on along the minus strand of JABCMI010000040.1, from coordinate 473,120 downwards.
AAATGTGTTATGATGATATATGTTTTGTTTATGTCTGGTATTCAACTATTACCCATGTCACTGTCAGAAGAGAAAACATGGGTTATGTTTACAGTGATAATAACAAATAAGGGGTACCATGATTGGGATCTGTGAATAAGATTTGCTGTTCCTGGTTCTACGAAGGGAACAAAAGAACATGTGCAGAGCAGAGACAGTGTAGTGAAAAAGAAAGAATAGTCAATAGACAAATTTGAAAGAGGCCAAGAGACTGTGACTTGTGAGAACTTACACAAATAATGAATACTAACAAAAACATACAAAAGATTAGAGTTTATAGGTTTTTACATTAATCTTTTCATATATACAACTCAAGAACACAACAAATGCGAAAAAAACATACGAATTGGAATATGAGGATAAAACTTTGTATTTTAAAAGGTGGTTGATGTAGTAGTACTTCTCTTTTTGTGCAACGTAGTAGTACTTCTCATAGGAGAGATACTTGTTTTCTTAGCATGTTTCCGGATTAGACTTAAAATTCACTAAGACGAACATACATAATCCGCGCAGAAGTGCAGCCGCTGCAGATCCATAGGTCAAGGCAACAGCATTCAGTAAAACTTGGATCTCAAGGTTGAAAGGTAGACCCTTTTTGTGTTTAATGAATACGATATTAGTTCAACAGAAATGAAAAAGAGCAACAGGGTTTAAGATTAAAATGCCATAAGAAATCCAACTCTATGACCCATTCAAGTTGTTCCTGCCTAATAAACAAGTTCTGTCTTGTCTCTTTTGATGTCAGTTTCTTGACAGTATCCCATTGATGCAGTAATCTTCTTGCCACACACCTCCAAGTGAGGCAACACCTCTAGTGCCCCCAAATCTCAAAAGTCAATCTCCGATAGACAGACATATAAATATAAAGATAAACATTTATTTTTTAAAATCGGAAATGATGGAAATGACATAAAAACCGTGGAATAGTTGAAGTATTTACAAGTTTTACCAGGGTAAAACCCATCCACCCGGACCCGACCCGGATTTATGGTCAATTCAATTTAACCGAGTCGTCTAACCGTCTAACCAATCCCTCGAAACGAAACCAATCCCTCGAAACGAAACCAATCCCTCGAAACCAAACCCAGCCCTCGAAACCGAACCAATCACTGGAAAACCAAACAAATCTGTTGGTTTTCAAAAACTCAATTTAATTAAACCTCCATTTCTCCCCGTTTTAAAAGAAACGAACCCTAATTTTGAATTTCAATTCAATTCCGTAACTTCCGAAAATCAACGGTGAGAACGAACGAGAGAGAGAACAATTCGGAGTGAATCGAGTGCGATGGTGGTCGAAACGAGACGAGGTAAGAGGAAGGATAATCCAACGGAGGAGGAAAGTCGGAGACTCAAGATTGCAAAAACGACGGGGGAGGCCTCCGATAAAATCGAGAAGACGACGGCGATGACGGAGAGTGTTGAATCAACAGTTGTTTCTGGCCCATCTCCTCCCGCTCCTCCAGCAACGCCGGCGATTGGGTCTCATTCTGGAGATGATGAGAATGAAGGTTCTGAAGAAGGAAATGGAGACGGAGAAGGTTGTGAAGAAGGAGATGGAGACGGGGAAGGTTCTGAAGAAGGAAATGGAGACGGAGAAGGTTCTGAAGAAGAAAATGGAGATGGAGATTGAGATGGCGATGGCGATGAAGAAGGAAAGGATGATGAGAATGGAGGTTCTGAAGATGAAGCTTGTGAAGAAGAAAATGAAGACCGCGTTGAAATGGATGATGATAATGGAGGTTCTGAAGAAGAAAATAGAGACGGAGAAGCAAACGAGGATGAGAATCCACCAGAGAACGAGAATGATGATCCAGCAGAGAATGAGTATGAGAATCCAGAAGAGAACGAGAATGATAATACACCAGAGAATGAGAATGAGAATCCACCAGAACCCGAGGTAAGAAATTATCACTTATGTATAGTAGGGGAACTTGGAAATAACTTTGATGTAAGTGTAGTATTACTTGGACTAAACTTAGGTATAACTTGCAGGGTTTGAATGGAAATGTGGGACTCGATATAGTCAAACCGACGAGCATGTTCTTCAAGCCCAGCGAGTACACGAAGAAAATAAAGCTTGGCACAAGGTGTATGATAGCTAGCGCTATTAAGACGCTGAAAAATCTGAAACCGAAGCTGTCTAACGCGGAGTGGAGCTGGTTCACGGAGCATCCCCAATTCAAACACATTTTCCACATGAAGATGGAGACAAACCATAGGGTACAGGGGATGTGGATGTTGTTGTTGCGTACTGTTGGTAGCGAGAGGCAGAGAGAGAGGTGGTTTATAGTGAATGGGGTTGCCATCCGTTACGGGCTGAGAGAGCATGGTTTGATCTCTGGCCTATTCTGCCACAACTATCCTCTCGGCTACAAAGAGCGTGGTGGGACGAGGTTCGTTGATCGTCATTTCAAGGAAGGAGAAAGTAGAAGGTTAGAGGATGTTAAGAAGAAGCTGCTGAACATGGGATCCCACAAAGACAAACTGAAGATGGCGGTTCTATTCTTCTTAGCTTCGGTTGTGTGTGCGCAAACCAAGGCTGGACACAAGGCTAATGATGTGTTGGAGGTGTTCCAGAGAGCAGTGGACGATCTTGACTACTGCAAGTCCTTTCCGTGGGGGAGATTTTCATATGATTACATGCTGCAAGAGATCTCTCACACATTGAAGCATTTTGGAGGGGTGGTGAAAGAGAAAACATTATGGCCGCTTCCAGGATTTTGTGTTCCACTAGAGGTATGCAAAATCTTATTAAAGCAGTAAGTCGTTATTGTTGGAAACTGACACAATTTTTTTTTGGTGTAACAGCTTCTTGCATTCGAGGCAATTCCCAAGCTAGGAGTTGCGTTCAGAGATCCTGTTAATGGAGCTTCACCCAACTGTCCGAGGATGTGCAAGAGCTCATTCAAAAGAAATGGATCGACAGGGGTGGCAATTGCTGAGATAAACAAGGCACTGGGTAACACAACTGTAAGTCTTCCTGTGAACTAAAGTCTTCCTGTGAAAGAAGTAAGGTAGTACTAGTAACCGAACTAGTGTTGGTAGGACTAATGTAGAACTAGGTAGTACTAGTAGTACTAGTAACCGAACTAAGTTTTAAAATTATTATGTTTGTGACAGGTTATTGACAGCATCATCCCCACCAGAACTCCACAGGAAGACAGACTGTTGGATGAGATTTTGGAAGATGAAGACGACGTTGATAAATCTGATATAGCTGTGGACAGTTGGGAGAGGTGTCTGGATGCAGGGGAGAAGGTATTTTTTAGAGACATGTTCGACGAAGATGTAGCTGGGCGTTCAAAACAGCCAGAACCGATTGAAGATGCAGCAGGGGATGGAGTACAGGTAGGTGAGCAGTCGGTTCAACTGGGAGATGTTATGAAGTTGGTGAAAAGGACAATGGAACTGTTGAAGAAAGTTGACAAAAAGGTGGACCAGTTGGATGGGAGATTGGCCCCTCTTGAGGAGTTTGTCAAGGAAGCACAAGGCAAAGCAGCAGAGGTAGATGAAGCAGAAGCACAAGGGAAAGGCAAGAAGTCCAAGAAGTCTGTGGGTAAAGGCAAGAAGTCAGTGGGTAAAGGCAAGAAGTGAAGTCGAGCTATGGAGGGTTTTATGTTAAATGTTTTTATTTTGTAGACAACTAAGTGTTTGGATGTTTGGATGTTTATCTTGTTTGTGATGTGGATTTAGAACTTTAACTATGTTATGACTATCTTCTTATGACTAGGTATTAGCTAAATCGTCATTATTATAACTTGAAAATGAAAATGAGATAACAGAATACAAACTTGAAAATGAAAATGAGATAACAGAATACAAACTTGAAAATGAAAATTAGATAACAGAAATGAACATGAGATAAGAGTTCTAACATTAGATAAGATTGAAGACTAGCTTGAATTATAAAATAACATAAGTTAACATAAGTTTTGACAGAGACACTTATTTATACAAGTCTTAACAAACAAAGACTTGTATTTACCGAAATTATTGGAAATAGATAGGGAAATACAAAGTTTTTTAGCAAATCCATGAACTCAGTACTTAGAGTTGAGAGCATCGTCTCATGGACGGGAGGTGGAGGTAATAAGGCTCTTAAGCTTAGCGATCTCTTCAGCCATATCATTGACCTCTCTCCTTAGTCGCCTCACTTCATCCTCAACACCAAAAGTCCATGGCTGACGAAAGTGCATCCCATCGTCCTGCAAAGTTTCACCCAGGGTAAACCTCAGTTTCACCGAGTATGACTAAACACAGTTTCACCCAAAGTATAACAAAGTTTCACCGAGTATGTCTAAACACAGTTTCACCCAAAGTATAACAAAGTTTCACCGAGTATGTCTAAACACAGTTTCACCTAGAGTATAACAAAGTTTCACCGAGTATGTCTAAACACAGTTTCACCTGAAGTATAACAAAGTTTCACCGAGTATGACTAAACACAGTTTCTACCAGAGTATAACACAGTTTCACCGAGTATAACACAGTTTCACAGTTTCACATTTTCTACAAAACAGTTTCTACCAGAATGATTAACACAGTTTCTACAAAGAAGGAAATCACCTCATAATTCTTGCAGGTGAAGTACCTACTTCCAGGCAAGGTATCGAAATCGTGGCGATACTTCGGATTTGGAGACACATCGGTCTGGATTTCACCACCACATGGGCAACGGGTAGGAATTCCATATTGGGCATCGCAAATGTAGCCTAACATGTCGTAGTGTTTCTTCAGCTTCTTCATCTCCTTTATCTCTTCGTAAGGATGAGTCATTGTGAGAAAAGGGGAAGGGAGGGAAAGAGTAAAATCGTGAGAGAGAAAGATGATGGATTTTGGAGAAATGAGAGGAAATATAATGGATTATGGAGATATGAGAGGTATCATATAATCGCTTTTACTTGGAGAGATGAGAGGAGAGAGTAGAGAGAGAGAGTGGTTGGGAAGTGACAAAAGTACTTCCAAAAGTAGACAGAGCACAGTTGACGAGACAAGAGAGAGAGTCACGAGAAAGGAAAAGAAGAACGGAAAAAAGCAGACGTGATATATTTTGTTTGACTGAAATAATTGTAAATTTTGGAAAATATTCGCTTTGGCGGGAGAACAAAAATATTTTCCCCCCAAACATATTTGCTCATAGTTCTATTTTCATGTGTTACCAAATTTCTTCATAGTTTTATTTTTCGTGTTTTTTTACGGTTTAAATTCGTAACATACAACCAGCTTGATTAACATAACATAATATTGATTAATTAAAATAACTGAAACAATAACTGAAACAAACCTTAGTACATTATACAAGTCTTAACAAAACAAAAAAAGACTTGTAACCGAAAGTGGAAATAAACTGAGACACTGGAAATAGATTGGGAACACTTAGAAATAGATAGAGAATAGTATGAATGAATCTCATTCATGGACGGAAGGTAGAGGTAGAGGAAATAAGGCTCTTAAGCTTAGCAATCTCTTCAGCCATATTATTAACCTCCCTCCTTAGGCGCCTCACTTCATCCTCAACACCCAAAGCCCATGGCTTACGAACATGCATCCCATCGTCCTAAGTATACAATAAGTATTTCACTCAGTATCATTAACAAAGTATCACCAAAGTATAAAATTAGTTTCACTAAGTATGACTATACGAATAAGGAAAATCACCTCATATTTCTTGCAGGTGAAGAACCTAAGCCATGGGTGGGTATCAAAATCGTTGCGATACTTAGGCGGTAGAGTTATATCCGTCTGAATGTCACCACCACATGCGCAACGGGTAGGAATTCCATTGATATTCATGGTCGGTAGAGAGAGGAAGAATAAAACCGTCGATTTCGAGAGAATTAAAAGAGAGATTAGTGAGTATTAGTGATAAATTAGAGAGTGTTTAGAAAGTATTTATAGAGAATTTAGAAAGATAAAGAGGTTGAAGAGGAGGAGTAGATATCGACATTTTGAGGAGAGAGATGAGAGATGGAGACGTGGGTTTAGAGAGAGAAGGAGTGGAGGAGTGGAGGTGTGGGAAATGACTAAAGTGGTACAGTTGAGGAGACAAGAGAGAGAGAGTCACAGACAGGAAATAATCTTGTTTTTTACCGAATCGAAAACATTTAAAAATGGCGCGTTCGTATTTTATTTTGTTTCCCCCCCCCAAAATATCTAAAATATTTGGGCATAGTTATACTTTAGTTTCTAGAGTTACATTTTTTGTTCATAGTATTATTTTTCGTGATTTCAACATTTTTTAGTTTTACGGAAAATTTAATTTGTTAAACAAGTTTTACTTGTTATTTTTCAACACTAACATGTAAGCTATACTGATTAGTAGAAGAATATTTTCGAAATCACGAGAATTGTGAAATACTCCTTTGTAAGGTGGTCTTATTAGAAAAGTGATCTTTGAAAGACTATACAATGCATAAGAGAAAATGTGATGTCGCTTAATTTGTTATATTAAAAATTTAATATTTTGGCAAAGTTGTTTATGTTGATGTTCTAATGAGATTTTGTGTATTAAAGACTCTAACAATTCATGTGTGTTGGATTAGAGGAGTTTAGGTGGATAAACAAGAATTTCAGATCATTAAACATCGGTTCGAATACATGAAAACATAAGTAAACTCTTAAACAACATTCTCCTCAAATCATTAAATTAAACATAGAGATTCTGAAAAACTCTAACGATTTCCTCTTCTTGTTGGATCCTCTCCAAATTATGTGCCAGTTCTGAAATGGTTTCGTGTAACTGCTCGATCACACTACGCTGCTCTTCGATCTGATCACGGGCTTCAATCAAAGCCAATCTTTGCCATTCTGAACCATCCTCTACATCAACCCATTTGAAGTACTGGCATCCATTTTTCTCCTGACACAAAAAACATTTTTTAAATAATGTAATTTTCAAAATCCGATCTCAGATCACAATTTCTATCATCGGCTGGGGTACCTTATAACGGGGACAGCCATAAAAACGTCGGCCCGGGTTTTTGTCTGTCCAAGCTTGTCTGATTTTGGCTTCTAAGCGACAGAAACACAACTTTCTTCCAGAATTTTGCCTTCTCCTTGACGAACCTGACCCATCTCCTTGCATCTTTCGAGAGAGAGAGAACTGATAGAAGTAGAGAGAAGAGTCTCGAGAGAAGTGAGAGATAAGAGAAGTGAGAGATGTGAGAGAGAAGCAAGAGCGATTATTAGATTTATAAAGGAATATAGATTACTCATTTGTAATAGTTACACCTTAGTTATACTTAGTTATCCAAATCCGATTACAAATAACAAAAGGAAACATAGCAAAAGCAACTTACCAAAAGCAACATAATACCAAAAAGCAACATACCAAAAAGCAACATACCAAAAAGTAACACACCAAAAGCAGCAACACAACAAAGGGAACATTCCAAAGATCTAGTTTTCCTCACTTGGCTCACTAGTGCGCATTCCAAAGAACAGAAAATTGAACCCGAAATTTGACCTTTTACGCCTTTTGTTATCTGTCCTTTTACGCCTCCGTTCTCCAGCTGATGGATTCCTCTTATCCTTTTTTCTTCCCTTCCTCTTGAGCCGATCTGGAGGTATGATCTGAAGCTCTTTGATGTGATCTGGTACATTCCATTCAGACTTGTCCGGCACAGAATAAATGGTCTTATAATAAGCCAATGCCCATAGTTCAGTCCAGTAATATTTCGAGCACAACTCATGATACTCTATCCTGACATCACGTCGACGACCGGGAGCAGAATCAACCTCAAGAAAATACAAGTAAGCAGCCAATCCATGCAGACAAGGATACTTTTCATAGTCATACACCTTGCAGGTACAACTCTTTGCTAACAAGTTCACAACATACTTCTTCCCATCATCAGTGTCTGTTACCTCGTACTCAAGCTCATAACTATTCAGCTCACGCACTGGAGTTTTCTCAGCTTTGCCCCATAGGTCATGCAACTTATTCTCGACAAGAGGAACCAGCTTAGTATCAATCGACCCAGCCACAGAGTCCTTCCGATGTTCATTAAACCATTCAGAAAACTGTTTGATTATTGTATCCAACAATGGTATTAGTGCATACCTCCTTGCCTCCTTAAACGTGCTGTTCATCGACTCCACACTATTGCTAGTGTCCAGGTTGTATCTGACTCCAGGAAAATAAACCCGAGCCCATGTTCTTTTGTCAGTATGCTCCTCCAAATACTTGTATGCTGGAGGATATCTGACCTTAAAAGATGCGTAAGCTGACTCGAACTCAGCCATCGTGTAACACCTTGCCAACTCCATAAATCTCCAATAAACAACGGCTTTGGTTGTGTTACATGCATGCCCTCTCACATTCTGAGACAAATGCCATATACAATGGGCGTGGTGAGATTGTGGAAACACACTAGCTACAGCAGTGATGAGGCTCTGGTTTCTATCGCTCATGAAAACTAATTCAGAAGAGTCTGGTATAGCAGTTTTGAGCATCTCGAAAAACCATGTCCAAGCAGCATTATTCTCACCGTCAAGTATACCAATCGCAAGGGGATAATGGTGACAATTAGGATCTTGAGCTTTAGCAAATACTAGTACACCACCATATCCATTCTTCAAAAACGTGGCATCCACAACTATCACCTTCCTCATTACTGCAAAACCTTCAATACAAGCACCCAAAGCTATGAACAGGTACTTAAACTTATTTGCCTCATCCAACTTCAACCCTGTTTTTTTCCCTGGATTTACCTGCTCTAACATGTACAAGTAGCTATATAGCATTTTGTAGCTCTCTTCTGAACCACCACGCAACTCAGAAATAGCTAGATTTTTCCCTCTTAAGGCTGTCGAGTAGGATAATGTTACACCAAGTTTTAACTTAATCATTTCCATGATATCTTTCGCTGGAGGAGTACTCAGCTTTCCAGGAAATAACTCATTCAAAAAAGTTGCAACTAATTCTGCTGAACCTTTCCTCTTGATGTTGCAGCTTTTACTTTGATTAGTCCGAGAGCACGTATGCACACCCGTGTACCTCCTAATAGAAAAAATTTCAGTCTCTGGAATCCTTGAAGCTCGTAAACCCCACGAACAGTTTGCTTCACAACATTTTAACACCAATCGTTTACGGTCTGACTTTTTGATCACAAAACGAAAGCATTCACCAAATGCAGCTCTATCCACGACCTCTAGAATTGCTTTCTTACATGGAAATTCCTGATACCTACTCAGACCTAATCCGTCTTCCCAAGCTAAAATTACCTGACTACATTTTTTTAAAGTTGGCTGCTCAACATTCATATCTGCACCCCTATCCGTCTGACCTGCGGTCTCTGTCTCAGCAGCGGTCTCTGTCTCAGCAGCGGTCTCTGTCTCAGCCGCGGTCTCTGTCTCAGCTGCGGTCTCTCTCTCAGCTGCGGTGTCCGTCTCAGCAGCGGTGTCCGTCTCAGCAGCGGTGTCCGTCTCAGCAGCGGTGTCCGTATCCATAAAATCATTTTCTGCAACTATCATCTGCTTCTGTTGATAAGCTTGCCCGTCCCCTACATACACAGTTATGGCCTTAGGTCCTACTTCATGACTATTGTCATCATCATCTCCCTGCAACACTTCGTAGTTCATACCATACGAACTTATGCCCACTCTCGACACCTTCTCTAACTGATCAGATCTACTCGCCTCCTCCACTAACAAAAGAGATCTACGGTTGTCTTTATCAACAGTTCTTAGGAAGCCAAACAGATCATCATCATCACGAATATTGTGCTGTTCTTCAGATCCATACACCAACGGCATGCACTTCAATGCAAGTTTTACCTTACTCTCATCCAAACCAAGCTTTCTATACAACTTCTCTTCTAGCATTGCCAAACTTAAATCCTCCACTGTTGTCTTCAAGTTTAAACAAGAGATCTCCCCTTTGAACTTGAAATAGACGCTCACATAGTTCATCATTGTATCCTGCAAAAACAAATGAATAAAGTTCTAGTTATACCAGTTGAATCAAAGTACCGACTTGTCTGTTTTACCAAGTTTTACTTGTTAACCTAGTTATAAATACAAATGCTTAAACAAGAGAGGCATCTCTCCATCAGAAGAGGCTACTACAATGACGACAATTCAACCAAGCCCATACATTCAATTTTATATACATCCAACAATCAATTGGAACTTTTCTCAAAAAAAAAAAACAATCAATTGTAACCAATAGCACTGGAGAGCTCGCGGGGAGAGAAAAACTAACCTGCATTACAACGTTGAGGTCCTACGGCGTCGTCGGAGTAGAGGCTCGCCGGAGTACCTATCCACTTCGACAACTGAAGAACAAACGAGATAAGAGTGAGCTCGAGTTCAGAGGAGAGACAGTGAGCTCGAGTTCAGAGGAGAGGAGAGACAGTGAGCTCGAGTTCAGAGGGGAGAAGCTCGAGTGAGGCCTCCGCTCGAGTTCAGAGGAGAGAAAGCTCGAGTTCAGAGGAGAGAGAGTGAGTGAGTTCGAGGAGAGGAGGAGCTGGATGTCGGGGGAGACGATTTGCTTTTTTAATTTCTTTCATTTTTTGTTTTTTTTTAAAATTCAATTCAAATTCAATTGAAAACCAAATCAATTCAAATTCAATTCGAAACCGAAACCGAAATGCCTCAACCAAATACATTTAAACCATACCCAAAACCAAACCAACAGAATTATATTTGATTTCTTTTTTTTTTTTAAATCTGACGGGGGGCTTTTTCGTAATTTCCCCGTCAGTTAATGAAAAGAGGGCATAGGAGACTTTAGGGGGCATAGGAGATTTGAGCTTTGAGATTTAGGGGCACTGGAGGTGTTGCCTCCCTCCAAGTGGAGTAAATGCGGCTTGATGGAATATATCAATAGGCCTGGGCCTGTATTATTAGCCCATTTATGCGTATCCTTTAATAACAGTCCTTTAGTAGATAATAGATTATCTATCGCTTACACGCAAGTTGAAGAAGCTGATGGTGTATGTATTAATGAATGAGCCCGGATCTATATTATTAGCCCACTTAAGTTTAAGCCTATTTCATAAATGGTGTTTAATTGCCTTGAATGAACAATGATGCGAATATAGTAAATGATTTTGCTACGAAGAAAAAAATGTGAGAGAGATGAGGTAAGAGGTTATAATAAAGAGGAAGACGCCAAGTATAAGCCACCTACCGGTCCCGTCATACACGGCTCACGTTAGCCTTCTTCCAACCATGAATACGGTGGCGTGTTGGCTTGGTCCTCGAAACCAACCACTTTCTTCTCTTTCCTCTTCCACTATTATTATTCCACGTGTCGTTATCATCCTCCACGACGGTGCCCCCACCACCCTCCGCCACCACCGCATAAAGCTTTTTTCCTTTATTACCAATCTCTCTATCTTACACCCTTATCGTCCGCCTTCCACCATTAACATGCGCCTCCCCTCCACTCCCTCTCTCTCTCTCTCTCCCTTATCTCCTCATTATTACGTGAAGTCGCCGCCGCGTAAAGACATCGTTTACGAGATCTGAAACATTATTCAAAAATCCTTCAACCTCTGATCCTCCCCGGTCTTGTCCGAAACCGATCCATGTCGGATCCAGATTCTCCCTTAGATCCGATCCAGGATCCGTTACCGGCGCGTAACGAATCCTCTCCGCCGCAACCAGACGATTCCGCCACCGATCCGAAGATCTCCTCAACCCCCGCGGCGGCCAAGAACCCTAGACGCTTGCCTCCGCCGTGCTGGTCTTTGGAGGAGACGATCGCGCTCATCGACGGCTACCGCGACAAATGGCTCGCTCTCAACCGCGGGAACCTCAAGGCGAATCACTGGGAGGACGTCGCGGAAGCCGTCGCCGGTAACTGCCCCGACGTGACGCCGAGGAAAACCGCCGTTCAGTGCCGGCACAAGATGGAGAAGCTGAGGAAAAGGTACCGGACGGAGATCCAGAGGGCGAGATCTGTGCCGGTGGCGAGATTCGTGTCCTCTTGGGTCCATTTCAAGCGGATGGAAGCGATGGAGGATCGGCCGGAGAGGAATTCCGGCGGTGGAGACGAGGAAAGAGAGGAGCTTTACGGCGGAGGAGGTTCTGTCGGAAGGACGAGGGCGATGTTCTTTAACAGGAACGGTGCCGCCGGAGGGAGCGGCGGCGGCGGTGGGGGGATCAGGATTCGGATCCCGACGGGAGTGAGTGTAGCTCAGCCCGGTCCGAGGTTTCCCGGTAAGATCGATCCGAAGTACACGGCTAGTGGGAGTTCGAGACTTGGTCGTGTCGGAGCAGGATCCAGTTATGGAGCTAGAGGAGGAGGAGGAGGAGAAGAGAGAGCAGGGAAACGTGGGAGGGAGATGATGATGATGACGAAGGAGGAGGAGGAGGATGAGGAGGAATCTGATGATCCGACGGTGGAGATAGCGAGTGCGATCAAGCTACTTGGGGATACGTTGTTGAGAACAGAGGAGAAGAAGATGGAGATGACGAGAGAGATCGAAGCGATGAGGATGGATATGGAGATGAAGAGGACAAAGATGATATTGGAATCTCAACAGCGATTAGTTGAGGCTTTTGCTAAAAGCATGTCTGAAAATTTGGAGGAGAAGAAGAAAGCAAGAAGAGTGTCTTCCTTACCCCCATGACTCGTTGAATCTTATGTACTCCTGTTTTTCTTTTAACATCTCATTAATGTTAAATGTATGTTGAACTTATAAAGTAGAGGAGTTTTTAAAGCTTATCTAATTACTATAGATTATCCATAATTTGGTTTCCACCACATGAATGCATAGAATGAAGAAAGTGTTACTTGACTAAAGCTTTAAAAGTGACATCAGCGGATTAATAACATCTGCATTCTCTTCTCTATCAATAGAAGAAGGTTCTTGAGTTGTCAAAGCTTATCACATACAGACAATAGAAGAAGGTTCGTGAGTTGTCAAAGCTTATCACATAGAGAGAAAAACTAATAGGCTGAATAACATTCTTGCTCATTCAAAATAAAGTAAAAATTAGCCATGTCGATCTACTACTTACTATTGTTCGTTTGCATATCTTATGATCCTGTGAGTAGTCACAAAGATTAAAATAGTGTGAGAAGATAAGGCCCAATCAGGAAACCCATTTATAAATAACAGAAACAAAAACAATAATAAATCAAATAGAAAGCAAACAAACAGTAGAGACGAAGAAGAGAAGAAACTACAGGGGAAAAAAAAAGCAGAGCACTCTTTATCTCTTCTTCTTCTCTTTCTTCTTACTCTAGATTTCTCCGCCTCTCTCCTCGATAAGAAAGTCCAAGACTTTGAATCGAATCTAACCTTTTAGAGCATCAAAACTATGTACAAAGATCGGAGTTTAGGAATAATGGGCAGTGGTGGGTCATCGAGATCGGACCTCCTCACCGGAGCTACTGATCGGAAACGGATCAACGAAGCTTTAGACAAACATCTCAAGAAAACTTTGCCCAAAGGCTCAAACCCTTCAACTTCCACCGCTAAATCTCACCTTCCAGACCAATCGGAAACCGAAGATAGCGAAGAAGGATCTGACGTGAGCGGCTCTGAAGAAGGTGGTGGTGATGATGACGACACGTCGTGGATCTCGTGGTTTTGTAACTTGAGAGGGAACGAGTTTTTCTGTGAGGTGGATGAGGATTATGTGCAGGATGATTTTAATCTCTGTGGGTTGAGTGGTCAAGTTCCTTACTATGATTATGCGCTTGATCTTATCTTAGATGTTGAGTCATCAAACAGTAAGTGGTTATTCATTGATATAAAGCTAGTTCTTTTATCACTTTTTTGTTCTGATGTTTTTTTTTTTGTGTTGAATAGGTGAGATGTTTACTGAAGAACAGAATGAGCTGGTGGAATCAGCTGCTGAGATGTTGTATGGTCTTATTCATGTTCGTTACATTCTTACAACTAAAGGAATGGTTGCTATGGTAATGAAAGAAGAGTCCCTTTATGTTATGTTACATGGTCTTATTGAATTTTCAAGAAATTGTTAGGCTGTAATTAAGAGCTTTATAGTGGGATTATTGTTTAGGTGGGCGACTAGACTAGATCGATTTTTTCAATGCTTAGGCCGATTCTTTTAAAACTAGTTTTAAAAAAGTTTTTCCTTTCAGACCTGATTTGCTGACTAGACCGATTTTTAGAACACTAGTCTCATTCATGTTTGTTACATTCTCACTACTAAAGGAATGGCTGCTATGGTATGAAAGAAGAGTCCCTTTATGTTATGTTATATGGTCTTTTGTGAATGACATTGAATGAATCTGTTTGTAGTTGGAGAAGTACAAGAACTATGATTTTGGAAGGTGTCCGAGAGTCTTCTGCTGCGGGCAGTCTTGTCTTCCTGTTGGGCAATCTGATATACCGAGGTCGAGTACGGTGAAGATATACTGCCCAAAATGCGAGGATGTTTACTACCCGCGATCTAAGTACCAAGGCAGTATCCTTTTTTCCTTTTATTATCATAACATTGGATGAAGTCTTCTTGGTTAGATATTGGAATAGCTTGTTTTGTTTTTTTTCATTGTTCCTTAATGGTTATTGCAGACATTGATGGAGCGTACTTCGGGACTACTTTCCCACATTTGTTTCTCATGGCTTATGGGAATTTGAAACCTCAGAAGGCGACTCAAAGCTATGTTCCTAAAATCTTTGGATTTAAGGTGCACAGCAAGCAATGAGAGGATTTCTCCTCTCACCAGTCCAATGAGTTTAACGCAATCTCGGTGGCTCAACACTTCCTCTTGATGATCGCCGATTTTAAAAGGGATCTATACTAGATTGTGGTTGGGGGGAATGAGAAGAGCTTATGACTGACAAAAGGTCAAATGTATGTAATTTTGGAAGAAACTGAGCTTATATAGAATGGTTGGGAGAGAGGAAAACATAGGGTCTTGGAAATTATTTACCTGTGGGTATTCAGTTAAATCATATGCAGATGTGGTTTTGAGATTGCTTAACTGTTGTGTATAATAAAAATACTTGATCAGAAATTTTCAGAGATTTTTTCATTGTTGTTTAGAGTTTCTTGTGATCTACGTAATTAAACCATATCCTTAATATAAAACTCTTTAGTTCTAGTAGTGGTGACATGGAGGAGTACTTTGTTACAAATGATTGTTCAGTGAGTGCCTCTCATGAATCGTGTAGAGTATTATAGTATACTGCCAAGTTGTTGAAGCAGGGAAAGAAAAAAACCAATATGCTACAAATTTTCTTAGCTCAGGCTTAGACATAATTATCTCCACAAACTTTTGAAGTTAAGGAGCAATGGCGAAGCTAGGAACCACCTAGAAAGAAGCAAGAAATCAATAATGGAAGCTTATTTGCCTGATGACCCGTTAAGACTTCTGATTATGACCTTTCTTGCATAAAAAGGAAGCGTCAATGGCTTTGCGTTAATAGGCTCCTTTAAAGCCCATTTTGGACCCAAATATTGCTGTTACTCCGCCGGAAAATGCACAACGCAATGTAACAATCAGAAACATTCTATTATAATAAAAAGTTGTGATTGACGGCAGATACAATTAAAAACTCTCGACTTCTGGAGGTGAAGCTCGATCTTAACAACACAAAATTGAATAAAATTTGGAGATGAGGATGATGAAAGAAAATTGAATTGAGAACATAACTATAGTATGCTCTGTTTCTTATTCGGAACATCGATCAAAAATTAACACCCCCCACTCAGATCCCGATCAAGAGCAAGATAGATAGAAACAGAGCAAAATTTTGCAGGTATTTCTTAAAAGAGAGGTGATATATAGATAGCTTTTTAGACAAAAAGGGTATACACAAAAGCTACATGCTTTGCTTTTTCTTATGTAATAAAAATTCCACTACGCGACCACAAGTGTTCCTGTCCGTACGGTTTTTCCGGCGGCTGATTCTTTTGCGGCTTCAGAAGATTTTTTGCGGATAGATCTAGCAGAAAGTTTCAGTCTTTTCTCCTTGGCTTCATCAGATTCAATCTGCTCTTCTCTACACTCTATGCTACAAAAAGCCTTGTCTCCTCTGTTCATAAAAAAAAAATCTCAATATCAATAAAGGCAATGACTTTCAAAATACAGATCCATGATTTTGATAATGGTATGATCGGATTAAGTACCTGTACATGAAGATGTCGGAGTTAAGACCAAGGTGTTTGCTGCAGAGAGAGCATGATTCCAAAAAGTGTGGCTCTTCACTGCCGAAAAACGAAGAGTAATACGAAGCCATTTTGCTGAATCGAAAGATTTGGGATTAAAGAAGAGAGTGGACTGCAGAATCAGATTCAAGATTCAGCTCAGAGAGAAGGAGGAGGAAGAAAGGAGGAGGAGGATGAAGCTGGTTGATTTGGTGTCCATATATAAAGGCAGCTTTAGGACTTTATTTTTGACTTGGGATAATCACCTGTGTCACGGACCACTATAGTTACTGTGGTCTACAAGACATCTGCACCGTTCTTTCTTTCCTTTGCTAAAATCACGAAAGATCTATACGTTAAAGTTCAATAATTCATTATTTTATTTTATTATTAGTGTCTTTTTGTGTCGAAAGTATTAAAATTCAGTTTTTGGGTATAAATTCACTATTATTTTTTTTTTCTAACGTCGAGCAATAGAGAACATATAATTTAGTTGTTCTTTTTTTGCATTACGATAAATTGGGTGGATCTCGTTGGACGAGGGGAATCAAACAAGTTTTGTGTTTGTGAGATTCTTTGTCCACGATAACATGCATAACGCATGATTAATGGACCTTTCCTAAATATAATACTAATTAACAACTAAATGAAAGTTTCTAAGTTATACATTTTTATATTACTGATATTTTGTACCTAAATGTTTTGTATTTTTAAATCTGTTCTTGTATGAAAGTTTCTAAGGTATACATTTTTATATTACTGATATTTTGTACTTGGATGTTTTGTATTTTTAAAACTGTTCTTGTTTGTACTTACTGCGTTCTGAGTCTCAGGATTCATTTCACCTGGACAATGTTTCATTCCATGTGTGTAAATTTAATTTATTTAATAACCTCTCCTTTGTTTACTTTATTGTACAACTTGTACTTTTCAAATATTCCACTAATTCCGTAGGCAATCAAGTTCTTTTTACTACTATAGTATACTCCGATTAGTGAATGGCTTTTTGTATTTTGTGGTGAAACAAAACATCTTTGGTACACGTGGTAATATCAGTGTAACCAGGTCCAAGAAATGATTGGAGGAAATTAAATCTCTTTTCGACCAGGTATTTATTAGTTTATACATAGTAACATATAAATTAAAATTCACAAAATATATAGTCCAAATTATTTTGGTTGGTAGAAAAGTCTTGGCACATCATTCAAAATAAAAAACACGTTTCATTACGATCTACGTAGCCTAAATGCTCTAAGAATTAGGACTGGACAAAGGGTCTGATTGGTGGAAGCCGTGATTTTAGTTTTTATTAAAATTTATGCTGTGTATTTTTTTGTTTGTAGTTGTAAGATTTTTGTTGTGTTATAAAACTCACATATTTATTAATAAGTTTTTAAAACACTATTATTTTGCTGTGTAAAAATAGTATCTACAACAGAAGAAAAAGAAAAAAAGAAACGAAGCCTTGGGTTGCAAAAATCAAAGCAAATTTTGATTGTTAAATATTGTGTTTGTAAAACGAATTCTTAGCTGAGTACAGCAATCAAAGCACTAACCAATCAACCTCAAAATATCGGTAAGTTTTAATTTAATTTGTTATCCCTTCTCAATCAAATTAAATAAAAAAAAAATATAAATGCTCTTAATTATACAAAACAAAGCAAGTACTAATATACAATATCACAAAAAACAAAGTGAATTAATAATATTAATATATTGGGAACAAATATTTGATATGATCTGTTATATGTATACACATATATTTAAAAAATTATATATAAGTTATATAAATAATATATTTTAATAAGTTTTACATTATTTTTATTTTCTAAATTTATAATATTAGTTAATGTATTTTTTTTTATATAGATCGGCTCCAATATTCGGTTACAGATATAAAATTTTCTGAATTTTGAATATCATATATTTGGATGGTGATAAATCTAATCGTATCGAATAACTGATTATTCGAGCGAAATGGATCAGATCACAAATGCCTCCATAAATCTAGATATCCAATTTGTGTGCACCCTATTGAAAACATGTGTGTACTTCGAATTCAGATATCGAAGACATAGTATACATAACGCTGGTAAAGACGAGCAACAGAGTTTACAAAAAAAAAGGACGGTTAACAACGTGACCGGCCTGTTTTATTCACTGTAATAAAATTTATAGTGTATCATTTTTAATTGCGTACATATACGTGTTTACGTGTCACATACGTGGAGTTTCTAATAAAAAATGAACACCGACTTGGAAATATCATAATATTAATCTTTTCTAGTTGAATTTTACCACTAATAAGACTATCATACGTACTAGTCTTGTTTTTTCTACTAATTATTTAAATGAAGATCACGTCAAGCCCTCATCGTTTCTGAGTAAGCAATGACTCACATTGCGAACGGTAATCCATTATAAAGACCAAAAAAAAGCGTAATAATACATACTAAAGTAATGTTGTTTTGTGATCAATTATTAATAGATGTCCAAAAAAGAAAGTGGCACATGACCACACAACTTGTCATCTGTCGTCGATACAACGAGGCCTTCGAGTGGAGAATAGATCCCACTAGAGTTTGAGAATATCAAACGAGGAGCTGACTAGACAAAACCCTTTTATAATCAAAGGTGGGACCCAGAATGACCTTTTTCAGGCCCAATAATCGACGTTTTTGTCTCTCGGACCCACGACAGCTGCTCTTGCACCCCTGTTTTTTCTACCTTACATAGACACGTGTAGAGAATTTCGCTGGGAGTTTGTGGTACGTGGCGGTTAACGAGGTGTCAAAGGTTGCATGGGAATTAAATTCTGTTGTTTTTATAGCCGTTGATCTGCTATCGTAAATTATCTCAGCCGTAGATTAGTATCAGATGTTTTAGTTCCTAGGCTTTTGCTAAAAGCCTTTTAGCCACTAGCCAGTAGCCACCTCCTTTCGGGCAGTTGAAAAGAGCCACTTCCTTTCGGGCAGTTGAAAAGGTTGGTAGGAATTTTATGTATACAACCAAGAATCAAATTTAATTTTAAAACTGTTGAAACCGTTTTTTTTGTCAACCCATTTGAAACCGGTTTAAGCTGATAGAAAATCAAATGTTCAATCGACCCAAAAAAACTTCACCAATTTTGTTCTAATTTATCCTTTATTACAAACTAGAGAGCTCTTAACTAAAGCACAGCTTTACTCTTGATAAATTTGTATAGGTTATGAATATTTATTTTCCCATTTTATCTGTACAACAAACTATATTAATACTACGATAAATTGTCATGCAAAGATTTACGTTTCTTATGTTAAAAGTAAATACTTACATTTTGTCATCTATCTGCATCATAATAAAATCAATAAATTCTATAAATTTTTGTAAAGAGAGTGACTTGCGGCCCCTGGTGGAGTGAGATTTTGTCCAAAAGGATGGATACATCCAACGTTTTCTTGAAAAATTTAGCTGTTCCATGTAATGTCCAGACATCATATCTTGTGTTTGTGACAATATTTCAAATTTTAATACTTTCTTTATTTTTAATTGTAGGTAGTTTTAGTAAAAATAGTTTGTTTCACAATGTAAATAGTTTACATATTTTAATGTAACTTTTCATTTATTGGATATTGTATGACCAATGAAATAATGCTAAGTTTTTTAATAATTGGTTGAATTGATTAATTAAATAATTTTGTTTTAAAAAATAACAACTCCTAAATTTTTGTGCTTTTAACCAAAACTATGTACAATAAAAAACATGGAGTATCATTTTGAGACGGTCTGTCATAAGCAAAAGATTTTCTCAAGTGTATCATCTTCCGATACAGATGTTCAAATGGGTACAAAACTAAAGAAAAGATCTAAAACTCAAAAACTAGAAGCTCAACCATGCCTTCTTTCCTCTTTGGAGAATACCAACTTGGTACTACCAAGCCACAACTTTTCTAGACTCGAGAAGCTTCAACGAGTAATTCAAACTGTAGATCAGGTCCTCCATTTCTGCACCAAACTTCCCTGCACCTACCTGAAAGTGCGAGTCTACTTTGAAAGCTATTGGACCTGCAAAGTTGTAGCATTGCTTGTAAGTTCATTCTTTACACCAAACACTTTTTTGACAAGAAGCTGATTAGTAATATCTGTTGCTGGAATATCAGGCTGAGTCTGGGAGAACTCAATGTGTCATCTGTTTTGTCACTACCTGAAGATCTTCTAACTGCATAAAAGATTCTTTTAGCAAGAGCAGAAGCTGAGGAAACGTCCACACGAGCATCTACTCGTGTAAGGTCACCATACAGCTTACCAAACCGCCCTCTCTGGAACGTGCAACAAGCAAAACCAAACACATCTACGCTTATCAGATTCTGCTTCTTGCCTCGGCCTGTAATCCAAGCTGCCAAGCTGCTACGTACTATCCCCGAAACTGCTGCATGAGGCTCCTTTAAGCGTATACCATAAGATAAAAAAAAAACAGGTGTATCATCATTTTCTTCTTCTGTGTTGTTGTCTTCTTCCTCTTTCGGTCTCCACAAGACTCTGTTTGCTTTGTATGAAACTGCAGCCTTGGCGCATAAACCAGGCATCAAAGAAGTAGGAGCATCACCACCATAACTCTCACCAGTAGCATTCACTTGCTGAGGATAACCTTTGCTTTTGTGTACTCCAAAAGGGTAATGAATACCAAACTCTGGAGCAAGCGAGGAGACATCAAAATTTAACGACTCAGGAACATCCCAGAAGCGTCCTTTATGGTCCAAAAACAAGTCCGGCCACAATGCTTCCACTGTGAGGTCATGCTGCTCAAAATGAAACCCTCAATTAAAACTTCTTTCTGACCCCGTCTTTATCTCCATGCCGTTCGGCGCTCAGCAAGAGAGAGGAACAAGAGCCTAACGCAATCTGAGTCCATAAACACATAGAGTAAAGGGATTTGTCTACTACGTGTTTTTTGTATCTTTGAAAAGCTGGAGATCCAATTCCCCTGCCTTGCTGAAATTTGCTTTGATATCAGCAAAGAGTTTCTTTGGTTTAAACTGTCCAACCAATCCTACCCACCTACAATGATCAATAAACCAACTCGAGTGAAAAAAACCTAAACGGAACCTGAACACATGTCTCAATCAAATCCAACAACACTCAGAAAAAAGACAAAACATCCTAATGTGGTAATCTAGTGTTCTTGAACTCAAAGCCTCAGCTAAAACCGTAAACATCACTCACTCAAACACCACAAGTCTCAATCAAATCCAAAAAAAACACCCAAATATGGCAAAGTCGTATTCTTGAAGTCATAAAAGCTAAAAAAACCTTTTAACGTAGCTCACTCAAACACCTAAGCGAAAAAAGTTATCTAACCAGTTGGAAGAGGAAGGAGCGAGCAAGAGGGAGTTGAGAGAGAAACAGCCGAGTCTCTTGTCGGAACAAGGAGCAAAAGCAGGGATGATTCCGAGAGAAAAGCCTTCGCGGAGAAGAGAGAGCTGTTGAATCCAGTGAGAGCGGCTTGCTCGTGCACCGACTACTGGAAATGGTTCGATGATCTTGTTGTAGCTTTTGTTTGAAGCTCCTGTGGGATAAAAACCTTTGTTCTATAAAGATAACAAAATTATATTTGATTTTTTATTTTAAGTTTTGCATAAAAGACAGATTGTAATAGCTCCAAGAAGTGTCGAATTACAAAGCAATCAAAAGCCAAAAGGTTTCTTTTATGGAAAAATGAAAAGAGTCACAAGGATGCTCGAATTTTATTTGCAAAATCTCATGTTCAAGAGATAACTTGAGAGAGCCTCATACAAACAAAACAAAAGGAGAGAAACCACGAGAGATCAGCTAGACATAGGATGGTTGAAAACGTATTCAATGGCAAGAGGGCAAGAGTCGATCTTGTCAGCTTCTTTGTCTGGGATCTCAAGCTTGAACTCCTCTTCAATAGCCATCACTATCTCCACCGTGTCCAAACTATCTAACCCCAAATCCTTCTGGAAATGAACTTCAGGAGTCACCTGTCCGATTCAGTTGCCAAAAACTCATCACAGAAACATAAAATCTGAAACAGTACCAGCTTACTAGCTAAGTCATTGATATGAATAACCCTAACTACCAATGCGACATCGTTTCATATACCATTTGGTGGAAATATTCCCACTACAGCAAATATGAATCAACCAAATACTACAAAAGATCATCTACTGAGATAATTAAAGGCGTGATGAATCAGGCGAAGATCGAAACTGACCTTAGCTGGATCGACTTTAGGGAAGCACTTGACAACATCGAGAACTCTGTCGACGACTTGCTGCTTGCTGAGATGATCATCGTGAGAAGAGAAAGCACGAATCGAACCAAGGAATCCGATTTGAGGCTGGGTAGATCCAGTCACGGGAACCCTAATGTGACGAAGGATTGCAGTTCTCAGTGCCATCTCCGTCGAGCTCGAGATTTAGGGATTTGGATGCGAGTGAGAGAGAGAGATGCACAAATGATGATGAAAGAGGCGAAAACGTCATACTAGAAGGCACGTTCTTATCACGTGCCCCATTTTACAAGCCCAGCCCATGTTGATTTATGGGCCTTTCTATGAACTTGAATTTATTTAATATGTATCTAACTTTCTATAAACTGTAAATTATCCCTATTTAGTTTTTAATTTCACATAAATAACCCATTGGTCTTCCTTTTCCAGCTTACGCGTAATAATCACACTAATCTCTCCGGCGAGTATTGGAAACTGCTTCATCTCGAGACGTATTCTCAGATCCGTCAGGATAGTTTAGATATCTCGAGGAATCAATGGCTCCGGTATCGGCACTGGCAAAGTATAAGCTGGTGTTTCTGGGAGATCAATCCGTGGGGAAGACGAGTATCATCACTCGATTCATGTACGACAAATTCGACAACACTTACCAGGTAACTTCCCGATCTAAGTGTATTCCAGATCCATTTTCAAGGACTCGAGATCGATTCTGCGTAGTAATCTGAGTTGTTAGATCCTAAGGGACGGTAACAATCTGCAGAGAATGATCATACTCTGAGGATCGTAGAAACAGTAATAAGAATCTGGACTAGTTAGCTCTGACTAAATCGAACCAGGATATGTAAAATGCTTTTGATAGTAAGTAACAATCTGCAGATCATGATCATGTACCATCTCCTTTAGTTGTGGTTCATACTCTTGAGGATTCAGATGATCGTAGAAACAGTAATGGAATCTGGACTAGTTAGCTGATTTTTTTTTTTAATGATTGCTTGTGGAATTGAAGTATTTCTCAGTTGATGAATGGAAGAGTATATGATCTTGATTTGTAACTAGTATTATCATTACGTTTCAGCTTTTGATAGTTTTGTGAACCTTGCTTGCTGAGTATACTTTTTCTCAGTAGTATATGTTGTTTTCTTATCATCAGGCTACAATTGGTATTGATTTTCTGTCAAAGACTATGTACCTTGAAGATCGGACTGTTAGACTGCAGTTGTGGTAAGAACTTTAACCTCTTTTTCAAGTTTCGTATGAAGTTTTAGCAGATCATGATATTGGTTATTTAACTTTGAGAGATGAATGAAACGTATGACAGGGATACGGCAGGGCAAGAGAGATTCAGGAGTCTTATTCCCAGCTATATTAGGGATTCTTCTGTTGCTGTTATTGTCTATGATGTTGCAAGTATGTGTACCTTCTTAGCCCTTTCTTTGTTTGATATTTGAGATGTTGCGACTTTTATATTCCCTAATCTTAATGAGTAAAAACGTTTTCATTTCTTCCTCACCAAAGTTCTTGCAATGAGAAACTTGATCATTTTGTTTTCCTTTTGACATATAGGCAGGCAGTCGTTCCTAAACACTACTAAGTGGATCGATGAGGTTAGGACAGAGCGTGGTAGTGATGTCATTGTTGTGCTGGTGGGAAATAAAACCGACCTTGTCGACAAAAGGTAATAATGATCTTTACTATCTCTCCCTTTACATCTTTGTGCAGGTTACTGTTCAATAACAAGTATGTTTACTGTTCCTTGATTGAACAAGGTTTGAAATTGTAACCATTGTCTTTTTTTTTACTATAGTACTAACCATTTTTAAACCACGTCTTACATTCCTAATAAGTTGTTTGTTTACTCAGGCAAGTGTCAATAGAGGAAGCAGAAGCCAAGGCTCGTGAGCTTAACGTAATGTTTATCGAAACCAGTGCCAAAGCAGGCTTCAACATAAAGGTAACAGAGATCTTCTCTGCAACATATTTGTGAGAATTTCTTAGACAATAACACAAAAGTTCCTGCTAGATTCACTTCAAGTCCCATCGATAGTTTAGTTCTTATATCAATCTACATTCATATGGTCTCCTGTTGATACTCTCTAAACAATCACCGCATAGTCAGAACGTAATGTCTCTGTCTCATCTTTATACGATTTTTTAGGCGCTTTTCCGCAAGATCGCAGCAGCTTTACCCGGAATGGAAACACTGTCTTCGACAAAGCAAGAGGATATGGTTGATGTCAATCTCAAGTCTTCCAACGCCAATGCATCTTTGGCTCAGCAGCAATCAGGAGGATGTTCGTGTTAAAATTTGCTACAACCACACCAAATTGATAGAGAACAAGGAAAAAAACACACAGATATAAAAGTCCTCGAGCCTTTCTTTTTCCATCAGATTGTTTTAGTAGCTCTGAACTGTTATGGTCTTTGGATTTTCAAATGCTCTCTGCTTCAGTACTTTTTGTTAGTTTTTAACAACTTTTCCCAAAACTGTGATTTGTCTATTTATTGGATTATATAACTGTAACCTGTATAAACTAGACACACTCTTCTTGTTTCTTCCTTTCTTGTTAAGATAAGTGAGTAGAGAAAGAAGCACATATAATAACTCTAAAACACAAACAAAGTTACATAAATAGTTTTTACACGATGATTTAAATGTATTGCTGCATACTAGGTGATTTATATGTATTGGACTATTGGTTGATAATCACAGTACCAGATATGATAAGAAAAAATCAATATCAGCAATTATCCTTGTTTAGTAATATACTTTATAACTATAAATCAATGATCCTTGTTTAATAACACTTGAGTTTAATTTCTAGAGTTTTATTTTATTGTATTGCTCAACAAAAAGTTTGATGTATGGAAAGTTCAGTTCATATATGATGCGAGTGATACCACAACATCCATGAAAAGTTAGTGAGTTTCTATAATTCGTATATATTTGCGAGTTTCTATAGTTGAAGACTAATTATATACAATTGTTTTATAGTCTTAGATTTATATTATTTTTGCACATTGTTTATGAATTAGCTTTACGCAAATTTCGGTCAATTACTTATTAACTTTAGTAGTTTTGACTTATGAGTTTAGCTTATTGTGAACGTGAACCTCTCATTCCTCATTTTCTATGACAAAAATGGTTTTGGTTTTATTTTTCTTGTGTTAAACATGCTATTATGAAGGTCTACTTCTATATAGTTTTACATATGTATACTTTATATTTTGATCTAGACTATCAAATAGTTTTTGTTAATTTAACATTTACAAAACAAATTTTTAATTAAAATGTCTATGCACAAATAGATATAAATAATAAGTTACAAAGTTTGTGTTTTGTTTCTTTCTATATTTATGTATAGCTAGAAAACCATTCTAGGTGATTCTCCTTGGATGGATAGAAATATTTTTAAAAACATATTATAATAACTAACTAGAACTTGATCCGTATTCCTGTGCGGATGTTTGATTTAATTTATAATGAACATAAATTCTTACACTGTTGATTTTGTAAAAAATCTTATGTATGTTTTTTATGTTTTGTAATTTGACGATTAGTTAATATTCATACAATATTAATAATGATCAATATATGAATACTGATTTGGTTAGATAAACTTAGTGAAAATGTGATTAATTAATTTATATCGATTAAAAATGTAGTGGCATAATATATAAATAAAAAGAAATATAAAAGGAAAGTATTTAATTTATTGTAAATGCTTAGCTGAATATGTAAATAAAAGAAAGTATATAAATACTGCTATCCAAGTTATCAAACATTTTTTATTTAACTTGTTATCTATGTTTCCAAACAGTACTAAAGATACTTCAGTTTTATTTTCAGTTTAAATAACTTCACAATTTATAGGTATAATTTATATTAATAATATTACATTTTTCAGTTTAATATCTAGTCGGTTTCGTTATCACATTAGCATGCTTCTTTTTGAATGAATGCTAAATTTATTCAAAACAAAAACAACTTTTTACAATAGATATGTCTTTGTTGCATCAAAAGAGATGCTATGAGAAAAATAAAATAGACCCTATTACATCAAGAGTTTGATGCTCATGAAGCTAGCCATATCGCCATGGCTCTATTAGACACAAGTATATTAGATTACACATAAACTTCATTGAATTAAATAAAAATATTTTGTTTGTCTATAATTACATTAATTTCTAATATTTTATTTCTTTATTTTACATTTTGGTTAGTTGTTCTACTAAATATATAAATATACTTTAGTGAGATATTTTATAACATAATAACTTTTTTAGAACCAAATAAACAAAAAAACTAAAGTATGGATTGGTTAAAATTTACATAAAGGAATATGTAGATAATATTTTGAATCTCATGCATATATATATATATATATATATTACAAAAGTTGAAATTAGTTAATATTTTATTTTTATATAAATATATTTTTAGGTATCCATATTATATGTATAAAATGAATTAAGTATCATTTCAGAATAATATGTTTTTATTTTATTATTTTTATTGATATCAAGATTTTTTTTGTTAATTTTCCTTTTTAAATCACATTATATATAAACATTATTACACATTTCGTTTTTTTTTTAATTCTAAATTTTTCTGTTTCATTATATATGTTATTGGAAAAAGGATTAAAATATAATAACTAGAAACTACCAAATAAAAGAAAGAAATATATTTTTTAATGGTAACTAAATGAAATATTTTAATTTTATTAAAGATATTTCCGTAATCAACTATCGTGAGATTCAGTTTGTTTTATTTTGGAGGCCAAACGCAGTTCTTGAATTTCTTACATACTCATCATCACTAAATTTAAATAATAATAGGATGAACCCCATGAACTCTATAAATGCGAGTGCCGGTGCTGTATAACTATTTCGATGACAATTATGTTGGTAACTTATTATTCACGGGTTCAACTTGTTTTCACGTGCCATAAACTGTGAAATTCATAATAACAAATTCCATTTGAAGCTGCCGGAAAAGAAAATCAGGAGACGACTCTTCTTCTTTTTTTTTTTAAAAAAACAAAATACTTGTCTCTTCCTCATCTACAATCAACGTACATTATTGCATAACTATAAATTTATTTATAGTTAGTTTTCAAGAAATTATTTTATTTTTTTTCAAAAAAAAGAAATTATTTTAAACCTGTAAAGGCTATAGCTATTATTTTGACCAAAAAAAAGTAAAGGCTAGCTATTATTAATTTTCCCAATCTTCAATATCTTTTATAATCTTTGGGCGGCAGATAGTTGGATAGACAATTATGGGCTCATTCACCATTCGATCAGAAGTTTCACTCTTGGAACGTGAATCAACTAACACTTCCATACTTTTTATAAGTCTATCTTTCTCAGTGTTGAAATAGTTTGAAGAACTATTTCTCATCATAAGTATTTGAGATTTGTACGTTAAGTATGTTAAATTTATTTATAAACTCTGAAAATTATTAGGGTAAGAATATTTCCACACTCATCCCCTACACATTATTTAAAAAATAATTTGTCACATGTATTTTCTACAATCACTTTCATAAATATATATATTATATAGTCACTAAAATGGATGACATTATTTATGATTAAATATGATATGGACAATTATATTAATTATTGATTTATATTTTTGGTAAAATTTTAGAATATGATAATAATTCATACATAACATTTAATTTTTATTTATATTTTTGATTTTTTTTTAGAATATGGTAATATATAATCCATTTTCCAATAATAATAAATCATACATCATCATTAAATTAAATATATTTAAATATGAACATTACAAATTTAGGAATATTAGTTAATTTATAGTTTTATAATTAAAATATTAATCCCAAAATCATTAGTTCCTTTTATATATCTACGAATTTCATAAATACTGTTTTGTTTTAATTTTTGTATAATTATATATTTTTATAAACTTTTATTAATATTATGCAAGTTGATTTAACATATTCCACTAAAAGTAATAAATTAAAAATATATCTAAGATTATAATTTTAAATATATACATATATTTTCTTAAATATAATTTAAAATTATTTTAATTTAATTTCATGTTTAATTGAATCAAATCTCTATTATTAAAATAGAAGTACACATATAAATTACTTCTTAATTTTCAGTGTTATTTACATTGGCATGCCACTGAAGTAATTAAATGAACTATTAAATGAACATATATTTAAGGAATTATTGTTTTTTTCTATTTATTGAACAGTTTCCTAAATCAATTTAACTTAATTTCGTATTTAATATATTTCCTAAAATAAATTAACTGATTTTCAGGAATATTCATATTTAAAATTTATTTTAACAATATTAAAATTGGATAATGTTACAATTAATTATTTTGAACGAAATTCAAATTTAAATTTGACATTAAACAATATTTTGAATGTTTCTAAAATATATGTTTAACTTACCATTAATTATTTTGAATAATAAAATCTATATATGCTAAAATTTTAAATATTTAAAAATACTTATAAAAAAAGATGAAATATTTGTAACTCAATATTATTTTAATATAATTAAATCTCACCTGGGATTATATATTTTTCAAGAATTTTTGAAGTATATGTTTAACTATTTTGGTTGCTATTAATTATTTTCAATAAAAAAAATAATACTGAAATTTAAATATATTTGAATTATTTGTAAATCAATATTTAATGTTTATAACCAAATATATTTTTTCTAATGTATCTAAATCTTACCATATTATCCATATTTGATCAAAATATTTAAATACTTTTTACATTTGGCAAATAGTTTCATGTTACAAGAAATATTATTCAAACTATCAATAAGTCAATATTAATTTTTCAAAAGTTTAATAACAAGCACGAGATACTATTTTTACAGCACATAAACTATTCGACTGTTGTGTTTATAAAAATTTAAAAATATGTAAATATTTAAAATATAAACTGATAAACATTTAAGTACAGTATTTTAAATGTTTATAATACTATTTTTACGGTCGGACGGATCAAGCTCTAGTTTATATTAAAATACTGGTACAGAAATAATAAAATCTACAATATTAATCAAATTCTATTTATAAATATAATTTAAAATTTATAAATTTATTACTGCATATGGTATAGGAAACACCTAGCTATCATATTATATGCAATAGAATCTTCACGCGCTAATCATTTAAATTATTTGTCTCAAAATTAATTAAAATAGCACATAGTTTAGGAATATGTTACCTAATCCGTGAAGATTGAATGATCATCAGAATAATCCTATATATTAATAATTAACTAGAATCATAAAATACTATATTTCCATTGGCTCCGCTCATGATTCACTTAAATTTTCTGGTGCCGGTTAGAAAATGTTACCTATAAATAAGAAAGGATATATATACTATGGAGATTATATAGAAACCATTAACCAATATATATATACGATATCAAAATACTGTATTTTTTTTGTTAGTAAAAACGATCTAAGCCATGTATTGCGTGTTAAGAACTAGGTCATCACAATGCTTCCTCGCAATCAAAAGCATGTGCATTGTGTTGTTACTATTATCGATTACTAGTGGAAAAGTTTCTGCAGGTTTAAATTACGGAGAAGCTCTCACAAAGAGTCTTTTGTATTTTGAAGCTCAACGCTCTGGGAAATTGCCATCAGACCAAAGAGTTCAATGGAGAGGGGATTCTGCAACTGGAGACGGTTCTGATGTTCATGTATTCTAAACCCTAATCTTCTTTTACATATTTACTACCATAATTTGTTGTAGCGCATATTTATTAAGTAAAATATTTTGCTAATTGTGCAAATATAGATTGATCTCAGTGGAGGGTATTATGATGCTGGAGACAACATGAAGTTTGGATTTCCATTGGCGTTCACCACAACGATGCTAGCTTGGGGCAGTGTAGAGATGACATCTCAGCTCCATGCCCATAATGAGCATCAAAACGTCCTTGTGGCTCTTAAATGGGCCACTGACTATCTCATTAAAGCTCATCCAGAGCCCAATGTACTTTACGGACAGGTGGGAGATGGTAAGTTAGACCATGCTTGCTGGATGAGACCAGAGGACATGAACACTTCACATCCACGTCCATCATACCGTATTGATGCTCAGCATCCAGGTGCTGATCTGGCGGCCGAGACAGCTGCGGCTTTGGCTGCAGCTTCTCTAGCATTTGCTCCGTCTGATGCAGCCTATGCCAACACACTCATTAGTCACGCCAGAGATCTATTTGAATTCGGTAAAAGTCATCCTGGGGTCTATCATGACTCTATTACTAACGCGGCTGGATTTTACCCGAGTAGTGGCCATGAAGATGAGCTGTTATGGGCTGCAGCTTGGCTTCACCGGGCCACAGGAGACCAGATGTATCTCGATTATCTAACGCATGCTTCTAATAGCGGAGGTATGAGGTTTGCTTTCTCTTGGGACGATAAGTTCGTTGGGGCACAAGTCTTAGCAGCCAAGGTAGGTTAATGTGATCTTACCTTAACTTGTTCCTCAAGAAACAAACATTTAACGCATGTCCTTTTCCCGCAAATATTAGTTTGTGTTTGAAGGGAAAGTGAAGAACGAAGGGAAGATGGCAGAGTATAAAAGAATGGCTGAGCAGTTTATCTGCAACTGTGCTCAAAAGGGTAATAGTAACGTTAAGAAAACTCCAGGAGGTTTGCTTTGGTTCTTGCCATGGGAAAACCTCCAATACACAGCTACTGCTTCTTTCGTCTTATCAAGTTATAGTAAATACCTTGAGGCTGCACAAGCTTCCGTCCAGTGCCCCAATGGTGTTCTTCAAGCTTCTGATCTTCTCGGCCTCGCTCGGGCTCAGGTTAGTCAAGCGTTCAGTTTTCGAATCGGCTCAATGAATTTATTAAATTCATGCTCATTTTGAGGTTTTTTTAACAATAATAAACTACAGATCACTAACTCAGAAAACCAAGTCGGAGGACGGGAATCAACATACAACATAGTTTGAGCTTCTAACTTAAATTTAATACACATTAAGTGGACCCTAACTTTTATGTATAAGTTTATTAATTATATTTTTCGTCAAAATGTTAAGAGTTAAAAATGTCTTGAAAATAATTTTATAATTTTTTGCGTGGAAATTCATTCATTCATTAAGATAATAATTTTCTTATGATATGTACATGTTTATGTTACTAGGTAGACTACGTACTTGGGTCGAACCCCAAGAGCATGAGCTACATGGTAGGATTCGGGACCAATTATCCTAATAGACCACACCATCGAGGAGCCTCTATAGTGTCAATCAAGAAAGATCCTAAACTGAAGGCATGCAGTGAAGGGTGGAACCCTTGGTACAACACGCCTGAACCGAACCCTAATGTTTTGGTTGGAGCTATTGTAGGTGGACCGGATATGAACGATGTTTACCAAGATGAACGATCTGATTATCAACACAACGAGCCCGACACTGTCATTGTTGCTCCTTTTGTTGGTGTTTTTGCTGCCCTCGCATGATCTCAAATAATTACACCGATATGTATTCGTTTTCATCATTTGCTACTGTCTGAGTAACTTACTTCTTCTAGACGCTCTAGTGTAGGAACAATGTCAAAATTTGATTATAATAACTTGATTTGGTGGGACACTGATCATTAACAGACCAAATTCGAGTCCCCCTACACAAAAAGTCACAAACTAACAAAATTTCTATCTATCATATGTGATCCAAATTAAGAGGTCCGGTCCTTTTAATATTTTAAAATCATTTTTAATCATATTTTGATGATTTTTGCAAAAATATGAAATTTTTTTTTCGAGTTTTGAAATTCTATAAATCAAATCTAAAATATTATTTGCGAAATAATTTTTTACAACAGAGCTATCACGTTAAAAGTTAGAGTGGTTCATATCGATATTATCCTTAATGAATAAAACATA
This sequence comes from Hirschfeldia incana, assembly GCA_026261945.1. NCBI lineage: Eukaryota > Viridiplantae > Streptophyta > Magnoliopsida > Brassicales > Brassicaceae > Hirschfeldia > Hirschfeldia incana. The sequence goes on along the minus strand of JABCMI010000040.1, from coordinate 440,850 downwards.
TAAATCAAAAATGAATTTTATTTTTTTGTTAGATAAGTTAGTAAATTAATAATAATAATAATTACTATCCAAAATCTAACATATATATTAAATAAAAAGATAATTCTCATATATACATTGTGTTATTATCTGTAAAAATAAATTATATATATTGTGTTGTTTTCTGTAAAATAATCTTTTAATACAATAATTAAAAAAAACAGAATACACATAATCAAGTATTAATAAAGAAATTTTTTAAATTTTATATATTTGGAAAATAAGAAATTTTAAAATAAAAAGATAATTTCTAAATATAATGTAGTATATAAATACATTTATAAAACAAATATAAAATATAAAAGAATTTATATGAAAACATAAATAATAATTTCTCATTATAATATTTTTATTTAGTAACAAATGTATTAACAAATAAATATTTATGCTCGCATCCGCGAGCCAAACATGTAGTAAAAATTATTGATGTTTCTAGTTTAATTTTATGATTTTTTTGTTTGACATATAAAATTAAAAGAAAAAAGTAAGGATATTGCAGATTTAAATTTCTCAGATAAGCGAACCGGAGAAGATTTCTCTTCGGTTCTAGTCTAAAGCGCCAGGAACTAATGATATGGTTTGTGAGTTTTGCAAAGAATCATAAAAAGTTGAAGTCTTGGTTTGTGGGTTTTGTGCAGAAGATTGTGAATCGTTTGTGATTTGTAACGTACAACCCTAGCCGCCTCTGCTCGGCCACAATGGAAACAAAGAAGTAAGCTTGATTCTATGTTTCTCAAATTTTATGCTCCTTTCATTACAGCAATCGCTCTGTTATAAAGTTTGGACAGGACAGGATCAGTCGATTCTTTGATTGATTAATTCTGTGAACAGAACTACACTGTGTTTCTCAAACTTTAAGCAGCTCTAAATCGTATTTTCTATTTTTTCATTACAGCTCTAGTCAAAGTTTGGACAGGATCAGTCAGTTGCCAGATGCTTTGCTTGTGAAGATCTTGTCTTCACTTCCAACAACAAAAGAAGTAGTAGCCACAAGTGTTCTGTCTAAACAGTGGCGGTCTCTTTGGAAGATGGTGCCCAAGCTCACGTTTAGTTACAATGGTTGCAGTGATCTTGAGGGGTTTTCAGATAGTGTTCGCAGGACTATGCTATCACTCGAGGCTCCATATTATTATCTACAGAGTTAGTTAGAATCGCATGTGGGCTCCATGTTCGTGAGTTGGTACTCAAACATTATTGCCTACATATCTTCAGATATCCTATCAGCTTGTATAACTTCCAGTCTCTAGAAACCTTGAAACTTTATTGTATTGTTGATTCCATTGTTCTAGACGTCCCTTATCCAGTCTGTCTGAAGTCTCTTAGAACTCTGCACCTTGAAGATGTGTTCTACGAACACGATGAATCCGTTGTGAACCTTTTAGCTGGCTGTGTTCGTCTTGAAAATTTGATTGTTATTCGATGGGGCCATGATGGTGTGGAGACTTTCACTGTTGACGTGCCATCTTTACAGGAGCTAACCATAGAAGATAACGTCTTTGATGATTCTGCTGGCTACGTGATAAACACTCCTTCTTTGAAAAAGTTGACGATTTATGCGATTGGGAATCCTATCGGATCTGAATTTATGAGGATTAATGCACCTGAGCTGGTGGAGGCAAATATTTGGACCCATGATGATTTTCTGCGGGGAGAATCACTCTCTTCAGTCAAACGCCTTTCCTTGAGTATATCACGACTGAAGGTATGGTCTTCTCTCTTGTAATGATTTGAGTTTGTTGTTATATTGTTTGTGGATTATTACTAATACTACCGTCTAATTGCATATATTCAGGTTCCTGCTGGTAGCATCTTCAGTCGGCTGGAATATTTGCAGCTGCTTACAGAGTATCAACTGTCCTGGAATCCACTAATGGTCATGCTTGATAACTCTCCTAATTTACAAGTTATCGAGATCATCAGTGTAAGCATTGCGCTAGTTCATCTTTAATAAAAAAAAATATAATTACGCAGCAGCTCGGTTTAAGGGTGTTGGATAATCTATTAATCTAATATATATTGGTTGTTGATTTCAGGAACACGATCGTGAACTGACATGGAAGGAACCAAAACATGTTCCTCAATGTTTTCTCCATCTTAAGAAATTAGATTGGCTGGTAAGGCGAAGAAGATACGGGGAAGAGGTGGCCGAATACATCCTATCGGAAGCAAAGAGTTTGGAAAATGTGATTTTGCGCATTGACTGCGACGACTTGAAGTGTGCGCATCCCGAGGAAGATAAACTTAAAGTGTGCCATGACATGGAAAGATGGTGTCCAGATGGTTGTAAGTTTGAGCTTATTGTAGTGTGATGCAGAACAGCTTCACACGGTTTATGTTCTTATTATGGTTCCTAATTTGAGCCAGCAGGTGGGTTTGGATTTTGTGTAGTTGACTATGTCTTAGACTAATCTTTGCTCTTGCATTTGCTACTTTTTACTATATCCAAACACGCGGAAAACCTCCTAACTAAGTTTTGGAATCTTTTGATATCTAATTACTATTAGAATCTCGTTCAACCAGAAAAAGTATGTATATTGTTTCATACAAAACATAAGTTTTAACCAATACAATCAGCCAGATCAACTTACAGAATGAGATCTCGCCAGAAGCATATTCGATTATATCCATTATTGAAATGAATCGAACGTGTTACGTATACAAAAATGCCTAACAAAGAGTATCTAAAGGATCTCATGGCGTCTCTTCCATAAATCAAACATGAACTATTTTCAACGTTTTTTTCTTTTCTTATCTATCCTCGTCTCACTTTTACTTGTAACACTGCTGGTGGTAACATCACACAGCCTCTTGTAATGTCGAACCTGAAGCAGTTATGTCCACAGTAGAAATGCTTCTCTAGTTCCTGTGTTCGGTATTTGAACTTAAGCATACAGAGTTTGTAGAGAGAAACTTACTTCTTGAGAAGTCACAAGCTGTGAGCGCATAGGGAATGTGAAAGACCAAGAGCTAAGCTGCAACTGCAAATGATTTCGACAAATCTTTGTTTGCTTGTCAAGCAAGTAATGTGAGAGATTAAGTTAGCTACCTCCAGAAAAAGTTCATATTCAGGCTTAAGAAATATTGTTTCCATATCGTCTTCTTCTTCACCACGACGATGCTTCCTCTGCTTAAGATCCTTCAACTACACAACCAAGAATACATATCACAATGAGAAATACTTCAAGAACCAAGTTATTGTTGTAACACAAGATTACCTTTTAAATCGTGGTGAATAGAAGATATGACTTGAAGCAAAATGAGCTTCGAAGCTCCTCTCTAGTCTGTAGGCTATATATAAACAGAAAAACTCAAAACTGTTACTCACAAAAAGAGTTACATAAGAGTTCCACACCTCGTCTTAAGTAGCCCATGAGACTTCATCAAACAATCCATCGTAGAGCGGAGGTAGAAGTTGAGGAGGCAGATTCATTACTCTTTGAGATACCAACAAACCAACGCTTATTCCTTTTTCTCTAATACCAGTTCTAGATCACTAGCTACATTCTTCTCTGAACAGACCTTAAGAAGAAACTCTTTAACCTCTCTACAGCATTGATTCTCCTTACACCTTGCCAAGTTAAGAGCAGAGACAACAGAAAAGACCGACTCATCATCTGCTACTTTCACAACTGTTCCCACTATCGCCTGTTCCAATATCAGATCAACAAAACTGCTCAAAGTCCCACTCCTTGTCGTCAAGATAGTTCTTAAGGAGAATCTTGACTCTTTTAAAGTCTGTAGCTAGCTTTAGGATCAAAGTACTCAAAGTCTGCTTGAACATCTCCTTTCAAGAAACCAAGAAAAGATAAAGAAAGAAGCGTTTCATCATCATATGAGTATAAACGAACACTTACCTGAGAGTCTTCATCATCATCAGAAGAGTCTAAAAGCTGTTCCTTTGCCCCTTTTCAGACAAATTTTGAAGCTTTGTCTACAATGTTTTCTGAATCGAAATTCTCGATTTTAAAAGATTACTTACTACTCACCAAAAGACACCTCTACAGAACATTGTTGAGAGTCTTCTAGGTGATGAGAATGATGTAGTTTACGCCTCGGCTTTGAAGCTAAAGAAAGAGACCGCATAAACGGTGAAAGTGCTAAAGGTTGATGTTTTCAGAACTTTCTCCCTGTTGGTTGACAGAGATAAACCCGGTTTCACTCTATGATATCAAACTACCGTTCATGAAACAATAGCTTGTAGTCCAAGGTATAGATTCTGGACTGAAGAAAGAATCTTAAACAGAGAATTACACAGAAATTACTCAAGGTTCAAGACGAAACAACACACACTTTTCGAAGGAATCTAAGAAACAGCAGAAACTGTGAGCTTTATACTCTGTTTCTTCGTCAACAGCTACTGCCAAGCGTCATCTCTTAACGACTCTAACAAACTTGCCACGTCACGGATCCTCTGTTTCTCTGTAACAATGGTTTCCGAGGTTAAATTCACAGATACCAAACTTTCGAGACTAATTCACCAAGACCTGTGATCCACAAACTAACATAAAAATATATGTCCTTCTCTACGTACACTGGAATAAGTAACTAACGACGTCGTTTATGAAATTAAAAATTAGAACACGAGTCGATTTGATAGCAGCGGTTAGGTACTTAATTTCACTCTTCTCTCGTCTTCTTCTCTATCAGTCTCTGAAACTAGGGTTTACCAAAGTTTCGGCCTTTCCTCGTTCCAGTAGTGTTTACATTGTAGTTTTTGTTGGGTTTTGTGTTAACTCTCTGCTTTGATCTTAAAGCTTATACCTTTTTGGGTTGAATGTGTGATGTCTGCAGGAACAGATGATGATGATGATAAGGGTTACGAATGTGTTATTCTCTATCAGTCGGTGAAACTAGGGTTTCCGAAAGTTTTAGCCTCTGCTCCTGAGCTCTCTCTCTCTCTCTCTAGGCTCTATCAACCACGATGGAAACAAGGTAGTTAGTTCGATTCTTTGATTGATTAATTCTATTAACCATACTACGCTGTGTTTCTTAAACTTTAAGCAGCTCCTAATCGTATTTTCTTTTTCTTTTTTTTTTATTATTACAGCTGTGGTCAAAGTTTGGACATGATCAGTAAGTTTCCGGATGCTTTGCTTGTGAAGATCTTGTCTTCACTTCCAACTACAAAAGAAGTAGTAGCCACCAGTGTTCTGTCTAAGCAGTGGCGGTCTCTTTGGAAGATGGTGCCCAAGCTCACGTTTAGTTACGATGGTGGCAATGATATTCAGAGGTTTTCAGATAGTGTTTGGAGGACTATGCTTTCACTTGAAGCTCCGCATCTACAGAGTTTTCATATGGATGTTTCACTAGGCGAGGATGATTGTATGGATGATTTTGGAGAGTTAGTTGGAATCGCATGTGGACTCCATGTCCGTGAGTTGGTACTCGAACTGTTTCGCCCAGGTTTAAACAGTTATCCTATCACCTTGGATAACTGTCAGTCTCTGGAAACCTTGAATCTTCGTGGTCAGTATGGTTCCATTGCTCTAGTGGTCCCTTCTCCCGTTTGTCTGAAGTCTTTGAGAACTCTGCACCTTAAAGATGTGTTCTACAATGACGATCAATCCGTTGTGAACCTTTTGAGTGGCTGTGTTCTTCTTGAAGATTTGATTGTTAATCGAAGGGGTCATGATGGTGTGGAGACTTTCACTGTTGACGTGCCATCTTTACAGGAGCTAACCATAGAAGACAACGTCTCTGATGATTCTGCTGACTACGTGATAAACTCTCCTTCTTTGAAAAAATTGACGATTGCGGCGATTGACAAGACTATCAAATCTGAATTACTGAGGATTAATGCACCTGAGCTGGTGGAGGCAAATATTTGGACCCATGCTGATTTTCTACGGGGAGAATCACTCTCTTCAGTCAAACGCCTTTCCTTGAGTATATCACGAATGAAGGTATGGTCTTCTCTCTTGTAATGATTTGAGTTTGTTGTTATATTGTTTGTGGATCATTACTAATACTACCGTCTAATTGCATATATTCAGGTTCCTGCTGATAGCATCTTCAATCGGCTGGAATATTTGCAGCTGTTTACAGAGTGTCTACCTTCCTGGAATCCACTTATGGTCATGCTTGATAAGTCTCCTAAATTACAAGTTCTCGAGATCATCGGTGTAAGCATTGCGCAAGTTCCATCTTTCATAAAATTAAATTCGCAGCAGCTCGGTTTAAGGGTGTTTGGATAATCTATTAATCTAATATAATTGTTGTTTGTTTCAGGAACACGATCGTGAACTGACATGGAAGGAACCAAAACATGTTCCTCAATGTTTTCTCCATCTTAAGAAATTAGACTGGCAGGTAAGGGGATTAACATACGGAAAAGAGGTGGCCGCATACATCCTATTGAATACAGAGAGTTTGGAAAATGTTATTTTGCGCATTGACTACGACCCTTACTTCGACGAGGAAGATAGAATTCAGGTGTGGCAATACTTCAAACGATGGTGTCCACTTGATTGTGAGTTTGAGCTTATAACATAAGTGTTATGCAGCACAACTTCATACGGTTGGACTTTCTTTATGTCTTATTATGGTTCCTAATTTGTTTAGTTGACTAGCAATCATTGCTCTTGCATTTGCAACATTTTATTTATTTGGTAACTGAAAAAAGTAACCATTAACGTTCTTTCTATAACCAAAAACTAGGAGAACCTCAAAGTGAGATTTTAAACCTTGTGATATCTATCTCATTACTACAACATAAACATTACACATAAGAATCTGAATCTCGTTCAACCAGAGAGAAGTGTGTATATCGTTTCATAACAAACTTGAGTTTAAACAAATACATTGGAATATCCATGTCTAAGAAAATTTTCTATGTCTCTGTATTTCGTGTCCTGAGCTGTTCAAGAACTTAAAACCTCAGAAGATTTGGAAATTTTCAGCAGCACCATGCTCTTCAACAATTGGTGTACAAACAATTTTGTCATGAGCACAAGCTCTTCCACAATTTAGCACTAATAATTCATCCTCTTTTTTTTTTGACATGTAAATTGTATAATTTGTCTCGTTGATGAGCAAACTGATCATCAAGAAGGCCAAAATCAAATGGTCCTCTACTTCTTTCACATTATGTAAAATGGTAAAATATCTCGTGTCTATCCTCTTCTTCATGATCACTCTCTTGAATCGTCTGGTTCTTCACGCTTTCTTGCTCAACTCTTAAAGTCAGTTTGTTCTGTTTGCATAACTCTGTCAATATCCACAGTTACGTATCTTGATTCTGTCATGCGAACAATCTCTGGAGTCGATTCCTGTCAAAAATTAAACCTTTGACGACAGCAACACACAGGCACACAGCAAAGGTGAAGCACGGTTAACTGATTTTCGGAAAATATCAGAGGCATCGACTTCTCATTAATTGTGTCTCTGGAAGTTTATCAGCGGTTGCTCTTGCTCTGGCTTTTTTTTAGTTGGAGTTATATGTTTTTCTTTTTTCTTTGAGTTTGAAATGCTAGAGCAAATCGGTTCGGTTACTTTGAGTTTAGAATTATAAATTAAGTATTTTGAATTATTTCGGTACTTATTTCGGTTTTATTACTGTTTAATCTATAAAAATATACTTTGAGTTTAGAGAGTTGCTATATAATTATGTTATGAACATGTGTTAAAAAGTTTAGTTTCTTAAACCGGTAAAGTAGATATATTTTCAATTAATAATTAAAATTTTTATTATATAATTAACCATAAATTAACTTTAATAATAAAACTATCATTATCTATTGTTTCCTTTATTAAATATAAACTTATGAAATATTAAGATAATACAATATATATATTGATTAATTAAACCAATAAAATATTATCATTATCTCAATCCATTTTTAAAAAATCTTCTAAATTATCACCAAAATTTAATTTTATTTACTTTTTATTTGTTTTGTTCTTATTTGGGTTTTGTGTGTTTTAGTGTTTTTGATAATTTAATACATACTTCTGGTTCAAAAATACAAAATAGATTAAAAGAGACTAAAAGTTCACATTGTTACTTTACTTTATGCTTAAAATATTTAATATGTAATTTTACTCTTATGATCTCATAGTTTTATAGTTTTTTTGTGCTGAGGAGACGTAGATAAAAATAAAAATTAAAAAAAACTAAAATAATTAAGAATATAAAGAATAAATTATCGTGATATTTAAATCATAATATATATATTAATAAATATTAATAACATGATTTTATCCGCACATGATTACGTCTGCATGTGCGGACAAAGCACCTAGTAAAAAATAAAATTGAAAAACTATTGAAGTTTAGTAAATCTATTTTTTTGTAATTTTATATAAAAATTATATATGTTATACATATATAAATATAATCATAACTTAAATATTTTAAATGTTGTTCAAAAAAAACTTAAATATTTTAAATATATAATAGGTACGGATCCGTATAGGATACCCAAACCATAAATTTCACTATCAGATCTGTCCAGATCCGCTGGATCCAAAAAAATCACTATCCAGATTCGGACCTCCGGATATCTGTTTGGATAGTCAATGCAAAGTATTGCAAACTAGTCTTTCAAGAATTGAGGATCAAAGATTTGCGATGGACTACGAATCGTTCTGATAGGGTTAGTTTCCGTAAAATTGTGTAGACAAAGCACCCTTCCCTCCTCTTCGTCTCTATCAGTTACTGAAATTAGGGTTTACGAAAGTTTTAGCCCTCTTACCAAATAAGGTAGTTAACTTGATTCTGTAATTGATTAGTTCTATGAACTTTTAAGCAGCTCCAAATGGTATTTCCTTCATTTTTTTTTAACAGTTGCGGTCAAAGTATGGACATGATCAGCCAGTTACCAGATGCTTTGCTTGTGAAGATCTTGTCTTCACTTCCAACAACAAAAGAAGTCGTGGCCACAACTGTTCTGTCTAAACAGTGGCGGTCTCTTTGGAAGATGGTGCCTAATCTCAAGTTTAATTGCAATGGTGGCAATGATCTTGAGGGGTTTTCAGATCGTGTTCGGAGGACTATGCTATCACTCGAAGCTCCGTATCTACAGAGTTTGAATCTTGATGTTTCACTAGAAGAAGGTGATCGTATATATGATCTGGGAGAGTTAGTTAGAATCGCATGTAGACTCCATGTGCGTGAGGTTGTAGTCAAACACTTTAGCCTAGACTTCGTCAAATATCCTATCAGCTTGTATAACTGTCACTCTCTAGAAACGTTGAAACTCTGTGGTAAGAATGCTTCCATTGGTCTAGACGTCGCTTCTCCAGTTTATCTGAAGTCTCTTAGAACTCTGCACCTTGAAGATGTGTTCTACTTAGACGAGGAGTCCCTTGTGAACCTTTTAGCTGGCTGTGTTAGTCTTGAAAATTTGTTTGTTACTCGATATTTTCTTGATGGTGTGGAGACTTTCACTATCGCCGCGCCATCTTTACTGGAGCTAACCATGGAAAACGGCGTCTATGGTTCTGAATACGTGATAAATTCCCCTCCTTTGAAAAAACTGATGATTAGAGCGATTGATGACAATCATGTCAGATCTGAATTAATGAGGATTAATGCACCTGAGCTGGTGGAGGCAACAATTTGGACCAAGGATGGACTTCAGGGGGAATCACTCACCTCAGTCAAACGCCTTTCCTTGAGTATAAAACACATGGAGGTATGGTCTTCTCTCTTGTAATGAATTGAGTTTCTTGTTGTTACATTGTTTACGGATTATTACTAACACTACTGCCTAATTGCATTTATATTAAGGTTCCTGCTGGTTGCATCTTCCATCAGCTGGAATATTTGCAGCTGTTTACACAGTATCTACTTTCCTGGAACCCACTAATGGTCATACTTGATAACTCTCCTAATTTGCAAGTTCTCGAGATCATCGGTGTAAGCATTGCAAATTCATCTTTCATGAAAAAAAATCGCAGCAGCTAGGAGTTGGATGATCTAATAATAATGGTTGTTGGTTTCAGGAACACTATGTTGGACTGACATGGAAGCAACCGGAACATGTTCCTCAGTGTTTGCTGCATCTTAAGACATTAGATTGGTACATGGAGGGATTAATATACGGTAAAGAAGTGGCCAAATACATCCTATCGAATGCAAAGAGTTTGGAAAATGCTATTTTGCGCATGGACAACGACCTCTACGATTATTTTCCCAACGAAGAGAGACTTGAGGTGTGTCATGACATCAAAGAATGGTGTCCAGATGATTGTAAGTTTGAGCTTATAGGCGGGGACTTTAGATTTTTTAGCCGTAGAGATTTTGATGATTTTGATTTTAAAAATTATGACGGTTACTCGAAATAATTTTAAAACTCTGATTGGTATTAAAAATGTAGTGGCTGTGTTTGTTATTTATAAAATTTACTAAAATATATTTTTAAATCAAATTATTGTATCATTAAATAGATTTTAAATATAATTAACTTTCATCAGATCTATAAAACTACTAAGCCCCAATAATAAAATAAATGCAAATTGTTTGATGTACCTTGAAGATGCTCCCAAAAATGAAAAAGACTGTTGAATAGTATAGTATCTTGTGTACATCTTCTTCATGATCACAGCTGGAATCATTTGGTCCTTCACGGTTTCTTGCTCAACTCTGAGTCATTCTGTTCTGTTGCACAGATTGAGATTGTTATCATCAACGATATGTTCTGGAACGAAAGTAGTTATCTCCATCTTGACTCTTGAGTATGTCATGCAAACAATCTCTGGAGTCGAATCCTGTTTTATGATGATCATTTCTTTTGGAGTAAATCTAGATATATACCACAATCACCAAAAGTGTCAAGAGCAATTGAAAGAACCGTCTCCTCCTTAAACATCACCTCTGAAACTTCAACCAATCAGAGACATTGATTTCTTATCTCTCCAATAAACCAATGCAGCAAAAACGATCCCTCCAAACTCAAAGCTACCACTTACATGTTCTCCAAATCAGTGTATGGGCCAAGGCTGAAGAATCTATCATCCTCTGCATCTCTGTTTTTCTTTTAAAATTCTCTCTTGATTTGCTAACACACTATGAATTCTCCAACAACCTAACGAATTCTTCAAATAATAATAGGGTTTCACAAAAGATAAGTGTTTAAGAGAAAAGAAACTATATAGACTTCCACCAGTAACAAGACATGCAGAAGAAGATTGGACTCTGATGCTAAAGCAAGAGACCGCATAAACGGTGAACACACAATCAATAAACTAATTTTTTTACCTATTACTTATTTCTCAAGCAACCTTGCTAAGTTCATACACAGATGCGAAGCTCTTTCGGGTTGATCCTTCTTCATTGGTGATCATCTCCTACGTCTTTATTTACCCGTTCTTCGAATCCATAGTAGGATTTCAAATTGTTGCTTCTTGTGTTTGTTTCTCTCGTCTTCTGAAACTAGTCTTTCAAGAGTTGAGGATCAGCGCTTCATGATTGAATACAAGTCGTTTTGATAGTAGCGGTTAGTTTTTGTTAGGATGTTATACGATATTCTCTCTTTATTATTGTAATCTCTGCACTTTAGGAAAGTAGGTCAACTACTATGTATAAATTTGCCTACAGCCTCAAGTTAATATACAGAAATCTCTTTAAACTTCTGCGCCTCCATTCTCTTGGCGTGTCAATTCTCCTAATTGTGTAGACAAAAACACTTTTGTCTCGTTTCGTCTCTATCAGTCGCTGAAATTAGGGTTTACGAAAGTTTTAGCCTCTTCTCTGGATCTCTCTATCTATCAAACACAATGAAAAAAATGTAACAGTTTCGATTCTGTATGTAATTGATTAATTCTATTAACCATACTACACTGTGTTTCTCGAACTATAAGATCCAAATCGTTTCTTTTTATTACAGCTGTGGTCAAAGTAAGGACATGATCAGTAAGTTGCCGGATGCTTTACTTGTGAAGATCTTGTCTTCACTTCCCACAACAAAAGAAGTCGTGGCCACCAGTGTTCTGTCTAAACAGTGGCGGTCTCTTTGGAAGATGGTGCCCAATCTCACGTTTAGGTACAATCGTGGCAATGATATTCAGAGGTTTTCAGATTGTGTTCGGAGGACAATGCTTTCACTTGAATCTCCGTGTCTACAGAGTTTGGATATGGATGTTTCACTAGGCAAAGATGATCGTATGGATGATTTTGGAGAGTTAGTTGGAATCGCATGTGGACTCCACGTGCGTGAGTTGGTACTCGAACTGTTTCGCCCAGGTTTGAACAGATATCCTATCATCGTGGCTAACTGCCAGTCTCTGGAAACCTTGAAACTTCGTGGTCAGTATGGTTCCATTGCTCTAATGGTCCCTTTTTCTGTTTGTCTGAAATATTTGAGAACTCTGCACCTTAAAGATGTGTTCTACATTGACGATGATTCCGTTGTGAACCTTTTTAGTGGCTGTGTTGTTCTTGAAGATTTGATTGTTACTCGAAGGGGTCATGATGGTGTGAAGACTTTCAGTGTTCCCGTGCCATCTTTACAGGAGCTAATCATAGAAGATAGGGTCTCTGATGATTCTGACTACGTGATAAACTCTCCTTCTTTGAAAAAGTTGACGATTTATGCGATTGGGAATCCTATCGGATCTGAATTTATGATGATTAATGCACCTGAGCTGGTGGAGGCAAATATTTGGACCCATGCTGATTTTCTGCGGGGAGAATCACTCTCTTCAGTCAAACGCCTTTCTTTGAGTATATCACAACTGAAGGTAAGGTTTTCTTGTAATGAATTGAGGTTATTGCCATTACAATGTTTATGGGATCATTACTAATTCTACTGCCTAATTGCATATATATTAAGGTTCCTGCTGGTAGCATCTTCAACCGGCTTGAATATTTGCAGCTGATGACAATTTATCTACTGTCCTGGAATCCACTAATGGTCATGCTTGACAACTCTCCTAATTTACAAGTTCTCGAGATTATCGGTGTAAGCGTTGCGCAAGTTCCAGCTTTCATGATATACATACACAGCAGCCCCTAATTTAAGGGTGTTGGATGATCTACTAATCTAATATATAATGGGTTTTTTATTTTATTTCAGGAACACGATCGTGAACTGACATGGAAGGAACCAAAACATGTTCCTCAATGTTTGCTCCATCTTAAGAAATTAAATTGGAAGGTAACGGGAAGAAGATACGGGGAAGAGGTGGCCGAATACATCCTTTCGAATGCAGAGAGATTGGAAAATGTGATTTTGCGCATTGACTGCGACGAGTTGGACGAGGAGGATTTTCCCGAGGACGATAGACTTGAGGTGTGGCTTGACTTCGAAGGATTGTGTCCAGATGATTGTAAGTTTGAGCTTATAACATGATGCAGCACATCTTCTTCATACGGTTGGGACTTTCTTTATGTCTTATTATGGTTCCTAATTTGTTTAGTTGACTAGCAATCATTGCTCTTGCATTTGCAACATTTTATTTATCTGGTAACTGAAAAAAGTAACCATTAACGTTCTTTCTATAACCAAACACTAGGAGAACCTCAAAGTGAGATTTTAAACCTTGTGATATCTAATCTCATTACTACGACAGAAACACTACACATCAGAATCTCGTTCAACCAGAGAGAAGTGTGTATGTATATTGTTTCATGCAAAACTTGAGTTTAAACAAATACATTGGAATATCCATGTCTAAGAAAATGTTCTCAGCCTCTGTATTTCGTGTCCTGAGCTGTTCAAGAGCTTAAAACCTCGGAAGATTTGGAAACTTTCAGTAGCACCAAGCTCTTCCACAATTGGTGTACAAACAGTTTTGTTATGAGCACAAGCTCTTCCTCAATTTAGTACTAAAAATTCATCCTCTTTTTTTTTGACATGTAATTGTATAATTTGTCTCGTTGATGAAGAAACTGATCATCAAGAAGGCCAAAATCAAAGCATAAGTCGTCCAAAAACAGATTCAAATGGTCCTCTATTTCTTTCACATTATGTAAAATGGTAAATATTTCGTGTCCATCTTCTTCATGATCACTCTCTGGGATCATCTGGTTCTTCACGCTTTCTTGCTCAACTCTTAAAGTCAGTTTTGTTCTGTTTGCACAACTCTGTCTTCTCATGCGAACAATCTCTGGAGTCGAATACTGTTTATCATTTTTTTTTTGAGTAAATCGAGATAAATCACAATCACCACAAGTCTCAGGAGCAACTGAAGGAACCGTCTCCATCCCTCGATAAACCAATGAAAAACTGAATAATCTATATTATCTCTGCACATCCCACTGTTTGCAAAGCTCTCATCCTCAGAGTGATCGGATCAACATTGAGCCTCCATGCGCCAAAGTGTAAAGGACAATAACGTTAAAGTTTTCTAATATTACTTTTCCTTTTTTTTGGGTCAAAATACTACTTTTCCTTATCATACTTGGCTTTATATCTTTTCCTTTTTCTATATAGTTAAATCTCTTCTTTGGTTTGCCATATATATGTAGCCTCAGTGCACATTTTAGAACACACACAATCAATAAACTTTTCTTTTTAACTTATTACTTATCTGTCAAGCAACGTTGCTAAGTTCATATAAATAGCTTTGCATACAAACTCAAGTCTTTCGAGTTTATTCTTCTTCATTTGTGATCATCTCCTAGATCTTTTTTTACCCGTTCTTCGAATCCATAGTAGGATTTCGAATTGTTGCTTCTTGTGTTTGTTTCTCTCGTCTTCTTAAACAAGTCTTTCAAGAATTGGGGTTCAAAGCTTTGTGATTGAATACAAGTCGTTTTGATAGTAGCGGTTAGTTATCCTAACATAGTGTACACAATGAAAAAAAGGTAATAGTTTTGATGCTGTATGTAATTGATTAATTATATTAACCATACGACACTGTGTTCCTCAAACCATAAGATCCATATCGTTTTTTTATTACAGGTGTGGTCAAAGTATGGACAGGATCAGTCAGTTGCCAGATGCTGTGCTTGCGAAGATCTTGTCTTCATTTCCAACAACAAAAGGTGTCGTAGCCACAGCTGTTTTGTCTAAACAGTGGCGGTTTCTTTGGAAGATGGTGCCCAAGCTCACGTTTAGGTACAACGGTGGCAAAGATATTCAGGGGTTTTCAGATAGTGTTCGGAGGACTATGCTTTCACTCGAAGCTCCGTATCTACAGAGTGTGCATCTTGATGTTTCACTTGGCGTAGATGATCGTATGGATGGTTTTGGAGAGTTAGTTGGAATCGCATGTGGACTCCATGTGCGTGAGTTGGTACTTAAACTCTTTCGCCCATGTTTGGATATGGATGACTTGGATGACATGGATGACTGCTTCAGATATTCTATCAACTTGTCTAACTGTCAGTCTCTGGAAACCTTGAAACTTCGTGGTGATTTTGGTTCCATTGCTCTAGAGGTCCCTTCTCCAGTTTGTCTCAAGTCTTTGAAAACTCTGCACCTTAAAGATGTGTACTATGAAGACGATGAATCCGTTGTGAACCTTTTTAGTGGCTGTGTTCGTCTTGAAAAATTGATTGTTACTCGAAATAGTGATGATGGTGTGGAGACTTTCACTGTTGACGTGCCATCTTTACAGGAGCTAATCATAGAAGATAACGTCTCTGATGATTCTGCTGACTACGTGATAAACTCTCCTTCTTTGAAAAAATTGACGATTAATGCGTTTGGCTATCCTATCGGACCTGAAATCATGATGACTAATGCACCTGAGCTGGTGGAGGCAAATATTTGGACCCATGGTGAATTTCTGCAGGAAGAATCAATCACTTCGGTCAAACGCCTTACCTTGAGTATATTACACCTGAAGGTATGGTTTTCTTGTAATGAATTGAGTTTTGTTGTTGTTGTTACAATGTTTATGGGATCATTACAAATACTACTGCCTAATGCATTTATATTAAGGTTCCTGCTGGTAGCATCTTCAATCAGCTGGAACATTTGCAGCTGTTTACACACTGTCTACCTTCCTGGAATCCACTAATGGTCATGCTTGATAACTCTCCTAATTTACAAGTTCTAGAAATCCTCAGTGTAAGCATTGCAAGTTTCATCTTTCATAATTAAAAAAAATAGTTACGCAGCTGCTCGGTTTAAGGGTTGGGTGATCTATTAATCTATTATAATGGTTTTTGGTTTCAGGAACACAGTTGTGAACAGACATGGAAGCAACCAAAATATGCTCCTCAAAGTTTGCTTCATCTTAAGACATTAGATTGGCACGTAAAGGGAAGAAGATATGGGGAAGAGGTAGCCAATTACATCCTAAGGAATGCAAAGAGTTTGGAAAATGTTGTTTTGCGCATTGACTGCCTCTACTGCGACGGGTACGAGGATTTTCCCGAGGAAGATAGACTTGAGGTGTGGCGTGACTTCCAAGGATGGTGTCCAGTTTATTGTGAGTTTGAGGTTATATCAATATAGTGTGATGCAGCACATCTTCATACGGTTGGGACTTTTTTATGGTTCCTAATTTGTGTAGTTGACTATGTCTTAGAGCAATCATTTGAACCTTTAACGTTCTTTCTATAACCAAACACTCGGAGAACGTCAAACTGAGATTTTAAACCTTGTGATATCTATCTCATTACTACAACGGAAACATTAACATAAAGATCAATCGTTCAAAACTTGAGTTTAAACAAATACATTGGATTATCATCCATGTCTAGGAAAGTTTTCTCAGCTTGTGTATTTCCTGTCCTGAGCTGTTCATGAACTTAAATCCTCGGAAGATTTGGAAATTTTCAGTAGCACAAGCTCTTCTACAAATTGGTGTACAAACAACTTTGTCATGAAAAAAATCTGCTCCGGTGTACACAACCAATGTCTCAAGTCCGAAACTAGAATTGAATCCATAATCCATAGCAAGTTAGCAACACATTCTGGTATATATGAAAGGAATGTGCTTGCCTATCTCCAATGATCATTATTGGATTTGTAAAATTGTAACAGAGCTTCATTTTCCTTCTTTCATTCCTCCTTTCATTTCAACATTTGTGACGAGGTTCACAAAACTGACAATCTGATCGAGTGAAGACTCTCATTGAAACAGTTTAGATGAGTTTATTTCTTGACAGACTCTGTTTTTGAGCTTGAATCTCTCCAATTACTTTGACAACTTCTTCTTTGATGTAGTTCTTAGTTGTTCTTTCTCTCATCTCGCTTTTATAGCTTTTTGGAGCGTATACTTGAATCTCCATGGTTTAGTACTAATAAAGTCATCCTCCTTTTTGACATGTAACTTGTATAATTCGTCTCGTTGATGAACAAACTGATCATAAAGAAGGTCAAAATAAGAGCATAAATCGTCCAAAACAGATTCAAATGGTGTGATTAAAGTTGAACAATTGCAGGAACTTGTTCTTTCACATATGTAAAACGGTAATACCTCTTTTTTATGTTGCACTTCTTGACTCTGTCATGCGAACAATCTCTGGAGTCGAATCATGTTCTAACATCATCACTTGTTTTTTGAGTCTCAGAAGCAATTGCAAGAGCCAGTCTCCTTCTTAAACCTCATCGCTGAAACTGCAATCAATCAGGCAATCAGAGTATCGGCCAAAGCTGAAGAATCTATCATACTCTGCGTATCCAGTCAAAAGCAAAAACGTCCAGAGAATACAAGCATCTCTGTTTTTTTCTTCTTCCACAGCCATAACAAGACCCATCAGCTAATACTCCTTCATCTGCCAGAATATACAAAAACCAAAAAGAATACAGATCTTCAGACACAGTTGACATCAAAACCAATGTATATAGTCTGTAGATGTGAGCGCATAGGGCATGTGAAAGAGAAATAGCTAAGCAAATGCAAATGATTTCAACAAATGTTTTTTACTTCTTAAAGAAGTCGGGTGAGAGAGAGATCAAGTTACCTCCAGAAGAAGTTCATCTTCAGTCTTAAGGAATATTGTTTCCTCATTGTCTTCTTCACCACGACAAGGTTTCCTCTGCTTAGGATTCTTCAGCTAAACAACCAAAAAAATACCCAACACAATGAGAAAGGGATTCAAGAACCAAAGACAAGGTTATTGTGGTAACCTTGTAAATCTTGGTGACTAGAAGGATATGACTTGAAGCGAAATGATCTTCGAAGCTCCTCTGTATGCTATACAAACAAAAACACTTGAAATTGTTACTCACAAAAAGTTACATAAGAGTTTATCATAAAAGATCCACACCTCGTCTTCAGTGGCCCATGACACTTCATCAAACAATCCATCGTACAATGGAGGAAGAAGTTGTAGACGAAGATTCATCACTCTTACCAAGATAACTATGGAAGGGCGTATGTGAGGAAGAGCTTGAAGAACGTTGAGAATAAGAAGATGGAGGGTGTTGATTTGAATGTGGAGGAAAAGAGTATGGGAGCTAACGTGGAAGTTCAGTTGAAGCAAGAGTGAAGTAAAGACACTGAAGCATCCAGAGTCTTTATGAAGATTGAAGAATAAATAGAGTCGTTTATGAAGAATAAATAGATTTCATGTACAATTCTGTTAGACGAGATGAGTGGCAGAGCGATCGTGATCATACATCGAAACTAACTAACTTAAAAACATTTAATCTTTTAGATCCGAGAATTTGGACCCAAAAAAATTTAGGTTCGGGTTTGACATAACGTGATGGTGAGAAATTTAATCATATCACTGTAAAAAGATATTACGAGAGTTCAAAACATTTTGTTGAATATGAAGTAACTAGCGACGTCGTATTCAAAATGAAGAACTCTAGGGCCTACGCTACACTAAAATGCGGTTATGATAGCCAATGCAAAATATTGGGCCTTAATTTAGCAAATTATCGAGTCTTCTTGTTCTAATCAAATTGAAATCAAACCCTCAAATTGTTGCTTCATCTTGTGATTGTTTCTCTCCGTTTCCGTGAAACAAGTCTTTCAAGAATTGGGGGATCAAAAGCTTGGTGATTGACTGAATACAAGTCGTTTTGATAGCAGCGGTTAGTTCTCCTACCTTCACTCGTTTCTCGTCTTCTTCTCTATCTTGAAATTAGGGTTTACGAAAGTTTCGACCTTTCTTCGTTCCATAAGTGTTATACATTGTGGGTTTTGTCTTAACTCTCTACTTTGATCTTAAAGCTGATACCTTTTTGGGTTGAATGTGTGTGCTGTCTGCAGGAACAGATGATGATGATGATTAGGGTTACGAATGTGTTCTTCTCTATCAGTCGCTAAAATTAGGGTTTACGAAAGTTTTATCCTCTGCTCCTGAGCTCTCTCTCTCTCTCTCTCTCTCTCTCTCTCTCTCTCTCTCTCAACCACAATGGAAAGAAGGCAGTAAGTTCGATTCTTTAATTGATTAGTTCTATTAACCATATACTACATGGTGTTTCTCAAACTTTAAGCAGCATTAAATCGTTTTTTTTCTCTTTTTTTGTTTATTACAGCCCTGGTCAAAGTTTGGATAGGATCAGTAAGTTGTCGGATGGTTTACGTGTGAAGATCTTGTCTTCACTTCCAACTACAAAAGATGTAGTAGCCACCAGTGTTCTGTCTAAGCAGTGGCGGTCTCTTTGGAAGATGGTGCCCAAGCTCACGTTTAGGTACAAGGGTGGCAATGATATTCAGGGGTTTTCAGATAGTGTTCGGAGGACTATGCTTTCACTCGAAGCTCCGTATCTACAGAGTTTGGATATGGATGTTTCACTTGGCGAAGACGATCGTATGGATGATTTTGGAGAGTTGCTTGGAATTGCATGTGGACTCCATGTGCGTGAGTTGGTACTCAAACTGTTTCGCCCGTGTTTGGATATGGATGACTTGGATGACATGGATGACTGCTTCAGATATTCTATCAACTTGTCTAACTGCCAGTCTCTGGAAACATTGAAACTTCGTGGTGAGGATGGTTCCGTTGCTCTAGAGGAGGTCCCTTCTCCCGTTTGTTTCAAGTCTCTTAGAACTCTACAGCTTGAAGATTTGATCTATGAAGACGATGAATCCGTTGAGAACCTTTTAGCTGGATGTGTTAGTCTTGAAGATTTGTTTGTTACTCGATGGGGTCATGATGGTGTGGAGACTTTCACTGTTGCCGTGCCATCTCTACAGGAGCTAATCATAGAAGATAACGTCTTTGATAATTCTGACTACGTGATAAACTCTCCTTCTTTGAAAAAGTTAACGATTAATGCGATTGGCAGTCCCATCGGATCTCGATTTTTGATGATTAATGCACCTGAGCTGGTGGAGGCAAAAATTTGGACGCATGCTGATTTTCTGCTGGGAAAATCACTCTCTTCAGTCAAACGCCTTTCCTTGAGTATATCAGAACTGAAGGTATGGTCTTCTCTCTTGTTAATGAATTGAGTTTGTTGTTGTTTATGGGATCATTACTGCCTAATTGCATTTATATTTAAGGTTCCTGCTGGGCGCATCTTCAATCAGCTGGAACATTTGCAGCTGTTTACAAAGGATCTACCTTCCTGGAATCCACTAATGGTCATGCTTGATAACTTTCCTAATTTACAAATTCTCGAGATCATCAGTGTAAGCATTGCAAGTTCCATCTTTCATAAAAAAAATATAGTTACGCAGCAGCTTGGTTTAAGGGTTGGATGGTCTGTTAATATATTATAATGTTTTTTGGTTTCAGGAACACTATGTTGGACTGACATGGAAGCAGCCAAAACATGTTCCTCAATGTTTGCTCCATCTTAAGACATTAGATTGGCTGGTAAGGGGAAGAAGGTACGGGGAAGAGGTGGCCAAATACATCCTATCGAACGCAAAGAGTTTGGAAAATGTTATTTTTCGTATTGACAGCCTTTACTTTCACAAGGATTTTCCCCAGCAAGAGAGACTTAAGATGGGGCATGACTTAAAAGCATGGTGTCCAGATGATTGTGAGTTTGAGCTTATAACAATATAGTGTGATGCTTGCAGCACATCTTCATACGGTTGGGACTTTCTTTATGTCTCATTATGGTTCCTATTTTGTTAGTTTGACTAGTTGTACGGACTCATGCTGTAGAGCATCATTGCTTTCCTCTTGCATTTGCAATATTTTACTTTCTGGTATCTGAAAAACCAACCGTTAATTTTCTTTCTATAACCAAACACTCGAGAACCTCAAACTGAGATTTTTTATTCTTTTGATATCCTCATTACTACAGCAGGAACATAACACTTAAGAATCTCGTTCAATCAGAGAAAAGTGTGTATATTGTTTCATACAAAACTTGAGTTTAAACAAACACATTCTGGTGTTTATGGAAGGAATGTGATTGCCTTTCTCCAAAGTTGCATTATTGGATCTGTGACACAAATCTTCATTTCTCATCTTTCATTTCAACATTGCTAGTGTCAAGGTTCACAAAACTGACCATCTGATCGAGTGGAAGACTCCTTTTGAAACAGATCATTCAGTTTAGATTAGTTTATTTCTTGACAAACTGTGTTTGAGCTTGATTTTTTGAAGTAGTTCTTAGTTGCTCTTTATCTCCTCTCGCTTTAATAGCCTTTTGAACTAATACTCGAATCTCCATGATTTAGTACAAATAATCCATCCTCTTCTTTTTTTTTGACATGTAAGTTGCATAATTTGTCTAGTTGATGAACAAACTGATCATCAAGAAGACCAAAATCATAGCATAAGTCACTAAATCAAAGTCAGAGTATCAAGAAGACCAAAAATACCATTTAAAGGTTGATGCTTTAAGAGCCTTCTTCCTGTTGGACTACTCTTTGAGGCTTCTTATCAAATTCAGAGCTAACAAACTTTCAGACTAACTCACTACGACCTATGATAAATAAAATACATATAATAATCTGTCCTGCTCAGTTGAGTTCAGTGAACAGACAGAGAGAGCGGGGGGAGAGAGACAAGTGTGGAGGAAGAAACTAACGACGTCGTTTAATAATAATAAACACTAGGGCCTCGGCTTCCTTAAAACCCTGTTATGATAGCCCATGTAAGTGGGCCTTAGATTTATGAATGGGCTGAGTAAACCCCAGATAAAAAATTAGCAAATCGAAAACGGCGGTGTTTTATTTCCCTCGTTAATAATGAGAAAGAATCTACCAAGTTTTTGATTCAGGAAATAAATAAGCTTTCTTCAAATCTGTAATCACACTCTAAAGCTGAATCGTCATCACTCACTCCCCCCCAGTGGAGCTCTGTTCAGAATTCTCCTTCCACAATCCAGAGGAAAGAAAGATAAAAAAAAGCTGAAGTAAAATCGAGTCTTGCTCTAGTCAAATTGAAATCAACCAACCTCGAATCGTTGCTTCTTGTGTGTGTGTGTGTTCTCTCTTGATTCGTCTTCTTCTTCATCTCCGAAACTCGTCTTTCAAGAATTTAGGATCGATAAAGCTTCGTGATGGTGGACTACGAATCGTTTGATAGCAGTGGTTAGTTCCCTAAAACACCTCCTTGTTCTTCTTCTCCCGTCTTCTTTCTGCTCTATCAGTCTCTGAAATTAGGGTTTACGAAAGTTTCTGCCTTTCTTCGTTCCAGTAGTGTTATACATTGTGGGGTTTTGTTAGGTTTGTGTTAACTCTCTGCTTTGAGCTCAAAAGCTGAAACCTTTTGGGTTCAATGTGTGCTGTCTACAGGAAGAGACGTTGATTAGGGTTTACGAATGCGTCCATCTCTATCAGTTGCTGATATTAGGGTTTTCGAAAGCTTTAGGCTTTCTCCGTTAAACTAGTGTTATACATTGTGGGTTTTGTTGGGTTTGTGTTAAAGTAGTGTTATACATTGTGGGTTTTGTGTAATTCTCTACTTTTATCTTAAAGCTGAGGTCTTTTTGATTGAATGTCTGCAGGAACAGATGATGATCTGCCTCAGTCGCATAGGGTTGTTCCACGAGGAGGGAGTAGTATCTCTACCAATGGAAGACCTTCGACTCTTCCTCCATCTTACATGTATGACCAAGTTGCTGCTGATATGGAAGCTCAGATTCACCATAGTGAGAAGGAAGCATACTTCTCTCTTCTCAGAGCCTTTAGAGCACAAGCTGATGCAATCACTTGGGTATTCATTGAATCTCTCACTCTACTTCTTATCTTAAGTTGAAAATGATGACATCTCTTTTTGTTGCTATGTGTCTTTTTCAGGAAAAAGAAGGTCTAATAACTGAAATGCGTAAAGAGCTGAGAGTATCACATGAGGAGCACAGAGAGCTTCTTGCTCGTGTAAACGCAGATGATACAATACGGAGGATAAGGCGAGAGAGCTTAAATTCTTGAGCATTTAATTTGGTTGAGGAGTAAAACGTTTCTTTCTTTATTAGGGAATGGAGACAATCTGGAGGTATGCAACGCAATGCTGCTCAAGTGGTTCACGAGACGTTGCCAAGCCCTTCGGTTTCAGCTTCTATGAAGAGGCACAAACCAAACCATCCATTTCCTTCTCAACCATTCGCCAGTTCTTCACCTTCTTTTCACCCTCAAGCTGATCCCACTCACACGTTGGCTTCATCGGCAGCTAAACGAGGATCTGTTCCCATTTTCAAAGCCAATAAGCATAAACCAGTGAGTTAAAAAGTCATAATGTTGGGTATTTTTGTTTGTTGTTTCTTTTATGAGAAACGTTTTTTTACAACCCTTTTCTTAGGTTTTCCCTGGTTCGTCTTCCATAAAACCCATCCCTTACCATCCTCCGGATCAACAACCTCCACGAGGACAAGTCATGAACAGATTACCATCTGGTCCTACGAGTTCATGTGAACCCACAAAAGGAACTGGACCTGAGTCTTTTGTAGGAAGAAGAGTTAGAACAAGGTGGCCAGAAGACAATACATTTTACGAAGCTGCCATCTCCAAGTATGATCCAGTTGAGGTGTGTGGCTTAGGATACAGTTTCTTTGTTATTATAAAATGCAATAAGAAGTTTCCTTGTACACGTTTAAAATATTTTTTATAATCTTTAATTTTAGGGCCGTCATGCTTTAGTTTATGACATTGGAACACGTAATGAGGCATGGGAATGGGTTAAACTCGCAGAGGTAATTGCTTTTTGATCATTTAACGTTTTGAGGAAAACACAACGATCAACAATTATTTATGTTAATATGGTAACCAAGATCTCTAATATTTGTACAGATATCTCCTGGTGATATTGAGTGGATAGGAGAGGATCCTAGGATTTGTAATCCATATGGTTACAACGGACAAGGCCATGGTCTGAACAGAACTACAGGACCCAACAGTGTTCCACAACGGGGAAGCGGTTTGGCCAAGACCATTATCAAAACCGATCTCAGAACATTACAGAATGGAACTGGGAAAAGGAAACATGTCGATATACGACTCCGTCCGACCGATGTCCTAATCAGAGAGGTTGGTACCAATTGTTGTCAAGGTTGAGTTGTACTACAGTGATGTATTTGTTATTTCTCAAGCGGTGATGTTTTTTTTTTCTAATAGGTGGAGAGAGTTCTTGGTTCACACAATCCAGATCCTCAAGAAATTGAAAGAGCTAAGAGAGTTTTGGAGGTTTGATGATGACTATACAACAACAACAAAAGATCATTTCTTTCTTAGTTTTATGTTTATACACATAACGAAAGCCACAAATAATTGATTGATTACCTTTTGATTCAGGAGCAAGAACATGCGCTTGTGGGTGCAATAGCAAAGCTTGGAGATATATCCAATGTAGAGAACGGCAAGTGTTTAGTTTGATATATCAGAGCATTTAGCATCTTCAGGTCTTTTGTGCAGAAAGTGGCTTTCATCGCTAAACTTGTTTTTTTTGATTGAATCAAGCAGTTTTGCCTAGGCACAGTGCACTGCAGACCATAAGGAGTAGCTGATGAAGAAGAAGAAGAAAAACATTGGTTGAGAGATGGAAAGTCTGAGTCTCAACTTCTTTGATGTTACCTTTTCTTTGGTATCTGACTGTATTTTGATGCTGACGTTAGAGGTTAGCTTTACACCCAAATGTTTGGATATATGTTCAATGGAAAGGTTTCAGTATCTTGTATCTTCAGCCATAGCTTGTGTAAGAACTCTAGTGGTGGAAATCAATCATTAAAATATAACCAAAACATACTCTATGAATGCAAAACCTTAAGCTTTTGTCACAAGCCAACAAACGGTAGAGTCACTACTCACTACCGCCTCTGATGTTTACCTCTTTCAAGAAATTAGCCACACTCTTCTTCTTCAAGAGCAGCTGTACTGTGTACATCTCTGTAATAAGCTAGGCTCGAAACTTTGTATTGTCTCAATGTCCAAATGTTGTTTAACCAAACTCTCTTGCAAACCTTGTTTTAATGGACTAACTAGACTTTGACCCGCGGTTTGAAACCGCGGGATAAATTTTGGTGAATATTTTTTATAATAATTTTATTTTTTATTTGAAGTAAGCCTGGATATAAAATCTGTAATCAGAAATAAATAAAAAAACTTTATCAGGTATCTGATCTGGAATGCAATAAAATAATTTAAAATGGATCTTGTATGATGGTATAAAATATATCTAAATCTAAAATATTATTAGAGAAATCCAAAAAATCACAAAAAAAAACTAATCCAAAAACCCGATATGAATGTCAAAATTAATCACAAATATATTATTCAAATATTCAATTATATATTTATTTTGAAATGATATCTCAAAATAAGTATTAAAATTTTAAATAAGTACTTTAAATATCCAGTTTTACATAAGTACATATTTATTTCTTATGTTCTATTTTACATTTTTTGAATAATCTTTCGATATATCCAAACTGAACTAATATAACGCGAATCCAAGCGTTATATGATTATTTTATGGGTTTTAGGATGATAAAAATTATAACCAAAACTGATGTGTTATATCCAAACCCGATCCATACTTACAAACTTATCAGAATAAAACCTACGATGTAATATAAATTAGAATCAAAATTCAAAATATCTAACATGTATCTCAAATGGAATATGAACGCTTATATCTAATTTAAAGTATGTTTTATGTTTTGTTCGTTTAGTTTTATATTTGATAAATATTTTACACGTTTGTTGAAATAACCCATAAAACTATACTTACTTAAATATCAATAATAAGATTATTTTCGAAACATTCCAAATTTATTTGATATAAAATTATATTTTAATTGTACTTACACGTAGATATTACAAATAAATGTAATGTAGGTAACACAACTCTCCCCTTCAAAACTGAAAACGGCAGGAGTACATGTGCACCGCTGCGTCCAGCATGCTGGAGAGTTTGTCTTGACGTTTCCTCGGGCGTATCTCTGCTTCCTCCTTTACCGTAGTTAAATTGGCAAATTCGGTGGTCTCATATGTAATCCGTTTTAATTTAAAAAAAAACTGTTATTTAAATATTCTAGATATAATTGTGTTAATATATTTGTTTAATTAGTTTATATTTGATTTATATATTACATGTCTGTTTTAGTAACCCGTAAAAAATATATTTATAAAACTATCAATAGTAACATGTTTCATCATATAACCACTATATATTTATTTTATCATATATATATATATATATATATATATTGTAAATCTAATTTTAATACTCTAACTATAAGAATTATATATTTATGTATTTGGTGAGGGTTTTGAACAATTTATTCTTTTTACGTTTGGATTAATATATAGTGGTATATATACAAATGAATAAACTTATATAATTATTTACTACATTAATAACTAAAATAAATTGATCAGTTATTTAAATTTCGAATTAATATAAATTAAATTAATTAATTTAAAAAAAAAATAGATTAGTTAGTTAGTTCCTTAATTTTAGGTATGATAAATATTTAATAATTAAATTAGATATGAGTAGAAAAAAGAAAAAGATAATTAAATATAATGGTCCAATCTAGACTACTTTCAAGTAGATAAAATTTGCTTCTGTTTTAATAGTATTGATCATGAGGTTAGAATATACATTAGCCCAACTAAAAGCCTATCATCAATCTGTCACGTGTCCTAGTAGATTGCATGATCAAAAAGACAACTTGATGACCACGAAAGAAGTAGGTTAGTTATTTTATAGAGTGTTTAGGGTTTTGGACATCACACCACCCAGCCGTCCGCCATGGAACAAGTTGCTGATGCTGGAAGCTCCACAAAAACAGTTCCTGTCGACCTCATCGTCGAGATACTCTCTCTACTTCCTGCAAAATCCATCATCCGATTCCAATCCGTGTCGAAACTATGGTTCTCTATCATCCGCAGCAAAGACTTGGTCAACACGTTTCTGACTAGGTCAAAGACTCGGCCTCGTCTCCTTTTAGTCCTCGAGCTCTTTGAACTCCGAAAGCGTTTATCCTTCTCGGTTCCTGAACACAAGATCAATGACAAAATCTCCACAGCATTGGACAGACAAGACATAGCGCACTCGATTGGCTTATACCACCACGTATACCGTCTTCCTCTTCCTGTCAATGGCTTTGTCTGCTTCAATGGTACTTTTTCTTCAACATCCGTTTATAATCTCGTCACTAGACAAACTGTGAAACTTCCCGACGTTGGAAACAATGGAAGAGTAATGTACACACGCCTCGGGTACGATCCAGTGGAAGATCAGTACAAAGTGTTGTGCTCGATATACAAATCTGATCAGGATAACCAACTGGAGCATTATGTTTGCGCTGTGAGTTCATCTCAGAAACAAGAGTGGAGAAAGATTGGCACCACCGTAGATAATTACTACCATGTTTACCTAGGTATATGCATTGATGGTGCTATATACTACGGAGCTGGAGAGTCAAACATATATAGGTTCGATGTTAGGTCCGAGAAGATGGATTTGATCAAAGGACCCGAAGAATCAAACATCTTTATGGCATGCTACTTCACTCTTGTAAATTACAATGGAAGACTGGGAGGTGTAGAGTTTGATTATAACAAAGAAGAGATAAGATTGTGGATTCTTGAGGATATTGAGAAGCAGGAATGGTCGAGCATGAAGTTTAGGTATCCTTGTGAGTGGAAAGGATTTGGGTATCACCTAGAGTCGAATGGATTGGTTCATACCGGCGAGCTTATGGTGTTTAAACGTTCTTTAAAGAAAGCTAAGACATTTCGCGTTTATTATTATGATTTTAACAAAGAAAGTTCAAGAATGGTGGAGATTCAAGGAGTGGAGACTGATGAGCAACATGAAAGAATGGTTTGTTATCCAGGTTATGTTGAGAATATTAGGTTCCTATAAGGACTTTTCTAATTGTCAAATATATAATTAATAGTTGTTCTCCTGCACCATGTACATTAAGAAATTTTTCAAATTTTTATTTATATTTAAACATAAATTTTATTAAATATTATAGATTTTTATTTTTACCAATATTTAAATATATATTTGATTTAGTTAAATATTAAATTAAGATAAAATTATTTTGTTTTTTTTAAATATATTGAAGTAATGGCCGGCTTTTGCAAGCTATTTAGAGGACATCAGAAGTCTCAAGAGAAGTTTTCACAGCTCGGAGATTATTCATATATCAAGGACGCAAAACAAAAAGGCGGATAGCTTAGCACGTGGTGTGAGGCAACAGACGTCGTTTACTGTCCATATGAATACAGAGCAACCAGTTTGGTTTACAGAGTCCACATGAGTATGTAGTCTTGTTGACAAAAAAAAATATATTGAAGAATATATATGTATATATTTATATTATAACCTTAGATGATATTTTCTATCTATTTATGTTGTTAAATATATTAAATCAAATTGTATAAAACTAACAAAATGATATAAAATTTTATAATTATCAGAAACTTAAACTAAACAACATTTATAAAATTTGTATAAGAAGCTAATGTTTTTATGATTAGAAATCTATTTTTTTTTTAAATTGTAGCAATTTTTGAAAGCTTTAGTAATATAAATTGTATAATTATAAAAAAAAATATTATTTTAAAATTTGTAATGTTATATATGAATACATTTATTTTATAGATGATATATGATATATTATCATATTTAAAAAATTACCAAAAATAAATATCAATATTAAATGTAATATATAATTTATTACCAAATTTTAAAAAGTTAACTTAAAATATAAATCAACAGTAAATTGAATTATCCATGTCATGTTTTTTGGTATCTATCGATGTTATATTTCAATAGTATTATTTTTTTCTATTTTAATTTCAGTATTTTAAAAAAAACCATAAACATATTCTTTTAGTCTTATTTCTTTTGATTTGGTATAACTTTTTTAATAAATGTAAATCCCAATAAATTAGATATTTTGTTTGTTTTAGTTAAAATATGCCAAACTGGAAAATCAATTGGTTAATTAATATAATAAAGATGAACATATAAATTTAAATAAATTTTAAATACTTAACTATTAATATTTTTTATGTATTAGAGTTACGTTGGTTTTGTATTTTTTATGCACATTTATAATTATATTTATACAAATATGATATATAAATTGACGTAAAATTTTATATTTGTAATCGTATTTAGCTTATTTTTATTAATGTGAGATATATATATTATTTAATTAGTGATATATGAATTATTATTATATTATAATAGTTTACCAAAAACAAATATTTATATGTAAAATTAACATTAATGATGATATATGAGTTATTAGTCATTACCATATTTAAAATTCCTGCAGAAAAATATAAGTTGTTATAAGGAAGTTTTACAATTTATATGATGCTTTATTACTATTTTTTAAAGTCATGTCATTATTTTAGTGCCATGTCATATTTTTTTAGTGGCATGTCATCATTTTTTAACGAAAATAATTGTGGTTACGACATGTGTACAAATCACTTCGCAAATAATATATAAGGTATATTATAATAGTTTATCAAAAATAA
The DNA here is from genome assembly GCA_026261945.1 of Hirschfeldia incana. Classification (NCBI taxonomy): domain Eukaryota; kingdom Viridiplantae; phylum Streptophyta; class Magnoliopsida; order Brassicales; family Brassicaceae; genus Hirschfeldia; species Hirschfeldia incana. Next base: position 411,105 of record JABCMI010000040.1, on the reverse strand, counting down.
ATACTTATATGTAAAATTAGCATTAATGATGATATATGAGTTATTAGTTATTACCATATTTAAAATTCCTGCAGAAAAATATAAGTTTTTATAACGACATTTTACATATCGCAATTTATATGATGCTCTATTACTATTTTTTAAAGCCATGTCTTTTAGTTTCATGTCATATTTTTTTAGTGGCATGTCTTCATTTTTTTAGCGATAATGATTGTGGTTACGACATGTATACAAATCATTTCGCAAATAATATATAGAGGATATACTTCCTGGCCCAACTGTTATTGAGTATTTTCTATATCAATTGTGGTTTCCGTTTCCGTGTTATATGGTTCTAATCTCCTTTGCTAGAGAAACTTTTTGTTGTTATCCACGGCTTCATTACCTTGATTATGCTACATGGAACAGTGTATGTCAGATGTGTGATCATTAACTTAAATGTAGTTTACACTAACCGTTGCTTTAAGCCATATTTCTCGATAATGACACTACTAGCCTGAGAAAGTCATCATTGGTTAATCTGAATCTTGAATTTTGAAGTTGAAAGGTAATAAGAAACACTTCAACAAATATGATTAGATTAACACATGCATTCAGCAATGTTCAGACAGTTCCAAGGGGGGAACAAGGCACTGATCACATGAGTTTTGTTATAATGGAGGAGACTGAGAGAAACTATTTAACTTAGCCTCCTTCTAGCCGCGTGGCCAGAGGTCCATTGTTTACATCTTATGTTCTTCTCCTAGACTATGAAGCAGATGCTTTACAACATTGTTTTTTTATATATTGTATGACATGTATTAGCAGGACGGACATTATCTCTCCCAAACATGTAGAGGTTCCGCGAGAAAAGATAACATAAATGTATTTGTTGCACAATTAAAAAAAGCCACGACTAAATTCATATATGGCTTAGTTTAATCTGTTGGAAGACTTTGTGTTTGAGTTTTTGTGGTAGCATTTGCTACCATGTGATGTCTACACTTTAAGTCGGCAACCTCCAAAGTAAACGTTATGCGTCTCTATATGGCCCAGCTCTTTACGCCGATATACTCCTATAAACCAAGCACAACTTAGTGAATAATCAAAAACAAAACTCAGAACTACTTAAGTTCCTTGAAATCTTTCTTCCACTTAAACAACCAAGTTTTGCCCTAAGATGAGGTCATCTGCTCTGGATGTGAGAAGCTTTCAAGTGTATCAAGTTAGACTGAGATTACTTCATCGACAAGTCATGTTTAAATATTCTTCTAATATTTAATTTTAGGGTCGCCAAGCTTTAGTTTATGACATTGGAACACTTAATGAGACGTGTTGGGTTAAACTCGCAGAGGTAATTACTTTTTTCATCATTTAACTTTTGAGGAAAATACAATGATCAACAATTCTTCGTGTTAATTTGGTAACCTAGATCTCTAATATATGTGCAGATATCTCTCAGGGATATTGAGTGGATAGGAGGGGGTCCTGAGCTTGCAGGACCCAACAATGTTCCACCACGGGGGAAGCGGTTTGGCGAAGACCACAATCAAAAACGATTTCAGAACATCACAGAATGGAACTGGGAAAAGTAAACATCTCGACATCAGGCCCAACTATAAGCCTATCACCAACCCGTCACGTGTCCTAGATTGCGTGATCAAAAAGGCAACAAAGAAGTAGGTTAGTTATATTCATTCTCTAGAGTTATTAGGGTTGCGAATATCACACCACCCAGCCACCGCCATGGAACTAGTAGCACATGCTGGAAACTCCACAACAACCATTCCTGCCGACCTCATCGTCCAGATACTCTCTCTACTTCCTTCAAAATCCATCATCCGGTTCCAATCTGTGTCGAAACAGTGGTTCTCTATCATCCACAGCAAAGACTTGGTGCACACGTTTCTGACCAGGTCAAAAACTCGGCCTCATGTCCTTTTAGCCCTCGAGCTCTTTAAAACCGGAGAGCCACCTCTCTTTTTCTCGGTTATCAATGAGAAAACCTCCACTGCCATCGCCAGACATGACATGACTGACTCGACAGGCATCTTCTACTACTTCAACTCTCTTCCTGTCAACGGGTTTGTCTGCTTCACAAGTATTCTTTCATCAGTGTCCGTAAGTAACTCGATCAACGTTTTTAATCCCACTACTAGACAAACTGTGGTACTTCCCGATGTTAGAAACGATGGAAGAAAAGTGTACGAACTTCTCGGGTACGATCCAGTGGAAGATCAATACAAAGTGTTGTGTGTGATGATGTGCTTATCTGATCAACGAGAAAATCAACAGGAGCATTACGTTTGCACTGTGAGTTCAACTCAGAAACAAGAGTGGAGAAAGATTGAGAGCACCACGGTTGATAACTACCCTTGTGTCTACAAAGGTATATGCATCAATGGTGCTATATACTACGGAGTTGGAGAGTCAAAAATAGTAAGGTTCGATGTTAGGTCTGAGAAAATAAGGTTGATCAAAGCACCCGGAGAATTATACATCTCGAAAATATTCTATTCGAACCTCGTAAATTACGATGGAAGATTGGGAGGTGTAGATTATGATCATGACAAAGAAGAGATTAGATTGTGGATTCTTGAAGATATTGAGAAGCAGGAATGGTCTATAAAGACGTTTGGCTATCCTTGTGAGTGGAAAGGATTTGGGTTTCAACTAGAGTCCTCAGGTGCGATTCATACCGGTGAGCATATGTTGTTTCAACGATCGTTAAAGGAAGATTATAAGCCATTTTGGATTTATTATTATGATTTTAACAAAGAGAGTTTAAGAAAAGTGGAGATCCAAGGAGTGGAGACTGATGAGCTACTAGTATCAAGGCTTTGTTATCCAGGTTTTGTTGAGAATATTAGGTTCCTCTGAGGACTCTTTGTTTTGTTTTTGTTTTGTCAATTACTTACATTTTTAAACTAGGTTTTGGTTGATAATAATTACCCGAAATAATAGCTCTATGATACTGGTGTCTTATTAGATAGCATGCTTTTCCAGAGCAATTTTCTGTTGTTAGCTACATGGAACACTTCTGCATGATGTGTGAACAACTTAAATGTAGTTGCATTAACCTTTGTTTTAAGCCACAATTCTGGATAATGACACGATTAGGCTTGAGAAAGTTTTAACATTTTCTATTCTGGATCTTGAATATGAAGTTGAAAGTTGAAATTACGAAAACTTAAAGAAATATGATTAGATGATTTCACACATACATTTAACCATGATGAGACCGTTCCAAGGAGGAAACAAGACAGGGACAGATGAGATTTGTAATGATGGAGGAGGTTCAGCAAAACCAAACTGTGTTTCAAGAATGCTTTTACGTTTAACTTAGCCTCCTTAATTTTATCTTTTGTTCTTCTCCTAGCTGAGGAAGCAAATCTTTTACATTGTTGTCCTTTTTTAATATATAACATGTATGAGGTGGATTGACACTGGACATGCAAAATTATCTCTCTCAAACATGGTAGAGGTTCTGCGAAAAATCAAATTTTATTACTTGCACAAAAAAATAATACTAATATCACATCTATATCTATTTCTATTTCTGTTTTTATGTACTTATCTAAATTTTGAAGTGATTTGATCTTTAATGAGATTTTAGATGATTCCAGTAAATTACAGAGTTTAAGATGTTTTTTTTGTTAAAACACTCTAGAATATAAATTAAAACTATGATTTGAGTTTTAATTTTTGTAACTAAAACATTTCATCCAAACATAATTTAAAACTGTACAATTTGAAATATTTCAAAATAGTGAATTTTAGAGTAATTTATAAAATGCCATCAGTAACAATACATTGTCAATTTAATACAAATCAGCTAAAACTCTATGTTGAATACATTGTTGAAGTTTTTATTTAATCTATTGGAAGACAAAGAAATGGCTTAGATTAATTTGTTGTATCTAACACTTTCAGTCGGCCACTTCAAAAGTCAACGTTCAAACTGTCACCATTGCGCACTTGCATGGGACTCTCAACTATTGATAAATAAGAAGACTAGTGTTTTGCACCTAGACATTCCTATAAATGTCCCAGGTCTTTATGCTGACACTCCCCTATAAATTAAGCACAACTTCATCAACCCCTATATGATATACGATATAGACGAGATGCTTGTAGTTTCAAATAAAAATGCCTTCTCTGAAACACTCCTTCTCTGGGTCTTTGTACAGAAGGTGGCGCCTTCTGTCACTAACTTGTGTTTAATTGAATCAAACAGCTTTGCCAAGGCACAGTGCAATGCTGACAATGAGGAGCCGATGAAGAAGAGATCACATGCTGAGATCAGATTCTCAACTTCTTTGATGTTGCCCTTTCTTGAGGTATATATATATCTGACACTAATTTTTGCTAACATTAGAGATTAGCTTTACCCAAATATTGGATAATATGTTAAGTGAAACTTAGTATCTTGTCACCATAGCTTGCGTAAGAACTCTAATGGCGAAATCATCAAAATATAACAAAAGCCTACTCTCGAGTCTTGAGTCTTGTCAGTGGCTTGTGTAGGGCCTTCTTACTGTCTCCACCTCTCTTGTTCTGATCTTTACCTCATCTTAATTACTCTCTTCAAGAAATCAGCCACACTCTTCTTCTTGAAGAGCGTTTGTTAAGAGGCTTGAAGTATTACTTTCTTTTTGTTGTCTCAATATCCTCCAAATATTGCTTAACCAAACTCTTGTAACCTTGTGTTAACAGACGTATGAGTATTACTCATGAGGTTAGAAATGTATATATATATTATTATATATATGCCTATTAGGCCCAACTAAAAGCCTATCATCAATCTGTCACGTGTCCTAGTAGATTGCGTGATCAAAAAGAAGTCGGTCAGTTATATTTTCGAAGGCGATTAGGGTTGTGAATATCACACCACCCAGACGCCAGCCATGGAACTAGTAGCTCATGCTGGAAACTCCACAGCAACCATTCCTGTCGATCTCATCTTCGAGATACTCACTCTACTTCCTGCAAAATCCATCATCCGATTCCAATCCGTGTCAAAACAGTGGTTCTCTATCATTCGCAGCAAAGACTTGGTGCGCACGTTTCTGACTAGGTCAAAGACTCGGCCTCATCTCCTTTTAGTCCTCGAGCTATTTACACCCAGAAGGCGTTTCGTCTACACTGTTCCTGAACACAAGATTTATGAAAAAACCTCCACAGCCATTTCCAAACACTACATGTCGCACTTGACATGCGTCTATTACTTCAGCTCTCGTCCAGTCAACGGCTTTGTCTGCTTCACAGGCACAGTTTCTTCAAACTCGATCACAGTTTATAATCCCATCACTAGCCAACTGTTAAACTGCCCGACGTTAGAAACAATGGAAGAAAAGTGTACAAGCTTCTCGGGTACGATCCAGTGGAAGATCAATACAAAGTGTTGTGTGTGATAATGTACGCAAGACATGATAAACAAGAAGAGCACTTCGTTTGCACTGTGAGTTCAACTCAGAAACAAGAGTGGAGAAAGATTGAGAACACCCCGGTTGTTAACTACTACTGTTATATCCACCAAGGTATATGCATCAATGGTTCTATATACTTTGGAATTGGAGAGTTAAACATAGTTAGGTTCGATGTTAGGTCTGAGAAGATGGAGTTGATCAAAGCACCCGAAGAATCATACTTCTCGACAACATGCTATTCCTCTCTTATAAATTACAGTGGAAGACTGGGAGGTGTAGAGTTTCGTTTTTACGAAAAAGAGATAACATTGTGGATTCTTGAGGATGTTGAGAAGCAGGAATGGTCTAGAAACACGTTTAAGTATCCTTGTGAGTGGAAAGGATTTCGGTTTCAACTACAGTCTAAAGGATTGAGTCATACCGGCGATCTTATGGTGTTTCAACGATCGTTAATGGAAGCTAAGCCATTGTGTGTTTATTATTACGACTTTAACAAAGAGAGTGCACGAAAAGCGGATATCGACGGAGTGGAGACTGATTTGGAATATTTACCAATGCTTTATTGTTATGTTGAGAATATTAGGTTCCTCTGAGGACTTGTTTTCTATATCAGTTGTGGTTTCTGTTTCTGTTTCCGTTTAATAAAACTCATATGGTTCTAGCCTCCTGTGCTAGAGCAACTTATTGTTGTTCGTTACCTTGAGAATGTTAGCTACATTGAACAATTATTTCTATCATCAGATGTGTGATTACTTGAACGTAGTTAAACAAACGTTGTTTTAAGCCAGATTTCTGGATAATGACATGATTAGGTTGAGAAAGTAAAGAGTATTATAGGGCTATCGGTAATTTAGTAAGGATTTGAATAAAGAAGATTTTAGGGATCTATGTTTATTTAAATTATTTCTAAAAGTTTTAAAGTCATAGACTAATGAGTCACTTGCATATGTTCAAGACATGCTCTGAATGTAATAGTTTGTGAACACTTTGATTAATTTATTGGAAGAGTTTGTGTTTGTGGTAGTCATTTGCTACTCATTGACTCATAGTTTTCACACAGGTTATCATCATTTTCACAACAAGTATGAGTTAGCATCCTTCCTCCATCTCCATTCACTTTTCACCACCTCGTAAAGCAGAGAAAACACTAGTGAATCGTTTATTACGAGCACTTTTTAGTCTATCGAATTGGCTTTTGTAACACCAAAAGAAGAGCAACTTTCTTTCTCGCAAGTAATATATCAAACATTCTTTGACTCTCTTATAGGGGGGAGTTTTGTAAGATGAACCGACGGTTGTTATATAGAAAGCAAAAGCAACTAGAAATCCTGATAGTGTATAATACATGCATTACAAACTGAAGGTCTGCTACTGCCTACTAAGCAGCTGCTCATACGCAGACACTAGTCCCTTAAAAGCTCAGAGTAAACATACAGGATTAAAGAAAATAGAAAGATTTAAAAAGTACACACGAATGTGTATATTCAAAAAAGCAGTCACAAATATTTATTAAATAAATGCAACGACTATCGCTTTTACTCGGCCCATGTCCAGCTAGAGCACCTAAAGGCCGTTGCTGCTGATTAATTCTGCTTTATCTGGTGAAGAAGTCTAGCTGCAAACTGTAGTGTTCTCTGATATCTCTCGTTCTTCTCCACATCCCCAGCCCCAGAGAGCATAGGCTGCAGCAGTGCTGCTTTCCTTTGTGGCTCTAAATTTGCCTTGTCAGGTTCTGGTTGCATGGCAGCTGGAAACCGGGAAGGGTTTGAAAAATGATGCGCCTGATTTGTTGCTACACCTTGATAGTTAGCTTGCTGATGATAACTTGAAACTGAACCATAATTTTGGTTCGGTACGTAAGCTTTTGATTGGTATTGTTGAGAAACGGGATGATTGACCATCCCCTTGAGTGTAGTTATTCTGAGGCATGTTAAAATATTGTTTTTGGCCTTGGTAGTGCATGTTGCCACCCCGAAGTCACTAAAAGTGACGAGAAGCTGCGACTCTTTCTCGGATAGGGTTTTGGGCACGCTGGAGCGCGGCCGTTCGTTGATCCCTACGCGTGCTGTAAATGTTTGTTATGTAAAGTTACTGAATGCCTCAGTGCAAATTGTAAAAAAAGTTCATTTTTTTTATCCAAACCGTACGATGTTGGCGAGATGATATCATCAGCTATTGTTTCTGATCCGCAAGTTCAGTCAGCTTCTTACCGGCACTGCTTATGTTTGGATGACGACACCGAAAAATGACATAACTTATATGTATCTTGGATACTACTATCAACAAGCGCAGCTTTGTAGTCCTCCCTGCCAATCCCAATTTTCTTAGACAGAATCAGTATTTTTTTATAAAAACTATTGCAGTCTTGTTTTCTTTTTTTCTCAATGCAATCGGTATCAATCAGAAAAAGTTTTTAATTCATGGTAGAGGGTTATATAAATAGAATAAAACTGTTTATTTATTATCACGAGCTTTTCGGGATGCAAATTTGCAAACTGCAAGTGTTTCTCAGGTGTAGGAAAGTAAAATCTCAAAAGAAACAGTTTCTACACGAACAACGTTTTTCTTCTGTCAATATAAACTTTTCTTCTGTGTGGAAGAGAATGGAACACAAAGAGAGTGAGAAGCCTCAGAACCCGGTTATGGTTTAAGCAGATGAAGCTTTAGCCTTCTTACAGTAGGCTTCAAGCCAGTCCATTGTAACACTCTTTGGCCTCTCAAGTGCAAGTCCAAGAGCTCTGTCCCATATTAGCTGCACAACCAAACCACGAAATATCATAATAAGCTTAGCATCTGAGTTCTCTTTTAAGTGGTTTGTGTTAACAAAGACGCATATATATTACCTGAGAGCAGATACCAAGACTCCTTGAGACACCAAAGAGTACCGTGTAGTACCTATAAAAACGCAAAATGTTATATTCGACTACTAGCGTAATAAGCTCCTCAAGGATATGTTACTAAACAAGGTCTGATTCTTACCTTGCTTCGGTTAGACCATAATGGTTGAGCAACACCCCACTGTGAGCATCAACATTTGGCCATGGGTTCTTCACCTGTAACAAGCAAAACCATCACAGGATTCAGATAACATGTAAAACTGAGCTTTTCATGAGAAGTGTTTGACACCCATTGAGTTATTGGCGGATTATGTGTCATACTATCTATGTAATCTATTACATGAAAATTGATCACCCTGGTAAATGAGAAAAGACTAGAATATTACCTTTCCGAGTTCCGTGAGAACAGGAGGCACAACTTCATAAAGCTTTGAGACCTATAGAGATGAAGGTTTCTATTAGGTACGGCACACAACGCAAGAGTTTATATAAGAGAGCAAAAGAAAGAAGAAAACAAAAGTACCAGCTGGAAAAGAGGGTCATCAGGTAAATGCTTCAACGCAAACTCTCTTTGGCATACATATCTTGGATCAGTTTTGCGAAGAACACCATGTCCATATCCAGGAACAACCTGTAGACCAAACAAACCTTATCAATTAATTATTTGGTGAACCATCCTTGCAATAAAATACACGAAATAAAATAGGTTAAGAAGAACCCAAATTAGTTAAAACATGATCCAACCCCTTCTCGAACAATGTAAATCAGTACTATGTTGGCTTGTAAGTCAATGTTGTGTGTTTACCTTGCCACTGTTTAATGTTTTCCAGACATATTCTTTCAACTGGTCTTTCGAGATGTTTTCTCCACATTCCTCCACAACTGATTTGATCCAAAGCAAAACTTCCTGTTGCAACAAGACAAAAAGAAAAAGAAACTAAGATTCTGTCCCTCTACCATATTATGGCTTTGCCATAAAACCATCAAAAGGTCCTAGATAATATGCAACAGAGACAACACATGAAACTCTACCACAAGAGAAAGTACCTGATTAGCCAAACCATGGAGTGGCCCGGCTAAACCGTTTAATGCAGCTGCAAATGACAGATACGGATCTGATAGTGCACTACCGACCTAAATACAGAAATGAACCATCAGAAATGTCCACAATGCCAATCCAAAGCAAAGGTATATTAATCTTAGAACTGCATGTGCAACAGTGGACACTGAGAGACAATGAGGAACATACCAGGTGACCAGTGTGAGCACTAACGTTTCCACCTTCATGATCACTAAACCAGAAACAAGAAGAAAATATAAACTATCATGCTAATATCTTGAAAATAAGAACAAAAATGAAATGAAAATTAAGTTAAAAGATATATATGGACAAAATAGTACAGACCTGTGGATAGTGATGTAAAGCCTCATGAGCTCTTTCATCTTAGCATCATCGAATCCCAACATGTGGGAGAAATTTGCACCATAATCCAAAGATTTATCCGAGGGAATGGAATCGCCATTCTTATACATCCTGCAATAATTTCGTGGAAAGGTAAACAACAGTGATGGCACATCTTCCAATAGAGGGAACACAATCAGTGTCAAAACCCAGAAGCTGCAAAAAACACTTGAAAAGGAGTACACAAAATGATAGTCTTCACTAACCTCCGATAAACATATGCTGCTACAACAGGCACGCGAGCGATCAGGTTGAGGCAATCCTCGTATGTTGGCTCCCAGAACCTGGACATAAAGATCTTAATGATGGTGCATGCTAATTTTCAATGCTATCAATAACTAAACCAGAAACTCTAAAAGCATACTTTGACTTGTGGATTCCATTCTCATATGCCTTTTGGAACTCACTTTGCACCTGGATATCACGTAAAGGAAGTCATTATTCAGTTGAAATGTAATCACATATAGCAAAAAAAAAGTACGCTCCAACAGATATCACAGAAGGAACAAGCAAACAACAATGGGAGTTTAAAGATCCACACCTGGAGAGCCATTACACCGCTAGCGAATTGTGTCATTGGATGAGCTGTGGAAGGCAGGGCATCGATGGCATTGTAAACGTAATCTGCATGAAAGTTGAATAGAAGTCATGTATGAGTAGAAGTGTAACACGAAAATCACACAAACAATTCATTCAATTAAAAAGTTAATTTGAAACATTAATGTCTGACAAGTTTGGATGAAAATAAACAGGCCGCTTTTTGCAAACAGCAAAAGCCAGAAGTTGAAGAGCCAAACCTGGCACAGCAGCACGGCTCGCCAAGTCTTTTGACAGTGCTTCAACTTGCTCTTTGCTAGGCACCTACACGAGAAAGGGGGGAAAGGATTTAATCGTCTGGACATGCTCATGACCAACCTATAAAAATGTACAGAAAAGGCGCACCTTTCCAGTTAAAAGAAGCCACAATAAACCCTCGGGCAATGGTTCCCCTCCAGACTGTGCAGCCGGTAATACTTTCTGGCACTCAGGAATTGACAAGCCCCTAAAGCGTATTCCCTGAAACAATGATATAATATTGCAACATTAGCCTTTGAACGGGAAGGAAGAGCATTTGATATTATTCTATAGCCAAACAGCTGTAACGATATACAAGGAGTTATCAGTACCTCTTCCGGGTCAAGCAGCGAGGTTTCCCAGAGCAATCCAGTCATCCCTCTCATTCCACCAATAACCTTTGATTAAAAGGAGACTAAAATGAGACACTCAAGCGGAGGGTTATATAAACAAACCAAACACGTGAATCTTCATGTTTCTACCATATCAACAGTGATGTTTCCCAGTTGAACCTTCCCATGTTCTGACTTCAGTTTCTTCAGACGGTCCTGAAATTGGAAACTTTATGAGAGAGAGAACGAGAAAAGCAAAAGAGAATCACTGCAAGTAGCATGCCTTAACTTCTTAGAAACAATCTAACCAACAGAACCATAATATACAAACTCAGTGAAAAAAAACTGTCAACATCACAAGTATTCATATAAACGGAGTCAAGTCTTACCTGTTGTTCCGGTATCAACTCTTGCAGCTGCGACTTCAGGTCCTGCATTGACATCATTTAAACAAAATGAGCAAAGACCCCAAAAGCAGCAGGTCGATAATCAATCTCAATACAGATCCTTTTGAACAGCCCGTGATAATAGGAAATCCCTATATCTTGAAATTCATTCATCAGCAAACTTCCGCTATAAATAAACCCAGTTTTCACTTCTTCAGGTTACCAAGCATTTGAATCTACTTGTGACAAAAATAGAATATAATCAATCTATACACATACATGGACACGCAAACATGAAACAAGGAGATAATTACCATATCGGTGGAGCTCTGCATCTGAATCCATCTAACCGAATTGCTGAGCGAAGATTGTTGCCCCTGGTTACATAGATCCAATCACCATTAGATTTTTTTTGTAAATGATCCAAATGTTGCAAGAGAGATTTCAGTTGTATATAATAAGAAAACCACTCACAACGCGAGACCTCAGCCTAGTAAAGGCCGATACGCTGCGGAAAAACACCATTCTCCAATACTCAAAACCTGTAACAGTATTCACCAAAACCATATAATTTAATTCTCAAAAACGCAAGCAATCAACAACACTCGCTACGAAACGATCAAAGAGGTTTATAAGCCTAATCTATAATCCAACAAAACTCTCCAGATTCGAGCAACGAAGCTCGAAAGCTTTTTGAGGCTGTGACAGTATCCACCAAAACAGAATATTAATTCTCAACAACAACGCCGATCCGTGGAAACTAAACAACACTCGCCGAATCAGAAAGCTACAAACGACGAAAGAGATCTATCGCCTAATCTATAATTCAGCGAAGCTAATACTAAGATTCCAAATGAAGAAAAATCATGGAATCGTTCTCCGAAAATTAAGGAAGACGAAGAAAAGTCTCTAAGAGAAAAGCGAAGAACGTACCAGAGATTCGAGGAGCTTGGTGGCGATCGAGAAGAGAGGAGAAGGCGATTGTTGACGAATTATTGATGCGTCTGCGTGAAATGTACACAGTGATCTCTGTATATAAACGGCGAGGAGCCAGCAAATGACATTTTACCCCCCGAAAAGAATGTGTGCTTTGCAGATGTCAGTAGCTGGATTTTGTGGAAAGTTCCTATTTTGACCTTCCAGAACTTTGACAAGGCAAAAACCAATACACAAACCGGGATGAGGAATCTTGTAGTAAACCGGGATCAAAAGCGTAGAGGGTCAGTGTTTTGGCATTTGGGAAACCAAACCGAATTGGTTTGGACTTTGGATGAGATGGTCAACGTTATGTCTCGTTATAAATAATTGAAGTTTATATTTTAATTCAAAATCAGCTGGTAATAAGTCAATTGATTTATATTCCTTATATAATCAGTTACAAGTTTTTATATGAGATTTTGTCATTAATATTCATTTTTAATTAAGATGGTGGCTTTTGACAATATTTTCAAAATGTTATATAGGAATTTACATGACGATTTTATGAATAGTGAATCACATTGGATTACAGTTGATCGATTCTGCAATCATGTTAAATTGTATGATTTTCAATTCAAAGCTAGTTGACAATTATTAGTAAATTGACTTAATTTTTAATATAATATTTAAAATTATTACAAATTTCTATGAGACTTTGTTTCTAATGATACTTCAAATTTTTCACATAAGTTTCCTTAGTGTTGTAATCTTAGATATGTTTGGTTTAAATATACGGTATGGCCTTCTTCATTTTTTAATAAAATATACAGATTGAGCTTTGAAGCAGCAAGAAGAACGTTTCGAGACCTACAAAATCCAAGTTTGAAATTGTCTTCTTTTTCATCCAATTGCAACCAACATAAATAGATTATTGAACTCAGATCAAAAAGAAAAAGATTAATTGAACAAATGAATCCAAATGCCGGAAAGGTTGGCTATAGAGTAATACACATTAGAGACCTGTGTACAAACTAATATCTATTTTTTTTGGTCAAACTTATATCTAATTATTATATATAGATTATTAGTCCAAACTTGTTATATATATATATGTGTGTAACTTCTGACTGTCAAGTTTTCATACACTGCATGTGATTAACACAAGAGAATTTTTCAGCGCTGACTCTTGGCTCTTCTTTTAGACATAAGCAATCTCGAAATGTTTTTGAACCCTATCTTTTTTAAAAAGTTCCGAAAGTTCGATGGTAATGCCATCTTCTGATACCATTCTGAGCATTCTCGGTAGTTTGGTGACTTGGAATTTCGAGACTTGATCAGTTACAGTCTTCTTTTTTAGCATAGTAATCACATAGCTAGCCGAGACTTCCTTCATATCACCAAACAGCTCGCCCAATATCACTACAAGAAAACACCCGGAATTTTGACGGCGGTTCCGAAGGACACAAAAGTCGTCGGAAGATTTTGACGACTTTCCGACCAATTTCCGACAAAAAGGAAAAAAATGCAGTCGTCGGTATTCCGTCAGAATATTCTGACGGAATACCGACGAAAACTTGTCCGTCGGAAAATTCCGACGACATTACGACGAACTTTTGATAATATACGGTTCGTCAGTATTCCGTCAGAATATTCTGACGGAATACCGACAACATTTCGATCAACATATATAACCGTTGTGGTCGTCGGAAATTCGTCAGAATATTCTGACGGAATACCGACGACATTTCGATCAACATATATAACCGTCGTGGTCGTCGGAAATTCGTCAGTATATTTTTTTTTTCTTAGTCCGTCGGAATTCCCTTGAAAGGGACTGACAATATACCGACGATATACAGACGACATGAGGTTTCACTGAATTTTGGGGGGGTTCGGCGGAATGTCGTCAGAAAAAACCGACGACATTTTGACGAACAAGACCAGTTCGTCAGAATGTCGTCGGGTTTTTCTGACGACATTCCGAGGACATTTATTTTTAAAAAAATCAAACATCTATATCTATAAGTTTAGATGCCAAAACTATGAAAATAACACATAATAAGTGTTTAGTATAGTATTAGTGCATAACCGTTCAAATATAACAACTTGTTAAAACATTTATATATGCATATCATTGTTTTCATAACATCTCATCTTAACATTCATATACTTATACATTCATATTCATATGATCTCACACTTCAATAATGTTTTTGTATAAAGTCATGGTATAAAAACATTTTTTCTGTTAGATATTTATGCAAATACTATATATATTATCAAACATTTGGATTTTGCATATAAAATTTTGAAACGAACCCCTAAACACTAATCCGTCGGAATTCCGTCACAATTTGTCCTGAAAATTCCGTCGGAATTTTCTGACGGACCAGTGCTCCGTCGGAATTTATATTAAACCCGGGAAAATCAAACCGCGTGAAATATTTCGCGAACCGCCATTCTTAATATATTTAAGGATTCCGACGGAATACTGACGAACCTTGTCCGTCAGAATCCTTAAATATATTAAGGAAACCCTTTCTTGTATCATCCGCCTAACGCCTCCTCTCTTTCTTTTCTCTCTAACTGCGCCGTCGACCCTCTCCTCTCTCGATCTCAATCATCTCGTCTCCCTCTCCTCTCTCTCAAAATCGTCTCCCTCTCCTCTTCTCAAAATCTCGTCTCTTCCCCATCCTCTCCTCCTCTCTCTCAATCATCTCGTCTCTCCTCTCCTCTCTGTCATTATTTCGTCTCTCCTCTCCTCTCTCTCATGTAAGTTTCTTATCTCTTCCTCACTTCTTAGTTTCATGTATAGTTTAGGGATTTTGAACTTAGATCTCGGATTTTAGGTTGATTTGGATAGTTTAGGATGTATTAGTTAGGTTTATTGTGTTGATTGTTGTTTGTAAAAACGTTTTGATGGTTTTTTTTTTTGATTTTCCAAAAGGGTTTTGATGTTTTAAAGCGTTTTTAGAATCAAAAAAGCGATTTTAAAATTTTTAAAAACGTTTCTATGAATTTTTAAAACGTTATGATTTTTAAAAACGTTTTTTTTTTTATTTTCCAAAACGTTTTTGAAGTTTTAATGCATTTTTTGATATATAAAAAGTTTTTATAATTTTTAAAAACGTTTCTATGAATTTTTAAACCGTTTTGATGATTATTAAAAACGTTTTTTTGATTTTCCAAAACGTTTTTGAAGTTTTAATGCATTTTTTGATGTATAAAAAGTTTTTATAATTTTTAAAAACGTTTCTATGAATTTTTAAAACGTTTTGATGATTATTAAAAACGTTTTTTGGTTTTTCCAAAACGTTTTTGAAGTTTTAATTTTTTTTTTGATATATAAAAAGTTTTTATAATTTTTAAAAAACGTTTCTATGAAACTAAAATATTTAAAAAATAAAAACTAAAAATAAATATATAAATGCATATTTAAATACAATTTAAAAATACAAATTCTGACGAACCGTAGGCGTCGGAAAATACTGACGAACCGGTTCCTCGGAAAATTCTGACGAACCTGTCCGTCGGTATATACCGACGAACCGTTCCTCAGAATATTCCGACGGAAACCGTTCGTCAGAATTTTCCGACGCCCTTTGTTCGTCGGATTCTGGGTATTCCGATGAACTCTGGTCTCTCGTGACGGCATCGGTTAGTCCTCGGAAGTTCGTCAGTATCTTGTTTGTCGGTGTTTGTCAGAAATTCGTCAAAATTGTCTGACGGAATTCCGACGAATTTCAATTTCCGACGAAATCATACCGACGAACCAGTTCGTCAGAAATTCGTCAGTATTGCCTGATTCCGACGAATTTCTGACGAATTCGTCCATCAGAATCCCCTGTTTTCTTGTAGTGTATGGCTTTTAAGATATATTCTTCTTGCTCTTCTTCTTCGAATGTGGAGGATAATTGAGGCAATTAAGCCTTGTGATTAGCGTGAATTCTCTGAGTGAGAATCTAACAGGTTTTCAAAAACAAAATACAAACCAGGTTTCGTGTTTCTTCGCCACCTTGAAATCAACCAAAACGGCCAGAAAACGAGGGTTCATCCGCAATTTTGACAAGCTTCTAATAATCTGAACTTCATCTAGATCGAGGGCGTTCAGGATTTTGCGGATGCATGTAGGTTTGTGATAAGGTGTAACCCTAAAGCCGACATGTTCTTTGCCTATAGGAAATATCCGAGGAGGAAAAGATTGAGTTTGAAAGTGATTTTAATGTTGGAACTCGTTTTTGACAAAATGGTTTTAAATCATCGGTAAGTTTTCGGACGAAGACGTTCGTCAGAATAACCGAATGGTTGACACTATGTAGTAGTATATTCGTATGTCAAAATCGAAATTGGTTTGAATGAGAAATGGAGGTTCATGTGAGTTGTTTATAAAGCATAAAATAAAATATAAGTAGTTTGTCGCACAATGAACATGCAAGTGAATGTTTACTTGTATATATTAAGGAGAATTATTAGAAGGTTTGTAAACCTTGAATACTTGTCTACTATGGTATATGAGATAAATATATTCTTGGTCCGAGTTGTGGATGTAGAGAATATGACAAATGATTCACTCTGTATGTGTTGAAAAGTCAACAATATTATATCTCTTTAATTGGTTCTAATGACAAAATAAAGAGTTGTTATTTGTAACAACAAATAAAACTCATTACGTATAAGTGAGAATGAATTCTCTTTATTGTCATTACTTTAATTCTTCTTTATGATACACGACTGCTAAAGAAAAACGCATGTATGAGTTATGTTAGCATTGGCTATAAAAGTCAAGTGTTCATTGCCTCTTTGGATATAGATTAAGAGGAATCACATGAACATCACAAATCTCTTCTTCCACTTGAATATTTGATTCTTTATTTTTATGTTTTCTTTTTTTTTTTTTGAATTCTGAGAGTACACACAAAACTAGTTTCATTAGACTTCTGATAGAGTGACGTAAATTAAAAAATTGTTTGCAGTTGTATCACGAGGCTCATTACGTTATCGAATCGTCGTACTACGGGGACGTATTTTGAGTTAAGGAAAAAATAACATCTCGACTCTGCAGTTGTATCACCATTTTCTTAATCTTTGGTATAATTTTATTAATTTAATTTTTTGCAATTTTCAGTTATCTGTAGTTTGTAAAATACAATTCTATCATTTAATTGAGAATTATGCTCAATGTGAATTTGAACCACTGTTCGAATGAACTGAATATAACAAAGATGATTTGAGTGAATTTTGATATTTGAGATTAAAGAGCAAATAGAAAAATTCTGAAAACATAAAAATCTCAACTTGCTTGAAAAAAAAAACATTATGTGTGGTATTGGATTATCAGAATATTAAAAAAAAATAGATTACAGCAATAATAAGTAACCGGTTGTGAATGCGCAAGTTACATTTTTGATACTGGCATAAGGTAAGAGGTTTACCATTATAACCCTAACAGTATAAAAAAAAAGTAACTTGTGCATTCACAACTGGTTACTTGTTACTGTTGTAAACTATTTTTTTAATATTCTGATAACTCAATACCACACATAATGTCTTCTCTCAAGCAAGTTGAGATTTTTATGTTTTCTAAATTTCCCTATTTGCTCTTTAATCTCAAATATCAAAGTTCACTCAATTCATCCTTGATATATTCAGTTCATTTGAACAATGTCTAATTCACATTGAGCATAATTCTCAATTAAATGATAGAATCATATTTTACAAACTACAGATAACTGAATAATTTATTTACCATACTTCTGGTGAAAATGATACTTATTTTATAACAAAAAGATTCTCTACAATGACATTTATTTCATAACGGAGGGAGTAGAACTTATGAAAAGTTATATACAAAATCTAAATGATAGAAAAACACCAAATTCTTACATTTTTAAAAACATATCTAATTGGTTTGGAAAACAATTATCAGCAGCATAAAAACAAAGACTGAAAACAATTTTTAATAATAAATATTTAAAACATTAGTATAATAGATGACAAAAAAAACATTAGTATAATTTTAGTTTACACGGTCCATAACAAGATTATACATATATCGGTTAGCCGAGTGGTAAGTGCGTGTGCCACACTGCCTAGTTGAGTTGAGTGTATGGCGTTACCACGGGAGTGTTCGACTCTCTCAGGCGTCGAAATAATAATTTTTCTATATTTCGCAAATTGATCTTCCTTTTTCTAAATTTTCATATAAAAGTGTCAATAATTCAAATTTCACAAGTTACAAAGGTTTTTATTATTCAGATTCGCTTTCATCACAACGCTACATCAGCAACAACCAACGAACAACACTCAAAAGATCCCTAGATCATCCACTTAATCAATCGCTCATCACGAAGCCTTCTTCTCGAGCTTCGAAGCTTCCAGATCCGCAGCCTTCTTCAGCAAATTATCCTCATCATCATCCAACGCCATCGTAATCGGGCACGATCCGAGCCCATCGGCGATCGCCAGCACGATCTTCTTCATCTCCGATCTAAACTCCTCCCGATCCACGGAACCGCTCTGATCCGCATCGAACTTCTCGAAGATCGAGTCGTACAGGCTCGTGAGCTCATCCTGAGGTGTCACCACATCGACGCCGAAGTGCGATTCCAACAGCCTCATCGATTCGAACGCTTTTCGTAGCTCGGATCTGGATAAAACGCCGTCGTTGTTTAGATCCAGAGCCGCGAACCTCTCGTCTATGGTCTTCTTGAACTGCTCCTCGTCGTCCACGAAGGACCGTACTGTTGATCCGTCGATCACTACCACTCCCATTTTTCTCTGGTTTTGGACTTTCCGTTAATTATCGCGAGGATAATTAAATAACGAAATGAATTAAATAACATTGGCATAAAGCTGATGAGTCGGTGAAGATAAGAATCTCTTTTGGGTTGTAAATGGGCCTGTAGAAAACAATCAAATGAGACAGAGGTTTGTGCTCATCTGAAAAATGAAATAACGAAAGAAGAATTATTGAGAAGAAGCTAAAACGACGATGGCTCCAAGAATGGTGGTGTTTACTTTCGTTCGTGTCACTCGAATGCAGCAATGATTGATACATGACTCTTGTTATGGAGCTGTTCATCTACTTTGACTGCAGTAGAAATGAAAACTTTGGAGAAGATAAACAGTTACCATTGAGATATACTATATCTTAGTTTTGTATGAAACATAGAATGAAACATAAATATGCTTACTTTTATTAGTATTTTTGTTAGGTTCTATGTTATAAAGAAACACACAAGTGATTAATGATTTAATGATTCAGATTACATGTTCTATTAATCTTCAGATTCTTATCAATCATAAGGTAATATTTTGTTCAAACTAAAAGGTAATATTTTGTTTTATTCTACTTTTTTCTGTTCAAAGTTTTATTTTGTTCTGTTCGATACGAGAAACATAGAACAGAAACGTATGTTTACAATTTCCCTCCCTCACTCAAGAATAGGGCGTACAACTTTTCACCGATTCCAACTATACCATGGTTATATTCTTAGTTTCTTCTTCTCTTATGAATATAGAGAAAAAATCACCCTACATAGAAATGGTGCAAATGATACGCTGAAAACCGTTTGTTTAGATTGTTTATCTTATAACTATAATTATATATTTAGTATTTTCTACTATAAATTTCTTATAATTTTTTTGAATATGAAACTTAATGTTTCAGGTATATATATAGTTATGGGAAGAATGCGAAAAAACATTTATCATGAAAAAAATGAAAAAAAATGTCATGTGATTCAAGTATGCTTATAATTGCAAATATTCTTGGTTTTTACTATAAATCAACCAAACAAAGTGGTAACGTAACATTTATTGTTACATAAAAAGATACAAAAGAATGTGATAACTAACAAAGAATCAAAGCAAACAGTTTAAGAAAAAGTAAATATAAATACATCATTGTTTTTTTTTTTGTAAATGAAAAATAAATACATCATTTTTCATCACCAGTCCAGCTTCCTTTAAGTTTAGGTCCAGTAGGTCCATCTTCACCATACACTTCATCGGGAATCTTCTTCACCAAGTTAACAAAAGCCCTTTTCAAAGCCCCAAACAGAAACCTCTCAATCCTCTTCACATCATCTTCAACGCTATAATCAATCTTAGGTCCCCACTTCCTAAAATAGTTCACCCACGGCGGCTCCACCACTCCTCCACCGTTTTCATACACTGCCGCAATCACCTCGTACCCTACCCCTGTATCAACCACCTTCGTACTCTTCGCCGTATCGTTCCTCAACCCAACCCCATCGTTTCCTTGCAACACAAGTCCAGGCTTCGAATACATAGCGTGTCCGCGAAGCGACGCGTAAGCCACAAGCTTGTTGCTTCCTTCACCTTCTTGGAACTCCAAATCGCAAGCCTCGATCCATTCTCCTCCACTATGCTGAGAGAAGTAAACTCTCCACAGCTCTCCGGTGAAGTTGCTTATCCTTAGCGTCACGTGTTCCCAGTCTCCGATGTGCTCGCCGATTCTCCCCAACGGCAAGGTTATGAGTTTGACCTTGGCACGTGCTGGGCCGTTGAAAGGGTAGAATACCCATATGGCTATGTCCGTGAACGTTGCTCCGAGCATTGGTTTGATGTGGAGATACGTTTGCGTGCTCTGCAAGTCTCCTTTCTTCACTCTCTCTTTGCCCTTTTTGTCTATAGGAAGGTCTAGCCAGTATGATCCGTCGTTAGCCCCGCCTTGTGGAAGATTCGTACCGTTAGGTTCGATAGGGTTTGGGTTTGATTCTTCGCCTCGCTTGTAAAGCAAGGCACCGTTGCTGAAGTACCAGTTAACAGAGGAAGGTAGATACTCTTCGTCTGGGTGGTGATATATCAATGGAGAATACGTGTTGAACAAGAGTCCGGTTTGGGACTCATTAGGCATTGTAGAGAAGTCTAGTTTCGTGTTCTTTAAACAAGATAAAGATGGAGGAGATGTGTTTTGAGATTGGCAAGTGAATGTACCTACACAAACCCCTGTAGCTTGTGTTCCTCTAATGGTTGGTCTAAGTCTCGAGACTTTGACTCCGTTTGATTCCCATATTGATGTTGTATCAGCTTCACATTGTTCGGTTAAGTCGGACCGAACACAGCTTATTTTGTCTAGAGGAGGCTTTTGTGAAGAGTTTGTGACTATTAGACCGACAGCTTGATATCCATCAGGGGCCACAGGCTGCCAGAAATAGCCTGGTCCATCTTGCTTGATCGTGAGAGATTCGGTGTTTCCGACCAGGGTGTAATCTACAGGCGGTTTCAAGGTGCTGTTGCTTGAGATATATCTAGCTACGAGTACCCAACCGAAGAGTTGACGGTTCTTTGGTTGAGCGTAGTAACCGAGAATGGAGAAACCAGAAGGGATCGAGGATGGTTCAAAGAAGGTAGCTCCTAGATTGTCTGGTCCTCCTTCGAAAGTAGACCAAACCTTGTTGAATGTTGGAACTTGGCTAACCTCAAGACCTCCCAAGTCAATGGTTCCTTTCGCAAACCCGCCACCTGAGGATGCAAGTCAAATCAAAATCACTAAACCATTAGTCAAAAAATAGAGTCAGGAAGCCCTAAGATAAATCTTATCAATACATTTCATCTATAATTTGGGGTCGCAAAAATTATATATATATATATATATATATATATATATATATATATATATATATATATATATATATATATATATATATATATATATATATATATATATATATATATTAGCTATCTAAAATTTGAGGACCAAGACGAATGTTTCATAACGTTTTGTCTACGAACGTGGATAGAAAAAGAGAACAAGAAGAACCGATAATAATACAAACCTTGAGTAAAAGTAGGCAGTGGTGATGGAAACTTGAAGGCAGTTTCGACAGGAAGTGCTTTGAGAATCTTCTCTGATGCATCCGAGATGGTAAGACAGTTTCCCATTTTTGGATAACGGAACACAGATGGGAAGATTGGTTTGCAGATAGTTCAACGGAAGAAAGGGGTATATATATGTGCATTATCTTATATATATGTGCATTATCTTGGTGTCAATTACTTGGACTAATCAAGAATGTAAAACGTAAACAAGAGAAGTTGTAAATGCCAAATACAAAATGCGTAAAACATTGTAAACGAGAAAAAAAAACGCAAACGTAAACGTAGAAGTCAAAGCTGATCGACCAAATGGAAGGTGTCGTGCAAGGTTTTATTCTAAACGTTCATAAGTTTATTTTATCCTCCCTGTTCTTTATTCTGCAGTTCACATTACGTGCAAGGTAGCACTTGCAATGTTGATGACAGTAACAGCTTTGGTTATAGTTTATCAAACAACAAAAAACGTGCTGCTTAATTATATACTATTTGATGCTTTACAGAAAAAAAAATTTAGTAAAAGCTAATAAAAAAACTTTTTTTTATGCTAAATACTAATAAAAAAACTTCAAATACAAAACTATTTTTTTTTTTGCTAAATGGTAAATATCATTAAAACTAATGAAGTTCTGGTTACAAGTTAATGAAACCAACGATTGCTTTGCAGCTAATCAAGTTTAAGGGGCTGCAAAAAAGATAAAAAACCCCAAAAACCTAAAGAAATCAACACCACACAACCTAACAAAGGCTAGCTAGAAGTTGATTAATACAATGAAGCAAAAAGACAGCATTTTGAACTCCCATACCAAAGCCTTCTTACTCTACTGGTTTGAAACAGAGAGCAGGAGAATAACTTGAAGGCGAGTTTGAACAAGCCTCACCGAAGTGGCTCTAGCAGGCATCGACGGGAGCGTCTCTGGTCACACCCCGGAGCTCCGCTGGAGGAGGACGTCGACAAAGCAAGCCCAAGTTAACGCAGAAGATGACTGAAAAGTAAACCTACTGGTACACCACTGAAAATGAAGCACATGGTCAAGCGCAGACGGTAGTTTTGGCCCCTCATTCCGCTACGCGACACAGAGGATGCGGCATAGACAGCAAGGTTACAGGACAGAGATCTACCGGGAGCTTTGAAGAGGGAAGATGAAGCACAGAAGGAGCACGAGACTCCTTGAAGCAGGCGACCTAAAAGAGAAAGAAAGCTATAACCTTTCCGCAGGTGACGTCGACGTCGGGGTTGTCCTCAAGACCCTGGTAGAAGACGATGAGAGCAGAAAAGAAGAGCCATTCAACCGCCTAGGAACACCATGGAGGCTGTCAATTGAGCTTAAGAAACAGAGGACCTCGGTGGTGCGCCTCACAACCACCTTTCACTCAGAGAGAGGAGGAACTCTACGAAACCCTGAAAGCAAATCCCTAGAATAGACCGATTGGGGCGAGACCGCAGAGCAGAGGCGAGAACGGCAGCGACGCGTCAAAGCTTCTGGCGGAATCCCGGATCTCCAATCTGACCCAGATCGGAGCGCAATCGGCGACTAGGGGTAGATTTAGGGTTCCCAAGGCCATCACCAACCCGTCTCGCCTCGCTGGTGGTCCGGAGAGATCAAAGACCCTTTGACTTCAGTTTGATTCGGCGGAAGGAAATCCATCGGACCCAGACACAACAAGCAAAGAGAAGAGACAAGAAGATGATAACAGAGGGTGACGGCGGCGAACGCGAACACAGACAACGGGAAAGGGAGACCGACGGCGGGAAATGCCGACGGCCGCCTAAGCGTTGAGATTGGAGAGGCGGCTAGGGTTAACTGTTGGAGTGGGAGAGACTAAGTTTATTTGTTATAATACATACAAAACTATTTGTTAGTATGGTTATTGGGTAACTAAAAATCAGTCATCAATAGATAACACATCTTTAGAACGTGTACGCTATTAAGTTCAATCATGGAAGTCAAATAATGGAAAAGGTTGTCGCAACTCAACATTTGAGGGCCCGCATGATCGTGGTCAAATAATGTGTGAAAATGACCTCTTCGGGACTCAAGCTCACTTGAAACAAAACTACACCTATGTAATAGTTAAGTTTCGGTTTCGGTTTTGTTTTGCTTTTGGTTTTGACCCATACTATTTATCTGATAGTCCGGTGATAGAATAAATAAAAAAATTTATAAGTACTAAGCTGTTATTTATGTTGAGTTGTAATAGAAAAAGTAAATTTTATATTCTAATTAATTTAATATTTGAAATTTATTAAATGATTTATAGTGAAATTAAAAATTATGTCAAAATTTAAATGATTTGGATAAATATTAGTCCGCACAAATGTGCGGGCCATCATCTGGTTAACTATAAACTGAAGATTTATCAAACACACATATTCTTATTATTATTATTTTATACACATTATTTTTTTTCAGATTACAGAAATGTGAAATCTGAAAAACTTTTACACACATAATATCAAGGACACTTAACCATGATGACATGGACTTTTTCTTAAACCACGACTATCACATGTTCTTATTTAAACCACACATGTGAAATACTTTAAAGCTTTGGCGCACACCCATCCAAATCAAAGACAATTGGCGTTTCGACCAGGACCACCATAGAAGAAATGATGCCCCCAATAAGAACTACCAGTGCCTCCCTCTTTAATGTTATAACAGTTACCGTTACTTGCATAGGGGTAAAGTCCTTGTGGTTCTCTCAGAGTATTGGCTCCATCAACTGTCTCTAGTTTCCTAAAATAACTCGCTTTCTTATACCATTCGTCTGCAAAATGGCCACTTCCCATATCGGTGTTTGTGTGCCTCCCATCGGTCCTTTGGTTTACAATTTCACCTCCCCATTGAACTGTCGTAGCTCGGTCTCCTAGAGAAGTGAATATGTTGCCCGGCCAGTACCCAACATACTCGTCACCGATCATTAGCCACCAGTTTCCGCTGGACTAAAATTAATTGACATTAATCCATTTTGGCTTTAGATGCAGATCACATAACTTCGGGTGCAACTCAAGCTACGTCTATTTGAGGCATCAAATTATACACTGCTATTAATTACATGCGCTTGTCAAATGTGCACCCATATTTGTGTTTCCTTTTCGCATGTTTTTTAAAAACTTAGACATTTTGTATAATTGAAAAATATCTAAGATATTCTCATTATATACAGAAAATTTATTTTTCAAACAAAACTATAATTTGCTTAAATCTTCAATAATAAAAAATGTATCTCTTTTCAGAATATATTATATATTGGATTAGAAAAGAAAATTTCCTTACATTTCGAGATGTTTTAGTTAGTTTTCTTTTTAATCAAAGATATATGCTTTTGCTATTTTAAGCTAGGAGTGATAAAGGGTTTTCGATATCTACTAAATAATAGTATGATATTAGGTGGAGCATTTTGAGATATTGTACATATCTTTTTGGTATATGCCCCTAACTGAAATATTTTATCAATCCGCCTCTGTTGTGTAGTTGAGAAAAAATTCAATAAAAGCAAAGACGGAAAAAATGTGTTAGTACCTTCCATATAAGCATGGGGAAACCGTACTGAACTCCGTCATATTGTGAGACCTGAGCGAAGGATCCACCTGGTGTTATCTTTTTGCTCGTCTGAACAAAACCTGAGCAGCCAGTGTTGTAGCATCCTGTACTTTGGTAATAATCGCTCTGTTTCTCAAAACAATTCAATAATGATTAGCTTAGTGTTCAACTATTCATGGGTTTCCATTATAAGTTAGGTATATATAGATTGGTTTTAAGAAGAAGTAATTAACAGAATTAGTGTAAATATCCGTACTATTTATCCTTTTATAATGGTTGAAAAAAGTTTTAAAATAAGATCTGCTAAAAAACGCTTACTGTGCATGAAAAACTTAGACTGTCCTTTTTGCCAAAAAAAATAGACTGTCTTCAAAATAAGCAAGTACATAAGCAAAGCCAAGGTTAAGTCTATAGATTACTATTATATTTAATTATATATATATATATATATATATATATATAATATTCTTACAATAAAATTTAAAAATAGGCTAATGGCGTTTCCATGACAATATATTGGACTCTCTTTTTTTTTGTTCAATATATTGGACTCTCATGAATGCTCTAATAATGGTAATATATGTGTTTCCGGAACAAAAAAAAAAGAACTTCGATCCTGATAAGAAGTCAAAAACTAGTGAGCAGTCTAATTTTATTTCTATCGATTAGGCTTACACACACATATAATATGTATTTAGGGAAGAGGGGAACTGTTGCCCAAAAAAAGGAAAGAGGGGAACTTACCGTCCAATAAACAAACAATCTAAGATTGTTGTCGCCATACAACATTGGACACACCTATAAATTAAGCAAACAAAGGTCTTAGTTGAAAGTTTTTCTTTTGGCATTTAAAGTACTTGATGTAATTAAAGATTGGAAGGAAAGAAGTGCAAGACCTGCACACCAGCTTCAATTGTGTTAGTATCATAGCCAGATCCAGACGCAAGCCAAGTCTGAGCCAAGCTGAACTCGTTGGGAACTTCAACTTCTGGTCTCCACGTATTTATTACAAACTTTGTCCCGTAGTAATTTCCGCCCCTCGAGTTCATGATCGCGTACTAAACCGGCTCCAAAAATTGGGAAAGTGTTAAATGAAAAACTACAGATCTAATCATCAACGTTAAAATAAAAACCTGAAATCACAACTTCATAATTATAATTGAGTTGAGAAGCACGTATAGTATTTCATAAATTAACAAAAAAAATCTAATGTAGAATATGCACTTAGTTATAGATCTAACAAAAAAATATAATGTATAATATGCACTTAGTTATAGATCATGTTACGTGATTTATAGTAACTTAGTATAATTTTGTATGGCACATATATATTTTATATATACTAATATGACACGTAATTTGGATATTTCTGATTAAAATATATGATTTATGAGATAGATGATGTAATAAAAAGATACTCCCTCTGTTCCTAAAAGATAGTTTTTCTAGTGTTTTCACACATATTAAGAAAACGCATTAAATCACTATAATAAATGTATTGTTTTCCGTAATTTTCAATTTTCAACAACTTTTGACCAATAGTAATCCAATATAACCAATTAATTTTCTTAAAGTTTGTATTTTTTTCATAGAAAACATAAAACAATCATCTTTTAGAAACAAAATTTTTTTCCAGAACTACTATCTTTTAGGAACGGAGGGAGTAGTAAAGAAATCACAACAAAGTAGTACAAATATATGTTGTTTGTGTTTAAAAATTATAAGTTATTTGTGTTTTCTGATAATGAGAATCACCTGTTGCACAAAAAGTACTAGCATAAATTTAGATATCTATTAAATATTAAATATTATTTTGTTGTCTTTGAAATATATTTAGGTAGCTGCACACCGCCACCAGTAAATAAGTAATACAAGGACAATGCATAAAAGGTGTACCTCATGGCCTTCTCCAGGGTTGCTCTGATGAGTCCCTTTCCCGAAACTCTTATGATTCTTTTTCCCGAAACTCTCAATGGATTTTGCTCGTAAGATATCTTCCTTCTTTGTTCTTCTTATAGGAACAGTGTTATCTGGACACACTCCGCTCTTGTGCCACACCTGTGTTATAGCCTTTGCCTCTTTCTTGGTGTACGCAGAACCACCTTCCGGAAAAAAACTCGGCCTCATCTACATACGAAAACATTCTGTTTCAACATAATCATGCATGTATGATGTAACTAAAAAAAGGAGATCATAAACGAAGACAAACCTGGATGGTGTGGTTTTTAAGTAGAGGGTGGTCAAAAGCTGGTTGATTAGTTATTGGAACACAGTCTATTATATCTCCATCTTCACTCTGTACGACATATTAACGGGAAAAAATCAATCTCTTTTTTTTTTGTGAATACACTGCTAGATATGGTTTTCGAAACTACTTTTGTCGATGAGAAATGAAAAATAAAACATGTAAACTAGTGAAAAAATTCGCTTGAGTGTATTTATAAAAAATTATCTATACTATTTTACATTATGATGTCACATATTAAATTATTTTCGTATGAATTATAGCAACAAAATCTAATTTGAGATGATTTAATCATAACTAGCTATTTTGGACACAATATAGTATACATATATATATATATATATATATCTAGATAAGTTAACTAATTAAAAAAACAATATATAAATATAACCACAACCTCAGATTTCTTCATTCTTTTAATATATTATATATTTTCCGCAAAACAGAAAATAATACTCTTTTTATGTAACTGCAGAAAACAATACTTTGTTGTTTAAATACCTTAATGGATTTATGAGCAGGCTTATTGAGCCGCTTCAGAAATCTTTGTACTTTAATTTCTTGTTGATCAGTTAACTGTTTTCCATAAACACAAGGAGAGACTATCACAGTTATCACCACCAGAGCTACGGTGTAACCAACCATTCCCATCACAAGAATGCTTATAGTTCCTAACTGTTAATTTCTGAATCAGTTACTCTTTGAAAGTTTGTATTTTCTATCAATTACTCCTTGGAGTTTAAATAGAGGGGACGAATGCTAACATATTGTACTATTAATTAAGAAATTAGCGCATAAATCATCATGTTATAAAATTTCTCAGTGGTATAATCATAATACAATATGGAAAAAAACATTGACCCTTGACTTAAAACATAACAGAAATATTATAATTAATATATAAAACTAAGAAAGAAAAAAGAATTTTGAGATTTTTTCATTTTACGATTTAACCACACGCCAAAGTAAGGGTTTAGGGCAACCACGACACCTAGAAATTGTATTAGGTATCTTATAAATGTTTTGATAATTTTATATAAGAAAATAAATTGACCAATAAAAAAGATCAGTATAACCTCTATAAATTAAATATTCGATAAATTGATATACATTAAAATCTCTATAGATTAATATTATTTTATAGTTCTAAATTTAGTTTTAGATTCAATTAGTATCTCAATAAATTAATATCTTTATAAATTAATTAAAAATAATAATTTAGATGTATTCTTAATATTATTAATTTATAGAGATTTCACTGAAAGGAGTTCTAATATTTCTTCACATCTCTGCACCGATACCGTTTCTCCTTTCCTTTCATTTAAAAAAAATTCTATTTTTTTTTAATCCTAAGATACTTACTAAAAAGCTAGTGTTAGAGCTGGTCTTAGAGGTAACATAAAAAAAACTGATTTTTAATTCTAAATCGAAAGATTTTAAGTATTTAGAAAATTATTGACTGAAATAACACTTTACCCAAAAGAAAAGTTACTGACTGAAAACTGGAATTTATGTGGTTCATCAAAACAAAAACAAAAAAGTGCAATTTTTAGGAGGAATTCGGCCAAAAAAATCCTGAACTTTTTAGGAATTGTCAACAGAAACATGAACTTTATGGCTGACTAAATAAAACACAAACCTTTCATTGACTTTAGAATTAATTAATAATGTTCTCGTTGACTTGTCAATTTAGCACGCCGTCAGCAAATTCAACAGAAAAAATTGACGTTGTTAAATGTTGATGTTAAGTGAAACGACGTCGTTTCGGTTTACATGATTTGAAAATAAAAACAAGTAGACACTGAGTTCCAAACCCGGGTTATTTGAGTCAAATGGTAAGGTACTTTACAACTAGGCTAGTGGCTCATTCAATGGAGTTACTAACAGATTTAATTTTATTTGATATTGATTGAATATAAAAAAAATTATCTAAAAACTTAAAAAGATTTTTAAAATTCCAAAAACTGAAAAAAATAATACTAAAAAAGAAAACTTTCATTTTTTGGATTACAAAAAGAATATTTGACAAAAAAAAATTTGAAAACAAATTTCCAAAAAATAGAAAAAAAAGTTTCTGATTATATGTTTTCAGATTCAAATTTTTGTATAACTTTTTTGGAATTTTGTTTCTAAATTCTTTTATTTTTTCGAACTTTTCTATTTATAATCGGAAAAATGAAAAATTTTCTTTGTTTTTGGAATTTTTATTATAAAAATAATAATTACTTTTTAAAGATTCTGATTATATGTTTTCATATTCGGACCTTTTTATAACTTTTTCGAATTTTTTTTTATTTTTTTCAATTTTTCTTTTTATAATCCGAAAAATGAAAATTTTTTTTCTTTTGGATTTTTTTTTAATTGAAAAAGTTTGGAAGATTTTTGATATTTTATAGATTCTGATTATATGTTTTTAGATTTAAATTGTTTATATATTCAAAATCAATACCAAATAAAATTAAATGTATTAGTACTTTCATTGAATATGTTATTAGTCCAGTGGTAAAATTTCTTGTCATTTGATCCAAACAAACTAGTGGGTTCGAAACTCCGGTTACTTGTTTCTATTTTCAAAGTCATGTAAAACGACGTTGTTTCGTCTCATTTGAAAACGACGTCGTTCCACTTAACGCCAACAGTTAACGTCGAGTTAACACTGTTTTAATTTTCGGTTAACGGCATGTCAATATGGTCAGTCAATCATATGTTGTTTAATAAACTAAAAAGTCAACATAAATAAAAAGTTTTTTTGGTTAGACTAGTGTACAAGTTTTTTGGCAATTCCTGAAAAGTTCGGGATTTTTTCAGCTGAATTCCCAATTTTTAGGATATCCATTCTGCACTCACTTTTTAAGTCATGGGTCAATAAACCATTGTTTTATTCTCGTAATCTTCGTAATCACTTAGAAATCTTGTGATAGGTTTTTATTTAAATTAGTGCTTATAAAGACCTTATCACCATCTTCTTCATTTTGGTCAACCATCTTATGACAGATTTTCTCCGAGTTTAGTGCTTAGAAACCTTATCGTCTTGTGATATATCTGTCAGTGGTAAAACTACACAAGTCAAGAAACAATTACCTGTATACGGTAGAATGTTCTTCAGTGGGGATATTTTAAATTTTATTATCTAGTATAGTTAATAATGATCTGAATCCCATAGAACTCTGCAGTTAATCATGTTTGAGCGGAAATAGTATTATGATAAGTGAAATCTGAAAAATCTTCGTGTTGCATTTCTTTTTATTTTTTTTATTAAAAAAATATGATCAGAATGTATTCTATTTTTATTCAACAAAAATATTTTATTGTAACGCACATAAAAAGTCAAATTTAATATAAAATTTAAAAGTAATTTTAAAATAAAATAATTTAACAAAACTCAGCTAAGGAAAATATGTTTTTACATATAACATCGAAACAAAGAATTGAGGTAGATTTTTTTAAACTAAATAGAATATATTCTGTTTCCTACAAAATTATATTCTGAAAATTGATATAGGGTAAATCACTATATAGAAATGACAATTTGCTAATGTAAGAGTAAACTAGATTTTGATCTGTGGGGGCACGAATTTGCTTTTCAAAAATATATTTCTATTTATTTTTTAAGTTAATATTAGGGTTGGATAAAAAAAATCCAAATCTGAAGAACCAAACAGATACCGAAAGAATAGTACCAAAACTGAAATGAAATTGATTAAATATCTAAATTATTCAAAATTTTGATATTTAGAGAAACCAGAGTATTTCAGATGCTCAAATGTATCCAAAAAAATATTTATATACTTATATAAATATTAATTATTTTAGATTTAACGTATATAAAACATCAAGATATATGATACTTTTAAGTTGGTTTAAAGACTTGAAAATATATAGAAATCATAAAAAAAAGTATCTAAAATAATTAAAGTATACTCAAAACACCAAAAATTATTTTTCACTTTTATGAAATATATTAGTTGTTTGTAATTATTAAATGTATTATCTTAATAAAACTTTCTTTATAATAAATTCGACGCATAGTGTGTTTCTAAACTATGTATTTCTCTAGCTTTGCTTTCTTCTCTCTGCAGTCAACATATTTATTTGGCTTGTTGTTAAAATATTTGATCTGCACGCCTGCGCAAATGTATATTTTGAAATATGATGATATTTGAGGAAAAAAACCGATACCAATCCGAAAATATAGTATCAGATCCAAACATAAATTTATTAAATATTTGAATTTTTCAAAATTTTGTTTTTTAGAGAACCAAATCTGATCTGAACCGAAGTATTTGGGTACCTGAATTTATCTAAAAATAGATTTATATACTTATATATATACTAATTATTTTAGATTTTATGTATATAAAATATCAAGAACGATACTTTTAAATTGGTTTAAAATACTTGAAAATATATATAGATAGTCAATAGTAAATATCTGAAATAGTTATAATATACTCAAATTACCAAAAATACTTAAAATAATTATTGATTTTGTATCCAAAATTTTAAATCAAGTCAATTGATATGTTAAACTTAGGTATTCTGACATATGTTATTCAAATTTATAGAGAATATATTATTTTATTTATACATTTTAAGAAATTTAAAATATTTAATGATTTTAAACTTTAAAAATAATTTAAATGAATTATCCAAACTCGAACCAAACCCGCAACGATCTGAATCAAACTCAAACCAAAATTTAGAAACATTCTAATAGGACTGAAATCC
Organism: Hirschfeldia incana; assembly: GCA_026261945.1. Taxonomy (NCBI): domain Eukaryota; kingdom Viridiplantae; phylum Streptophyta; class Magnoliopsida; order Brassicales; family Brassicaceae; genus Hirschfeldia; species Hirschfeldia incana. The sequence continues at coordinate 378,567 of JABCMI010000040.1, read as the reverse complement.
TTGACTCCGAAAATCTGAAACGCAAACCGATCAAAACCAAACCCATATGGGTACCCGAAAACTCATCCTTAGTCATTATTATATATCGTATATTTTCATCATATAATTAATTGTATTTTATATGAACCATCATATAAGTAATCATATAATTAGTAACATTTTATACGTACCATCATATAAATAATTACATATATTATATTTTTAAAACTTAATATGAAATATAAAAACCATAATTTGGGTTGGTATTTTAAATTGATTTTTGTATTGTATTTTTCTTACATATATTGACAATATTTTCTTATAATGGATTTAATAACATAAGCCGATTATTTTTTTATTAATACTACTATCTTTATTTCCAAACATAATTATTTTTTTAAAAAAATATTACAATCCATATTTCCATACACTCCAAATTTTTTTAATAGTCTTATTCAAGTCTTTAAACATTTTTATTGTTTACTTCAATTTTAATAATATAGATAGATAGAATACACACTCATCGAACAATACACTATATATTAACAAAGTTTTGCTTTGATATTGAAACGTGGTAAAAGTAATCACAAAGTTTTTGCCTTAAAAGAAACCTGTCTTAGGGAATACAGTGTCTCATATTGTTCAACATACTGGCTCCTCTACTTATTTCATATACTCCGCCGCAAAAACCTAAACCTATAAGTTAAGACAAGCAAAGATAAGAGATGGTTAGTTACGACTTTTGCTGCAATGGTGTTAAGACTGAGCCATTTCCGGAAACAACACAAGTCTGAGCAAGCTAAGCTCTTTGGGACTTTGGACAAATGGTTTCCACAGATTTACCGCAACTTCTGTCCCATAAAAGTACTTAACATTCCTCAAACTCATTACCGTGTCTAAAGCCACTCCAAAAGAAATTAAGGGACAGTAATGGCCACAAGACCAGTAGCTGCTCTCGGCAGAAGCCATGGAAGCATAAGCTTCCGATCTTGTATCAAATATATAAAGTTAGCTAACTTGCTATTATTGCGTTCTTGTGTAGACTCGACCTAATAAAGACCAAAATAAGTTTTGGAAGCACAAAATATTTTTTTCATAACTTATAACATATACCACATATTGGGATGTTATAATTCATTCTTTTTTTTCCGAAGAATTCAACGTTTCATTGTACCTCAAAATCGGTATCCATGTTAGTGTGTGAGTCAACACAAGATAGCACCAGACTCGTTTGGGTTTGGGTTCGACTCTAATATCATGCCTGACCACCCACATCTAATGGGCTTTCCACACCTGGTTACCCGGTTACGTGGTCAATGAACCCATTTTATGTGACAGACAGTGCGTTCGATACTTGTTGTCTGACCCTACAATAAACATATAACATTTCTCTATACTTTGGTCTCACTCACACATATCTCAAAGATAAATCATATTTTCACTGCTCCAGGTAAATCACATTTAACTATAAAATTTTAAATCAATTCTTTTAAAACTTTAACATACACACAAATCAGGATGTACGCATTTTTATTCTTTTGCTATGTTATTATAACATAAACTTGTTCCATTTTCAGGAGGAAATATCTAATGGTTGGAAAATTATCAAGAGCGTGACAAGTAGCAACTTCACCGATGATATGAGGAAACAATTGGTGGAAAAACCGGATATGATGTTAAACTCCCCAACATCTTTTTTTTCCTGAGATCTTCAAACTTCACTATAGAAACATACATCGCTTATATATTCGTACCTAATGCATATGTTTACAGTTTACGTTTATATAAAATGTGCCATTCGACAACGAGGTCCATTACAAAGGGTTTTTGATAGTATAACGGCCCAGTAGATTGTCACAACATCATGATGCTGAGGTTTCAGCTCAGTTACCGTTTAGTCGTATTTACATGCCTAGCTTTTGGTTAACCCGGATCATCTTTAAGAAAAATATAAAATGACATTTGACCTAACGATAAGTAATTAACAAAACTAAACCAATTGTATAAATGTAACCTACTAGTCTTTAACATTAGTATCAATTAATTCTCATTTTTTTTTCTTATCAAATAATATATTATCATTTGTCTTGTTTTGTTTTGTTTTCTTTTGTTAAGTTTTGTTTTGTTTTTGGTAAAAAGATTATCATTTGTTTTTTTTTTTTGATAACCAAAAAGATTATCATTTGTTAGTGCCATGACCCTTTATCTAGATATGAATGTGTGATACGACTGGTACATTCTTTTGTGAACCATTGAATACTTTCTTAATTACTTTAACTCAATTTTGATCCGCCTTTAAAAGGGCGGAAATATTTTTTTTTACATTTGTTTTTAAAAATTAAAATTTTATATTTGTGTGTTTTAGTTATATTTTTATCTTCTTGTATAATATTTTTCTATTCTATTAAAACAACAACATGGCATATTTGAGATAGGTGTGTTCCAGCTATTTTAATATAATTATTAAAATTTCATATTAATCATTTAAAAATATTATATAAAACATAAATATAATTAAAAACCCAAATATAAAAATTAAATTTCTAAAAAAGATGTAAAATAAAAAATTATTTTCACTCTTTTAAGAACGGGTCATAATCTAATTTTAGTTAAAATACATCAACGGTTAGATCCGAACAGTATTGTTGTATTTTAGAATGTTATTGTTTTGAATCCTAAATTTTTATATTTATATTATATACAAACTTGTATCCTTCTGTAGGTGTTGCTTTATACAGTATAGTGAAAATGAAGAAAACAAAACTAATAATAGTGAAAATGATTGTTGTCACTAATTTTCTCATGAATAATATAATTAATTAGAATTAGCTGTGATATATATATTTTAGTGGAATGGTTCATGGTCGTATTGTTTCTTTGCTCTTGTATACTTGGATTTATTTAGTTCATTTTTGTAGATTAGAAGAAAAAGAACTTATTAAATCCAAATATTACGTCCAAAACTCGGACCAAAAATCTCTTTATCTCATATACCATACATATATATATATATATAAAATCTTCGCTACATTCTGCTAACTTATTTACTGTTTAACACACATATGTTTTGGATTAGTGAAAATATATTTTTGGCTGTAAATAACTGATTTTGCGTTATAAACACTATTTATATGTATAAATAAGGTGATTTAAATTTTAAGTCAAAATCAATCAGGCTTATCATAAATTCAAAATAGATTTTGGTTCATAACTACAATTACAAATGCTCAGTTAACATATAAATAATTATATAAAGAAAACATAATTGTATAACTATTAAAAAAATCAAACACATATACATATTTAATTTATCTATAATATATATTTTTAATTTTTATTATATAAACGTTTTGCGCATGTCTTATCCTAGTGTTGATCATTTTCCGACAAATCACTTTCAAAAACAACCTTCTTGTAGCCTTTACTCCAGCAATGCTGCATATATAGCTATGATATTTAGTGCTTGTAATTTACACTCAAAGGCGTTTTTAACTCTTTTATCCGTAGCTTGACCTGAACTGTTGCATATTCCAACCTGAACTATTTGGATCGTGCCAAATACAACCCAAACAAATGGGTAGTGCCAAATACAACATGAACTCAATTAAAACTTTAAAAATCTACCTGAACTTTTTAAAACGTGCCTAAATCTACATTGAAATATTATTAAAATTTTGAAATTATATAAACTACTATTTTTTTAATCGTATTAAATTTTAAAACTTTGGTGATAATATTTTCTGATTTATATAAACACATAACATGTTTTTACTTATTATATCTTCAATAAACTTATATCTTACTAAAATATAAATAATAAAATATTTATAATTACATGATCTTAGATATACTTCAAATTTTGAAGTTATTTATAAAAATTTCTTGTATAGATTATTTTTATTTTTAAAACTTAAATGATTTTTTTTCAAAGTTATTATTATATATTTTGATATTTTGTTCAAAAATGTTAAGAACCTTTTACCTTTCTTTCACTAAGATATCTTGTTAAAAATATTAAACATATTTTAAACATATATATATATTAAAACAATGTTGTTTTATCTTATTAACAACAATTGACTAATTTCTGTTAGTCAATGTAGATTTAAGCACATTTTAAGTACAGTAAAACCTCTATAAATTAATAATGTCGGGATTTTTAAATTTTATTAATTTATAGAGATATTAATTTACAAAAGTTTCCTTATTTAATTTTTTTTCTATTTTTGAATATTTTTATTTATATAAAAAACTATTTTATTTTACCGTATGTACATTATTTAAATTTTAGAAATTTGACTCCAAATTGTTTTATTATCTTATTTTATGTATAATTTTATGTTTCATAGAATTGTTAAGTGGTTTTCGGTATAATTTTACTAAATATTATCAAAACATATTGAAATGTTAAGAAAAATAAATAATTTTCATTGTGAATATAAAACCAACAATATGATATTTAACTTGTACTTATAATAAAAATTATATATATATAGATATTAATTTATGATTCTAAGGGGACTATATATTTACATAGAAATTTTTAAAATGTTATTATCTTATTATTTTATCGATTTATGTTATATTTAACACCGGCCAAACTTGGGACCTACAAAATTTTTTAATTTATAGAGATTATTAATTTATAGAGGTTCTACTGTACATGTATTTTTTTAATTATAAGGAGAAATTTCACTTATACTACTTTGGTGATACCATTTTTCATGTTTACCATCAACAAATGGACATTTTCAAAAATACCCTAAATTTTTGATAAAATAACACTAAACTAATTATTCAAAATATTTATAAAACATATATAAACCCAAACCAAACCCCTTAATACTAAACACTAATCACTAAAACATAAACCCAAATGTTTATATATTTTTGATTAATGGTATTTTTGAAAAGTGTTACTTAACTTGTGGTATTTTTGACAGTTTCTCTAATTATAATTGATATCAAGTCGTATTTGGCACCGACCATGTGTTCGGGTCGTATTTGGCACCACCAAAATTGTTTGGATCGAAATAGACATTTTTTTCCGTGTATCAAAATATATAATAATTTTGAAAAAAAATCACTTAAGTTTTAAAAATAAAAATAATCTATATAAGAAATTTTTATAAATAACTTCAAAATTTTAAGTATATCTAAGATCATGTAATTATAAATATTTCATTATTTATATTTTAGTAAGATATAAGTTTATTGAAGATATAATAAGTAAAAACATGTTATGTGTTTATATAAATCAGAAAAAAATATCACCAAAGTTTTAAAATTTAATACGATGAAAAAATAAAAGTTTATATAATTTTAAATATGTAATAAAATTTATTGCAGATTTATGCACGTTTTAAAAAGTTCAGGTAGGTTTTTTAAGTTTTAATTGAGTTCATGTCGTATTTGACACTACACATTTGTTCGGATTGTATTTTGCACGATCAAAATAGTTCAGGTTGGAATATGAAGTTTTCCCGCTTTTTTGTACACCCCATTTGAATCCCGTAGTATCCATCCCGTTTACTTGGAATATCCGCACTGAGAAAATAGCCATCAACATTACACTTAATCCAATCCACTTGTGGTCTGCTCCATTTTTTCGTAGGTATCTCCTGGCCTTGTGGTCAGCAGCATAAAAACAAAGACTGAAAACAATTTTTACTAATAAATATTTAAAACATTAGTATAATAGATGACAAAAAAAACATTAGTATAATTTTAGTTTACACGGTCCATAACAAGATTATACATATATCGGTTAGCCGAGTGGTAAGTGCGTGTGCCACACTGCCTAGTTGAGTTGAGTGTATGGCGTTACCACGGGAGTGTTCGACTGTCTCATGCGTCGAAATATTATTTTTTTCTATAATTCGCAAATTTATTTTTTTTTTTATTTTTTTTTTTGATAACTCTGGTATCTAGCAGCCACATTCCCCCTCAAAAAAAGTCCAGCGCTCCAACGGAAGAGATGTTAATTTCGTTGTAGCCAAGATTCGAATTCGGATGGTAGGATGGCAGGCAGTACAGCTGTACCTTCTTTACGAGCGCTTGATTAATTATATTAAAATATAATTGGCAAATTGATCTTCCTTTTTCTAAATTTTCATATAAAAGTTTCAATGATTCAAATTTCACAAGTTACAAAGGCTTTTATTATTCAGATTCGCTTTCATCACAACACTACCCATAAGCAACAACGAAGAACACTCAAAAGATCCCTACATCATCCATCTAATCATCGTTCATCACGAAGCCTTCTTCTCGAGCTTCGAAGCTTCCAGATCGGCAGCCTTCTTCAGCAAATTATCCTCATCATCATCCAACGCCATCGTAATCGGGCACGATCCGAGCCCGTCGGCGATCGCCAGCACGATCTTCTTCATCTCCGATCCAAACTCCTCCCGATCCACGGAACCGCTCTGATCCGCATCGAACTTCTCGAAGATCGAGTCGTACAGGCTCGTCAGCTCGTCCGGAGGAGTCACCACATCGACGCCGAAGTGCGATTCCAACAGCCTCATCGATTCGAACGCTTTTCGTAGCTCGGATCTGGATAAAACGCCGTCGTTGTTTAGATCCAGAGCCGCGAACCTCTCGTCTATGGTCTTCTTGAACTGCTCCTCGTCATCTTGAACTGCTCCTCGTCATCCACGAAGGAACGTACTGTTGATCCGTCGATCACTACCACTCCCATATTTCTCTGGTTTTGGACTTTCCGTTAATTATCGCGAGGATAATTAAATAACATTGGCATAAAGCTAAAATGAATTAAATAACATTGGCATAAAGCTGATGAGTCGGTGAAGATAAGAATCTCTTTTGGGTTGTAAATGGGCCTGTAGAAAACAATCAAATGAGACAGAGGTTTGTGCTCATCTGAAAAATGAAATAACGAAAGAAGAATTATTGAGAAGAAGATAAAAAACGACGATGGCTCCAAGAATGGTGGTGTTTCGTTCGTGTCACTCGAATGCAGCAATGATTGATACATGACTCTTGTTATCCATCTGTTCATCTACTTTGACTGCAGTAGAAATGAAAACTTTGGAGAAGATAAACAGTTACCATTGAGATATACTATCTTATTTTTGTATGAAACATAGAATGAAACATAAATATGCTTCTTTTTTTTAATAGTGTTTTTGTTAGGATCTATGTTATAAAGAAACACTCAAGTGACTAATGGTTTAATGATTCAAATTACATGTTCTATTAATCTTCAGATTCTTATCAATCATAAGGTAATATTTTGTTCAAACTAAAAGGTAATATTTTGTTTTATTCTACTTTTTTCTGTTCAAAGTTTTATTTTGTTCTGTTCTATACGAGAAACATAGAACAGAAATGTATGTTTACAATTTCCCTCCCTCTCTCTAGAATAGGGCGTACAATTTTTCACCTATTCCAACTATACCATGGTTATATTCATAGTTTTTTCTTCTCTTATGAATATAGAGAAAAAATCACCCTACATAGAAATGGAGCAAATGATACGCTGAAAACCGTTTGTTTAGATTGTTTATCTTATAACTATAATTATATATTTAGTATTTTATACTATAAAATTTATAAATTTCTTATAATTTTTTTGAATATGAAACTTAATGTTTCAGGTATAGATAGAGTTATGGGAAGAATGCGAAAAAACAGTTATCATGAAAAAAAATGAAAAAAAAAATGTCATGTGATTCAAGTATGCTTATAAATTGCAAATATTCTTGGTTTTTACTATAAATCAACCAAACAAAGTGGTAACGTAACATTTATTTTTACATAAAAAGATACAAAGAATGTGATAACTAACAAAGAATCAAAGCAAACAGTTTAAGAAAAAGTAAATATAAATACATCATTGTTTTTTTTTTTGTAAATGAAAAATAAATACATCATTTTTCATCACCAGTCCAGCTTCCTTTAAGTTTAGGTCCAGTAGGTCCATCTTCACCATACACTTCATCGGGAATCTTCTTCACCAAGTTAACAAAAGCCCTTTTCAAAGCCCCAAACAGAAACCTCTCAATCCTCTTCACATCATCTTCAACGCTATAATCAATCTTAGGTCCCCACTTCCTAAAATAGTTCACCCACGGCGGCTCCACCACTCCTCCACCGTTTTCATACACTGCCGCAATCACCTCGTACCCTACCCCTGTATCAACCACCTTCGTACTCTTCGCCGTATCGTTCCTCAACCCAACCCCATCGTTTCCTTGCAACACAAGTCCAGGCTTCGAATACATAGCGTGTCCGCGAAGCGACGCGTAAGCCACAAGCTTGTTGCTTCCTTCACCTTCTTGGAACTCCAAATCGCAAGCCTCGATCCATTCTCCTCCACTATGCTGAGAGAAGTAAACTCTCCACAGCTCTCCGGTGAAGTTGCTTATCCTTAGCGTCACGTGTTCCCAGTCTCCGATGTGCTCGCCGATTCTCCCCAACGGCAAGGTTATGAGTTTGACCTTGGCACGTGCTGGGCCGTTGAAAGGGTAGAATACCCATATGGCTATGTCCGTGAACGTTGCTCCGAGCATTGGTTTGATGTGGAGATACGTTTGCGTGCTCTGCAAGTCTCCTTTCTTCACTCTCTCTTTGCCCTTTTTGTCTATAGGAAGGTCTAGCCAGTATGATCCGTCGTTAGCCCCGCCTTGTGGAAGATTCGTACCGTTAGGTTCGATAGGGTTTGGGTTTGATTCTTCGCCTCGCTTGTAAAGCAAGGCACCGTTGCTGAAGTACCAGTTAACAGAGGAAGGTAGATACTCTTCGTCTGGGTGGTGATATATCAATGGAGAATACGTGTTGAACAAGAGTCCGGTTTGGGACTCATTAGGCATTGTAGAGAAGTCTAGTTTCGTGTTCTTTAAACAAGATAAAGATGGAGGAGATGTGTTTTGAGATTGGCAAGTGAATGTACCTACACAGACCCCTGTAGCTTGTGTTCCTCTAATGGTTGGTCTAAGGCACGAGACTTTGACTCCGTTTGATTCCCATATTGATGTTGTATCAGCTTCACATTGTTCGGTTAAGTCGGACCGAACACAACTTAGTTTGTCTAGAGGAGGCTTTTGTGAGGAATTTGTGACTATTAGACCAACAGCTTGATATCCATCAGGGGCCACAGGCTGCCAGAAATACCCAGGTCCGTCTTGTTTGATCGTGAGAGATTCGGTGTTTCCGACCAGGGTGTAATCTACAGGCGGTTTCAAGGTGCTGTTGCTTGAGATATATCTAGCTACGAGTACCCAACCGAAGAGTTGACAGTTGTTTGGTTGAGCGTAGTAACCGAGAATGGAGAAACCAGAAGGGATCGAGGATGGTTCAAAGAAGGTAGCTCCTAGATTGTCTGGTCCTCCTTCGAAAGTAGACCAAACCTTGTTGAATGTCGGAACTTGGCTAACCTCAAGACCTCCCAAGTCAATGGTTCCTTTCGCAAACCCGCCACCTGAGGATGCAATTCAAATCAAAATCACTAAACCATTAGTCAAAAAATAGAGTCAGGAAGCCCTAAGATAAATCTTATTAATACATTTCATCTTATAATTTGGGGTCGCAAAAATTATATAAAAGCTAATCTTGAATTTGAGGACCAAGACGAATGTTTCATAACGTTTTGTCTACTACCGTGGATAGAAAAAGAGAACAAGAAGAAACCTTCAGTAAAAGTAGGCAGTGGTGATGGAAACTTGAAGGCAGTTTCGACAGGAAGTGCTTTGAGAAACTTCTCTGATGCATCCGAGATGGTAAGACAGTTTCCCATTTTTGGATAACGGAACACAGATGGGAAGATTGGTTTGCAGATAGTTCAACGGAAGAAAGGGTTTTTTTTTATATATGCATTATCTTGGTGTCAATTACTTGGACTAATCAGGAATGTAAAACGTAAACAAGAGAAGTTGTAAATGCAAAATACAAAATGCGTAGAACATTGTAAACGAGAAAAAAAACGCAAACGTAAACGTAGAAGTCAAAGCTGATCGACCAAATGGAAGGTGTCGTGCAAGGTTTTTTCTAAACGTACATAAGTTTATTACATCCTCCCTGTTCTTTCTTCTGCAATTCACATTACGTGCAAGGTAGAACTTGACATGTTGATGACAAGTAACAGCTTTGTTTATAGTTTTATCAAACAACAAAAAACGTGCTTCTTAGTTATATACTACTTGATGCTTTTTTTTAAAAAAAATCAGTAAAAGCTTTTAAAAAAACTTCAAATACAAAACAATTTGGTTGTATGTTACTATGTTTATTTGGTAATTAAAAATCGGTCATGAATAGCTAACACATCTTTAGAACGTGTACGCTATTTAGTTCAATCATAGAAGTCAAATAAGTGGAAAAGGTTGTCGCAACTCAACATTTTTGTAGGGCCCGCATGATCGTGCTCAAATAATCTGAATGATACAAAACTACACCTATGTAAAAAAGTTAAGTTTCGGTTTTGGTTTTGGTTTTGGTTTTGACCTTTTACAATTTATCTGATAGTCTGGTAATAGTCAATCTGACGTAATACTAGTTGGAAAACATTTCAAACTCAAATGAGATAGTGCTGTCAAAAAAAAAAAAAAAAAAAAAAAAACCTCAAATGAGATAGTGTATTAACCTTTGAGATAGAAATCCATTTGGTATTTATAAATGCGTTTTTTAGTCAAAAACAAATTATAAATGCGTTTTTATCGGACAAAAATATTTTTGTAGAAAATTTTCATTGCGCATTGACCCAATATCTCTCTTACTAGTGTTGACAAAAAATAATCTCTCTTACTAGTACTTGGAAAAGAAAACATTTTCAACTAAGCTTTGGACATTAAAGGTTCGACCAGGTCCACAATAGAAAAAATAAGTCCGACCTATGGCTAGAGCCAACCTTGAGGTTGACTATAGCATTTTCATGAGGGTGTGTCTTCCTCGGCCAGATAGAGAGCAATTAACTATAAACTGAGATTTATCAAACACACATCTTCTTATTATTAATTATATTTTACACATTTTTTTTTCAAATACAGACATGTGAAATTTGAAAAGCTTTTACACACATAAACATCAAGGGCACATAACCATATGATGACGTGAACTTTTTTTCTTAAACCACGACTATCACATGATGGCGCACACCGATCAAATCAAAGACAGTTAGCGTTTCGACCAGGACCACCAAAGAAGAAATGATACCCCCAGTAGGAACTATCAGTAGGTCCTTCTTTAATGTTATAACAGTTATCGTTACTTGCATATGGGTAAAGACCTTGTGGTTCTCTCAGAGTATTGGCTCCATCAACTGTCTCTAGTTTCCTGAAATAACTCGCTTTCTTAAACCATTCGTCTGCAAAATGGCCACTTCCCATATCGGTGTTTGTGTGCCTCCCATCGGTCCTTTGGTTTGCAATTTCACCTCCCCATTGAACTGTCGTAACTCCATCTCTTAGAGAAGTGAATAGGTTGCCCGGCCAGTACCCGACATACTCTTCACCGATCATTAGCCACCAGTTTTCGCTGGCCTAAAATTAATTGACATTAATCCGTTTTGGCTTTAGATGCAGACATAACTTCGGGTGCAACTCAAGTTACGTCTATATGAGGCATCAAATTATACACTGCTATTAATTATATGCCCTTATCAAATGTGCACCCATGTTTGTTTTTCCTTTTCGCATGTTTTCAAAAACTTAGGCATTTGTATAATTAAGAAATATCTAGATATTCTCATTTAATACAGAAAATTAATTTTTCAAACAAAATTATAACTTGCTTACATTTTCCATAATAAAAATGTATCTCTTTTCAGAAAATATTATATATTGGATTAGAAAATAAAATTTCCTTACATTTCGAGATATTTTAGTTAGTTTTCCTTTTTAATCAAAGACTAGATTTTGACCCGCGGTTTCAAACCGCGGGATAATTTTTCGAAACATTCCAAATTCATTTGATATTGTATTTATTGTATCTACAATTAGATTTTATAAATGGAACGTTATATTAAGTATTTTAAAATCCATCATGACCCGCTGTTAAATCGGCAAATTAAGTGCTCTCATATATAATCCTAGTTTAGTTTTTAAATATCCTATAAAATTCATAATTACAGCTAGTACCCGGGATCCTAGCTATCGGTTGAACTGATAGGTGACCCAATATGTAATCCGGTTTGACTTAAATTATTGTAGTTAAAGTTTTCTAATATTTTATCCATGAATGTTTATATGAATAGTGGATATATAATGAAAGCGGTGTTCCAATTTTAATACAATTTTTTGGTCAAACTAAATTTTTATCTTATTGTAAGTGTAATGAATTAATATTTGAGAGGATGCATACTAAAAATGAAATATAAAATATTTAAGGATCAACAATTTATATACGTCTATTACAATTTAACGATTTGTGTTTGTAAATATAATTTTCATTTATTTAGTAAATTTACTTTTGTTATTCATATGTTATTAGATTTTTGATGTTTTGTTTATGACTTATTTTAAATTTTAAAGTTAATTTCATTAATCGCATTAGAAATATAAATATTTATTATTTTAATTTTGATTTATATTTTTTATTATATATAATTATATTTTACAACTAATTAAACTATTGATCCATACTCTCTTGCATCAATTTATGTTTTAACGTAGTGTTTATGATATAATTGTGTTAATATATTTGTTAAATTAGTTAATATTTGATAAATATATTATATATGTTTGAATAATCCGTAAAACTATGTTCATAAAAATATCAATAGTAAAATGTTTCATCGTATACTAAATATTAGTAGTATTGAACTATTACCATTTTTATCATATATATATATATATATATATATGTATATATAATTTTAATATTCTAACTATAAGAATTATATTTTTATATATTTAGTGAGGGTTTTGAAGAATTTTTTTTTTTGCATTTGGATTAATATATAGCTGTATATATACAAATTAATAGACATATATTATTATTTATTACATAATAACTAAAATATAATTAATTTATTATTAAATTTCGTATTAGTATTATTTAAATTCATTAGTTTTAAAAAATAATAGAATAGTTAGTTAACTCCTTAATTTTAGGCATGATTTATATTTAATATTAATTAAGTTAAATATAAGTAGAAATAATAGGTAAGCTAAATATAGGGATAATAAAAATAAATGATATGGAACAACCTAGACTAATTGCAAGTAGATAAAAATTGCTTCTGTTTTAATAGTATTGATATATGCTTTTGCTATTTTAAACTTGGAGTGATAAAGATTTTTGATATCTACTAAATAATATGATATTAGGTAGAGCATTTTGAGATATTGTACATTCATAAAGTACATATCTTTTTGGTATATTCCCCTAACTGAAATATTTTATGAATCCGTCTCTGTTGTATTGTTAAGAAAAAATTAAATAAATGCAAAGACAGAAAAAAAAGTGTTAGTACCTTCCATATAAGCATGGGGAGACCGTACTGAGTTCCGTCATATTGTGAGACCTGAGCGAAGGATCCACCTGGAGTTATCTTTTTGCTCGTCTGAACAAAACCTGAGCAGCCAGTGTTGTAGCATCCTGTACTTTGGTAATGATCGCTCTGTTTCTCAAAACAATTCAATTATGATTAGCTTAGTATACTATTCATGGGTTTCCATTATAAGTTAAGTATAGATTGGTTTTAAGAAGAAGAAAATAACAGAATTAGTGTAAATATCTGTACTATTGATCCTTTTATAATGTTTGAAAAAAGTTTTAAAATAAGATCTGCTAAAAAACGCTTACTGTGCATGAAAAAAAATTAGATTGTCCTTTTTGCCAAAGAAATTAGCCTGTCTTCAAAATAAGCAAGAGAGGCTGTCCATAAGCAAAGCCAAGGTTAAGTCTATAAATTACCATTATATTTAATTATATATATAAAAAAAATATTCTTACAATAAAATTTAAAAATAGGCTAATGGTGTTTCCATGACAATATATTGGACTCTCTTTTTTTTGTTCAATATATCGGACTCTCATGAATGCTATAATAATGGTAATATGTGTTTCCAGAACAAAAAAAAACGAACTTCAATCCTGATAAGAAGTCAAAAACTAGTGAGCAGTCTAATTTTATTTCTATCGATTAGGCTCACACACACACACACATATAATATGTATTTTAGGGAAGAGGGGGAACTGTTTCCCAAAAAAAAGGGAAGAGGAGCACTTACCGTCCAGTAAACAAACAATCTAAGATTGTTGTCGCCATACAATATCGGACACACCTATAAATTAAGCAAACAAAGGTCTTAGTTGAAAGTTTTTTTTTTTTTTTGGCATTTAAAGTACTGATGTAATTAAAGATTGGAAGGAAAGAAGTGCCAGACCTGCAAACCAGCTTCAATTGTGTTAGTATCGTGGCCAGATCCAGACACAAGCCAAGTCTGAGCCAAGCTGAACTCGTTGGGAACTTCAACTTCTGGTCTCCACATATTTATTACAAACTTTGTCCCGTAATAATTTCCGCCCCTCGAGTTCATGATCGCGTACTAAACCGGCTCCAAAAATTAGGAAAATGTTAAATGAAAAAGTACAGATCTAATCATCAACGTTAAAAACAAAACCTAAATCACAACTTCATTATAATTCAGTTGAGAAGCACGTATAGTAGTATTTCATAAATTAACAAAAAATCTAATGTAGAATATACACTTAGTTATAGATCATGTTACATGATTTATAGTAACGTAGTATAATTTTGAATGGCACATATATATTATAGGTATACTAATATGCATGACACGTAATTTGGATATACTAATATGACACATAATTTGGATATTTCTGATTAAAATATATGATTTGTGAGATAGATGATGTAATAAAAAGATAGTAAAGAATCACAACAAAGTAGTACAACTATATGTTGTTTGTGTTTAAAAATTGTAAGTTATTTGTGTTTTCTGATAATAAGAATCACATGTTGCACAAAAAGTACTAGCATAAATTTAGATATCTATTAAATATTAAATATTATTTTGTTGTCACTGAAATATATTTATGTAGCTGCACACGGCCACCAGTAAATAAGTAATACAAGGACAATGCATAAAAGGTGTACCTCATGGCCTTCTCCAGGGTTGCTCTGATGAGTCCCTTTCCCGAAACTCTTATGATTCTTTTTCCCGAAACTCTCAATGGATTTTGCTCGTAAGATATCTTCCTTCTTTGTTCTTCTTATAGGAACAGTGTTATCTGGACACATTCCGCTCTTGTGCCACACCTGTGTTATAGCCTTTGCCTCTTTCTTGGTGTACGTAGAACCACCTTCCGGAAAAAAACTCGGCCTCATCTATGTACGAAAACATTCTGTTTCAACATAATCATGCATGTAACTAAAAAAAAGGTGATCATAAACGAAGACAAACCTGGATGGTATGGTTTTTAAGTAGAGGGTGGTCAAAAGCTGGTTGATTAGTTATTGGAACACAGTCTATTATATCTCCATCTTCACTCTGTACGACATATTAACGGGAAAAAATCAATCTTTTTTTGGGTGAATATCCAAAGCACGGAGTTACGACGCATAGGGGATCCCTTATATATTAAGTTAGAAACAAAAGTAAAAAAATTTTACATTTTTTGACCAGAAAAAGTAAAAATTTACATTTTATGTCACTTATTTTTAAGTTTAATTCGTCTCCGTTTACTAACAGTAAATTTAAACACTGCTAGATATGGTTTTCGAAACTACTTTTGTCGATGAGAAATGAAAAATAAAACATGTATTCGCTTGAGTATATCTATAAAAGATTATCTATACTATTTTACATTATGATGTCACATATTAAATTATTTTCGTATGAATTATAGCAACAAAGTCTAATTTGAGATGATTTAATCATAATTAGCTATTTTGGACACAAAATAGTATACATATATATCTAGATTAGTTTTTTTTGTCACATATCTAGATTAGTTAACTAATTAAAAAAACAACATATAACCACAATCTCAGATTTCTTCGTTCTTTTAATATATTATTTTCCACAAAACAGAAAATAATACTCTTTTTATGTAACTGCAGAAAATAATACTTTGTTGTTTAAATACCTTAATGGATTTATGAGCAGGCTTATTGAGCTGCTTCAGAAGTCTTTGTACTTTGATTTCCTGTTGATCAGTTAACTGTTTTCCATAAACACAAGGAGAGACTATCACTGTTATCACCACCAGAGATACGGTGTAACCAACCATTCCCATTATAAGAATGCTTATAGTTCCTAACTTTTAATTTCTTAATCAATCACTCTTTGAAAGGTTGTATTTTCTATCAACTACTCTTTGGAGTTTAAATAGAGCGGACGAATACTAATATCCCCTATATATTAATCCTGGAGCATTACAACATATTTTTGTAAACACTTGTCATCACTAAGATGATTTTTAGAATCTTTAAAAAAAAGTTAGTCTATATAAATATATATTATAGTTTTAATCAAACTAACTATTAAATTAAAAGCTACGAAATTACTTTAAATAAATTATTTTTTTAAATAAAAGCTACAGACTTAGCTAATATGATTAACATATATATGACAATTGATGATTATGAATTATATATATATATATATATATATATATATATATATATATATATATATATATATATATATATATATATATATATATATTTATAACGATTTTTGTATTCTCTTTTTTTGTTTAGCTTTATATTATTAAATTAAATTAAACAATCACATTAAGCATGTAATAAAAATTAAATTTTTATATGTTGTATTTTGAATTTTTTAAAACGACTATAAATTACTAAAAATAGTAAAAATCTCATTACTAGGCCGGAAGATCCATGCATATTTAGAGAGAATTTTCAACCGGTCTCGAAACCCTTTGGTTGGGTTTTTCATAGTTGATGAATTCGACTTTTGTGTGTTCTATCGACCACATGCTCTAGGATTACAAGTGAAGATTTGATTCTTAGATATGCATATCTAGAGTGAAACTAATTCTTACAGATGTTTATTTTTTTAAATTAACATTTATGTAATTCACTGAAAATCATAGAATAAGTTGAAAAAAACAAAACTCATATCAGTGAAACCAAAACGAGAATGAAAACACAATTTTATAGAGGTAAAAAATAAAATCACTTATGGAGAGTCAGCAGTAAATAAATCGAGAGCAGACAACCTAACTCATTTTCATCATTTTACAACTGATATCGACTATATGATTTCAGTGATTTTTATCGGTAGCAAAACTTAATTTTTGTGCATATACAGTCTTTAAAATAATTAAACGAGTTATAATATGTTAAATTTCAACAAAAAGAGAACAAAAATTTTATTCATTATTTTACAGTTGATAAAAATTATAGTGTTACAAAATATTAAAACTATTTAATAAACAAACATTGGTATAAAAGATTCATTATGCGCATGCGCCCGATTATCATCTAGTATTCTACTATTAATTAAGAAATTAGCGCATAAATCATCATGTTATAAATTTCTCAGTGGTATAATAATAATACAATATGGAATAAAACATTGACCCATGACTTAAATACATAACAGCAATATTATAATTAATCAATAAAACTAGGAATGAAAGAAAATATCTTAGAATATTTCGTTTTACGATTTAACCACACGCCAAAGTAAGGGTTTGGGGCAACCACGACACCTAGAAATTGTATAGGTATCTTAAAAATGTTTTGATAATTTATATAAGAAAATAAATTGACCAATAAAAAAGAACATATACTGGAAGGAGTTCTAATATTTCTTAACATCTCTGCACCGATACCGTTTCTTCTTTCCTTTCATCTTTTTTAATATTTTCTAAAAATATTAATCCTAAGATACTTACTAAACAGCTAGTTTTAGAGGTGGTCATAGAGGTAATATAAAAAAAAACCTGATGTTCTTAATTCTAAGTCGAAAGATTTTAAGTATTTAGAAAATTACTGACTGAAATAACATTTTACCCAAAAAGAACTTACTGATTGAAAACTGAAATTTATGTGGTTCATCAAAACAAAAACAAAAAACCGCAATTTTTAGGATATCCATTCTGCGCTCACTTTTAAGTCATCAGGCAATAAACCATTGTTTGATTCTCCTAATCTTCGTAATCACTTAGAAATCTTGTGATAGGTTTTTATTTAAATTAGTGCTTATAAAGACTTTATCACCATCTTCATCATTTATGATATATTTTCTATGAGTTTAGTGCTCAGAAACCTTATCGTCTTGTGATATATTAATGATGATCTTTTAAATTTTATTATCTAGCATGTTCTTCAGTGGGGATAATTTTAATAACGATCTGAATCCCATTAGAACTCTACAGTTAATCATGTTTGAGCGGAAATAGTATTATGATAAGTGAAATCTGAAAAATCTTCGTATTGCATCCATTTTTATTTTCTTATTCAAAAAAATATAATGATCAATATGTATTCTATTTTTATTCAAGATAAATTATTTTACTGTAACGCACATAAAAAGTCAAATATAATATAAAACTTAAAAAATTATTTTATAAGAAAAGAATTTAAAAAACTGAGCTAAGAAAAACTGACATGGAAAAATTGATCTCCGGCGAAGAACTATAGAGTTTGAAAGTTTCATAATCAAAACACGAATACAGAGGATTAAAAACAGAAAAAAAAAAACTACATTTGATAATTAAGACAGGAACTAAATCATCTCCCGTGAAGAACGCGGGAGAGGATGATAAAAAAAAAGAATCTACATATAGTCAAGCCGGAATTACCTTGGCGTCCTGGAGGAGCATGTCGGCACACATTAACTCACCGAAACGCTTAACATTCCTTGCTTCACAGCAGAGGCGGATGTACATGGTTAAATAGGATGTCACTTAACATACCATTAATTTGAATTTTAGTTTATGATTATGTGTTTTTATAAAATTGAACCCCCTTAATTTTGACATCTGACACCCCATTAACGACAACCCACTTGTTTTATATGGATAAAATACTAAAGTTCATAAGATTGTCTAATCAAAATATTTATTGACACCTATTAAAAAAGTTTCTAGATCCTCCGGCAGAACCTAAGTAAAATACTAAAGTTCGTAAGATTGTCTAATCAAAATATTTATTGAGCGTAACTACAAAACGTCTAATCAAAAAACTGAAACGCAGCGCGTGTGGTATTTGGGAGGCTTTGTATTTTCAAGCGAATTTGGGCTTCATAGTGTGGATAATAAATTCGAAAGCCCAGTACATGAAGACACAAATTTAAATGAAACGCAGACATGAGTGCGTTTAGACACGTGTCGATTCCAGACGAGACTATTTAATGACGTGGCACTCTCTTATGAGAGAGTAGCTCTACTTTATATAATAATATTTTAAAAATTAAATGTGAAATATAAAAACCATAATTTAAGTTGGTATATGAAATTCAGATTTTTATTGTATTTTTCTTATATATATTAAAAATATTATTTTAGAAATGATTACTGAAAAATATTTTAGTAAACAAAAATTTGAATATATGTTAAATCAACTTTTGATATAAATTAACTTTAAATCTACTCTATTAAAATAGAGTCCTAATTTTTATCTACTTAAAAAGTGTTCATTTAAATTTTGGACTTATTCCCTCTTGCTAGAACTATTAGCCATATTCAAATCGTGTTATACTAAAAGTAAGTATATTTAATAATTTTTTTTAAATTATATTAAAGTAATGGTTTAAACAACTAATCAAACTGATTCCCACTATTCACGTACAATAGTAGATGTCATCTCAACGTCTACTTTTTTTACCATATTTCTAAACGATTTCATATTTTTATTTGTGTTTATTTAATATAAACCTTATTTTAATTGTTGTATAAACATATCTATCGTATTAGATAGGTTCTACACATATATTTGTATCGGTTGTTGTAGTTCTTTTCACCATTCTCAAGTTTTATTGAATGTATTTATCATTTAAATACCATAATATACTAAGATGTAATATGTTGAACCACATAGAATAATTTTTCATATTTATAACGTATATCTAATCTATTAATTTAGAGTTTTATTTTATCTACCATTAATAAGTCATACTAATATGACCACTTAAATAATTAGTTAATAGGACATATTTGATTATTTAATTTAATAATAAACAAACTACAAATTTGAATTTTTATTTAATTATAGCAAAACTTAGGAGTGGGCGTTCGGATACCCGTTCGGGTACCCATTCGGGTTTGTTTCAGATCTATTCAGATTTTGGGTTTTCGGGGTCAAAAATTTTAGCCTCATTCGGATATTTCTAAATTTCAGTCCGGGTTTAGCTCGGGTTCGGATAAACCATTTAAATCATCTTTAAAATTTTAAAGTTCATTATATACTTTAAATTTCACAAAATATATAAGAAAATAATATATTACATATCAATTTGATTAACATATGTCAAAATACCTAAACATAACATATAAATTGATTTGGTTTGAATATTTGGATAGATAATCTATAAATATTTGAAGTATTCTAAGTGTTTTGAGTATAGTTTAATTCTTTAAACATTTATTTTTGACTATTTGTATATTTTTTTAAGTATTTTGAACAACTTATAGTATCATATATATTTTGATGTTTTTAATATACATTAAATATAAAATAATTAATATATAGATATATTAGTTTATATCGGATACATACATGTAAATATTAAAAAGAATCTAACAAAATCTTACTTAAAATTTTAAATATTTTATAAAATAACATATTAACTAATAGGTTAACTTCTTAGTTAGTAATATAATATATTTATAAATCAATATTAGCTAAAATTTATCATAAAAAGTAAAATAAAACTTTATACTATTTTATAAGTTTTATATTTATATTCTTATTATACAAAATTAGAATTTCTATATGAATTAAATATGACAAAATTATATCAAATAGGTAAATTAACAAATTTATTTTTTAATTTGTTTCATTTAAATAATTTATTACTCATCATTAAAATGGGTTAAATTCATAGATTATATAATATTTTCATACAAAAATAATTAAATAACGTAGGAACATAGGTTAAATTTTTTATACCTACAACCATATGTTATCTTTTTATTTATTTTGAAACTCTTAACAATATATTTTAAAAATATTTATATAGAAAAACATAATAGTATCTAATAACATTTAGTTCACATACTATTTAAAAATTATGTTATTAGAAAACTATGAAATTTTAGTAATTCATTTAAAATATTAATGACAATCAAATTTTAATTATAAAAAATCTGTTGAAAAAAAATTCCAAAATATTACCAAAAGTTCAAATATTTTTTTTTGTAAATAATGTATTAATGTAGTAACAAAAAAAATTCAAAACTCATGTAATCTTCCAAACTCAAAAATAGAAGTGTAATTTTTAAAGTTTATTTGACAAAATATAAAATTTTGAAAATAAATTTTAAAAATCAAAATAATAATATCTGTTTGATTATTTCATATTGTAATTTTTTGTACATAACTTGAAAATGTATTAGTAACTAATGAAAATTAACAACAAAGTAAAATGTATTAACCAGATCATTATATATTAATAATACCGAATAAGAAATATAAACAATAATATTATATAGTTACACAATATATAATACTGAAATAGAAATTATTTATTTATTTTTTTGGTAATAATATCAAATAATTTTATAAAATGAAAAATATCCGCACGAATGTGCGGGTTAAAATCTAGTTATTATTTTATTTTGAAATATTTATATAAAGTTTAAATTTTATGTTATGATTATTTTAGACAAAAAAGGTTTAGATAATTGGATTAGTACATTTTCGTATATTTTAAAGTTGACCCATATATATTGTTTTCATAATATAATGTATTTCAAATTTTTATTATTAACATAAGTCTATTACTTTTTTTAATATACTGATATCCATGTTTCCAAACAATATTATATATATTTTTGATACTACATACTATTTATGTTTCCAAACAAACTTTTTTTTAAATTACTATCTATATTTCCAATCAAATTATATTAAAACTACTATTCAAGTTTCCAAACAATCTCAATGTGTACTTCGGTTTTAATAATATAGATAAAAACTCATTGAATAATATCTTTATATATAAAGAACACATTGAATCTCTCCTAGATATGCCAACAAGGATGCCACGTCACAAATTTGCATGTTCCTGTTAAGACACGTAAGAAACGCACCGTTTCACTTAAGTGTGCTTTCTATTGTTTTGGGCTTGGAAGTGGGCTTTGTGTTGCGTTTCATCTGTGGCCCAGAGTCCACTTAATCTTGCGGAAACCCTAAATCTGTGACGAAAAGCACATTTGAGACATGCGTCTCTCATCGCTCGGCGGAGAGTCGGAGACAATGACGTTCCAGTTCCGTGATGGGGGCGTTGTGATTTCACGTCTTTATTGTTACTGTCTTTAATCCCATTTAATCAGACGCCCACTACGATCTCTTCAGTTGTGATGTTCATGAGGCGAATCCGTGTATAAATAGGTTCGTATCTCGCTATGACAATCACATTTCGAAATCTCTCTGCTATTGTTCTCACTCATATTCATCTGTAACTATTCATCCCTCTTGATGGCTAACTCGAGTGTCTTTTTCCGACCTGAAGTCCGAACAATGTTTGTCTGTTGTTGAGGCGATGCTGCTGAGATTCTGAGAGGAAAGGAATATCAAGCGTGGTGGGTAGCTTATGTGGGCCGATCTCCTCTTTGTGGACGTTAACGTAACTGATTTCTATCCGATTTTATTTTACTTCAGTTCTGTAGTATAATTTGATTTTTTTGATATCCTGGTTTGTCTGATCCGATTTGCTCTTCTAGATATCGATTGTTTTAATTTTTATTTTATGTCGCACTGTTGTTATCTCACGGGATTTTTATCCGGCTTATGAGTACTGGTAGTGTTTCCGTTGAACTGATCATGTTACTTCAGTTTTGTAATATAATTCTGCTGAACTAATCATGTTACTTCCACTTTGTAGTATAATTTGATTTTTTAATATCTTGGATTGCCTGATTAATTATCGTTTTTCCCCGTTGAACTGATCATGTTGCTTCAGTTTTGTAGTATAGTTATGATCATGTTACTTCAGTTTTGTAATATACCGGCTTGCAGATTCTTCTTTCTTCACCCGGTTCAACGAGTCCACCTCCTTTGAAGAGCTATCTGACCAGGTCTCTCCCTTATCCAAGGAAGGTTTCCGGTTCCTTTAACCTGTCAGATTTGTTTGGGTTGGCTAACAGAAACAGTCAGTTACCAGGTATGTTGATGTATTTGACACGTGCTCCTTATGTTGTTTGACTTTGTGTATAAATTTATGATTAGATCTATCTATATAAGAAAGTGATATAAATATCGATCTTTATGTAGACGTCATAGGAGAGATGGTGGAGTGAAAATTACTGTTACTGATCCTCTGAAAGAAAAGAATCGTGTCACGGTGACAATGAAACTGGACAGGTAATTACCAAAACACATTTGAAATACCGGTTGTTCATATTTTAATTCCATGTGTAGTTGCTGAATATGTTTTTTTCTTCTTTTTTTAATGACTGCTATCTAGGATGTGTGCAGTGATGACATTGTCACTCTAAGCTTATTTGACTACCAGGCCATTGCTTTCCATAGACAACTTGAGGCTATGCGTGTTGATCTGAAGGTCATTGTTGCCACGAGCATCAACTCGGAAATGGTTGGAGGTGGTGACGTGATTATGTTCATATGTTATTATATAATTTCGTATGACTTGGATCCTCATAACTTTGACAGTTAGTGCAGACACTTAAGGATATAGAACCATGTGTGAGTATGCATGATTGTGATTTGTGAGTATATTTCAGTCAAATTTTCCATATCAACTACTGGACTTTGTGATTCTACTTAACTTGACTGCTTCTGTGTCTCCAAAATGGGCTGAGTTTTAATATAGACGTAGGGATCTCATATAACAATGAACTGAGGACGGTGGACGAATGAGCTGAGTGTGGAATAATAAACATGTTCTTATATGACATTGAATTGTTGTAGATTTGTCCAATAACATATACCTTATTTAGAACACTCCCATCCCATAACATATATACTCTCTCCTCGACAATGACACCTGCTAACCTAATAAAGAAAACAATCACAGCATTGACACATTTGAAAGAAAATTCATCCATCTGCACCTCCTATTTCAGATAAAAGCAACTAGAACAAATACAATATGAAAAACAATAGTTTCAGATATATATATATATATATGTTTCACAATTAATAAAGCTGAATCCTTAATGTTCGTGATGGTATTTCATCAAGAAAAGTTGTCGAAAATTTAAAACTATAATTTTTAAAGTTTATTAAGTATTCCACATTTTCATCATCTTATTGTTGTAAACCAAAATTATTGGAAAGTTATTTAACAATCCATAATTTTTTATTAATATTTAGGTCTAGCAAAACATTTGACATCAATCTAAAATAATATTTTAGCACATAATAAATAATATAATATCAAATACATTAATTTTAAAGATATTCATAAGAAAAAATAATCTAAGATTTTTGAATTAAGAATTAGTTTACTTATCATCAAAACTATCATAATTACAGTAGAATAAACAAAGAAACTATGTAAAACTATTATTTCTTCATGAACATTTGAATATAAGAATAAGAAAACACACACAATAAAAATTAATTTCACCTTAAATTCTAAGTAAGCTAAACATTTTGAAATACTCTTTAACTGATATATTTATGTATCTTTTGGTTACTAACCCGCTCCAAAGGTGAATAAAGAGACAGAAAGCAAAATTATGCTAATAGTAACAATTAGTTGTTTGGTTAGTTTTAAAGTAAGAAAATAGTATGTTTCATACACATTTTTTGCAAATGTAAATTTAAATTACAAACCATAAATCATCTAAAAATAATAATTTAGATTACAAATAAAATATATCCCCGCCCGTAGGGCGGGCCGACCCTAGTTTACTAAAAACTTGAACTATGTTAACATCCTTCTGGCATATTCTATGAAATTTACTAAAACATACAGCAACGTGTTTTAGATTTATATTCAAGCATCCCAAAATTAATATCTTATAAATTTACTAAAGCAGTTAAGATCCAAAATTCAGTGGTACATAATTTATTTAGATTTTCGAACTGTAAAACATCATTTTCTTTATCACGTGAATATTAGAACATCCACATATTTGGAAAAACAACCGAACACTCATCGTTAGTACTTTTGTTGGATTCATAATACCGGTCAGCTACTTGATCCGAAATTTAGTACATCTGTATTGCACATAGCATTTTTATAAATCAGAAATTTTCTATAGAAATCTAATATGATATTGAGGATTCCTACAAAATCACCTACTTTATTTCAACTACACAACCACTCGAAAACGATTCCAAAATTTGTTCAACTCTAACACCCCGCCCGAAGGGCGGGCCGATCCTAGTATTATATATTAACAACGTATTGTTTTGATATTGTAAAAAAATAATCACAGAGTTTTTGCCTTAAAAGAAACCGTGTTAGGAAATAATCACAGTGTCTCATATTGTTCAACATCACTGGCTCCTCTACTTCTTTCATATACTCCGCCGCAAAAACGTAAACCTATAAATTAAGACAAGCAAATATAAGAGTTAGTTACGACCAGTGTTTTTAAACCCGGACCGAACCGGTGGTCGGACCAGGTTCAACCGTGAACCGGAAATAAATCCGGATTGGGTTATTGTCAAACCCAATTTAAATTGAACCTGTTAAAAACTCATATTGAACCGTTAAAAACTCGGAAACCGATGACCCAACAAACCAATCAAACCATGGTTCATAAATAAACCCAAAATAAAATAATTAAAATTTTATTTTTAAAATAAAATAGGATTTCAGATTAATAACTTAAGCCGTCTCCTTTTTATTTCTCGAGTCTTTGACCTCTAATAAGGTATTACCTACTTGGCTACTTCTCAAGGTATTTTCTGAATTAGAAGATAAACTTCTTGAAGAATATCTTAAAGATAGTGAAAAACTCGATCATGGTATAAATTTTAATTTTAAATCAAAAAATAAACTTTAAAGTTTAAAATAATGTGTCTATAATTTTTTTAATCTTATTATATAAAGCTTGGTTTTCAAAGTTACTAATTAACACGATCACGACACATAGCAGTTATATATTTTAGATTGCGACATGTGTTAAAATACGAAGCCCAATTAAATAAAAAATATTTTTTTTAAATAGTAATTATCTTTATTTTACAAAACCTATATACCAAAATAAATTTGTGAAATATGTAACATTGATTTTCCTATTTTCCTACTTTCATAATAAAGAGATTAATAATTTTTTTTTTAATTTTAGCATATAAGATTTTTTTTTCTTTTTTTTTAAATCCTGACTAGAGAGAATTGTAAAATTTTACTTCATAATAATTTTTACTTTGAAAAATTAATGGTAAATATGATACTAAAAATTTTAATTAACAAGAAAATTTGTAAAAATATTACTGATATTGAAAAAACCTAATCTTGAAAATGGGAACTATTAAAAATAATTAATACTAATTGGAAATAATTATTTATAGTAATTTTATTTTTTTAATCCTAGAAAAAATATAATTGTAAAAGATTATGAAATACTAATTTCTTTTTCAAAAATCTTAAAAACTTTAAAATAATATCTGATAGTTTTTTTCCTTTCTAAAAAATATTAATCAAAAGAGATTTGTATCATATTTTTAGGTCATAACCAAAAGAGAATTGTAAAAAAAATATTTGATAATATTTTAAGAGAGAATTTGATGATGAACATGATACTAAAAAGTAAAAATTATATGGTTAATGAAAGAAGTGTAAAATTAGCATTGATAAAAACTGTAAAAATAGTAATTTTAAAATTATTTATTAGAAACTAAAAATAATTATTTGATAGCAATTTTTTTTGAAATTCTAAAGAGATGATAAATTGTAAAAGTTTATATAACAGTAATTTTCTTTTTCTAAATCCTAAACAAAAAGGTAAAAGAGTATTTAATAGTATTTTTTATTTCAAGATTGTAAAAAATGAAGATTTATAAAATAGAATGTGTTCATTTAAAAACAAATACTAACATAATAAAATTTTAAAAACTTATTCAATAAAACATTAAATTATTACATAAGAAAGTGTTTAATGATTTCATTGACTCGATTGGCGATATTTGGCTTTCAAATATCTTTTCATAGGAAAGTGTATAGTTTTTTCTCTAATCTAAGTACGAATTTGATAACAATTCATCTATGAACTGTGAATATAAAGTACATGAATTAACTTAGACTTGTGTGTAACAACTGTCTTTTACGTATAAAATAAATCTCACACAATATATGCAAAAAAATAATCATAAAACTATAATAAAATAGTTTCTTATTTTATATTATTTTATATTATTTTATTTAATTAAAATATCAAACAAAACCCGTTGCAACGCAACGGGCTAATATCTAGTTTTTTATAAAGTAGTGAAGATTTAGAGTGATAAAGACATGGAGAATAAAGTTTAAATCTTCTTTTTTTCCTTTTGATTTTGGATTTGAACTTTTAAATTAATTTATTATTTTTATTACATTTGCAGTTTGTTACTTTTAAAACAAATTCTAAGCTTATTGAAATATTTTATTTGATATAATTTATTTTTAGAAAAATATATAAATTCAAAATAGTATTAAATTTATTTTAATTCAATCAAACCGGGTTTGAACTGGATTAAACCCGGTCGAACCACAATGACCCATGACCCAAAAAATTTCCGGTTCGCTAGCCGGTCCGGTTTTAAAAACACTGGTTACGACTTTTGCTACAATGGTGTAAAGACTATAGCCATTTCCGGAAATAACCCTTTGGGACATTGTACATATGGTTTCCCCAGAATTACAACAACTTCTGTCCCATAAAAGTACTTAACGTTCCTCAAACTATTTCTGAGGATTGTTGTTTGTTAGAAGCTGAAGTCTCGGTGAGGAAATTCGCAAAACACTTTTTGTAATGTCTAATAGTAAATCTCCTGGTCCAGATGGATTTCCTGCATAATTTTTCAAGTCTACATGGTCTGTATTTGGCAAGGACTTTATTGTCTCGGTGCAATCAGTCTTCAAGTATGGATTTCTCCCAAAAAGAGTAAATTCAACGATCCTTGCTTTGATCCCTAAAAAGATTGATTTCATGGAGATGAAAGATTATCGGTCAATTGCATGCTGCAACGTTCTCTAAAAAGTGGTTTCAAAAATCTTGGCTAATCGTTTGAAGCAAACTCTGCCTAGAATCATCTTGGAAAACTAGTCAGCATTTGTGCAAGGGAAGCTGCTTATGGAAAACGTGCTATTGGCCTCTGAACTAGTTAAAGATTATCACAAGGACATGGTCAGTCCAAGGTGCGTTATGAAAATTGATATCTCTAAAGCCTTCGACTCTGTACAATGGTCTTTTGTGTTGGAAAGCTTGAGAGCTCTTGGGTTTTCAGAGATGTTTTTCACTGGATACACTTATGTCTCATGATATCACTCAAATTATCCTAAGGAGTGAATTACTCTCATCAAAAGAGGTCAAATCGTAGTACTTAGGGATCGAATCCACAAGGAGCTAAGGAACCTAATAGATCTTATAGTTATATGATTAAGCTAGGCTAATAAGTATAAAGCAATAAATAACAAGTAAAGCAGTAAACAAGTTGAACAATATAATTGTTCAGCTTGGCAAAGAGTTGTTTTATGGAAGGATGGTTACTAGATCTAGGGTTTCTATTCAGGTAATTAAGATTATAATGATATAGGTTACTAAGCTGCTAGATATATTAGAGCTCAACTGGGAGTACAAATCTAACAACTATCGTTGTATAGATAGTCTAATATATAGATCTTGAATCTCAACCACTCGGTTATTGATTACAAGAAAGTGTCGATCGATGATTCTATTGGAATATCGATCGATACATCTTTCACAATATTGATCGATTAATCTATTGGATTATCGATCGATATGCTTCCAGCAAGCTTTACGGACGGGTTGAACACACGTTCACTAGGGTTTACTAAATCAGCTATCGCTGTATTTATCAACCCTAGCTCAAAAGGATGGATTCAAGGTGAGTTACAAGCTCTCGCTGGTCTCTACAATCCCTAGGATCAAGGTTCTAGTTCGCGACTCTAGAGACAAGCATTACTAACAATCCTATTTGATGAATATCACAACTTAGCAATTCTATATTTGGAGCTAATCCCAGATAACCTATCTGAATCATAAACCTAACAGGTGGATCTACTCAGACATGATAGAAATCATAGATGAATAGATGAAATAACATAAATAATATAAAGCCAAATCCAATGGAGTTCCAGGAGGACTCTGATAGGAGTTCCTCCCTTCTCTCCTAAGAGAACAATGAATCAAAGAAAGTGTAAAGAAAGCGTAGCCGTCAACAATGGCTTAGAATAACATAAATAGGATTTCTGATCGTCCAAGGGTATTATGGTAATTTGGGTTGCATTAGGGCTTCTGGCGGTCATGAAACATAGTCATCCCACGTCCTGACATTCATATCGATCGATATACATTCCTCTTCTCGACAGCCTTCTCTCGCGAGGCAGACAGACCACTCTTCAGTAAAACGGGCATAACTTCTGATCTAACCGTCGGATTGACCTCAAACCGGTGGCATTGGAAATCTAACTCAAAGATCTATCTTGTGTCCAAATATCATCTCAATCGCACCGTGGGTAGGTCTCTATCCATATCTAAACATCTGACGCTTCTGCGCGATTCTGCAATTAAATGCTCCAAAAGACACCAAAAACACTATATTTCTCCAAGTCGTACCTGAACCTGTAAATACTCTAAATAGACCCTATTTCATAGTAAATATATGTAAAAACGCTTATATACCATGGGTAAAAGTGGGTCAAAATCATGGTATATCATCTCACTAACCATTCTTTCTCGGTTCAAGTGAATGGAGATTTGGCAGACTATTTTCAAAGTTCCAGAGGTCTCCGACAGAGCTGTTCTCTCTCACCATATTTATTTGTACTATGTATGAATGTGCTATCGTTGAAACTCGA
The DNA here is from genome assembly GCA_026261945.1 of Hirschfeldia incana. Classification (NCBI taxonomy): domain Eukaryota; kingdom Viridiplantae; phylum Streptophyta; class Magnoliopsida; order Brassicales; family Brassicaceae; genus Hirschfeldia; species Hirschfeldia incana. The sequence continues at coordinate 348,469 of JABCMI010000040.1, read as the reverse complement.
CAAAGCAATGGCTGAGAGGAAGTTTAAGGTTCACCCGGGCTGTCAAAAGCTATCTCTCACACATCTCTGTTTTGCAGATGACCTAATGATCTTTGTAGAAGTCTCCAAGAATTTTATACAGGGTGCTCTTTCGGTTTTTGATGAGTTTGAAGTCTGATCGGGTTTTAGCATAAGTGTAGAGAAATCTACAGTTTACATGGCTGGTGTTTCTGTTGATGAGAAGAGAAGTATATTGACAAACTTCAAGTTTACAGAAGGAGAGCTTCCTGTGCATTATTTGAGATTACCGCTAATGACTCAAGCATTGAGAACGCAAGATTACTACCCGCTCCAAGAACACATTTGAAGTAAGATAAGCTCTTGGACTTACAGGTTCTTGTCATATGCTGGTAAGCTACAGCTCATTAATTATGTGCTTATTAGCATTGTCAGTTTCTGGATAGCTGTCTTCCGTGTTTCCAGTAGTTGCATCAATGAGGTAGAGAAAATTTGCTATGCTTTCTTATGGACTGGGGCAGTACTGAAATCGTCTAATGCAAAGGTGGACTCGAAGGAGATTTGTAATACAAAGAGTGAAGGAGGTCTGGAGATTCGGGATTTGAGAGTAGTAAATAAGGTGTATGGGCTCAATTTAATTTGGAGAATGCTATCTGGTGATTCCTTATGGGGTAAGTGGATTCATGTTAATATCCTGAAAGGGAAGAGTTTCTGGGAAGTGAAATCTAATCCGCAAATAGGTTCGTAGATGTGGAGGAAGATGTTGAAACTTAGAGAAGTGGCTAAGCTGTTTTACTAGGTGATAGACAATGGGAAGCACACATCATTCTGGTATGATCACTGGTATGAGAGAGGTGTGCTTTATGATTTTTTGGGTGATCGAGGAATTATTAATATGGATGTGGGGAAAGATGCGACCGTTGAGGATGCAGTGAAGTGTGCTAGGAGAAGAAGAAGGCATCGAACGATATTATTAAATGATATTGAAGAAGAGCTGAGCAGAGTTAGAAACAGAGTCAATCCTGAACTAAAGATAGATGTGTTTGGAAAGGGAAGTCGGGCTACAAGCAAAAAATTTCTACTCAAGAGACTTGGAAGCAGTTGAGAGTAATTAATCTTCCTTGCTATTGGGCTCGTGGGATATGGTTTTCCCAAGCTACTCCAAAATATGCTTTTATGGCATGGTTGTCTTCTCAAGATAAATTGTCTACGATGGACAGAGTAGTAAAATGGAGTCAAGGTAATGATACTACATGTGTTCTGTGCAAGAGTCGAGGAGCCATCTCTTTTTTTAGTGTGTTTACCCGACTCAAGTTTGGGAGTTTATAGACAAAGGTATTTTAGGGAGTTCTTACACGAATCGCTGGTCGGAGATCATGGAGATAATTACAGATTCAACAAGGGAGAAGATGAGTCTGTTTTGCATTAGTACTCTTTTCAAGTGGTTAATTATGCAGTGTGGAGAGAACGCAATAGAGTAAGGCATGGAGATAAGTTGTTGCCTATTGCAGTTCTCAAAAGAATACTTGAAAAGGGAATAAGAAACAAGATCAGTGTGATGCGTATGAAGGGGATCAAAAGGATGGAGAAGCTGATGCAATTTTGGTTTCACACTAGGATGTAAAGAGTGAAGTTTATTTCGATTTTGAGCTTTTATTTTCTAAATCAAACAGAAAGCATCTGATATAATAAATTTATGAATAAATTTAACATTCATTCAAAAAAAACATTCATCAAACTCATTACTACCTTGTCTAAAGCCACTCCAAAACAAATTAAGGGAGAATGATAGCTCAAGGCCAGTACCTGCACCCGGCAGAAGCCATGGAAGCATAAGCTTCGACTTAAGAAAGACCAAAAATATATAAAGTTGCTATTATTGCGGCTTTGTGTAGACTCGACCTAAAAAAGACCAAAAATATTTTTGGAAGCAAAAATTATTTTTTGACAACTTGTAACATATACCACAAATTGAGATATTATAATTCATTATTTTTCTTTTTCCAAAAAATGCAACGTTTTCGTTGTGCCAAAGATCGCTATCCATATTAGTGTGAGTCCACCCACACTCGTTTGGATTCAACTCTAATATATCAAGTCTGACTGTCCACGTCTAATGGTTTTCCACACTCGCATAGTTGGTCAATGAGCCCCATTATGTGTAATAGACTGCGTTCATAGCTTTGATACTTGTTGTCTGGCACAGAATAAACATATACCTTTACCTATGCTCTGGCCTTATGCATATGATATCGCGAATGACTTTCCATTAGATCACTCATTTTTCCATTACTCTAGGTAAATACGTTCAACTATGAAGTTCTAAATTCATGTGATCAAAAAAATAAATGCACTTTGCTAATATAGATAACTAAATCAAATTTTTGAACTTTTTAACCTACATACAAATCAGGATGTTACGCATTTTTATTCCTTTGCTATCTTATTATAACATAAACTTGTTCCACTTTCAGGAGGAAAAATATAATCGTTGGAAAAGATCAAGAGCGTAACAAGTAGCAACTTCACCGATGATGTGAAGAAACAATTGGTGGAAGAACCGGATATGGTATTAAACTCACCAACATCTTTTTATTCTGAGATCTTCAAACTTCACTATAGAGACATTCAAACATATTTCGCTTATATATTCCTAAGCTATGCATATGTTTACGTTTATATAAAATGTGCAATTCAACAACGAGGTCCATTGCAAAGGGTTTACGATAGTAACGGCCCAGTGGGTTTGTCACAGCATCATGCTGCTGAGATTTAGCTCAGTTACCGTTTAGTCGTATTTACATGCCTAGCTTTTGGTTAACCCGGATCATCTCTAACAAAAGTATAAAATGACATTTGACCAAATGATAAGTACTTAACCAAACTAAACCAATTGTATAAATGTAACCTAGTCTTCAACATTGGTATCAATTAATCATCATTGTTTTTTTCTTATCAAATATTATCATTTGTCTTGTTTTGTTTTATTTTTGTCAGGTTTTGTTTTTTTTTTTTTTGCTAAAAAGTTTTGAGTTTTGTTTTGTTTGGTAAAAAAAATTATCATTTGTTAGCTTGCCATGACCCATTCCGCTTGATGTCACGAGCTTGTAATTGCATCAGGTCATTATTAAATCTCGACATGAATGTATGATACGACTGGTACATTCTTTTGTGAATTTTACCTTTGACACCATTGAATACTTCTTAAATTACTTTAATTCTCGTACCAATGTGAAACTGATTATACTTCTCGACTTAGAACTCGTCAACGGATTGAAGTCAACACTCTTCTGATTTCTGGGTCCACGTTATCTGTTGACTTTTCAAGAGAGGCTATCACAAGATACATCTCCTTGATTATTTGTTACCGAGCATACAAAATAAATATCATTCATTAATGTGATCATATAGATTTCAGTATACTGTATACACATGTGACAATGTTCTTTATAGAAATTTATCTTCTCTTCACACCATAGAAACAAACAGTAAACCACTCTTACAATCTGAAACCAATATACTTAAGAATGTGTATATATAATAATGTTTTATACAGTTGAAGATTAATTTGGAATTATCTAAGTAGACGGATCTTAAGGGCAATTAGGGTTTCGACCCGGACCACCATAATAGAAGTGACTTCCCCAAGAACCTCCACTGCCACTCTTCACATTGTAACAGTTCTCTTGATCAGTAAAGACCTGAAGATTTTCAGGGCTTCTCAACTCATTTGATCCATCTACAACTTGAATGTTCTTGAAGTAACTAGCTTTACCCCAACCTTCCTCTGCGAACCTCCCACTTCCCATCTGAGTGGTAGTGTGTTGTCCTTCCTCAGACTGCGAGTTAACCACTTCACCTCCCCATTCGATCATCGATGCACTTTCTGATAAGTAAGAGAAGAGTGAGGCTGGCCAGTATCCTATTATGTACTTCTCTCCAAATTGTAACCACCAATGTCCTTCTTTTGGGTCCTGAGAAAAACCAAACCAAAATTACTAAAACCAAACTGAATAAACAGAACATAAATAAAACTATGTTCTCATTAGGCTACATGTTAAAAGTAGGTTTAATTATACAAAATGTAGATATTATATAATATTAACTAAGTTACACAAAATGTAGCTTTTAAAGATTTGAAGTTGGAAACAAGTTTGGATTCTTGTTGCTGGTTTACCTTCCAGATAAGTATGGTAATATCATACTGAGAGTTTCCAAATCTTGACAGAGGTGAGATCGATCCACCCATTGCAATCTCCCTGTTGATTTGAACAAACCCTGAGCACAGAAGATTGTAGCAGCCTGTGCCTTGGTATGCATCACTCTGTTTTTCGCAAGGGAGGCAAAGAATGAATCTTCAGTAAAAACTAAAACAAACACAGAGATATTGACAAATATTCAGAAAACTTACAGTCCAATAAGTGAAGAGCCTGGTGCGACTATCACCATACAACTGTGGACTGACCTGAAAACACACAAATCTTTGAATCAAGAAAAACAAATCTTTTTTCTATTGCAAGAAACCAAAAGGCTGTTCAAGAACAAAGGAATCACCTGCCAGCCAGCTTCAATACTATTAAGATCAGAGTTGAAGTTTCCACCCAAAACCCAAATCTGAGCCAAGCTAAACTCATTAGGCATCTCCACATTCGGTTTCCATACATTGATCTTCGCTTTAGCACCGTAGAAAATCCCATCTTCGACATACATTATCGCGTGCTACATCAAATCCAAAGAGTTAGAAACATGGTTAATGAACGAACACACAACAAAAAAGGTCAAAACTAATGCAAATGCATAAGGCATAAGAAATGAATATTACCTGATGACCATTTTGTGTAAGGACACTAGCTGGCTCATAAGATTTACGCTTAGGCATACTCTTCTGACTCTTCATACCGAACTTCTCGACCGAACTCGCCCTGTAAAGATCTTGCTTTGTCGTTCTTCTGATGGGAACTGTGTTCTCTGGGCATTTACCATTCACATGCCAAAGCTGAGATATAACACCAGACTGATGATTCTTGGTGTTTGATGAAACTTTACTCTGACTAAAGACACTCTCTGGGTTGAAACTTGGAAACATCTATAAACAAATTAACAATGTCAAGAACAAAAAAAAAACAGAGCCATTTGAACTGAAAGATTGAAAGAAGAAGAGAAGAGGTTATAGACCTGGACAGTGTGGTTAACGAGCAGAGGATGAGCTAAAGCTGGTTGGTCGGTGACTGGGACACAATCGATGATATCTCCATCTGGGCTCTGTTTCAAAACCAGAGATTATTGGAGAAAGTCAGACAAAAACATAAACTTTCTCTAAAAATGATTTACCTTTATGGATTTGAGAGCTGGCTTGTTGAGTCGTTTCAAGTGGGTATGGATTTTTAGTTCGGAGAACCCATTTTCGCCGGAGACGACTGGAGGAGTGAGAATAACCACCACCGTCATTACCAGAGCAAGCAAGAAGCTAACCCTTGTGGCCATGGTCAAAGCAACACAGAAAAGGTTGTCTAAGCTTTTCTTACACAAAGAGAGATTCTTGGTAGAAGAGAGAAGATGAGAGAGTTTTTTTATTTATATTTTATAGAGATTTTTGGATTGAAGTGGTGGGATTGCGTTTAGTTCTGGGCATTAACCTTCGCAAAGGACATAAATAGAGACAAAGTGAAATTTAAATTTAATTTTGTCAGAATCTTTTTTTCTGTAATAATTCATTTTATTTTATTTTAAATAGTATCCTGTTTTTTACTGTCAGCTTTATATGAAAAGGACGATTTATTTTTACTGAAAAATGGAACATTCCATTCTGTGACTTATTATGGCTTATTGGGATTTTGAACTTTGTGTTCCCGAGTTCAAATCTTTATTTACTGACATCAAAAAGTTCAATTTATTGTAATCATAGTACATAAAAAATTTGACATCATGTGTAATATCATTGGAAGGATTAAATGAACATATCTACATTAATTCTTTTGTTTTCATTACCTAATGATGCCTATTAAGATTAACAGAAAGGATAAATTATTAGCAACTTTAAATGGAAATTTCTCATCTACATAAACAGTCTTGCATCTTTAATGATAGTTCTCTTTTTTTTTTATCGGAAATGATAGTTCTCTTGCGACACAGTTGTACGAAGAAAATTAGGATATAGGTTTCTAACTTTTTATTTTTCATTATCCGCAGGTTACTGTAATTTGTAAACAGACCGTATTTTATAATCCAAAACTTCATATATATATACACTTTTAGTAGTTTAAGCCTTAAACATAAAGGATGGATATTGGCAATAAAAAAAACATAGAGAATATTTAAATTACTGAGTCAACTATTCAAGCAATGTTCCACTACAATATGAACACTATTTTAAGGACATTTTAGTATTTTTTTGTGAAGAGATTAGAAAGATTGAGCGGTGATTGGGTAGGTGGAGTGAGAGCACCCACAACAATGTGAAAAAACAGAGTAAAGTCAAAAACGAAGCCACTAATTGTCGGTTAATAATGTTATTAAGGAGACAAATTGACAATACATCGTCTCAAATCACAATCTCAACTCCCCCACACCTTTCTTTTTCTATCCTGTTACCATCTCTATTCCCTACTCTGTAGTTCTCTTTTTGTAAAGCCGACTCATGTCCAAGGCCCTTCAATTATTTTTTTTTCTGAAACTTACCATAAATTATTATTGGCCAAAACATTTATTTCTCTAACTCTTCTATTTTATAAATTTCATCAAAATGTCTCATATGGTATTTTAAGTTTTTTCCTTAAAATATCAGATTTTATGTGCACCGCCACAATAGATATTTATGAAATATGTACCAATTTGCGTCTCTGTCCCGTATTAAAACTACATGTTACTACTATAAGAAAAAATATCAGAGTTAGTTTACACACAAAAAGAAACTAAACTAAAATGTAAGGTGATGTTCAAGGGTTTAATTTTCTGTCGTGGTATTATAGTAAGGTATAAAGAGTGATGCAATATTTATTTTTTTTTTTATATATATATATATATTTTTTTTTTTTTTTTTTTTGAAAAAGAGGAGTGATGCAATATTCATTTCTCAATAAGTGATATTATAGACGGGATGAGGTGGCTCTACTGGTTAGAGCCTTGGGGGCCAGCTGTCATGCTCCCGGGTTCGACGCCAGCCGGAGGCGAACTACCTCTTCCATGTCATCATTAGTGGTACTGGGCTTCGGCCCAGGTTAATATCTTCCCGGGTAAAGTGGACCGCTGCCTGACCGGGCCCAGGGAATGATCCGCGAAACGGGGAACCCTGGATTATCAAAAAAAAAAATAAAAAAAAATAAGTGATATTATAATTTATGAGGCTTTTCTTTAGTTCCAGGTTTCAAAATTCAATGTGGCCATGCTGCAGTGTCAATATATTCATGAATAGTGGCATCTCAAACACATTTATAAGAACACTCATTTGTGATAAAAAAATATATTATTATAAGTACAAAAACACGAGCAAAGTAAACATTTATGCGAATTGTTGCCTCTACTATATTTGACAAACCTTCAATATAAGTGTTAATCCTTATATACAACGAGGTCATAAAGTGTAACAACTTGGTTTAAACGTCCTACCTCTGAGTCATTTCCACAAATTAATTAGGATCGACGATCTATTTCCCCACGAGAACTATCATATAGCATCAGATCCCCATCAAACTATGACCTCGTGCTAGATCTCCATGATATAAAAGTTCTAGATGTATTTCTCCCCGAATTGATAGTTTTGAACTTAATTACCCATAAACCAATGATTTTAATTGGTTTACTTATTTTAATTGGTTTACTTTTAACCAAATGATTTAAAATAAATTAAACCAAAAAATTAAATTTTAAATATCTATATATATATAGATATATTATTTTCACTTTAAAAAGATTATGTTTAACAATAAAAAATTATTTGCAATTTTATAAATATATAAAAAATTAACTATATATAGATAAATAAATAATAAAATCATATACTACAAATTAATCTATAAAACTTATTTAAAAATTGAAGTCCTTTATTTAGATACTACAGTTTACTTAATATGTAACATATAAAAGAATCAATAACATGTCATTTTAATTATAATAAGTAGACTATTTTCACATCATTTAAATAAGAAATTATATAAATATAAATAAAATAAAAATATCAGTAAATTTAATAAATAAATACAAAAATAAAAAATTAATTCATGTTCTGCACTTTTAATTTACATTTATTTTATTCTTTTACATGTTACATATTAATTAAACCATATTATCCAAATAAAGAACTTCATTTTTTTAAATACAAATTAATCAATAAAACTTATTTAAAAAATGAAGTTCTTTATTTGGATAATATGGTTTAATTAATATGTAACATGTAAAGGAATAAAATAAATGTAAATTAAAAGTGCAAAACATGAATTAATTTTTTATTTTTGTATTTACTTATTAAATTTACTGATATTTTTATTTTATTTATATTTATATAATCTCTTACTTAAATGATGTAAAAATAGTCTACTTATTATAATTAAAATTACATGTTATTGATTCTTTTATATGTTACATATTAAGTAAACTGTATTATCTAAATAAAGGACTTCAATTTTTAAATAAGTTTTATAGATTAATTTGTAGTATATGATTATATTATTTATTTATCTATATATAGTTAATTTTTTATATATTTATAAAATTGCAAATAATTTTTTATTGTTAAACATAATCTTTTTTTAAGTGAAAATAATATATCTATATATATATATATGAAAAATTTATTTAAAATCATTTGGTTTAAAAGTAAACCAATTAAAACAAGTAAACCAATTAAAATCATTGGTTTATGAGTAATTAAGTTCAAAACTATCAATTCGGGGAGAAATACATCTAGAACTTTTATTTTATGGAGATCTAGCACGAGGTCATAGTTTGGTGGGGATCTGATGCTATATGATAGTTCTCGTGGGGAAATAGATCGTCGACCCAATTAATTACACATTCCTTATCGGGAAACGGTATAAACAGAAAAAGAGATAATGACATCGTTGTACCTATTAGGCTACACATGGAAGGTGAAACCTCCTTGCAAAGCTCCTACCCTCAAACGTCCTAATCTTTGAAAACAAAGTGAGAGTTAAAAATCTCACATGACAAAACGTTTCCATAAAGACCAAATCGATTTTTAATGTTTGCTTTTGAATTTTCAGTAGTTAGAACATACGTGCCGACGATGTTAATGAAATCTATTACTATGTGACAAACATTCGAATCAAAGCTTTAATCATATATATAACCTACGCCCTATGGAAAATAACCTTTTATTAAGTAAAAGGTTGACAAAAGAAACGAAATGTTAAACATTCAAAAAGACAAAAGAAAGAGTGGCTTCATCTCGTGGTTTCCATGAAGGAGCCAAAGTGGAATCTTGGAGTATTATGCTTAACTACCTGTCACGGGTATATGTATTGACTAGTACCACATTTCAACGTCCCACTAGTGATATTATTACACACTATCAGTGGACAGGACCACCCCCAATATGGGCTACGTAATGAGCTTTAAGAATATTAGGCCTCACGTATACAAAGACCAAATAAGCTTTTCGTTCCAGTAATCAAAGACAAAATTGTTTTTCTTAAAAACAATCTGTGCATTCCCAAGACGCAAACTTGTTGTGTTGAAACACATCATTAGCGGCGAAAAGCATTGCCTTCAGCTTCAGTTCCACGCTGTGAATAATAGCTTCTGCGACGCACACTTTCTTCAATAGTCGAGCTTCCACCTTTCTCAACTCCATACACACTTTTATTAGCCTCATCCAAAAAGCTTTTCCCAGTCGAGATATTGTTCTTGCTAGCTTCCACTGTATCAGTTTCGTCAGCTTTCTTTAATCTTCTCCACCTCTGCTCCTCATGCACCTCTGCATCCATTTGCATTTGCTTAAATCTAGTAGCTCTTTCCTCCTCCGATAGTTTAGAGCCACCACCACCATTCCGCCTCCTATTCTGGTATCCGTTCTCACTCGAAGAGTGCTTCTCACTGTCTAAATCCTCTGTTTTCCTTTTTCTATCCTCTTGCGACCGATACTTCCCACTTGGTCGATTTCCTCTCCTATTTGATTCATCATCCACATCTGACCTCCGTCTCTCATTGTGCTTATCGTGACCTTCTCTTCTTTTGGACTCATCATCTAGGTCTGACCTTGGTCTCTCATAGTGCTTGTTATAACTTTTTGACTCTTTGTCCAAATCTAACCTCCGTCTCTCATTGTCTTCATCATGATCCACTGATGTTCTGCAATAATGGGACTTTCTTCCGTTCTCTTCACCAGAATCTTCCTCAGAATCAGAATGGTGTATGGATGAATATTCCTTACGACGATGCTGCTTTCCGCTTTTATGTTTATGACTTTTCTTGTCTTTACCCTTCCCCTTTTCTTCCACCTGTAAATAAGAAAGTTCTCAAACAGGTCAGTAGCTTTTAGAAAGGTACAATCATAAAGGATATTCAACTGCAAACCCCCATGAAGAGAAACATAATAAAAAAAACTTACAGATTTGCGAATAAGAGCCATCTTGACAGAATTGTTCTTAATTCTAGCAAGAGCCTCTTGCTCACGCTGCCTAATGAGAAGCAAAGGGTCAGAGTGAAGCTTCCTCCAAGAATCATTAGCAGAGGGAGTCTTATCCTCAAACAAGGCACCAGGAGCCGAAGGATCACCATTATTACCAGCTTCAGCAGCATTATTAGCTAAAGGCTGGTCCTCTCTCTGAAACGATACACCTGAACCACTCGCACTCCCTTTCCCTACAGCTAATCCTGAATCATACAAAAACTCCAATCTCTCTTGTCTCCTGCAAGATGAAAAATACACACAATATTTAGAATGACCAACAACTTCAAATCACCGATTCAATCGCATATTATAGATTCTACACCAGTATTTACCCCAAATCATAAGAAACGAACTCCAAGCCCTAACCCTAATTCTGAATTTGATATGCCACGTAGAGTAGAAGAGTAACTATTTTTAGAATGCTATCACAATCAAAAAACGAATGAACAACCAAACCATAAGTCATAAGATACAAACTCTAAACCCTAACCCTAAAATCTGAAACTAGATACAGTTAAAAATCAAATGGGGATTGAGAGAAGAGATGATAAGGAAAAACTTACGGTACGAGACCGGCTTGTTCCTGAAGAGCGCGAAATTCAGAGCGTTCCCTCTCCTGGACGATTTGGAGACGAAGCTCCTCAAGCTTTTTCTGCTCGGCCTCTTGTTTCTGCTCAGCTTTCCATACGTTCTCGATGTTACGGAGACTCCCCGTATGCCATCCCTTCTTGTTCAGAAATTTCATCCCCATGGTTGCTCCTCTCTTTCGATTGCTTCGAAAATTAGGGCTTACTTTCTCTTTCGTTTAAATCGAAATCTCGCCGGAGGTTTTAATTATATCCGCGCCCCGCCGACTTTAGACTGATCCGTACGTTTTAAAGCCTTGCTTTGGTTAATGGGCCTATTGTGGGCTTTTTCGATACTTTATTACAAAACAAATTTAATTTGGATCCGGTTTAGCTTAGTTAACTCAGTTCTTGGATCATTTCTTCTGCAAGGGTGTGTGTCTTACTGATTTGTTACCAACAAATTATATTTTGAAAAAGAAAATATATATACTAACAATCCAATATACATATTATACACATTATACAAAGCCTCATTGTTCTAAATGTAAGTAATTGGTCGAATTTTATTCCTTCCCGCAAGAATGTTTCAGCTTCAATGCTTGTGTGTGGTGTGTATTGCAGTGCTTGACCGTATGGTAAGGTAAACCTTCTGTGTCTTCAAACAAAATGTTTTCTCCCTTGGAGTTGTTCACACTTATGGTGGTGGTGATGCTGAATGAGCTGACTTCTAAGATAGCATTCTTCTATCTGCAGAAGAAAAGAAAACACTTCAGCCTTCAGAAAGTGAAAGAAACAAGGGTTATGTAAATGTATGTCACAGGTTCATACATGTGATGAATGAGTCTTAAGCAAACCAACTCCACAGTCTTCTGCTGATGCTTTTTCACTGCTGCTTACTCTAGCTAGTTCGGACATCAACGCCTCCATCTCTTGTGTCTGCAAAGTGCATCAAAGGAAAGTGTTTCAGTTTCAAAAAAAAAATATATAAATATTTGTTCAAGTTCATGTCTTGTGTGAAGCACATCGATAGTGTTTTGCTAACCTTAGGAAGAAAATTTCCAATGTTTTGCACAATGCCTTCCATAGACTTCGAGGCAACATCAAGTGTTTCAGCTAACTCTTTAGTCTCAACCTGGATAGAGAATCATCAAATATTCAAGTATTTAGTGGGAGGACAACTTCTTCTTATTTAATCTAAAACCACAATACATACTTTGATATCAGCATCAAGAGGGAGCCGCAATGAAGCATTCAATAAAGCTTCAGATGTTTCTGATACAGAAGTTAAGTATTCTTCTTCTTCAATAAGAGTTGTCCACTGTTCTAAATAAGGAATCTGCATCGAGTTAAACGAGTTTAGTCACAAACTAAACATTTATTGATGTAAAAAGTATTGTCTCCAAACCAACTTACTTGAGACTCCACAATCTCCTTCACAGCTTTTACTCTCAATAGTATTTGCAACTCTATGCGCTTATTCTGTACAGAGTTTGAGAGCTCTGGCATTTTCAAACCAAGGGAATAAAACATCCTCTGCAAGAAAGATCATTCACAATTAAAGATAAAGACTTAAACTATACATAATACTTGAGATCATCATCATCCTAAAGAATTTGACATAAACCATGCACACTCACTTCCGACACTAATGCTAATGTCAAATTCAAGCTGAACTATCAACCAAACACATTGTTGAAAGTATTGAAGATGAGAAACAGACCTCGGCTTGAGCTTTGTGAGCTTGTCTTTTGACCTGAGAACTTGCATTTGCGAATCTCCATTGCAAGTAACGGTTATGAAACAGTTTCAAACAGTGCGCATCCGCTTGCTGTCCTGAAACTTTCTTCTGTCTCTTTGTATAGGCCTGACTCTTCGAGTTAGGTGCCACCGGAGGCAACAACGAAGCTCTAACATCATCGCTAGATGAACTCAGCGATCGGCGAAGAGGCGAGGAGGCGGGAGTGTTGAAGAGCTTTGCGTGATCTAAACCGTCGGATTTAACCTCTTCAGTGTCGGTGGAGACAGATAACCGGAGAAGCCTAGCCGCGGCTGAGGAGGTAAGCAAACGCTGCTGGTTCAATCGAGATCTTGACGGAGGAGGTAACACCGTCGTCGTCGTCGGAGTGTCTAGACGGTGTCCGTTCTCTTTCAACGGCTTGGAACGATTCAGCTGCTGGTTCTTTCCTCCGTCTTGTTGAAGAGGAAACGGAGAGTCTAGACTACGCGCGGTCTCGGAAGAAGATCGGTTCTCACCTCCGTCTGATAATTTTAACTGCCGTCTAGACTTCTGGTGATTGTGGTGAAGATGATGCCTGGGAGAGTCGGAGGAGGAGGAGGAGGAAGAAGGAGACGATGAAACGGGAGACATAAATCTAGAGCTGACTTCTCTCACTCTCGGCCGCCGCGTTGAAGGCGGAGGAACCGGCGCCGGGGCAGTTACTGCCGGTGTCGATGTGTGATCTTGAACAGACCGGACGGTTCTCGCTTCCATTTACAATCGACGAGAGATTAACCAAACCGAAGAACAGAGGAGGAAGAAGAAAAGAGACGATTAGAGAAGTAGCCGTTTGAGTAATGATGATGATGACAAAGCACTTCTTGCCTGAACGGGGAATTTAAATAATCGCGTGATTAATATTAATGGGCCTCTAACTAATGGGCCTAATAAACGGCGTCGAGTTATTAAAGTTTAGATACGAAAGTTATGTTGGGGTGATTTTTACAATTTTCTTGACTAATCATGTTTACGGAAGAGAAACAGGACTTGTATACGAATGTTTGACTTTTATTCAAGACTTATTACATTCATCTCTACTATTCTCATTTAAAGGTTGTACGAGTTCTCTTCCTTGTTAGAGAACTAGCTGATATGGAGATAGAGAAGCTTGATGTGGAAGCTACTTTGGAGGAGAAGGGTGGAGCAGAGTCCTCTAATGGAAAAGAGGCTTTATTAGCTTCAGACCTTTCTGAGAATCTTGATCTTGATGAAGATGAAAAGGATAATAACCAAGAAGAAGATGGAAGCAAAGGTAAATAATTTCTTGTTTATGATTGATCTTGTAGTTTAAGTGAGTATAGGTTCTTGAGTTCCTCTAGTGGCTTTGTTGTATGGTTTGATCAGTTTGTTGTTGTCTTTTAACTTTTTAGCTGAGTCTTCTTCAACGAAGAAAAAGAAGAAGAAAAGTAAAAACAAGTGAGAAGTCATTGTTCTTGTTTGTGTATTTTAAGTTAATTGGTGATATTAACTCCAATTATGATGAATGTTAATAGGAAAAAGAAGAAGAGTTCTCTTCAACAGACTGATCCACCTTCAATACCTGTTATTGATCTCTTCCCTTCTGGAGAATTCCCTGAAGGTGAAATCCAACAGTACAGAGATGAGTGAGTTTCACATACCTTTTTCCACAGTAAACATGTATGTCTAGACTAGATTCTATGTAGCTAAGTCTGTTTTCTAATGTGTAGTAATTTGTGGAGAACAACATCTGAAGAGAAGAGAGAGATGGAGCGGCTGCAAAAGCCTATATACAACTCTCTTCGCCAAGCAGCAGAGGTTCATCGTCAAGTTAGGAAGTATATGAGAAGCATAATGAAGCCTGGAATGCTGATGATTGATATCTGTGAGACCTTAGAGAACACTGTTCGTAAGCTGATATCAGAGAATGGTCTCCAAGCTGGTATCGCCTTCCCTACAGGATGTTCTCTGAACAAGTCAGTCCTACTTTGTTTTGTAAATTATCTCTTCATTTCTTTGGTCTTTTGTTCTATCAATGTGTCTCAAAGTTACTTGAACTTTCAGTGTTGCTGCTCACTGGACACCAAACTCTGGAGATAAGACTGTTCTTAAATACGATGATGTGATGAAGTTAGATTTTGGAACACATATTGATGGTATGCTAAGAACAACAAAATTTCATCTGACTTTTTTTTGTCTCTTAATGTAAATGCCTCATAATGTTGTTTTGGCAGGGTACATTGTTGATTCTGCTTTTACAGTTGCATTCAATCCTATGTATGATCCTCTTTTAGCAGCCTCCCGTGAAGCAACATACACTGGTATCAAGGTGCTCATATCTTTCTATGTTGCTAGTAATTAGTGTTTCTGCAATCTTGTGGTTCTTTGTTGATGTTTGTTTCAACAATCATGTTAAGTTCTTCCATTTGATCTTGGTATGTTAAGTCCAAGTGAATTTTAAGCTTTCTAAGGTCATATAAGCTCACTGAGCAAACAATCAAATGAAGTTATATTCAGTATATGCTTTTGGTTTGTGGAAAGTAAGTAAGATAACCTTTTTCTTTTCTTGTTGGGACAGGAAGCTGGAGTTGATGTCCGGCTTTGTGATGTTGGTGCTGCAATTCAGGAGGTCATGGAGTCTTATGAGGTAGAGATCAATGGAAAAGTCTACCAAGGTAAACATTCTGTGTAGATTACTCTTTTAGTTCTTTCTGTTTAGATTGTTAGATGGAGGTGTAACAGTGTTGTCTTTTGCCATGTCAGTGAAAAGTATCAGAAACCTGAATGGGCACAGCATTGGACGCTATCAGATACATGCTGATAAATCTGTTCCTAACGTTAAAGGAGGAGAGCAGACAAAGATGGAGGAGGGTGAACTATATGCCATTGAAACTTTTGGATCAACAGGTAAGAAATGGCACTGGAGTCTGGACTAAGTGGTTGCAGAATCAAATTTAGCTAATATTGTTTCTCTGTGTCATTTCTGCAGGGAAGGGATATGTGAGAGATGACTTAGAATGTAGCCATTACATGAAAAACTATGATGTGGGTCACGTCCCCTTGAGGTTACCAAGAGCTAAACAACTCCTTGCAACCATTAACAAGAACTTCTCCACTCTAGCCTTCTGCAGACGCTATTTGGACCGTCTTGGTGAAACAAAATACTTAATGGCTTTAAAGAATCTGTGTGATTCTGGCATCATTGAGGTAAAACTTATTAACTGACTATATCCTCTGAGTTACTATGTTGATTAACATTTTGATGGAAAGTTGGTTTCTTTGGGTTGCTGTTTTAGCCATGCCCTCCAGTGTGTGATGTGAAAGGAAGCTATATCTCTCAGTTTGAGCATACCGTCTTGTTGCGGCCAACTTGCAAAGAGGTTATTTCCAAAGGAGACGATTACTGAAAGTGGAGTCTTTACTTCTGGAAAATGTTTACTTGTATTCTTCTTCACTAGTTTGTGTTATAGTATGGTTTACAATGTTGCAGAATTAAGTAAGGCTGCTTTTAACTAGCTCGATGGCTAAAAACAGAGCATTTGAATCAAAGAAAGAAGCTCAGCTTCCTAAACAATCTATCATTTGAATCTACATTGGTCCATCTTCTTAATCTCATCTTATGTTTTTGTTTGGATCTTTAAGGTAATGAAACTCATCTTCTCTTATAAATAACTTTATTGGCAAATCAATATGATAATGATAGTACAGGAAGTAGAAACCAAAATCACAATATTTTAAAAACATTACAAAAGCAAATCATGAAAGCTGTCGGAAACTGATAGAATTGTTTCTAGATATTGTCAAAGACCAGCAAAGACTGTGAATATGTTACCGTTGATGTAGTCATTCTCTACCAAACTCACCAAGTAGTAGCTGTTCTTCACATCCTCGAGCAAGTTTCTGGAAGGGTCAGCTTCAGGGTAGAAGTTAGCCCAGCTTCTTGACCAAGTCTCAAATGCTTCATCTTTCCAGACTTTGAAGCTAGCGGGATCGACAATAGTTGGTTGAATGATCTCCTTAGCAGGGAAAACTCCCCATGTAACAGCATTCACATCGGACTGAGCAGTGTTTGATACCCAGTTGTCTCCTTTGTTCACAGCTATGTAAGTTATAAACGGCAGAGCTTTGCATTTCTCAACAACTGCATCTAACTTCTCCTTTGAGCAGAAGAACTCTAGGTAAGCCTTTTGGTATACGTACCCACCAGGACCACCCCATCCTGCAAATCATACACAAGGGTGTGATGAGTCTTGAGTCAATAGCTCTAGTTATGAGAAGAAACTTTAGAGCCAACTTATTGCTCACCAACAGTTGAGGAATCAGATCTCTCAGCGTTGACAGATGGTTGGCTGTTGATGGTCAAGAAGCCTTTGGAGTTGATTTTCACAAGTTGGTCGTTTATGATCTTTGTCTCTGGCTGGAGTCCGTCTAGTTCAGACCATGGACTGCTCTTTAGGTTTCCAAGGCAGAGCTCCTTGAATTTCTGTTAAAAGTGATAGTGTTTTACAAGATTAGTGTCAGTGAAGGAAACAATTGTTTATGTGCAGTAGTGAAAGAGATGTTCTACCTCCTGGATATCTTCAACGCTTTTCAGTGGGACAACCCACTCTTGTTGAAGCTTCTTGTCACGTGCCCGTGGGCGTGAGAACTGACAACAACAACAAGCAATTAGTACAGCAGAGAAGCTGACAAGAAACACGTTACATATAGCAATCCACAGCTTTTTCAAAACCCCATTTGCTATGAAATCTTGAAAGAGAGATATGCAAATGATGTAGTAGTAGTAGTAGTAGTACCTGATGATCAGAGAGTGCACCATAAGAAGCACTGCGTGAATCACCCCACCTGCCTTGTGGGAAGTCTTCCCAGCCCTTGGTTCTAGATATGTAGCTCTTTGGACGGTTTGCCCTTCATAATATTCAAACTCTTATATCCTCTGTGGACTAACACCTATGGCTAAGCATAATCAAAAACATGAGGAACTAAAAGTGTTTACCAGAAAATGGGACGCACATCCTCCTTAGTACGGAAAACATTAGCCGGGCGTCTCCATGGTAAAGAGCGAGAGATTTTGGACTCGTCAATCATACCAAGATTCTGCAACATCAGCAAAATAGTTTAAGTATCCTTAACGTAAATTCCAGTAGTAAGAAACTGAGGACCAACCATCAGTATTGCAAGAGCTGATTTCTCCATGTTCAAGGTGTAGAGATGAAGAGACTTGATCCCATGAGCCAAAATCTTCTTGCACATCTCTGTTCCAAGGTGAATACCATATGCTTTCACAGCTTCTTCATTGTCCTGGATGGGCTCCAACGCAGCCATCACCTCAGCTGGTATCTACAATATAGACCAGAAAAATAAAATCTAAGCCAATATGTGACTATCACCATTATATTAAAAAAGCATATGTTAAATACAACTAAGTAACAGCAACTATCATCCATCAGCTTGAAACATTACCTTGGTCTTGCAGAAACCAGTCATACGCAAGAACCCCTTGTAGTTATTAATAGGCATGATCCCAGGAACAATGGGACACTTGATCCCAATTTGCCGACAGTCATTCACAAACTTGAGGAACACATCAGTATCATAGAAAAGCTGAGTAACAATCAGATCAGCTCCAGCATCCACCTGTTCCAAAACAAAACAAAACAAAAACATTCCAAATTCAAACACACAATCCAAGAAAAAAAGGCAAGACCTTTAAATATAAAACAGAACAAAAGACAAAACCTTTCTCTTCAAGTACTCAAGATCACTCTGGTAAGCTTCATCAGAAGCAAGCCCATTTTCTCCAATAACATCAGGATGCGCCTCTGCATTTCAAAGATCAAAACTTTATCTCACACCAACGAGTAAGAGAGAAAGAGGGAGAGAAACAGAGACATTACCTGGATAACCAGCAACAGTGATCCCAAAGTAATCACCATACTTGCTTCTAATATGATTCACAAGATCCAAAGCACAACCAAACCCTCCTTCGACCTGAACGAACTTGTCCTGACCATGAGGAGGATCTCCTCTAAGCGCGAGCACGTTCTGAATCCCGTTGGATCTTATCGTCTCGAGCGCGTGGTCTATCTTCTCCACAGGCATGTTGGTGCAGGTGAGATGCATCATGCTCTCGACGCAGACGACGTTCTGCATCCTCGAAGCGATGTCTAGCGTTAGATCCGCTGTGGACCCACCGGCTCCCCAGGTGATGTCGCAGAAGGTGGGGCCGTAAGCGACCATGCGGTCCATACGCTCGAAGAGGTTGTCGACTCCGTCCTCTGTTTTTGGTGGGAAGAACTCGAAGGAGAAGGCTGTTTTGCCTTCGTCGGCTAGAGACTGGATCTTGTCTATCACCTTCATCTTTGATGGTTAGAAGTGACTAGTGAGAGTGCTTGAGTTTGGTCTGAACGAGAGACTTCGAAAGACGAGTTCTTTACAGGTTATTTGTACTCACTGCTTTATAGGAACAGAGATCCCGAGAAGTTTGTTGAGCACTGTGAGTTACTTTTTGCCAGTCAACTTCTTTTAACCATTTTACATTTTTAAGCCGATTTACTTAAATGTATAATTACTTTTAATCAATGTTTTGTTTAGGTGTAAATAGCAAAATATCAAAATCAATAATGGTTAATCAGAGTTTGTTAATAATATTACTAGAGTTTTAATATTACACTCACCATTCTGATAAGGTTTAGAAGAAAAAACAAGTTTTTTCACAGAGATAGATTTATTGTGTTTCTTATAAAATAAAGTTGTAATTTAAACAAAAATATTATATTGAATATTATTGAAAATTTTGAATTAAAAATACATCTGTACAGTGATTTAATGTGTTTTCTTAATATGAGTAAATAAGTAAATATTAAATACATTTTAACTTTGATTTATTAGTGTACTACAAATTAAGAGAAGGAGAGTATATCAACGATTTTATGACAGCAATAATTTTATTCGTGTTTACAAATTTACGTTCAACAGACTTATTTGCACTATCAAACTGTTTTATGGAAATATTTGTGTAACGATTTCACTTATAGCATATTAAAGATTTATAGTAGTTTTGTTTAGTTGTTAATCAATGTGTTTTAAAACTCATAAACATAAATATATACTATTAACATTAATAAACTCTTACAAGCACTTGATGATCATGGGTTTACAGTAAATACTCTAAGTTTAGGTCTTTTTTTTTATTAACCAAACTATGTACATAGTACTGTCGCTATCTTTCCCCAACCCCTCCTGCTTTAGGGTTGGTGAACCAGAACCGCATACTCCCTTCACCACCTACCACGCGAGTCGTCAATCCATCACCAGTCACCGGCGTGTGGGTTTCAATTGACAAGAATGGTAAATGAATAACAAGTCCCCACACTCTATGTGCTATATATCAGCTAACTTTGACAACTAGTATGTCCCAGTCTCCCAGACTTATAGAACATATGATAAAGAAACCATTAAAAAAAATCAAAACTCACTATATCGAAAAGCACAAACACTCCTATGAATTACTTGAGAGAATTTTCAAGAAAGTAGACTACTCTTTCGAAACAGCAACAGTACAAGCCACAAGTTCATCGTCATCTTGAGATGCACACGAAAAAAGGAATAAGAAGAAATACAAATATGGTTCCAGGTAGATACCTTACAAACATATATAAAATCATGGTAGAAACACAGGTCAAGCTAGATGCAATAACAAAGTCACTGAACCAATCCTCAAACCAAACTGAAAGACTGATGTTCGGATGCTTCAGTTTACCAAGACAAATTTGTTCAGCTTTCTCAACTTTTCTTTTCAAAGAAATCTGCAGAAACATAGCTGCAAAGGATTACTTAATAACTCCATGCTTCATTAATAAAATGAAATCAACCAGAGAGTTATAAATCACCTGAAAAGCAATGCTAATCAGATAAAATCTCCCACTCTTCTTTTGACAAGTCGATAAACTCAGTAACACCATCCTCGAACATCACCTGAACCAAGTTACAAAATGTGAACACATGTCCTATATTAAGAATGATTATGCCAAGGTGAGAACAAGTAATACCGAGTGCTTTCTTGTAACCTCATGAAAACGTCTAATGATGCCAAAACACCTGAAAATCTCTAATATCACGTTAGAGAAAAGTAAGACATGAGTCAGAAAACTAATCCAAGAATCCAAATGTTTATACATACCTATCGCTCGTGGGGCGAGACAACCTGATCACTACACCAATGCAATTACGAGGACATTTTTTCTCTTTACTAAGCTTGTTAATTAATGTTCCTGGAGAGACGAGGAAATCCAAATTGCTTTTTTTCTTACAAACCAAAACACACTACGGTTCTCTCGCAAAGAGAGTAGAAACAAGAATCCATACTTACCTTCAAGTATATCTTCATTTTGATGAACCTAACCAAAGTGGAGAAAAAAAATAAGTCTCGATCTATGTACAGCTCATTGCACACAAAATCTCAGTGAATGTGAAGTTATGCCATGGCAAAGAGAAGATCTATATTTGAAGCTTCTTTTCAGATAAATATTCAAAATACCTGGGGTAGTGTAGACGTCTGAGGCAATTTAGATATCACGATGTTAAGAGCTTCATCCGAGGTTGATTTAGGTTTATTTGGTTTTACCCCAAGCCTCTTTCTGCAACCTATTGCCCCACAATGGCACTCTTGATCTGGACCAAACTGAACAAACCTGCTCTACTTCATTAGTGTCACCACTGACCACTCAACAGATTATAGACTTACCCGAAATGATACTAGAGAAAGCATAAGCTACGAAAAGATGGGGATGAAAATAAACTCGGCTATGTGTGTTTTAATGCAAACTAGGATGAGAGAAAATCATCTTACTGATAGTCATAAGTAATATGATCTCCCTTATTTATGTCAGATATGGCAAAAATGCCGAGTCTTGTCTCACCCTCAGTTATCCTGATAGCAAGCAAAACATGACCAAATGATAACTTTGCTCGAACAAAATAATAAGCAATAAATGTGACAAGAAACAAACCATTTTAGCATCTGCGTATTAGGGTTGCAACTATGATTGATATATCTCGATTTATTTCCCTTATTAGTGGCATCAATCACCATGTTTTTGTTTATCTCACACAGGTAGAAATTTGTTTCTCCACGGTGTTTCATCTTCCATAGTCTGTCTCCACAAGTCACATCATCTATGACTACAATGAGACAAAAATTTGAGAAATAAAAAACACAATTTTAGCAAACAGGTTCTAATAGATTCAGCATAGAGGCAAAACATCAAACAGTATCACATCATCACCTTCTCCTACATATTCAATGATGAACTCTCCTTCTTGGATGAATTCTTCTGCTACAATCCCTGATCCACATTTCTCTGTCTACAGGAAACAACTAATATAAAAACCAACAGCCCAAAAACAAGCCAAAATTAATCCTACGAAAACTGATACATTACATTTTAGTGTATTTTATTCAGTAAGATTAGTGTTTAATTTATTAATTAGGCTTTCATAAATTATATTCTATGCTAGATTGTTCTCCCTTCTTTTTTACATTAGGGCTTTTATTCAGTTGTACAAGACGGATTCTATTGATTAATAAGAAATGAACTTCTAACAATTATCATTAATCTCAAAGTGAACCAGGGTTGAGAAAAAGCTTGTTCTAAATCTTTGTAATTTCTTAAGTGGAGAAAGGTTCAAATCAGAAACTATTCATTTTTTTACCTGAGTTAACTTCAACTTCTTAACACGCCTTTGTTGGAAAGGCTTATTGTTACACTCACTCCCACAATTGCAACTGGATGAACAGCTTGAGTATAACATCCTACACAAAGATTGATTTTTTCCAAGTTGAATGTACTTAATCATGGTGTAAGTGATCTTTATTCGATAAAGTAAGTTAAATAAACGAACGCATACCCACAATGACAATCACTCCCACACATAACTGAAGAAGAGCCATGGGACAAGGCACAAGAACAGAATATTCCATCATCCTCGGCCTTTCTTTTTATTTTCTCCGTCAAGTATATATCTTTATAACAATCTAAGGCGATAACACATGTAATCTCCAACCAAAATCTCATATTTTATAAGATTAAGTATTTTATAAGATTAAGTTAAAAGGATACTGCGCTTGATGAAGGTGTAAGGAGTTGGTTTCCCTTTGTTCGACCAATCTGGCAACGAAAACTCCTCTGGTTCTCCTATGTTCTTCAACAACATGTTGAAAACTTGTCCTATGTGGTTCCTGTCGGAAACCTGAGATAAAAATCCCGAAAATTTCAGACAAGTATATAGTTAAGAGTAAGAGGAATTATTTTTTTCCAAACGAACCTTCTTCGAGGCAGCCATAGCCAGAGAATCGCGGTACCACACAAGTACACCGAAAGTTCTATGCCTGCGTCGTCCTACTATCGAAGAAAAAAAGCTTAAACTTTTGAAACCCTGATTACGTAAAATGTGGTTGGTGGAGCTGTGTCGTTAAAGGCTTGAACAAAGACATAGAGGACGTAAATTGAAGGATAAAGGTTTAAACTGTAAATCTGTTGTTTACTACTATGATTATTGCGCCTCTCCGACGTAAAGGGTTAAAATGTAAATTTCAGTAATTCAAAAACGTGGTTGTTGTCAATCAGCTCTTCTCGGGTTATGGTGGCGTTTTGAACAAGCCCAAACCAAATAGATTAGCAAGTAGCAACATAGATCATTAGTAAGAGATGAGTTGGTGTATTGTTTGCCCGCTAGGAAGCTATACAGAAATGAACATTGGTTAAGACTAAGAACCAACATAGATATCATCGCATATGTTCCTGATATTGTGATCTTTCGCCTTGTTATTAATTAATGATATCGATCAGAAGTTTTGAGTCACCAGCAAAAAATATAGTTTTTAATCCATAATTTCTTATGTGTTCCATAACATGTAGCAGTGCTTTAGCAAAAAATTAATAAAAAAAAAAATGTAGCAGTGATCTTGCCTCAGTGTGGTGATGAAACTATACCAATGTACTCTGAACTCGAGCGTACAGGGAAGCCTCTGCCGTTTTTCTATATCAATCTGTTTTTGCTTTTCAGTTATAGATTCTGGGGTGATTTCAATCTTGGTGCTCAGGTAAAAAGATACATTCGTTGGGCTGAGCGATGGTTTTCTAAAGAGACATATTCGGTACAGTATCTTTTAGGATTAGAAACACTGTTTTTAGTAGAGAGTGAAATTTTCTTAAACAGAAAGTGAATATTGGGTTTATGAAGCTGCATAAAATACATGTATAGTGAGTTGTAAAT
Organism: Hirschfeldia incana; assembly: GCA_026261945.1. Lineage (NCBI taxonomy): Eukaryota > Viridiplantae > Streptophyta > Magnoliopsida > Brassicales > Brassicaceae > Hirschfeldia > Hirschfeldia incana. The sequence goes on along the minus strand of JABCMI010000040.1, from coordinate 324,264 downwards.
TGTTCATTCATATCATAATAGACACGCTAAAATAGGTAGTTGTATCATTCAGATTTATTTCCAACTTTTTGTTGCTTTCTTCAGATTGATTCGAGTTTGTTCACAACATTTGTTTCATAGTCCAAACTTGCATTGCATTTGTAGTTATCGTCTGGTGGCTTTGTCCATCTAAGGAAACTAGCATTTATGTTGCGCTGATTACTTTCTATCTGGGAATAAGTATTGATAATCTCCTAAGGTGTAAATCGTATCTATCCATTCAACCACGTTAGCCCTCTTGTATCCTGAACAACTTGTTTTGGTATACATATTTGTCTCTTCGAAAATGAGATTCCAACCAGATTTCTATATTCTCCATAAGAACCAAAAAGGAAATAAAAAGGTAATAAACTCTATGTTTTCAAAATACTTTTGAAATGTTCTTCCAAGTTATTCATATGAAGAGTCAAAAGGCTATATTGAATCTATCTATCAGATTATTCAGACATAGATTGAAGCATGTGAGAATGGAAGTGTGGAGAAACCAAAAGGTATGTCATTGACATGACTCCACTTTCCGACATTCTTCTCCTTTGTCATATTCATCATCACTCCTTCACTCTCTCCTCTTCCGCCGATCATTACCACCGCTTCACCTCCAGAGCTTCCGACGTAAACTGAACTTCCACTAGTCGGAAGCTGTGTAACTTCAACATCCAGTTTCCATTTTCTTGAATCATCTTTAGCTTCCCATTGACGCTGACTTTGTAACTCACGGTCTGTGAAACAACGTAACCCTCTAGTGTCTACAACGGTACGGCCTCTAGGACTAGTATCTGGAAACGGCCATACGTTTTCGATTCTTGACCAAGACTTTTTCATCGGATCATAAACTTCTCCGTCCTGTTTGAACCTCCCTTGAGACTCCGTTGGGTAACCGCTTAAAACGCAGAATCCAAGCCCCGTCCCCATTGAGAACCCTTGACATTCGTCTCTCCCTTCAGCCATCGATGGGATCGTTGACCACTCGTCTCTCTCCACGTCGTACACCTCAGCTGATCGTAAGGCGTTCTTCTGCTCGTCGTGTCCTCCGGCCACGTACACTTTCGAGCCCACGGATGCGCATGCGAAGAAGGAGCGTGCTTCCATCATCGGCGCTCCTCGTCTCCACCTCCTTCCGCTTCCTTCGAGAACGTACACGTCTTTCACCGGCTGTAACGTCTCCGGATCCCACCCGCCGATGAGCAGAATCTTCCCTGCGTCTTGAACCGCGACGCACTCGCAGAAAAGAGGGATCTGTAGCTGTGGATACGCGACGCGGTTCCACGTGGACATTGTGGCGTTGTAAACGCTCAAACCAAACCGTGGCGTTACGGAAACGCGCTTCTCACTCTTCTCCTCCACCACCAGTGTCTCTGTCTCTCCAACGGCTTTAGATGATGGATTTGGCGGTGAAAGAGGTTGGACGAGGCAGAGGAGAAGCTCTGCTTTGCCGTATCTCCGCCGCTCTCTGGTGAATGAAGGGTCGGAGAGCAAGCTTCGCCAAGAACGGCAAACGGATCTCATGGCTGATTGATGTTGGTACGGGACTTTGACCAAACATTCCATAGCTAACTCCGGCGGTAAACCGGGAATCAAAGCTTTTGAAACTTCCCCGGCTATGTTTTTCGGCATGTCCATGATCATGGTAGTGGTCAAAGAAGAAACAAAGAAGCTTCTGAGAGAGAGTATTGACTATTGAGTTTAACTGAACTAAACAGAGTTTAAGTGTGTGTCTGAAGGAGAAAGAAAGAAAAAGGTTAAGAAAATGTGATTTACTTTGAAGTTACGCAAGGTGGCAGAGCCTTTTTATAGGGAAGAGGAGGAGGTGAAAGAAGAGTTGTAGTATGTACATAGGTTCAAATGTTAAAATCACGTTCGTATAAAACTTACCAAAGAAACCTACAAATGAGTGAACACACAAAAAAAACTATTTTAACCCCTAAACCGTGGAATAACATTTATTTTTCTACTAGAATTACAACAACCGCTAATACTATTAGAATTCCACACTGGAATTTTGAAAAAAAATACTCCCTCCGTTCGTTTATACATGACGCTATCCGAGTTTCACACAGATTAAGGCAAATATTGTATTGTCTATTTTGTCCTCTGTCGTTGTTTCTTTACTCATTATTACAATTATTATTCAGTCAAACTTCACCGATCCCAATTTCTATTAGTCTTAGCTATTAAATATATTGACAAATTATCATAGGAAATGTATAAATGCACCATTAATTTTAAGTCAAGTTTATGTGTTCTTGTGATATACGTACAAACAAATTTTTGGTGTTAAAATCCTTCTAAAAATTTTCATCATGGAGCCAAAACAAAAAATTTTAAACTAGAATTGGAGCCAAACTTAAAATAAATCATGATTATATATTGATTGAGCACACAGTCAAGCGGATCACAATTTCTCTGATGAATTATAATTTTGATCTAAATCTTCCATTTACAAGTAATGAAAGTGAGTTTTTGTTTGATCTAAATCAAACTCCTACTGATGAAGAAATAGTTGTATTCAATAATGAAGTTGATGATGCTAATGTGATCGATGAAATGGTATCCAACGATTGTTTTAGCGAAACAGATTCAGGTAAGTTTTTTCATTCTACGGAGTAATTCTTTTTTTCTCAACATTTTTGCTGTTCTAATAACGATCAATAGTGTTAAATAAAATTTGACTTTTCTGTATATTTGTGATTTCTGTACACAATTTTGCATAGACTAGTCAACAAAGGCTGCTATTTTTGTTTGTTTTGTGATGTGTACGTGAAATTTGATTTAAAATTACTCCAGACATTTATTTCTACTTGTCTCTATAGTTTTCTTAATATATGAATGACAATTGTGTATGTTTATATGAACAAATATACATGTGTCGTTCTTTTAGGTCAGTCTTGCAGATATTTTTTGGCTAACCATTTCTATTTTTATATTAATATGTAGAGATTGATGATCAAACAGAGCTTCCAAACAGAAAAAGATTGAATATCTCCAACCCAGAAAGATGGGCAATATATAATGCTTTGTTGGAGAGAAGTCAAAATGGAGAACTAGAGAAAAATACTACACGGGAAGTTTCTGATTTGTTTATGGTACCTATCCGAACATGCAAAGGATATGGAAACAGGCTAAAGACACTTCAAATGATGAAGAAGTCAATGTATCACACAAAAAAACAGGACGCTGTGGTCGTAAGAAAATCCAACTTGATTTGAATCAAGTTATGGAAATTCCGTTGCGCAAGAGAACGTCACTACGGTCGCTTTCAATGGGTTTGGGCATTGCTACTTCGACATTACATAAACGTGTCAAGGAAGGTACGATTCGACGTCATACTAATGCTATCAAACCAGGTTTAACGGATGAGAATAAGAGAGATAGATTGAAGTTCTGTTTGTCTATGCTGGAAAAGGACTCTCTGGTTCATGAACCAAAATTCATTGATATGTACAATATTGTACATATCGACGAAAAATGGTTTTACATGACAAAGCAAACAGAGAAGTATTATTTACTTCCAGAGGAGGAGGTGCCTCATCGAACTTGTCAAAGTAAGAACTTCATTACGAAAGTTATGTTTTTAGCGGCGATGGCTCGGCCGAGATTTGATGATGAAGGGAATGAGACATTTTCTGGAAAAATAGGAGTATTTCCTTTTGTCACCCTCCAACCAGCTCAAAGACGAAGTAAGAACAGAGATGCTGGAACTTTGGAGCTAAAAGCATTAACCTCCGTCAAAAGAAAAGATATAAAAGCGTATTTGATTGAAAAGATTATTCCGGTAATCCATGAACGATGGCCAATTGAAGATCGGGGGAAGACTATTTTCATTCAACAAGACAACGCACGAACACACGTTGAATGCGATGACAAAGAGTTTCAAGAAGCTGCGTCTAAAAACGGTTTTGATATACGTCTAATGTGCCAGCCTCCAAAATCACCCGATCTAAACATTTTGGATCTTGGTTTTTTTAGTGCGATCCAATCACTACAATACCAAGCATGTCCGACTACCGTAGAAGATCTTGTGCATGCCGTGGAAGATTCTTATGATGAATACTCTTCCGAGAAGGTAAATTATATTTTTTTGACTCTTCAGACATGCATGAAAGAGATCATGAAAGTTGGAGGAAAAAATAACTATCAAATTCCACATATGAAAAAAGCTGCGCTCGATAGAGAAGGTCGCCTTCCTCTTCAAATAAGCTGTGATGTTTCACTAGTCCAAAGTGTAATGGATACACTAGCTTCATCTTCATGAGTTAGTTATTTAAAATTGTTGAACTATCGTTGGAGTCTTTTTATTTGTTCAGATTTCTTGTAGTTTAATTATTTATTAATGTTTTCAAATGAATAATTTTTTGTTATTTTTCTATTAACATAAAATTGTTTTCTGAATAATAACAACGAGAAGACCAAAAAGTAGAGCAAAATGAATAACAGAAAATGTAGAATTGTGAAATTATATTTCACATATTTATTCTTACGAAATTACTGGAACAATAGAATAAGATCCAGATTTAAAAAGAATGTGGGAGATAAATCTTCAACATTTCCAGTATGACTTCTTCAGTTGCTATGTCAGGGTGAAGCTCCCCTTCATCATAGAAGAACAACTTATTCAAATCGAAGTCGCGTTTGACACGGTAGAAAATCTTGTAAACCGGCAGATCATCTTTATCTTTAGTCTCCTCTTTCTCTTTGGTATCTTTTTTTTCGTTGATCTCTTCAGTTTTCATTTTTTTAGTATAAACTTAGTGGAGAGAATAAAAATACCAGATGGATTATATAGTGGAGAGATGAAGTTTTATGATTATTTTGTGTGTTTACTCAGTTGACTGGAAACGTGCACTTCTCGTAAAAGGTGTAGATTACGAGTTAATTCCACTGAAACTTGAACTTGTTGACTGAAAAATTATGTGAAATGCGTAAGGGTAGAAAAAGTCTTTTTGTTGATATATTGTGCCTTGGTTTCAGAAAACGTCAAATATTTTGGTACAACAAAAAAGTCTAAAACGTCATGCATAAACGAACGGAGGGAGTAATAATAACACTAATATGTAGATTGAGACAATCTAATCACTGTTAATTTGTGTTGGATTAAAAGTATATGGTAAGTATAAGAGTCACCCTACTTACCTTTTCAGATTTGCTCTGCAAAGAATTATCTGACAACAAGACAAAACCAGCAAGCTTCTGGAAGCTTTATTGAGTCAATTAACACTTGAATTAGAGCAACTACTCCAGTTTGTGCTTTGTTATGCTTTTCCTATCCAAGTTGAAGATATTATATACTTTTATTCGCATTTTAAAATACTATAAGTTGTAACTTAGGTAACTTTGTTGGGTTAAGTGAAATTAGGAAATTTCATTGTATAATATTTCATCAGTTGATACTGTGACCGGCAGGCCGATTTAACACACTTTTAAGTATGCAAGTAGCTTGAGCTATGTGCTTTTTAATTAGTTCATCAACTAGATTACTATACAAAATAGTCTACACCCCCTTTTAATGTCACCCAACAATCCGGTTCTTTAGACACTATTTCCCTTTGATAAAAAAAGAATATGTTTGACGCTTTTACCACACTTTTAAGTATGCAAGTAGCTTGAGCTATGTGCTTTTTGATTAGTTCATCAACTAGATTAATATCCCCTTTCAATATCACTCAACAATCCGGTTCTTTAGACACTATTTCCCTTCGATAAAAAAAAAGACACTATTTCCTTTGAAAAGAATAGTCTTCTTTCGACAAAAGAATAAAACAAGAAGAAAGAAAAGTCTATAAAAATGGAATCTGTAACCCTTTTATAGTTCGCGAAGGTTATATCATGTTTCCTTCAAGAAAAAGATGCTTTAAATTAAAGAAAACCGGTATACTTCTAGAAGCTTTACAAAGACAAATAATAGTATGGATCGGGCCTGGATATTTCCGGTTCGGTTGGTTTGAGTACATCATGTATCTGATAATTTAATTTGGATAGAGGATTAAAAAAATCTATTTACTAATTGATTATTTTTGGTTCGGTTTTGGTTCTGATAATTTTGGGGTCGGTTTGGTTCCAATAGTAAAATTAAGAATTAAAAATTATTCGGAAAAATTGTTTTCCTTTGGTTCTAGTTTGTTTATTTGAATAATTCTGATAATTTAGGTTAAATATCTGATATTTTGGATAAAATATCAAATAATTAGGTTGATCAAATAAAAATTTAGATATTCGGATAATAATATTTGGATATTTTGGATAATAATATCCAGATATTTTGGATACTTTCGGATATTCAGATACTTTATAAAGGTTATGTTTTTCAAATATTGTAAGATGTCTTAAATAGATTTTTAAATAATAAATACTATTTAAATTCATTATATGTATATAATTAATATTTTATAAATTTGGATATCTGTTCGGTTCTATTTAAATTAAGTTGTTTTGGATATATAAACATAAGACTCGTTTAGTTATTTGAGAATTTTGGTCTGATTCCAGTTTCAAGTGTTTTAGTTTGGTTCCGATATGATTATGGTTTGGTTTTTCGGTTCTGTTTTTTTTCTCATGCCTAGTGTGAATACAGTAACAAGGAGTGAGTCGTACTCACAGACGAAACCGTCAAGTGATAATTAAGTATAAACATATAGTTAATTAGCTTATTATAAATAAATTCATTATGTATGAATATTTTTATATTCGTTTTGCATTTGATCATAGTACATTGTCTAGTTTTCTATTCTCATTATGGATGTATATATATATATATATATATATACACTTTCTATTCTCTCGACCGGATAATGACGCCCCTTGAATTTCATGTAAATATATTATTAAACCAAACATAAACAAACTCTATTTCACCGAATTAGTCACTGGCAAAACTTGTTGTGTAGACCAGAAAAGGGTAACTAATCAAAATATTCTAGACTGATAAAAAAACTTGTATCCATTCCATATCAAGATTGTCCAGCCAACTGGCAAAGATGATTTGTTATATACATGCTTGATGTATGCGAATCATTTTATGCATGATGCCAACTAGTTTAATTTATTAATTCAGCTTATTATCTCATGTAATGTGTATAAATCACCCTCTTTCAGTTTCACCGTGTGGCTCGGTTATCTTGATGCAGTTTCCTTGATCAGGCATCAAATTTGAAATGCCATCGGTAAGCTGTTATTTACTGCATAAAGAGGATGTAAATGAGAAAACCAGTAAACCTCTAGAAACTTTATTGAGTCAAATGAACACCAGAGTTAGATAAACTACTCCAATATGTGCTTTGTTTATCCAATTTGATATCATTTAATTTTCTTCGCACTCGTGTATTCAAAAATAGTCTCTGTTGTAAATTAGGTAACTTTTTAGGGTAAGTGAAGTTAGGTAAGTTCATTGTTATAATATTCATCAATACCGTGAGCGGCTGGCCGCATTATATGTTTTACGCTTTTACCACGTTTTATTTTAAAAGTATCTTTAGCTAAAAGCTTTTCAGTTAGTTTATCAACTAGATTACTATATAAATTCAATGTCACCTAGTTCTGTAGACACGGTCTTTTTTTTTTATATATTTTTGGATATATTATGCTATTATAAATTTGGAAAAATATTACAGACGATTTCGTAACGGGCAAATTTATATGTTCTATGAAGAATCACGTCTAACTGCATCATCTGTATCGTTCTATCGAAATTATTTTTGACGGAACTTCTTGCGTCATGCTGTAAATCTCTTGTAAACCGTCATTAATTTGCATAATTCTGTTTTTTTTTTAGAATTGAAACCGAAACATTTTGATGTAAAAGCATTGATGAATCCTTGATTAAACCACTATACTAAAAAGCTTCTACGTAGACAGGATCTTCTTTTAAATAGTTTTTTTCTGAAAAAAAATCTTTAACTTCTAATCAAAAGAAAAGTCTATAAAAAAAGCTCTCAATAAAGTTCACGAAGGCCGGTGAGTTCACCATCATGTTTCCTATAAGAACAATGTTTTAAAGTAAAGAAAACCAGCAAGCTTCTAGAAGCTCTACAAAGACCCTATTAAATATGAGCACAGATTTTGAAGATATTTGTCATTTATTTCGTATGTTAGGAATATATAATTTTTTTGATTTGTTTTGTTTCGAAAAAATACGAATATTTGGAAAAACGTATATCCAAAAAATAAAAAAATATGTGCAAATATTTATGAATATTTACGGATATATCATATGTTTAATTAATACAAATAAACTTAAAAATTTGACACAATTTATTTTGTTAAATACATTTTTTTGCATGATATATAAGATAAAAAATAAAACAAGTAGTGAATATACATATTTTGTAAACTTTTAAAATTAAGTTAACAATTATAATAACACAAAACTTAAGAAAAAAATATAATTGTTATAACTTTTTTCTCTTCTTTCTGTGTAATACTTTTATATGAGTAATAATGTGAATATAATCTGTCAAATTATATGTTAGGATACTAATTATATAATTTTATACATTTTAAAATTTAAATATAATCAATATATACATGTATTTATATAATGTCGGATCGGTCGGATATTCATTTTTTCAAAATTTTAATATTTGTGAATTGATTCGATTTTAACTGATATAAATTTTTAGTATTTACTTTGTTTCAAAAATTTATTGATATCCGAAATTTTCAGATCAAATCGAAACGAATAACGAATTGACACAAACTTAACGGATAAAATGCCAAGTTATTGGTAATAGTAGTATGATACTTCTAACAAGGAGTGAATCGTACTCACTGTCACTCACGCAACCTTCAGCCGAAAAAGACATATAGTGAGTTGTTAATTTATTATAAATAAATATCCAATCTAATAAATGGACATTTTCATCTTCGTTTTGCATTCTGCACACACTATATTTTTTTCTGCAGATAATATACCAAACAAAGTTCTTCCTCGAATATTCCGACATATATTATCAATTTAAGCAAAACTGTTATGTGAGTTATGCTAGTTAATAAAGTTTTAAGATATCATCATGTATTTGTTTACGTACGTATTAGTTTATTACTTGTGCAGAATGTTGTGAGGGGGGTAAGCTGGAAGAAGAAATAAACATCTGATAATTTTTTTTATAAACATCTTATAATAATATATAATGAATATTTAACCAATGATATTGGTGAGAAGGGATTTTATTGCCCTGTCTTCTTCTAGAAGGCCTCATCGACATGGATGATGTATAAGATTGTATCTTCACTCTTCCCCGACACATATTAATACAAGACACGTAGATTATGCGATGCAGTAATGCACTGACGTAAAGGTATGTCTCGCGGACTTACAGCTTCACACAAATCATCTCTCCTCTTGACTAGTCACTAGCAAACTAGTTGTGTACAGCAGAAATAGGTAACTTATTAAACGCTTCTAGTATAATACAAAACCCTTGTATCAGTAGCAAGATTACCCTGCCAACTGGCAACCAGGAAACATGCATGATGGATGCGATACATTATAGCTAGATATTATATGAATGTTTTCGTTTAGGTTCAAAATAGACTTAGAAAAGATGTTCCTGAATAGATCGTATTATATTTGATTTACTTAAGAGATATGTATTCATTTGAGTTTATAACCCAAAGAGAACGGCATTGAACATATTACATGAGAAAACAAATGAAGTTAGTGGATGAGTATGAGAAAGGGAGATAATAATTAGGTCGGACACTGATAGAGGCTTGACAAGTTCTCTTTATCACATTTTCCCTTAACATTATTGTCTTGTTCTTCTTCTTTTGTTTTGTCAACTATCCATTTATTATTATTATTGATTTATTTCATATATGTATATGAAATGAATTTCATATACATATATATCAGTAATTCCTGTAAATTTATCTTGGCGAGGTCGTCAAGAAACAAGGGAGACACTAACCTGTTTTATGTTTTCATATTTTTTGGTTTAGTTTAGTTTTTTTTTTTTTTTTTTTTTTTTTTTTTTTTTTTTAAAACTACTTTTATTAATAAGGTAATGAAAATTTACAAAGCTTACCTTTACTTACCCACAGACGGGAAAGAGGAACAAACTCCAAACTACTTTTAGAAACAAAGAAATTAACTCAAAAAACTAGTGCCAAAAATTTACTCAAATCATCAAAACTTCAAGACTTCGATCCTCCAAACCTCCCAACCACCAAACCTCCAAACTTCCAAACCTCCAAACCTCCAAAACCTCTGAAACCTCCAAAACCTCCAAACACACTGAACTCACAAGAGGATTTATTTCTTCAATGGATGTTTATGTTATGTTATGTTATGTTTCACTGAACTCACAAGAAATTAACTTGGTTTAGTTTATGTTTCTTTAAATGGATGTGTATTGAAAAACTTTGAAATAAACCATGTAACCGAAGAGGATTTATTTCTTCAATGAAGGTTGATTGATTAAAGACTGCGATAAAGTGGATTGGTTGATAATTATTTCACGACACATAATGACATTTGAAAATGAAAGTAAAATAACGTAATGCTTAGAAGACAAGAATAGGATAAGGGTTCTAGAAGAGCTTTAATATTTATTTTTTCTTTAGGGAGGAGTTGTCTTCATTATCGGGAAGAAAAGAAGTGGTCCGAAACTGGCAAGCACTTATCTTCAAAACGTCTCTCTTGCTTTACATACACTAAAGTTGATTCTGTATTTTCCTTCTAGAAGACGAGGATATTTGTAACTGTAATTAAGAGAGAGAATATGGATATTAAATGTTTAAATTATTGTTTTGGGTGGTAATTAAGCTGACCCTAAAATTCAAAGATTGCAAACATTTTAGACATATGTAACCGAACCGAATCCGACCCGAAACATACATGTTTTACTCAGTTTTAAATCATTAATCGATCATTCAGACCGGTGTCTTAATCAAGCTCGAGCCCACTAGCCCAAACGTAACGAGATAAAATAGAGCATCCTAGTGTCAGGCCCGGTTAAGAGAAAAAGAGGGTTACGAATTAAACCCTAAACCCATTTCTCCTTCCTTCTGCGGCGGGCAACCTCTCCCTCTCTCTCTCTACAGCTTCCGTCTTACTCTCAAAGTAAGTAAGCTTCTTTCGCCCTTCCTCATACTACCCTTACTTCGCATCTCCATCACAGACACATCCTTTGTATCATACTGTTTCGGTATTAGTCATTTCATACATGTTCCTGCTCTGTTTCTCCGTTATTAAAAACTCTGATCAGTTTCATCTCTCTGATCACTGAATTGCTTAAAGGTGGTGCCTTTTTGATTATTGGTGAGCTTATTTGTGCTTTGGTTTTGTGGAATTGAATGTAGGAGACATGGCTGAGTCCAAGATGGTGGTTCCAGAGTCTGTGCTAAAGAAGATCAAGAGGGAAGAGGAATGGGCATTGGCGAAGAAACAGGAAGCTGAAGCTGCTAAGAAGAAGAGCGTTGTGACCCGCAAGCTCATCTTCAAGAGAGCTGAGCAGTATGCCAAAGAATACGCCCAGAAGGTTAAAAGAAACACACTTTTTGTCTCTGCTAACTAATAAGACTCTGTTCCTGTTGTGTTGGTCTGATTATAGATTCTTTGTTTAGGATAATGAGTTGATCCGTTTGAAGCGAGAGGCTAAGTTGAAAGGAGGGTTCTACGTTGATCCTGAGGCAAAGCTTCTCTTTATCATTCGTATCCGTGGGTATGTTGTTTCTCTGTGTGTGTGTGTGAGTTAAAAAACTCGTTTGCTGTTGTGTCATTACATGGATGTTTGTTTGTCTTTTTGCAGTATCAACGCCATTGACCCGAAAACCAAGAAAATTCTTCAGCTCCTGCGTCTGAGACAAGTAAGACTGAAGTTAACCTCAATGATCATCTTGAAACTAGAGTAGAAAGTTAACTTGTGATATTCATTTTTTGTAGATCTTCAATGGTGTGTTCCTTAAGGTGAACAAGGCAACAATCAACATGTTGCGTCGCGTTGAACCTTACGTCACTTACGGGTACCTCATCTCTTTCTATCATTGTCTCTATGGGTAAGAATATATGGTCTTAAGGGAATGTTTGCATCTCATGTGCAGATACCCAAACTTGAAGAGTGTTAGAGAGCTGATCTACAAGAGGGGTTATGGAAAGCTGAACCAGCAGAGGATAGCACTTACCGACAACTCAATAGTAGCTAAAGGTCTAGGCAAGCACGAGATCATCTGTGTGGAGGATCTGATCCACGAGATCATGACCGTTGGACCTCACTTCAAAGAAGCCAACAACTTCCTTTGGCCATTCCAGTTGAAGGCTCCACTCGGTGGACTTAAGAAGAAGAGGAACCACTACGTTGAAGGTGGTGATGCTGGAAACAGGGAGAATTTCATCAACGAGCTTGTCAGGAGGATGAATTGATGATGAGAGCTTCCTTCTCTATCTTTCAACATTTCATAGATTTTTGGTTGGATCTGAATTTCTTTTCCTTGTATCAGAGACCATTTGATCTTTTTTTGTTGGAGATTAGGCTTTGATTTGTTTGCCCTGTTTGCCAAGTTTGGGGTTTTGAATGTTCTCCTCAACAAAGTGTTGGATAGTTCTTGAACAGGCTTGTTCCTTGACGGGTGACCAATTTGGTTTTCTAACCTTTAGTTGAAACTACTTAACTCAGCTAAAGATTCTGCAACCATTGCAAAGTTAGAAGATTAGTCTGTACTTCCTTTAGAACTTAAATCGTTTCTCCAATTACATAGGTCAGAAGCTGCATTCAACCAAGGATTGAGTCAAGCTGTCTAATAATAGCATTAGCAAGTGTTAGTCTAGCAAGGCTTTTTCATAACATTAGCAAGTGGAGTAGTCGAACATATCATGACTCTAAAAATGACATAAAAATATAGTTTTTTGGAAAATAAAGATATATACTTAGATTATAGTATAGAACTTTAAATTTTTAGATATACTGCTAAATTTATAGTTCTATAATCCATACAATTATTTGAGAAGTAAATTTGCTTACTAGTGCTATTAAATCATAGAAATATCATTATTTAATTAATCTTATTATTTAAAATTTTATTTCAATATGAATTTGTCATGATATTTAAGATAATTAATAAACATTAACCTCTCAATCGATATATATATATATATATATATATATATATATATATATATATATATATATATACTATTATTTAAAAATATATTTTAATAAATTAATTTGTATCTGTACATAAACTACAAATGAAATTAACTTAAAATATTAAAAACATATAAAAGCATAAAATGGGATTAAAACATTAAATAACACTAGCATTTTGTCAAATAATAAACATAAGATAAATATTAATACAAAGACAATATTTTGTAATTCATTATTTTTTGTTTTTGTCTTACTATTTTTACTAAATTATAGAGAATATATAATATTTGTTGGTTGCTGTTCTTTTGTTGACATTTTATAGGTTGTGATTGTTTATTGGCATATCCCTTTACTTTGAGTTGATTTTTTTTTCAGTATACAAATACAATAAGTATACTACAAACTCTATAAATTAAAACTAGATAAATTAATAAAAATATAAATTAATAAATTCTTTCGATCCCGAGTTACGTCTTTTAAAATAATCGATAAAATAATAAGATAATAACTTTTTAGAAAACTCTATGTAAATATGTGGTTTCATTAATTTTGTAAATTAATAATTTATAATTTATAGACATTTTATATATGTACAAACAAAGTATGTATCGTTTTTATACTAACAATGATGTTACCTTTATTTTTTCTTAACTGTTCAATATATTTGGATAATATTTGATAAAATTATATCCAAATCCAATTAAATTATATAGAACATATTTCATATACAAAGAAAAATAGAAGAAAGATAATATGAAAGTCGAATTTCAAAAAATTAATTAATGTATATACGATAAAATTTATTGCTTTCTTATTTTATGTAAGAGATATAGTTTAAAATTGAAAAATCTAAAAAAAGAAACTTTTTGTAAATTAACAACTCTATAAAGTAATAAAATGTCATAAGCCCAACATTATTAATTTATAAAGTTTTTACTGTCTATATAAAAAAGTTTTTAATTTCCAATCCAAATTTCCTAATTTGATTATTACTATAAAAATATTTTGTTCCAACATATACATCCCATAAATGAAATTATGAAACAAAATAATATAATATAATATAATACATATTAGTCAGCACCATTAGAATTAAAAATGATAATATTAATTTAAAGTGTATATCTAATTTAATAATTTAACCTTTTTATAAAAATAAACATTAGAATTAAAAATGGTTAAGTATACAGATTAGTCAGCACCACCTTTTAAAACTATTTCATTTAATCGTTACATGTACAGTAATGTTTTCTGAACAAGGCCTGTAAATTATTTGAGACGGCTTTGGAGTGGGAAGCCAAGAAAACTTCATGAGGGTTTTGAAGATTGGCCAGTATGCTACATGTTAATAGAATCTCCCAGCTCCATTGAGGGTTGCTATGGCTTACATGCCACTGCATAGAGAGTGGACGCAGAAATAAGTATACAAAGGTCATAAGCTCATGGCGGTATTGGAGCCTCACCTTCCTCTTTTCTTGGTCAAGCTTCTTCTTCACACTGATCAACAAAGGATAGTCTCCTATGTCTATAAACTATAAAGAGATAGTCTTGCTTTTTGTCTCTGACTTTCAGTCTCCTATGATTATTGAATGAAAAGAGTCATGAAATTATACAGTACTATACATCAGATAACATGTTTTAACAAATGATAATAAACATACAAAATCTCTTAACCTGAAACTTTTGGTAATGACAAATTAACAATAAGAAAAAAAAAACAACAAAACTTTTGAGCATTACATGTAATTAGTGGTTGTTACATGTTTCGCATTAGAAGAAGGCATCAAAGCAAGAACCATAAGTAAAACCATTATCACAATAGGAATCAGAAGCAGCATGAAAGGAGGAGGAGGCAACGGTGGAAGAATCAGCGGAAGGAACAAGAGCGATGCTGTGAGACCCACAAGGACAACCATTGACTCCAAACTGAAGTAACTCGATTTAGTTATTAGCCTCCTCGTACTATTCTGAGCCGACAATGTCTGAAAATATTCTTGCTTACTCATCATCTGAGGAGCTTGAGTTGGTCCAAGAAAGGTCATGTCTTTTCGGTTATCTCTTCTCATGTCCATGGTGTTTCTGTTGTTGATGTTGTAAGACTGGTCCTGAATGCTTACGGTGTCGTTTTGTAGACTGGGGATTTCACGGATCATCTAAAAGTGTTTACAATGTAGCTTTCTTGAAGAACTCCAATGGTGGAACTAGCCAGACTACTTCAGCGAGAAGAAGAAGATGATGATGAAGGTTTAACGCTAGAGACTTAAAACTGGGCTTAAGCTTAAAGCTTAGAGAAACCTTTCTTTGTAAGGAAAGTACAGAAGAAGAAAGAAAGTGGGTGTGGTTCGATATGATAAACTGGCAAAGGATATAAAAATGAAGAACACAAGTAGCAAATAAAAATAAATAAATATTTGGTGTTGGACTGTAGAATCAGAGAAGAAACAGGAAAGAGAGGAAGGTTCAGTGAATTTACAGATTTTTTTAGCAATAATAATGTTCAAATAGGACTCCACTTTTTAAATTTAATTTTGTTTTCTCTTTTTGGGGTGACAAGTGTGATAAGCAAGTTGCTGATTCTGGAACGCCTGTAATTTTAGAATACTTTGCTTCCCTCTCTCTCTACTGTCACAGTTGGTTCTTCTCCCCTAGACACTCTCATTCCTTTTTTTTTGTGAATCCTCTCTCATTCCTTAAAGTAGAAGATGACGTAAGCTGGAATGTATTTGGGGAAAGGCTCTCTTTGAAATGGAAGTTTCAGTTTATTTATATTTTTTTTGGAGAATATTCAATTGTGTTTTAATTAAAGGAATCTAAAACCTTTTAACATTGTTTTTAGTTGACCAAAAAAACAGTCGTGTATATCCCTTTCTGAGTTGTAGGTTTTATTAGTCTCCTGTTATTTATAAGATTTTAATAAAAATAATTAATAAAAATAATGGATGGGTTATATATGAATGTTAACCACTTGACGTTTTAAACAAAAAAAGAGACCTAATTCCTTCTTGCCTTATTTATGGCTTGATTGACGATTTAACACCAGCAGAAGTTAGCCACCAAAAGATGCTGGAAACAAAAAATTAAAGATAGATAATTACTAATCTGTGTTCTATAAATAATGTGTGCTGTTTATTACGTTAATACTATTATCACTCCAGGGGTGGTAATATACTAAAACTATGGACGGAGAAACGTGCGAATTTAAGAGTCGAATTCATCTGCACTAGAGGTGGATTCAATGGATACCAATGATTATTATATCGAATGTAATGACATTACAAATTTAATTTGACAAATATATATCCACAAAAAGTTATAAAATGATCTGTATGTATAGATATATATAGTTCTATCCACCTAATAATCATGTTTCTATGTTTATCGACCAATTAGGACCCATAATGTTACTCTTCTCTTAGGCATGTGGTAGAATTGTGGAAATATCATATTATCGTGTTCCTAATGGGACAGTTGGTCCAGCATTTATTTTACTTTGGGTTTCATGTATTTTAATCGTTACTATTTTCTGCCCATATCCTTTGCAAATATATTTTTTTTTTGCTGATAATACGAAAGTTGATACTGTTTGTTGAAGCATTTCTGCATTTTACATAAAATATTTGGTTGCGTGATTAACGAACAAAGAGTGACATGAAATTCGGGTATTAACAATTAATGGCAGGTTTTTTTGGGTATGAACCAGGTTACCAGTACACATACGTAGTTATCTGAATTCAATGGATAACAATATAACAAAATGACATCATTATTCTACTAACTTTATATATTGGTACAATAAGAGCGTACGTCGCTTCATAGATTAAAAAGAAAACTATACAACGCTAAGGAGATGATGCATGCATATTAAAATCTTATGAACTATACATTAAGATTTATAAGAAGAATATCATAGTAAATCTTTTACACACTACAGAATATTCAACTTATATTGCGGATATGTACTCGATCTGATTTTCAGGATCGATGCCACAACATTCATATGTATATGTGTATACATGTATATTATAAGTAAAAACTATGCTTACTGTCACTTAGCAAAAAAAATTTATGCTTACTGTTACTGAAGTACATAAAAATGCACTTTATCTGGTAAAAAAATAATTGTTTCCAATTCGGTGTTTTTAAAACCGGACCGGTAACTGAACCAAATTTATTTTGGATCATGGTTAATTAATATCGACTAGATTACATTCGTATTGTGATTTAATATATTTTTAGTATATAAATTTTAAAGTCATGTTAGTAAATATGATAAAAGTTAAATTTAAATATATAATAAATGTTAAATATAAATATTATAAATTAATTTTATGTTTGTATGTGTGGTTTGTAGATTTTTGATAGTTGTAGTAGTCTTTATCAGTTTAATAATTTTGAAATTCAATATGATTATGTGATCAGTTTATGGTTGAAACTATTATTAGATTCAACTCAATGGTATAACCGGTCTATTATCAAATACGGTCGAACATTGAGTCGGTCCGGTTTAAAAACAATTACTTCAGTTTACAGTTATTGTATGAAACAATTTTAAATATATTGATATTCCATTACTAAATATGCATGATAATGTTTACGAGAAAACAAATCAATTTCATATCGACTTTCGTCAACTTTGTAAATTGTTAATCTGCCGTAAACTACAGTACAATAACAAATATTCGGTGGGTCTTATTAAAGATTGTCATCAGTCTCATTGTCAGCCGAGGATACATTTTGAATAATATATAATGCAGTTCAGATGTATATTAAAACTATATTTACGTAGTTGTCTACAGAGAGGCTGCGCAATCTCTTATCCGGATCAAAAAGATTTTTATTAGTAGACAAAACCGAGAAAGATATGTACACTAGGGTGAAAAAAACAGGAGAGTTTCTTACAAAAAGTTTTGTAGATTCTGTTAGTATTGTACTCAGTTTAAAGAAATTATAAATAAAATCAATGGTGTTGATCAAAAAAATAAAATAAATAAATAAAATCAATGGTGGAAAGGGAAAGCTATATAGAGATGGCAACCCATGCATGATTGCCTTGAACATCGCAAACCCTTCCTTTGGATTGCAAGTCTAGACTGTCTAGTGGTTGTGGACCTGCAACAATATTCAACAAATATAATACAATAGAATCATTACAGAAATTACACAAGGCATAGCGGCATTATTACACTCCAATATATAACGAGTTAATTTTATGATACGCCCACAGTTTCATCACATATATACTTGGGTTTTAAAATGATTAAATTCTAGTTGGCAAAAAAATGATTAATTCTATTTCTCTACGAAGATTTAAGACTATCCTTTTATTATCTTCATGGTATACGTAGAGAATTATTGAACAAAAAAAATGTCGGCGTAAAAATAGTTATCTAATGAATTTCAAAAGGTATATAATGTGGATGGAATTGCACATGCCAATGTTCCGTGGCTCGTTCCCATCGATTCAATGCATATCTCGACCAACTAGTCCTATCAATATTTCCTCGTACAACTCTCCAATCTCTTTCTTCTACGTTATACATTTTTGGTTTTCCTGTCATACACTTTTTTCTTGCCGACTTTCCCCAAACTATTCTTTTAATATAGTAGACAACATTGTAAGAGCAAATTCATATTAAATTTTATTACAACTATATGTACCAAAATAGAAACTAATCTCATATATAGCACTAAGCACTGGTCTATGTAGATTAGTGGTTAAATGCATTGGTTAAGATCATGGATTGATCATGTTGTACTTTTAGTTCAATTCCGGTAAAGATTATTAGTGTTTCACACCATGTTGTTCCCAATTTAAGGAAAAATTAAAGTTAAAGTCCAAACTTCTCTTAATCAATCAAAGAGATTATATAACAGTCAATATTTTTTGGTTATAAACCGATTACTGGAATGAGATTGTGATTTACATTTGTAACTTTTTGAGGACAAATTAATTTTATATGGTAAACATTTTAATTAGTTCAAAAGTACAAAGCATATGTTGTTCAAGAATATTATTCCCTGGCATTTTCCCGACCGACCAGTCACGAAAGTTGACATATACTGTCGATTTTTTTTTTATCCAGCTTTGAAATGAAGTCTGATCAAAGATATGACCAGATTGAAAAGGCAATTAAAAGTATAGTAACATAACAAATAAAAACAAAATTCATGCATCTGCTAGTGAGGTTACTTGAATTCATTGCATGTATATTAATGATTCTTCACCTCTATTGCAATAAAAGATACACTAGAATATCTATAAATTAATATTTAAATTAATAATTTATATATATTAATAAATTTATTCGGTTCCAAGTTAGACCGGTTTAAAATATGACAAAAATCGATAAAATAATAAGATAATATTTTTTAAAAATCATACGTAAATATACTGTCTCATTAAAATCATAAATTAATAAAGTTATCTATATATACATTTCATATAAGTACAAACTAAACATTAATATTGTTGGTTTTATATTCACAATAAAGATTCCTCTATTTTTTCTTAATATTTCAATATATTTTGATAATATTTAGTAAAAATGTATTGAAAAATCATATTTAAGTTATATGAAGCATCAAAATATAAACAAAATAAAAAAAAACATAAAAATGTATATATGGTAAAATCATATATTTTATTTTATAAATGAAAATATTCAAATATAGAAAAAAATCTATAGTATTCTACAGTTTACATTTTTACTCATTACTCAACTCCTTAAATACTATATGCTAAATTATAATCCATAAACTAAACTCATATATATATACACACATATATATATATATATGTATTAATTTTAATTAAAGCTATTTAAATATTTTTTTCTGTGTGTTATATTTTTGGAATAAAAAATGTGTTAGTGCTATCTTATAGTTGTAAAAAAATCATATCATTTACAATATATATAAATGAAAGAAACAACAGAAATGAGAAATAAATATGGAGGAGTGGGACCTAAGATGGCCATCATGTTGGCTGCTCTGTTCTGTTGTTTTCAAGCTTCAAACTCTGTGTGCTCCATTTACTACTCCATCTTTCAAAGTCTAATGCCATTCTTGATTTGATCTCTTTCATTTTTCAAAACCCTTAAAACTTTTGAAATTGTAGGTTGTTAAAACAGAGGAAAATGTCAAATCGGCTTCCTTATCTCTTCCAGAAAAGCCATCTAAATTTAAATCTCCCAACTGTCATGTTACACTATTCCAACAAATCTGTTGCAAGAACCAACCAAAGATACATTAAAATGTGTAGTGTTTTATTATACCGACAAATCTCTAACCCTATTATCAATACTATTGATATTGAAATCTCAGAAAACCCCACTAAAATTTGAGCATAAAGATGTTGGGAAAACGCGTTTTTTAAAACGTGGTGCAAAATCAAAACGTCTGATTTCAACTTTGAGAACAATAGAAACACGTAACAACATTCATACCATCTTCATCCATAACGTAATCAACGATTTCTCAATCTTATTAAGCTTAAAACTCTCAAAAAGATTCAACAGCGACACTAAAACAAATATTCATTTGAAGAAATAGTCACTTCCTTTGATCATATCAATCACATCTTGGCTTCTCTAGCTGCCAATCTCTTCTTCTTCTTCTTGACACTAGCAGACTTGTAACCCCCTTTGCACGGCTTCCCCCACGGGCTAACCGATGTCCTTCCTCTGCTTCCACTACTCTTGCTCTTCCCTTCACCACCACCGTGTGGATGATCACAAGGATTCATCGCCACACCTCTCACTTTAGGTCTTATCCCCAGCCACCTGCTCTGTCCTGCTTTATACAGCTTCTTCACTCCATGAGACGGGTTTGACACTGTACCAATGGTAGCACGGCACCTGGCGTTGATCCACCTGGTGTCACCTGAAGGAAGCTTTATCAAGCACCTCCCTGAAGCAGGCTCCTTGAGGATCTTGGCGTTTGTTCCTGCAGCTCGGACTAGCTTGGCGCCTTGCCCTGGGTTCATCTCGATGTTGTGGATGATAGTTCCAATGCGCATCATACCTAGTGGCATGGAACTTCCTATCATTGAGTTGATGTCCATGTGGAGCATCTTTTCTTCCATTTCTGCCACAAGTGTTTTGTTATGCACATCACCAAAACCTGCAAAAATAACCAAAAAAATGAAATAAAACTTAGAGGTCATAATCATAAAACAAAACAAAAGGCGTGGAATTTGGACACAGAGATAGAAGAGAACTCTGGATTAACATATACTAACACATGAACATGATGTCCTTAACCAAGTTTGAAGATGTATATCATCAACATAAGTCGATCCTAGTCATAGAAACCTTAAACAGGCAACCATACCCCAAGTCCCACAAAGTACATACATGCATTAGTTTCCTGTACTTGATTCATCATTTAGGATACAACCATGAAGAACAACAAAACTCTAAGGCAGTTAACTTAACACCAGAATTAAGAGAAGAATCTAGCTCCAGATATAGGTCATAAGAAACAGCACCAGAGTTGGAGAGAACCAAGTTTAGCGATTGAAGATATATACTTGATACTAAATTATATTTCTTCCAGCACAAAAGTATCTCAAAATGAATTAATAGAGTACTTTCTACATTGTGGAAACAAAGTTACTCAGGTGAACTAACGCAAGCTAATCCGTTCATCATCTCATAGAGAGAAGCTTTAAGCCACAAAAGCTTGGAATCCTCGATAAATCAGTTCTAACAGTATATAAGAATAATTCTTATGCATACACAGCACATAGTTCAACCTGATTCCTCAAGGATCCGCCATCCTACGACCTATAGATCGCATCTTTCCAAAAACTAATTATCAAAACCTGAAAGCTTAAAACTTTAATCAATATAAAGGCCACCCAAGTAGCTCAATGGCATAATAAGACTTCTTGACATAATAATACGCAACAAGAAATGTAGCAACTTTTGATATTCAATAAGGTCAAGAGAATGACTGAGTACCTGTGGTGGAGAGACTGCGAAATGCTGGACGAACAACGCTGTTGAATAAAGAAGAAGCAGCAGCAGATCGAGCTCTGCATAGCGCCACAAGGGCCGACATTGGGAGTGACCTCACGCTCTTTTAGCTCCAATCTATCAAACAAACACCCGATATCAACAGTCTGCAGCTCTGTGTTTATCTCTAAAATTGAGAGATTGAGACATACCTGAGGGACGCGAAATCGAAGAAGCTTGCTTCCGAGTTATAATCTGAGAAGACCCGCGGCTCTGATCGGAGAGAGACAAAGCGAGGAACTGAAGGGTTTGGGTTTACTAAACCATGAGGGAAGCCTAATGATTTACAATAACCGGTTCAAATCTTCCGGTCCGATCCAAATTTGGAAAAAGGTAAACCAGTTTAATTGTCACTTGCTAATCCAAGCCTCCAAGGTGAGATGTACACAAGTTCCATTCACTAATTGTTACTATAGAAAGGAAGTCTAAGTTTTGTTTTAAAAATGATTAATCTCATGAATTATGATATAATTCATTATCTGATGATTGATGAGAGAATAAACTTGTTGTATAGTTGTTTAGTCATCTTAAGAAAAATACTTCACAAACCATTATAATGGCATTCACTAAAATCTTTAACACAGTAGGCATATATATCAAACCCGGTTTAAACATAACATAACCAATAAAACCGGACCACGATGATATAAGAAGTCCAGGTAGCTCTATTCAAAAGTCTGATCCATCAAACATCATAAGCACAACAAACAAGTCTTTCATTTAACTTCCAAATTATTTTTTAAACATCAGAGATTCAGTGCTTAACACACTCATTCTCTCGAGCTCATCTCCTTACTCCTGAAAATAGAAACCAAAGATAAGTTCTATGAGTAAAACAATCGCACAACAATGTTCAAAGCTCTAAGTAGAAAGAGAAGAACATATAATAACCTCATCGTCATCATCATCATCTTCCTTCTTCAAACGAGTCTCACCACCTTCCTTGATAATAGGAAGCTTCATAGCACCAAACGGTGTATCAACATCCACATTACCTTTAATAGTATACCCAGTTCCTTTACCACGTATCATATCCCAAAGCGCAGAACCAAAGTCCTTTGGTTTAAAAGTAATCGGCACATTAACCAACCCACTCCCGTTTTTATCAAGCTTTACAGAGTCTGATATCTCAGCTTTCCCAATACTCACATCAGCCAACCAAACCTCACAGTCCAAGTCATTCACCCCCAAATCAAAATCATTCAAGTTCTCAAGCCTCACGTGGAGAATCGCCACGGTTTCTTCCAAAGAAAACTTCTGGAACTGGATCTTCTCGATGTCAACATTAGGTTTCTTCGGGATGGGAATCTCTCCACGCTTCTCCAAAGGCAACGTGAGCCTCCCCAAGACAGGGACGTCGACGATGAGATCAACTTTGATCCTGTAAGGTATGATCATCCCGGGGTTAATGTCGTTGTAAGTGCTCTTGATGTCATCATAGATCAACGTCAACGGTATCTTGACGGTTTCTTCTCCATGTGCCTTGATGGTTCCAGCGTCAGGGATCAGTCCAGAGACGAGTTTCCTCCCATCACTGTCGATCAAGTAGTCGATGTCGATGAGAGGGATGGGAACTGGGTTAGGGTTCTTGACGAGCACGTCAACAACGATGTCTGCTCTCTCGAGACTGATCTTGGGGATGTGAATGGCAGAGACGTCAGCTGTCGGCTTACCGAAACCAACGGTTCCCTGTATCTTCTCGCCGATGCCGTGAATGAAACCTTTAACATTGTCTAGGAATCCACCTTTACCTTCTTCTTCTTTCTCTTCCTCCTTGTGAGCTCTGTCAACGATTTCAACTTTGTTCTCTGATGTAGACATACCTAAGCAGCAAGGAGACATCATTACAGTAACAACGGGAAAAAAAAGTCAAAACCAAAGAGTGTTTCAGTAGTTGTCAAAGTGTCATTGAATCATAATACATGATAAAAGTGAATCTAACATCATATTCCTATAGCTAGAACCCAAGCACAAACACTTCATATCTGAAGTACATCAACAATGATAAGATCATGTGGATACATGGCAAAACACAGATCCAAATGTTCGGTCTAAACAAGATAGCACTAAATCAAGCGACATGTGTAAACAGATCTAGTGATATCTTGGTCTAATCATCACCTTTTTCCATGTTTTCCAGATTAAACACAGAAAGGATCAACGCAAGAACAGATAATGATCTGAAGTGGATTTGAACGTACCTGGAGAGTTGGATGAATGTGAGAAACAGAGAGAAAAGAGAGTGCTTTCAAGAGTTGTGTGGAGTTGGCTGATTCGTTGAGTTGACGCGTAATCTTCGCCTTGCCGACAAATCCGTCGTGTCAAGTTACTATTGGGCTAGAAACACTCCTCTTCAATTGCGTTTTGACACATAAGTTTCAAGATATTATGACAATGAAAGCCAATATTTTTGTTTGGTAAAGAATAAACCCACATTGCCCCCAAAATTCAGAGGAACTATTATTACACAGGATTCGGAAAAGGAAAAAAAAAACAGAAAGCTTACAAAAGTATTTGACACAAAGGTAAAAAAAAAGGAACAAACATTTTTACAATCTTTGAGGTACGGTTACAGTTTTGGAGATCGGATTGTAATCAAATGCGACAAGAGCAAACAAGTTCTCTCAAACGTGATCATTTGCTCATCCATGGAAGGAGTAGGCTATTTCAGGTGGTGCTCAAACAACGACGCCATCTCGAGCTGCAAGAAAGAAAAGAGGAGAGCAAACTCAAGGACTTGATCATTTGATTGATAACATGAACAAGATGTAGACGTGCCTGATAATTCAAGAACCCTCAAATGAATGATATCAATGACAAGACCATTTTCTTATCAGCAATTTGTACGTCTTGTTCTAAGAGTAAAGGATTGATGATAATGATTACTTACCGCCGTCAAGGCAGTTTCAGCTCCCTTGTTTCCGGCTTTGCCACCAGATCGATTCAGAGCCTATAGTTTCAGTTTAACCACAATATTAAATACTTCACTGTCTATCCATTATGATGTATCAGCCATGCATATCATCAATGTTTGCATTACCTGGTCCATGTCCTCGCATGTCAGTACACCAAATATGCAAGGAACACCTGCAAATTGGGGATCAAAAAGCGTTACTGCTACTGCAAACCTAAACTATATATGCCAGAGAAGATAACCTCAATAGTGACGCAACAGCAAGAACTAAATCAATGGTGTGGGAATGTAAAAACACAATATTACAATCTTTCTCTGTTTTCAAAACAATCATAATGTAATCCAGATGTAGCAGAGAGTACTCCAAACCTGAATTGATGCCAGCAGAAAGTACTCCGGATGCAGCAGAGTTTGCAACAGCATCATAATGTGTGGTATCTCCTCTTATCTAACAAAGGACACAAAAGTAGATCAAAAACCCAGCTCTAAACATGTCTCAGCAGCGTGAAGAAGTCATTCAGAGGAGCACATACAACAACCAGATGGGGCTGAGAATTAGTTTAAAAGCAAGAGCCATACCACAGCGCCAATACATAAAACGGCATGAAAGTTTCCAGATTTCCCAAGGTTTTGTGCAACAACACCAATCTCAAAGCTACCGGGAACCCATATAACCTTGATTAAATAGAATCTCATTAGCTTCAGTTGCATCAAGTTTGAGAGGAAATAAAAGGATAATACTTGGATGTCTTCTTCTCTGACAGAATACTTCTTGAAAGTCTCAATGGCTCCTTCCAAAAGCAACTTCGTCACCACCTCGTTGAAACGAGCAACAACCTTGAAAGATTAAAATAAACGAATCTATCAGAAAAAACTCAACAAATCCTGAAAAAGGTGAAGACTTTGCGAAAGTTGGAGAACTCACGATGGCAAATCGAAGACCTTCCCCTCTGATAAGAGACCCAGTGACATGTCGAACAGCTTCCGTCCTTACGAACGACGAGCGTAGCTCCTTCTCTACAGCGAGTGGTGGTGACGCGAAACCTAACACGGAAACTCTTAACATCTCAAGATTGCAAAAAAAAAAGTATAGAGCTTTAAGAGAGAGATTGAAAAAAGGCAAAGCATACCTGATGCGGATGAAGAGAATGATAGGCTATTATTGGATTTGGTTACCGAAGAGAAACAAGACGATTGACGCGGGTGGAGATGGGGGCGTGACGTCGGAGTCAGGCGGAGGCACGGCGGCGACGAAGCTAACGACTTCATTTGAGATGCGGTTTAGTAGTAGTAAGTGAATAGTGAGTGAGGCTACGAAAGATAAGTTAACCTTCTCTACCGTCGGTTTAGTTATTTAATAGATTCCGGTTAACTACTTAATCCAATGGTTTGGTTTAGATATATCCCGGTTTAGCGAAGCCCTAAGAACTCAATTTTTGTCGCCGGCCCGGAACTTTTTCAGACAAAACTGAAAGAACTTAAAACTGTCGTCTTGTAGGAAGGGAGAAGAAAAATTCCTGAACCGTAAGATATGGCTGCTACGACGAACTGGTATCGTTTCGATTCTTTTGATCTTTTAACTCATTTTTAGATTGAATCTACTGAGATAAACGTTGTATTTGATCACAGGCTCACGGCGTCTTCAAGTGTGTTCCTTACTCGTTCAGCAGTGAACCCTCGTCTCGCATTTGCTTCTCGAACTAATCATACTCCATGTAGAAGCCGTGTTAGCTTTCTAGGCAATGAGAAACGTCGTCTTCCGGTTGTTTTATCCATGACGGCGGAGGAAGGTCCCGGTGAGGCGGTTGTGAAGTCTGTTTTGCCTGGAAATGGCATATCCATCATGGTATATGACTTTACTTGGTAGATGTTAGTGTCTTTTATTCAAGCAATAGCAGTGTTGGTTGTTGTTTGTTAAGCATTATTCTCTTTATCAGGTGAATGGATGCAGTGGCAAAATGGGAAAAGCTGTGATCAAAGCAGCAGATTCTGCAGGAGTTAACATCGTTCCCACATCGTTTGGATCTGCTGCTGAGGCTGGTCAGACGGTTGAGGTGTGTGGGAAAGAGATAACTGTGCACGGTCCTGAAGAGAGAGAGAAGGTTCTTTCTTCCGTGTTTGAGAAGCACCCGGAGCTGATTGTTGTCGACTACACCATTCCCTCTGCAGTCAATGGTAAATTCCACAACCTCTCGTTCTTGATTTGATTGAAAAACTGAGCTGATTGAGAGTGGTAATGTAGGTAATGCGGAGCTGTATAGCAAAGTAGGTGTTCCTTTCGTGATGGGAACAACTGGTGGAGACAGGAACAAGTTGTATGAAACTGTTGAGGAAGCAAAGATTTACGCTGTGATTTCTCCTCAGATGGGTAAACAGGTATGTGTAGAAACTAGAAAGTATTGTGAATTTGTGATGTTAAGAACTTTTTTTTAGCTTATATATCTCTTTGCTTTGTTGGTACATTAGGTTGTTGCGTTTCTTGCGGCCATGGAGATCATGGCTGAGCAGTTTCCGGGAGCCTTTGCTGGTTACTCCTTGGAGGTTACTTTCTTACTTTTTGTTGGTTTAATGTTTTGCTTCTTACTACATCTAATCAACTCCAATATATAGGTGATGGAGTCTCATCAAGCTAGCAAGTTGGATGCATCCGGAACAGCAAAAGCTGTTATCTCTTGCTTCCAGGAACTGGGTGTGTCTTACGACATGGATCAGGTGCATTGCTTGTACTTTATTCTTAACTTATTTGATCTCGGGATATGAATGTTCTGTGTATACAACTTTTTTTTTGGTGGTAGATACAATTGATTAGGGATCCTAAACAGCAAGTTGAGATGGTGGGGGTTCCTGAAGAGCATGTCTCTGGCCACGCGTTCCATCTCTATCACTTGACATCACCTGATAAAACGTAAGGCATTATCTAAATCATTGTTTGAACTCCATTGTAAAAGTGTGTCTCTTCCATAACTAGCTCCCTTTCTTTTGTGTTTTCTTGTTGCAGTGTCTCTTTTGAGTTCCAGCACAATGTCTGTGGGAGATCAATATACGCCGAGGGAACTGTCGATGCTGTACTTTTCCTTGCCAAAAAGGTTCTGAAAGCATACTCTTTTCTACATAATGATTCTGTGGGTTTTCTATGAGTCTGACCACCTCTATCTAAACGATGCTAATTGTTGTTTTGAACAATTTTTGGTGGAATGCAGATTCGATTGAAAGCAGAGCAGCGAATTTACAACATGATTGATGTTTTGAGAGAAGGAAACATGCGTTGAGCTTCCCGAGTTTTTTTCCAAATAGGTTGGTTCTAAAAGAGCTGATGATAGGTTTACCAAATCATCAGCTGTGGTGAATGTTAGATGTTTGGTTCCCCCACTTCTTCTGTCTTTTGGACAGCCTTTTTAAACTGCAGTTATACCAACTGGTGTTTTGTAGCTCTCTTCGTGTTGTCTATCCAAGAACTTCCCATTGCATTGTTCATGTTACTTTCTTTACCATAAATTTAACTGTCCTTTCTGAAAGAAGTTTTTTTTAAAAATTTTCAGAGCAACGATCTCAGGGGACTATTATATATTTGCATCATCACTAGGCCTATAGGTTCGGTTCTAACGGTTAGTTCAATTAGGTTAATCCAGCTTTCTTATTTCGGTTCGTTCAAATTTTCTTTTGTCGAAATTAGGAGACTGTTAAGAACAATCAGCAGATTCTCCAGGCTAGTGTGGTTGCTGAGCTTGCCCCTGTGGTCAGGGCTTGATTTAGAGAAGAAAGATTTGGGTATGTTCTGATGAAGTATGATAGAGGATAAACGTATGATCACCTTTATGAATCCGAATTGCCGTTCATAAAACAACAATCGGTAGTCCAAGTGTATAGAATCGTGATTGAAGAAAGATTCTAAAACAACATGAACAGATCTCCAAACGATTTCAGTGGAGAACAAGAACTCAGAATCTAGAGGAAGAAGATGATCTAACAAACTGTTTACAGTTTTCTTGATTGCTCTTTTCCTCCGTGTAGTTTCTGTTCTTATAGTGTTTCTTCTGCCACGTGTTCTCTGCCACGTCATCTAATCGCATCATCTGTTTCCTGTATCAAAGTATCAATATCTTGAAGGGACAATTAGTACATCGGTTGCTTATTTGATAGATATTGGTGTGAGTCCTAGAGACATTGATCCAATGGTGACTCGTATCTTTTGAGGATGAGAGTTGGAAAAAATGTTCAAACCTCTTGTAGCTTATACCTCAGTTCCATCGGCTTGCCAAAGAAAATTGTGGCTAGGATGGTAGAAAATCATCGGTTACAGCCTGGAGGAGACTATTAAACCAAATGTAGATTGCTTGGTTAGCTTTGGCATCAAGAGAGAGATGTCTACACAACAGTACCTTTTCAGCTTGAAGCTCAAGATTGATCCTGAAGGATTCACTCATGTTGAGAAGAGGCAACAGGTTGTAAGGCTTCAGAAAAACGTGGTAATGAAACCCATTGAGTTTCTGTTAGGCAGGGCATTTCAGATCCTTTGTTCAAGAGTCGAGCTAATGAAGAATAGCTACTACTTTTACAAGACTGAGATGGGGAGACCGATGAAGGAGCTAGTTGGAGTATCTTGAGTATTTTACTTCTAGCTTGGAGTCAAGATGCAAGCCGAGGTACCAGAAGCTACATGGGAAATGAGTTAGGAGCTCATTGAACTGGTTACTCAACTGCAGCGACCAAAGATTTGAGGAACGGTTTGAAGGTAACTTTGCTGATGCATACAATGAAGGTCCAGTGTTTGATATGGGTGGGAAGTTGAATACGCTTGACCTATAACAAGTTTTCGTTTCTTCGTTTGATCAAATATACATTTACATTACAAACCCCAATATTGTAAACTTTACGACCTGATAAGATCATCACCATAATAATTAACGAGTACTTACATGATCGATATCACACATCTTTGTAGTTTATAAGTTAACCAAAAACCCGAAAAAATATTCATATTTACTATTTTCTTGAACTGTATATTATTGACCTGTGATGCAAGAAAACAAACGATGGCTCTTAAACCTCACGAGCTGACCTTCACGCGACGGAGAAAAACTCTTCTTCTCCGTAGCTCCGCCTTCTCTTTTTGTTTCCCGGCTTGATATTGATGAGATATCTCCAACGGACCAGCGACGTCGATGGTGACCGTCCACGTTCATTTCGATGTCGTAAGACTCACGAGTTGTGTTGGTGGAGGAGAGACGCTCGTAACGACGGCGAGTAAGGTTCTTCTTCACGGCCCTATACACCATTGGTATTAAGCCATCCATTGATGCTCTGATATTCTTTGCTTCTTTGTTATGTGGAACTCGTAAGATGAAGATTATTTGTTTTTTTTCCATTAATATTGATTTTAGGTTTGGGTGCTACCTTCCATTTTCTTCTTTTATATATTTATTTCTTTATACAAGAAATCTAAACTTCTCTTTAGTATTGTTTCTCCCATTTGATTTCTATGTCAAATCTTAGTTGGAATTCCACAGCTACACATTTTTTTTTTTTAAATTATCTTTATTACGGTTAGTCATATATATGGTATTTTATCTTACAACATCATTATTGTTATACACCCAACACTTTTATATGTAAGAAAAAGTGTTTTTTCTAGGGTGTTTTAATACCTGGGTTTTGCTACAAAACTCTAGAATATATGATCTTTTTGTAGATTATTCGTGTACGCATTTTGCATATCACACCATCCATCACAATTGTATATTTGAGATTAACATTATTTGAATGACATAACACATGGATATTTTGACAACGAAATGTTTAAGAACAAACTTAAAACGTTTACTGCCTATGCAGACTATGATTAAGACCTAAGAAAAGTCCAACCCGTAACTTCTTTTTTTAAATGATCCTGTTGTTGGACACGTTATCCTTGATCTGATCTTTGACTGGGTGTTTGTGTCCAGAAAACATTATCAATTAAGATTGTGGTGAGACTATTCTGTTTGTTTGTTTAGTGTAGTTTTAAAAAAAAATGTTTTCGACAAGTTTAGTTTAGGTTTATATATTTTGTTGAAGAAGACGGATTCAAGATGACTTCGCTCCGGTGTAAAAAACGATCTTTCAGTGAAGAAGGTTCCATTTATAACAAGGAAACACATTCAAATAGTTTGATTTGATAGATATAATATTTTTACACGAGACGAATCTTGAAAGTGTTGATTTAACTTCTTGAACAAGAAAGTGGTTTAAAAACATCAAGCGCTGACTGCATCAACTGACATTTTACTTTATTATCCAAGTTTTAATTTCTGACAGGGTCGGTTTCATGTCAAGTAGTAAATGTTGGAACTCGTTTTTGACGAAATGGTTTAAGACCATTTTTGATAAGTTTTCAGACGAAGACGTTCGTCAGAATAACCAAATGTTTGGCATTATGAAGTAGTGTATCCGTATGTCAAAAACATAGTTGGTTTTGAATGAGAAATGGAAGTTTGAAATGAGTTTGGCTAAATATAAAATTAGCAAATGTCATATATTAGATATTTGAGTTTGAATTAGAATTTGTTAATTGGATATTATGTCCATTACTTATTCATATAAAATTTATTCATAGCTATCTTTATGTTTGTATAAACATAAAATGCAAACCCAAATTAAAAGAAATATTATTTATGTTTGATTTGGTCAAATATATAACATATTTCTTATTGCTAAGTCATTAAAAATGAGCCAAAAGGAATTGAATTTTCTTAATGACAGCCTTGATTTTGTGACTTAATGACTCCATTACTCTCTACGTTTTTGGGTTTTGAAACCATAACGTAATGTCACATTGTTACATATAAATAAGGCTTGTGAGCCATATGTCAAGATACATTTTTTATATGAACAATGAAAAAAGATAAATACTGCACTAGAATATTTGATTCTCTATTTTTTGTGTTTTCTCTTTTTTTTATTTTTCTTTTTGAGTCTGAGAGTACACACAAAATCGTTTCGCCAGGCTTCTGATAGAGTGACGCAAATTCAGAAGATTGTTTGCAGTTGTATCCTGTGACTCATTACGTTATCGAACTGTCGCACTACGAAACATATTTTGAGTTAAGGAAATAGATAATATCTCGACTCTACAGTTGTATCATCCTTTCTTAATCTTTGGTATAATTTTATCATTTTTATTTTTACAATATTCAGTTTTCCGCAATTTATAAAATACGGTCCTATCAGTAAATTCAGAAACTGTATTGATCATGACATCTCACAACACCAAGAAGTCCACGAGCAGGAGCTAAATCTTATCCGACAAGGATTGAAGTTAAGTTTCGCCAAGAAATCCACAACATGCTTTGAGAGCTTCCAGGTTTTGTTGGTGCATGGACCAAATGGTGGTTCTAGAAGAGCTATGATAGCTTTACCAAAAATATGGCCAATTTTGTTACTAACCGGATGAAACATTCGATTGGTTCTCCAAATTTTTTAAATTATTATCTAAACCATATATTTTCCAAATTGCCAAAAAAAAAATTACTAAATTTAACAATAAAATGTTTGTAACCTTCTAAATGTCATCAGGTTTTGAGAAAAATAACTAGCTACTAATTTTCTATATGTGGATCTCACTTCCTCTGCCTTTTAGGGCAGGCTTTTGAAACTATCAGGGTTGCTTGTAACTCACGAAACTAGTGTTTTGGAGCTCTCCTTTGGTCTATAACTTTTATTGTAGTGTTCATGTTGACCTCTTATCATAAATGTTATTCTCCTTTTATGGATCATTCAACTCGTTATATAATAAAGGCCAGAAGATGAGCTAAACTCATCTAATGCATGCTGTGAATTTGAAAGTTACGTATAGCGAAAGAGAGTATTGATACTTTACTTGATCATTGTTGTTAGAATTTGTTTCAAGTCACAACATCAAAGATGCTCTTTCACTGAAACCACACACAAAGATTAAAAATAAAATAAAACTAAAAACGATTGCGTCTTTGGAGAATGATAGTACTTAAATTATCAAAAGAAATTAAGAAGTTTAGATAAGACTTAAGAGTGACGACGAAGCTGATGATGCTTCTTATGTTAACAAACACAAACTATTAAAATTAATCAAAGAGAACACTTATTTGATGAAAACTGAAAGAAAAAAAAACCCACCTTTCAACATTTATATTTTTTCTTGTAACTTTAAAAATGTAAGAACAAATATTTTGCTGGTAAAAACATTCCAAACTTCACTTTAATAAATTTTAAATACAAATTTTAACCATGATAATGTAGAAATGAAAATTGTGAATTTTATAGTGACAAAATGTATATACGTAGTAAATTTAAATTAATCCATTGATATTTGAATACAACCAAAGTATTTCAACATCAACTTAGAAACATACACCCTAAACCTAAACTAACAGAGATTTTATTTACACCACAAACGTTGAATCACTTCATCTTTCAAATTAAGATACATCAAACACTTCAAATTCACAGTACTCTCGTTCAAAGCCACCAAGTGTACTTCGCCTCTCAGTTTAGCTTCGATCTTGAGGATTATTAACCCTCTCTTAATATCATTCTTCAACCAAACAGATGATGTAGCCTGATTGTCTCTGTAACTCACTTCTGTCCTAACCTCTGTTTTCATGGCACTGTATGAAGCCACTCGTTGTCCATTAATCTTAACTTCCCCAACAAAACGACCATCGTACATGATATCTCCTTTACTAGTTGGAAACTCAAAGAAACTGAAATTCGGATTCTCAATTCTGATCTTCATAGCTAGTGTTGCATTGAAATAAGGGGATGATGATGTTGAGGTATCGTTGTACCTAAGGTTTCTCAAAGCCACGGACGTCAGGCTTGCTTTAAGTGGCTTGGCTAGGACATAGAAACCGATGCTTATGAAGAGACAGAGCAGAATGCAAAGCACTATAAGGGTTAAGATGATGACTTTACCGATGACATCTCTCTGTTTAGGTGGGTAGATTGCACAAGCTTCATCAACATCTTTGCTCTTTCCTCCATATGTTTTATTGACATAGCCTGACATTCTTCCTCAAGATGGTTGTAACTGACAAATCTCTAGTATTGTTAAGGGAACTAGATGATAACAAGAAGGAGAAGCATATATATATATATACTATCAAGCATCAATAACCAAAACCATATTCCAAAAAGAAAATGTTTTTAATATGTGGAAAATGTAACGAATGAATAGGTTCTTGATCAGCATGACATTGAAAGATGATGTGAGGTTTCCGAAATAAGTTAGGAGATGCTTAAAAGAACCTTTTGAGCTTTGGTTTCATCTTAAAGACTTAGCTTCTTTTTGTCTCCACGACCTGATGCAAAGGTAGAAAAGTTTTTTAATTATCAAACTTTTATTGAAAGACACTGCAATAACAATGTTCTATTCTAGAAGAAACCAAAAGACAATCTATAGCAATCAAGACGAAGTTAAGAGTTGAGATCGCATTGCTGTTGTGTCTCACTCTCACAGTTTCTGATCTGCTTTGGTCTGTTATTAGTTATTACTAACAGTAAATGGATACTTTTGACGGAGTCTTGCTATTTTGTCTTATTTTTAATTACCGAGTATACCCTCAACTTTCACATAGTGCTTCAACGATACTGAAGGCATATCAGTCAGTTCGCTAAAGAAACAACACTCACTTCGGTTCCACTTACGGTTAATCGCCTTCGTATTGATTAGCCTCAGTGTAGAAAGAGAGATGGGAAAAGAGAGAAAACGATGAAAGGAGTTTTACTTGACGAATCTGTGTTGTTCTGTCCCGAGACTGTAGATTCTACGCCGAGACTACGTTCATCAGTCACATCTCTTCTCCGGCTGCTTCGTTACTCCATAATCCGAACGGTAAAATAACCAGATAATCTCAGTTCCTCCTACTGTCCTACATTGCTCATAAAACCCTTTGCATGCAAACCTTCTAGAGTTATCTTCAATAATGAAGTGATATCTAGAAATGGAATGAGAATAGGATTTAACTTTTAGATGAATTTGTGGGAAAACTTTGTCTGCTTTCTGCTCTTTTAGTGGTCACCTGATATTTGATTTTTTCTTACAGGGGATATCATATGGGCTTGATCTGTCGAACGAAAAGGTTAAAACGTGATTTGTCTCTTCTATGCTATTAAGCAAAAGGATTTTTTTGAATTCATTGTGGTGAGATTGATTTATATATAGGTGGATTTACTGAGGAAAACGGCAGCTGAATACTCCATCGATTGCTTACCTTTAGAGACGTCTCTTACAAGTGTTACCTTTGGTGAAACTCTCAAAACATGATGTAACGAAGGCAGTGGTCTGTATGTTGCTTCAAGCAGTAAAGAAGAGACACTGCGTGAACTAAGTCTCACCCAGCCAGTTATTGTACTCGATCGGTCAGTTGATAAAAGCATATATATTCTCATGAGAGTTGACATTTTTACAGAATTTTTCAGCTTCTGTATTTGTGTTTTTTTGAAGTGCTTCCTAATTGGAAGTATGACTCTTTTTAGTAATGGTGGAAAAAGATAGGCTTTTTTTTAGAGTTTGCTACATTATTTAGTAGCAGAAGAAGGTCATGTGTTTCCTTTTTGTTACTGATACTTAAAGCATTTGTTGGACCCTTTTTGGCTTTGTAGATGTCGTAGAAGGCGATTCATGCGAGGATCCTAACTTGCTCCTTTTTATGTTACAAACGTGATTCTTATACCATTTTGATATCGTGAATACTGATTATCTTGTGAAGAAAGGAGTTTCTAATAAGCTTATCATATCCAGTCTCGTATAGTCATTGCTGAGAATCTACCTGAGGACCATTGCTACCAAAATCTGATGAAGATTTTCTCAACCGTTATCAGGTACTGCTGCTTTTTTTGCTTTTTAATCTTTACCAAATGTATTTTCTAGATCAACCACCAATCTCTGTTTTTTTTTTTCAAAAATATTAAGTTATTTCCCAGTGTTAAGAACATTCGTACATGTCAGCCACAATGGTGCTCCACCAGCAGCAAGATCAGCCAAAAGCAATGCTACGCCTTTCACTAACAAGGTAACTAAATATATCCATGTGTTTTTTCCACCTTGAATGGATAATCACGATGCAAAGTTGATGCTTGTTCTTATAGGTTCATGCTTTTGTCAGAGTATATATGAGATAGTTGAACCAGCCGAGAAAGCAGTAACGTCTCACATCACTCAGATTTTCAGACTGTGTGTGTGTGTTTTACTCTCATGTGCTGATATGGTTAACTGAAAGCATTAAAACAACAGGTATGTGGTTTAAAATTAGATAATACTTCCACTCGAAATGAGCAGAGTCCAAATATATCTTAGAAATTCAGAAGATTATGTAAATTAGATGTCATTGGTCTGAATGAAGATCTATTGAAGTTGATGCTAGTTCTACTTGGTTTTGTGCTATTTTCTTATTGTACAAAGGAACTAAAAGGAAGAAAAGTACACGATGTAGAAGTAGAACATGAGAAAGATGATGCCACAACATCGGAGCAGCAGCCTATTGAGAAACAATCTGAAGAATGTTCTAGAGAATGGGATACACATGTGTAAGAGCAGGGCAATAACAGTAAATAATAATAAATACGTTTTTGGGTCTGAATTGTTCCCCATGCATGTTTCTTAACCTTTACCACATATCAGGGAGAGGAGCAAGGGAATGAGAAAGCGATTGGACAGGGAAAAGGGCATAACCGATGTAGGGGAAAAAGAGGACGAAGAGGACAACCACACCTGAACCAGAACCCAATGGAGGTCAACCTCACCAGAACCAGAACCACAACGGCCGTGGGAATCATCATCATCATCATCACCATGGTCCTCACCACCATCAACATCTTCATCAAGTATGAACACCACCTTCAAACAATCCAATGAACAGCATGGAGCAACCAGGAATGGCGAAGCAGCAGCCAGGAGGACCACGGATGCCTGATGAGACCAGACGATTCTCGATGGGAAGGGGGAAGCCGGTCATGGTTCAGGCAGACTAATCCAGTACTGTTCTGCAATGAGGTGATTTGCAGTTGTTGAAGGTTCCAAAAAGGGAGAGAATGACAGAGAGAGTGCTTTATATACTACTAGATATGAGCCCGTTGCGTTGCAACGGTTTTTTTTGATATTTTAATTTAATAAATTATAAAATAATAAACTATTTTATTATAATTTTATGATTGTTTTTTACATATGCTGTGAAGATTTATTTTAGAGTTAAAATAAATTGTTCCACATAAATTTAAGTTAATACATGTATTTTATATATCATGGTTCGTAGACGAATTGCTATCAAATTTGTATTTAAATTAGAGAAAAACTATAGACTTTCTTATGGAAAACAAAATGAAAATCAAATAACGTCAGTTGAGTCAATTACATATGTAAAAATTTCT
The DNA here is from genome assembly GCA_026261945.1 of Hirschfeldia incana. Classification (NCBI taxonomy): domain Eukaryota; kingdom Viridiplantae; phylum Streptophyta; class Magnoliopsida; order Brassicales; family Brassicaceae; genus Hirschfeldia; species Hirschfeldia incana. Next base: position 286,834 of record JABCMI010000040.1, on the reverse strand, counting down.
TAAATGCATTGTACACAACAACAACAACGCAGCAGTCAGGTACCCTAGCTTCACTGATGCTGGTGTCAAACATACCACCATTGGTAAAAAGCTAACGATTACATAGTTCAGATTCAGCATTATAATAAAACCAGTCTAATGAGTAAAATCCTTTTTTTGGCGAACATAAAAAGGATAAAAATCTATTTCACGATAGTTCTTGGAGTTTTCATTATACTAATGACTTAGATTAAGAATAGTAATATGTTGTCTTCCATAAATTTTGATTCATATTTTTGTTTCAATAATCACAGTGTTTTAAACAATATATTAGTTTTTCTTTGTTTTTTTAACAAATACTTCACTTTTAATTATTTTTTCAAAAACTATTAGTTGTAGTTAATTAAAACATATAAAACTGTGAACTCTCTCTATATTGTTTAAGACTAATGTTACACAACATCAACCAATATGTATTATTGATAGTCAGTTAAATATCAAATATATTGCTAGATAAAATATCAAATTTGATTAATTTAGCATCGATAGTGTGATTTTAACTTATTTTTCTATATATCATATATTACTGAAAACTTCTTAATATATAATATATTTTAGGAAATCACTGTCGTTATATTTTAAAAATCTAATGCTCTGTAGTTATAGTGACTTTTGATAGTGCAGCCTATAATTGTAAAACATGACTTGACAAATATAGACAACCTCTTTTAAGTTTTGACATTTACTCTTGTTGACATTAGATAGCTACTTCATACAGGAAATATATATTTTCTGTTTGAAATACCATCTTGCATATGTTGGTCTAGGAATAAAAATTCATTTTCGCACATAACTTTCAGTGAGGATTTCTTTTTCAATTGCCTAGGTCTTCTCTTTGATTTAAATTCTTTAGTAGTTGACCTACAATAATATAACCAATTTTCTTAGTAGCATGAAGAAATCTATTTTTGCACGTAACTTTCGGTTAAAATTTATGCTGCAATAATTAGTAATATTATATATATATATATATATATATATAAGTAATCTTATATTTGATGTGAATAACTGTAGTTTCTTTGGGTTTATGATTTTTTTAAAAAGAAATTAACTATTTAAATAAGAAAGTTGACTATTTATAAAAATTATTTGAAATTATTATTCTACAAAAAAAAATTGATTAGGATTTGAAGAAATAAAAACTACTATTAAACAATATTTTATAATTTTCTTCTGCTCAAGATTACAGAGAAAAACTACTACTATCAAATATTTTTTACAATTTTATTTTCTTATTGATTATTTTGGTTTGTGATTTTTCTTAAAAGAAAATTAACTATTTAAATAAGAAATTTTATTATTTATAAAAATCTATTTGAAATAATTATTCTACAAATATTTCTTTTGATTAGGATTTGAAGAAGGACAACTACTATCAAATATTTTTTTAAATAATATTTTCTTTAGAAATTAAGAAAAGTAAAATTAGTATTAAATAAATTATTTGATAAATTTTTTAGTTTCAAATTTTAAAATAAAAAACTGAAAAATAGTATTAAACAATTTTAAAATTACTTTAAAAATCCTCTCTTATCAAATACAATTTTTTCTTATTAAAGTTATATGGTAATTTTCCTTTTTAAAAGAATCTGGTGATAAACATGATATTATAAATTATTTAATTAACAAATACAAAATTTTCCTTATATTTTTTCAGATATTTGTCTTATCTACTCTTTGGTTGTAATGAACATGATATAATAACTTATTTAATTAAAATGGTGTCAGTACAGATAATATGAAAAACAATTATTAGAATTATCTAAAATACATGATTATAATTATAATAAAACCAAAATATATTTGTAAAAGTTCAAATAAATGATTATATAGTAATTTTATTTTTGTATTATAACCAAAAAATGAAAAAAAAATTATATGCTAATTTTCGTTTTTCATAATTCTTTTTTATTATCTAAATATATATTTTTAATCATTATATATTTAAATACATGTAAAAATATTTGAAGAAAAATTACTATCAAATAATATTTTGTTTAGGAATTTAAAAACGGAAATATTACTATTAGTGATATTTAAAGTTATTTTTTAACAAAAATTGTTTTTGTTATTATCTTAATATATATGTTTTTAATTATGAGATAGATTAACACATGTCATAATCTTAGATATATATTCGCCATGTGTCGCGATCATGTTAATTAGTAACTTTGAAAATCAAGCTTTATATAATAAAATTTCTTACTTCAAAATACTTCTTAGGTGACTCTCTATAACTATTTTAAATTGAAAAATCTTAATAAATAATTAATATTTTGCTTTTATTTTTTTTTGTAAATCATATGAATGAACATAGTTAAAAATAAAATTTAGATAGACCTATAAATTTTCCTGTTAAAAATCTGATTAGTTCGATTACTTTTGGCTATATAGATTTTATCTCTAAAATGTAATTATTTTAATCTAAGTTGGTTAAAATCATATTATTTCATTTTTAATATCTTGTATAATATATTTTGTAAAGTTACGTATAATCCAGTATACGTAATTTTTAAAAGAACATGAATTATTGTTTCAGAGTTGCATAAGTTAACATTAACCAATAATGTTTTGAAAGTTCATGCACACATATGAATATTTACAAAAAACAATGATACAAGTAATTAATATTTCATTTTCAACAGTTCATTAGTTTAAAATTATTTTTAATTTATATGTATAAGATAATTGAAGAATATTCTAAATAATAATATATTTTATCTTAATTAGACCTCTAATTTTATTTCAAGAGTCCAGATTGTTTGTGTCTATCGATTTGCATATATTTATCTCAAAAATATTAAGTAAGAAGGAAATAAGTAAAAATATGTAAATATATAGATTATTAGGAATAACTTTGTAACTAACCATTGTAAGAATCAACATAAAAGCGACACATAGAAAAACATACTTCTCAAATAATATTATAGAGATATTTACTCTTATTTTATTTTATCTTACAATATATAAGGATATATACTAGTATTTTGTCAAAAAAATATATATAAACTAGTATTATGGTCCACGCAGGAGTAAATTGAGTGTCACGTTAGCAGCAACTTACATATTTATAATAATCATATCTGAGATATGAACCATATAAATTATGATAACATGTGCCTTGCCTTAGTGTGAACTAAGATCAAAAAGAGTCTTCCATTTTTGTTAGGGCTTAGTTTGTTAGTACAAATATTAAAAAGATTTAAGAAATGATTACAGAAAATAGAAAAGCAGAAATATATGAATTTTATTTACACTAAATCATTGTAATATAAAAAATATTTTTGATTAAATTTTATTCTCTTGCATTCTCAAAGACAATAATGATAAGGCATTGACTAATAGAGATTTTACACAAAGTTCAAGAAACATTGATTTTAATGAAAAAGGTCAAATCTATCTATATAAATAAAATCAATTATTTTGTTACATGATCTTTTAAAAATAATGTATCATAAATGAAACCCGACTCTAACAAAGTAATTAAGTTGATCAATACCATCATTGTTTATTATGCCTTTTACCGGAGGTAAATTCACTTTATCCTCACTCTCATCCTAAGAAAATTTATTGTTGCCAAGCTTTGTCTTTCCGTTCCTGCATCAGTGCTCTATGGTTCATTCTCTTTTAAAGGGCATAGTCTTTTGATGATCATGTATTGACTGCACTGAAAAGTAAAATTATATATTGTTCCATATTTTCCTTGCTTGGCTGGGTAATTTAATTGTTCATGTCACTGATGTTTGCCTTTTCAGATGGATTGTGGCAATTTAGAATATCATGCTATTATATCTCCATGTCATACCATTTTGGAGAACTTAATCAATCAGTATTATACTGAACTGAAGAATGAGGTTTATGTCAGTCTTAATGGCATTGTGGAATATAAGTGCACTATCCTTCTATACTGCTCTTCATAAACTCTCTTAAATGTTTTTTGTTGATCAGATTTGTTTCTTCTACAAGTTAGATTTTGATCCATACATATTTTAGAAGCAACGAATAATTTTTGAACTTAACCATTTGATTTTGGTTCACTGTGAAGATAACTATTAATTTTTGGTTGATAATGTTTTTGTTGACACAATAAAATTTTCTACTTCCTTCGTATACGAATGATTGATTTTTTAGATTTTGTTATTCTATTTGAAAATTTGATATTTTAGAGTATCGTTAATACACATGTCTTTAAGACTAAAAAATAGATAAATGTTAAAATATGAAAGGTGAAACATTGGTAAAACAAAGATATTTGTAAATAAAATAGTCTATTTATCTTGTTTTTACTATGTGTGATAGTCAAAAGATCAAACATTTGTATCCAAAAAGAGTAATATATATATATAATTTTCTCTACAATGACACTTAATATGAAACATATATAATATAATGTTGCAAAATATATTGGTCATACTCATATCAGGAACTGTAAGTCAGTATGATCATTAATAAATTTCTAATTAACAATTGAATGACAATGACATGACATTGTAATTATGAAAAAATTAAAGACATAGTATATATACAAGAGAGTGTTTATTAATCTTTTGTAAACTTTTTAAAGTAACAATATTTTTTCTAAAAAGCAATAAAAAAATAATTTTTTAAATAATATTTAATGGACCCTTCTCACTCACAGAATTATCAATTAATTTTTGTTTTATAATATACAATATTCTATTTTATATTATACAAGATATATGGTTTGAAAGAGAGGACAATATAGTGTAAGCTTAATAAAAAACACCAGTTTCAATATAGTTTTTTTGTATGATTTTCTATCTTGTCTTGCTATTTATGATAAAACGTGTTTTCGTTTTTACTCACTTAAATTAAAATGCTTACAACTACCACAGTACTTCACAAGAAAAAAAAAAGGAAAATCAATTTATAAATTTCTTTATTTCGTCTTTTAATTTAATTTTCGTTTGCGTTCAGTGTATTAGTAATTTTTTTTTTATCTATTTAAAACCCTTCTCTTCTTTACCACTTGTGGAAAGTAACCAGACAGATGAAGTCGCTAAGCTCTTTCTTTCTTTATTTTTGAAACTGCTAAGCTCTTTCTTTCTTTCAAACCCAAACTTTTGTTTGCATTTAATATCTGTTTAAAAACTTGAAACTGGTTGGAACCGTGAAGCCAGTCCAAAGACAAAAGATAAAACAGACCCACACAGGGTCAAACAAAGCTACAAGAAATGCGTAGAGACTTATAGTCACCAAAGCCTTAAAGAACACCAGTTTCGAACTTAGGGCATCAAGATGGAACTAAAGTCAAGGAGCCAGACTGAGAGAGCTTTAACTTAAGCAATTTTATAGTTTAGCGAAGATGGTTTAGAAAAAAAAAATAGCTCATCTGAACGTCGACAAACCAGTTGTCTCCAACATGATTTGAGTCTCCTTATCATTTCCAAACAACTGCTTATGCAGAAGACCGTGAAGTCGTCCAAAGAGCTGTTTCTTCAACGATTCGAAAGCAAAACCGAACCTCTCAAGCTGCTCCATCGCATTAGGATTGTACAAAAACAGTCCATAGTAAAGATCAAAGCTGTCGCCAGCAGTATTCTCCACCAGCTTTAACAATGTCTCATAACCCTTGGTATCGACAGGGGTAGCTTCCAAGCCCAGCTTCTCCAGAACCCTTCCTACAGTGTGTGTGATAAACTGCGATCCAGCCGCATGCCGATCATGTTCGGCACACGACATCTCAACCATAGAACATCCTTCACGTGCGAAAATATCGAGAAAACTATCACACCTAGACGCTCTTCTATCATCATCCGTTCCGATCCTAACCTTATCAAACACAAAGGAAAGACCTTCCCATCCGTTTTTACCACTCTCTGGACCAAACATGGGATGCGTGCACAGGATATCAAAATCTTGTGGCAGAGTCTGAAGAAAGGCATTCCTCGGGAACTCTTTTACAGAGAGCACGTCCACAAAAAGCGTGCTCCTCTTCAGTCTCTGAAACGGGAGCGACTTGAGAACCTTTTCAGTCGAAAGAATCGACGTACATAGAAGAATAACTTCAGGATGCTCTTCAAACATATCATCAACGTCTGAAAAATACGAGACACCAAGCTCCGCAGCTGCGTCAGTATAGTCAGTTCTTGAATACGCTAACACCGTGTGGCCTTGTTTCACCATAGTCTTCGCTAGAAACTGTCCGAAGTTCCCGAACCCGACTATACCAATCTTAAGAAGCCTCATCGAACCGTCATCTTCAGCGTTATACTCATACCTCGTAACGTCTTCTGACCTGATCATCATATCCAAAGAAGCATCGTTTTGGTGAGATATATACCTCTCACCTTCAAACAACTGCTTCCTCACCACACCGTGAAGCCGCCCGAAAAGCTCTTTACGCAAGCTCTCAAAAGCCAAATCCATCCTCTCCAACATCTCTAACGAGTTGTTATTATAAACAAACAATCCATAGTACAAATCAAAGCTATCGCCACGTGTGTTCTCAGCCAAACCAAGCAACGCCTCGTATCCCTTAGTGTTGATCGGCGTCGACTCAAGCTTCAGCATCTCCAAAACCCTACCAACCGTATGCGTGATGAACTGCGACCCGGCCGCGTAGCGATCGTGATCAACGCAGCTCATCTCCACCATCTCGCATCCTCGCCTCTCGAATATGGAGAGGAAACTCTCGCACCGTGAGATTCTTGATCTGTCTCCTCCGATCCTAACCCTTTCGTACACGAAGCGTAGACCAAGCCACGATCCGTGGTTCGAGCCCGCGCTCTGCGGGCCGAACATCGGGTGGGTGCAGAGGATGTCGAAGTCTTCGGGAACGTATCGGAGGAGGAGAGTCTTTGCGAACTCTTTTACCGAGAGGACGTCGACGAAGAGCGTGCTGCGGCGGAGACGTTGAAACGGGAGCGTTTTGAGGACGTTTTCGGTGGAGAGGATGGAGGTGCAGAGGAGGACGACGTCCGGGTGGCGTTCGCAGAGGTCGTGGAGGTCTGTGGTGAAGAAGGAGACGCCGAGGCGGAGAGCGGAGGTGGAGTGGTCGGATCGGGAGTGGGCGAGGAGAGTGTGGCCTTGGGAGAGTAGGGTTTCGGCGAGGAATTGGCCGTAGTTTCCGAATCCGATGATGGCGATTCGGAGAGGAGTAGGAGGAGGAGGGGGGATTGAGTTGGTTGGATCGGGATCGGAGGAGAGGGAGAGAGGAGAAATGGCGGTGGTGGTGGGATTGGGAGGGTGGTGGAGAGAGGAGGAAGAGTACATTGAGATGGATGAGAGAGAAGTAAAGGAGAGGGAAGGAGAGGAGGCGAGAGAAGGTTTGGTGAGACTGCGTGTTGTTGGGAAGAAAGAATAGTGAGAGAGGAGATGGGAATGAGATATCATTGGCGAGGCTGAGAGGTGATGATTCTGGGGAAGAAGAAGAAGAAGAGAGTTTGGATTCTCACTTTGACTGCCTCTGCCATGGATAAATCGGGGGAGATTTGTGGAGGTTTTTCGCAGCCTGCACGTTTGGAAAATGAAAGAAAGACACAGACAGCTAAGCTGTTTATTATTGTCCTAAAAAGAATTTTAATACTACTGTCTAAAAATATGAATATTAATAATTTATTTAGTTATAAAATCTATTAAATCATGTTTTTTCATGTTTTTTCTTTTAAATTTTTATTTACTTAAATTTATAATATTTCAAAAAATAAAAATAAAATAATTTATTTAGTTTCAAAAGAGTTTTTCATGTTTTTTCTTTTAAATTTTTATTTACTTAAATTTCTAAGCTGTTTATATATATTAAAAAACATTGTTGACAAAAGAAAAAATATATTTTTTTAAAGAGAGAAACAACAACCGTCCGTTTCAGACGCTTCCATCTGCACACTTACTCCCTTGTTACGACTTCGCCATAGATTCCTCCCAATCCACTCCAATGGCGGATCCATCTCCTCAAAGCCCTACCCTTTCCACTTCCCCTCTTCCTCCTCCCCCTGCCCTTCAATCACCAACCTCTGAACCACTACCACCGCCACCACCTAGCTCCGTCTTTCCTTTCTTCAAGAGTGTGAACCGACCGAAACTCCGCGTCACATCTGAATTCGACAGTGATAGTCTCCTCTTCTTCAACAAAGTCTCTTGTAAGATCTTTGATAACCTCGCCAAGCTCAAGCTATCGTTTCAGAACAACGCTCAGCGCGAGGTTTCTCAGCCTCAGGTCTCTCTCACTTCCAAATACGTCTCTGTTCTCTATGATGTCGAGGAGAAGAACGCTTTTGTTAAGAGTAGTGTCGATGTTTCCCCTCGTCTTCAGCTCAGAGCGCTTCATAATGTCAAGGTACGTCTCTACTGAAGAGAGAAAATAACACTTCTTTATGAGGCTAAGTTGACGAAATGGGAGTAGATGTTGTGGCAAGTTATCTTCTTATAGGAACAGAACAGCAGTTTCTGTGTTTCATTGTGGATTTGTTTTTCCACTGAAAGGTGTTGACTTTGATTTCCTTTCCTGTTGCGCACCTGGTATTGATAGAGTCTGGTTGTTTCTGAGTGGGAGGAACTATCTATATCAGAACGTCTGAATGCCTTCAATCAAGTAACTAATACTAGTGTATGTTTGTTGCAGGCGCAACAGGGAGAGGTTGCTATGGAGGCAAATCTAGCTGAACCTGGCTATTCTCTCGAGCTTTCATCACCTGTTCCTATTGGCTACGTGAGTATCATTCTCTTACATTGTCTGTTTTGGTGTGTGGATATTACTTGGTAACCTTGTTACCTTTAAACGCTTATTGTAATGCTTGGCCATTTTGCTCTTCTTGCAGCCAAGAGCGACTCTTAAGTTCCCACTTGGCGAAGTTTCAGTACAAGAGAAAGAAGTGGAGGAGGAGGAGAAGAGCAAGCGAATAATATCTGTTAACGGGATCCTCAAACGTCAAGCTATGGATGGTGTTTGTTCTGCTCTGTACACAGACGAGGAGTTGAGGCTGAGATATGCTTATAAGGTTTGGACTTCTCAGCTTTTTGTGTTATTATACAATAACTTGTACATGTAACAGAATATTCTTCCTCGCCATCTTTTTTCATACAGGATGAAGCATTGTCTTTCATTCCAACCATCTCCCTTCCTTCAAATGCTGTTTCATTTGCATTTAAGCGTCGGTTTAGCCCTTCAGATAAGTTGAGGTTAGTGGACTCAGTGTGTATATCTTTGTGTAGAACCATCTCATCTGCTATATTAAATATCATATGATGATGACGATGACTTTGGTATGCAGCTACTGGTACAACTTTGATTCAAACATGTGGAGTGCAGTGTACAAACGCACATATGGTAAAGACTACAAGTTCAAAGCAGGCTATGATTCTGATGTACGCCTTGGCTGGGCATCTCTCTGGGTAAACCACCAACCCTTTAGTTTTTTTCTCTCTCTTAACTGTGAAACCTTTTTCTCTCTCAAGTCCTAACCGAGTCATATGATTATATGATGTCTGGCATAGAAAACATTCACCACACAGTCACTCTGCTTAATGTATTTAGCTTCTGACTAGTCTGTGTTACATTACAAAACCTAAGTACCCTTGCTCTTGAGCTAGCTTTAGAGTTTAGAGTGTGTATTCAGGAGTCTTGGTTTGTTGTTATGCGGTTAACACAACTAAAAATGACATGCATCTGACTAGTCTATGTTGCAATAGAATACTCAAAAGAATTGTATTCAGGAGGAGTCTTTGTTTGTGTGATTGGTTTGAGTGCAGTATGAGCTATATAGATTGTTATCAGATTAGAGTCACAACTAAAATTTAGGGGTATTGCAACAGGTTGGGGATGAAGATGGAAAAGTGAAAGCGACGCCAATGAAGATGAAAGTGCAGTTCATGCTCCAGGTTCCGCAAGATGACATCAAAACTTCCGTCTTGATGTTCCGAGTCAAGAAACGATGGGACCTTTGATTGAGAAAAATCTTTGAATCACATAATATCAGTTTACACTTCGCATAATTTTTATCTGTAAAAGTTAAAATCCATAAGCTGACTTCTCTCATCTTTATATACTGTATCGATCGTACTTTCGTTCCTTTTGCAAAAGTTGCACGTTGACACGTGTAAGGGTATAAAGCGTGAAGAAACTACATATAACATTGGACTTAACAGCAGCTGCAGTGAGAATATTCTTCAGTTAAAAGTTTGTTTTTTTTTATGTTTTTCCACACTTCGTCCTCTCTCTGTCTGTCTATCTTCATCTTCAACGAAAATCAAGCACCAAAGAATAGAAGTGGACTCTGAAAACTATATAGAGAAGATAGGTGTTTGAGTAGATAGATGAGTCCGTCGTCTCTACCTCTGAGGCTTCTTCTGCCTCTTACACCACCTCTGCTTTCTCCTTCTCCGGATTCTCAAGCTCCGTCGCTGTTCAGATCCAAAAACCCTACCCTTAATCCACGATCCTCTTCTTCTCAGTGGCAGCTTTTCCCTGGGAGAAGACAGCGGTTCAGATCATACTCTCCGTTTATTCCCATGGTAATATGTCTGTTTGTTTGCTCAATTCTCTTTTATGTGCTAAGTTCTTCGGACAATGGTAGCATTGGACAGATTGTGTCAGAATGATACATGTTTTGTTTCATGATCACGATTGTATCTGCCCATTTACTGATAGATATATACATGAAAGTATTAGTCTTTTGCATTGATTATTCTCATTGTTTTCGACTTCAATGGTAGATGTAAGCTCCACTTATAATGGCTAACTATTGCTGACTTATTCGTTGGTTTTTTCACCTTTTCGCTACTTATTTGTTACTCTACTCTTAAGGAACCCTGATTTTTATATGATGTGTACAGTGCTTGCCAGAACACAGGAAAGGCCAAGACAACACTGATATTTGGAGGAGTGAAGATGATCATGTTACATGTGTGCTTGAATCAGATGAAGACTCTGGCCTCCGGATTCCAACTCAGGCTCAGGCAATCGTTGAAGGGTCTGGTTCTGTTGCAGTCTCAGAGCTTAAACCTGCCGCTGATGTAGATTACATACAAGTAAGGCTACTCTCTCCGCCCAGCCTTACTTTAATGTTTTAGCTTTATACTGTAGCTATATATGTAAGACTAGCAGAATCTGGAATCTGAGTCTTATGCTGTAACCATGCATGTTAAATCAACAGGAGCTATTGGCGATACAGCAACAAGGCCCTAGATCAATTGGCTTCTTTGGGACAAGGAACATGGGTTTCATGCATCAAGAACTGATTGAGATACTTAGTTACGCCATGGTTATTACAGTAAGACATTCGAGCTTCATCATCCTGTTTGTGTTTTTGGCTCCAAATCTTTTCCTTCAAAAGTTTTACTAAAGCTGCTTCTCTTTGACCATTCTGGTTCTTGCAGAAAAACCATATATACACTTCAGGTGCATCTGGGACTAATGCAGCTGTTATCAGAGGTGCATTGCGAGCAGAGAGACCAGAGCTTCTTACAGTAATCTTACCTCAGAGTTTAAAGAAACAACCTCCGGAGAGCCAAGAACTCTTATCTAAAGTAAAGCAAAGTTCTAAAAGTTAGATTCTTTGCATCTCCAGTATACAATCTGATAACTCTTCTCTATTGCTATGTCATTCACAGGTACAAAACGTTGTAGAAAAGCCGCATAATGATCATCTACCATTATTAGAAGCCAGCAGGTTGGTGATTAAGTTTCATCATCACACATTGATCTTCAAGAACAGATTACACATAATGAAACAGAGTTATGTTATCGTGTGCAGGCTGTGTAATATGGACATCATATCACAAGTACAACAAGTGATCTGCTTCGCGTTTCATGACAGTAAGCTTCTCATGGAGACATGTCAAGAAGCTAAAAATCTCCGCAAGATCGTCACTCTCTTCTACCTCGATTGATTCCCACTTTCTTCTTCTGGGAAACCTCAAGAGAAGAAACAAAGTCTGGTTGTATATTGTGAGTTTCCATGATAACATATACATCACAACTCAATTCTTTGCAACTAAAAGATGATTGCTTATTTATTCTATGTACAGCCAATTTAACAAGATCAATAATGATACACCTCAATCACTCAAGCTAAATTTAGTAAGTAGTAACTGTAACACTTAACCCTCCATATAAGCCAGAAGGTTCGCCTCCATCGTCCAGCTCATTATCCACGTCATCATCTGTTAGTGTGTTGCTGTCCGAAAAGTTAAATAAACCGTAGTGTCATCATATTCATCAGCTCCTTCCTCTTTGTTTCGTTGACACCATGGAAAACGCCTGTAAAGCTCCAGCAGTAGAATCTGCCCGTGATATCTTCGTACGTCTGATGAACGAGAGTTCTTCCGGTAAATTTTCACAAATCTAGTTATGTTTTTTTTCTCTGAAGCGTTTTTGGTCGTCTTGGTGATTCGTTGAATGGATTGATCTCTATTTGTTTTTAAGGTGGTTGGGAGAAGAGCTGGGAAGCAGGAGCAACTCCATGGGACTTGGGAGGACCAACTCCGATCATCTTGCATCTCTCTGAGACTGGTTCATTGCCTAAAGGCAGAACTCTTGTTCCTGGTTGTGGAACCGTATGTTCTTCCCTACTTTTGTCTCTTTGCTAGAATATGTCAAAGTCAACGCTTGAAATCAGTTTGCCTTCAGCTTCTTTTCTTTAAATCAAGTCGTGATGTTGTCCCCCCTTATTCATCTAGAGACAATGAAAATGGTTTTTTTCTGGCAGGGTTATGATGTGGTGGCTATGGCCTGCCCTGATCGTTATGTAGTTGGACTGGACCTATCAAAAACTGTGGTTGAACAATCATCAAAGGTGTGAATACGAAAATTAATATGGACATCCTCATAATATTATGTATGTATGCAGCCTCGTGTTATTGATTGAACTATGCTGATTCTTTGAGTCAAGAGTCTTTTATGTTGCACGTAGGACAAACAACATTTTGTCCAAACCTCGATGCAGAGATTTTCCTCTGCCCAATGCAAATGACTTCTCCTTCTTGAATGAAGATTTTTTTCACTTGGGAGCCAGCTGAAAAATTCGATCTCATTTTCGACTATACGTATGTGTACAATCTTAATCTCTGTTTCTAGTTCTATACAATATCTAGACTTTTGCTGCATTGATATGATCACTCTTGCAGTTTCTTCTGTGCCTTTGAACCTAGCATGAGACCTCTATGGGGACAGCGGATGGAAAAACTTCTGAAACCGGATGGAGAGCTTATAACAATTGTGTATCCTGTAAGCATCATAACATCTCTATTTTCTTAACCCTTTCCTCACATTTTCTGAATTAAATAAATGCTGCGTTTTGGCAGATCGATGAGCGTTCTGGAGGTCCTCCTTACAAAGTATCTGTGTCTGAGTAATGTGTTCTCCTCTTATCTCTCTTTACTAACAGCAACACCCCTGAAACGTTGGTGCCCACCTTCAGCCTGTAAATCTTAAACGGTGCAGGTACGAGAATGTTCTGGTTCCATTGGGGTTTGAGTCAGTCTCCATTGCTGATAACGAACTAGCTGTGAAGCCACGCAAGGTAAGAAAATAACATGAATCTTTTGAATAAAAGCTTATGATCAGGAAGATAATGTTACGTTTGGAATTAACTTTCAGGGAATAGAGAAGATTGGAATATGGAAAAAGAAGAAGAAAACTTCAACGTTTAACTGCACCTTGTGATTTGTGATGATGCTTTATTGATCATTACAGAAGCTTAGACATAAGCTTCAATCTATGTATGTTTTCTGATGCTCTCACTGGTAATAAATATCTGTTCAAGGTATGTAATTGTATTATTCAAACATTTCATCCTTTTCACTTATTCTATTTCATAAAAAAATGTCATTTCGATATTTTTTGTTACACAAATAATTTTACTTTAGAATTTTAAATGCAGTTTATATAGATTTTAAAATTTATATTAATTATAAAATGCATTGTTTATAAATAGGTTTATCCATCTAAAACACTATTTATTAAATAGATGTAATTATTAAACCTATTAATGCATTTTAATCATTTTCACTATTTGTGTGAAAATCATATATATAATGAGGCACTTTCTACATCAGATTTTATTAAATGTTTGTGGGACCCATTTTTATATTTTTGTTTTAAGATAATATGCATTCATATGAATATCACAAAATATCACTTAGTGCAGTGGTTTATGTATCATTAAAGAGGTTCACAATCCGGGTTCGAATAGAGAACATGTGCTTTTGCATTTTTTTATGATTAAATTTAATAAAAGACAATTATGATTTTTACAAGTCGTCTTTCTCTTTATACTTTTAGACTTTCTGCAATATTGACTCCGAGAGCTCATAATTTTTCAAGAGTTATACATCGTTTTTTTCGTTTTTTCCATTTTCATATACTACTCGATTATAGGATGAAATGAGTGAAAAAATAAGTTTTTAAGAATTTCGATTTTTGGATTGAGTCAGTATAAATCATCATCGTTGGTGTCTGAATTACGTTTTCCCGGTGATTTTACGGTCCTCGATAGTGAGTTTTCGAACGTGATTATATAATGAATTAATGATTGTTGAGTCCTTTTAACTTAACTTGCGGCCTATGACACTTAGTTTCTACATAACATTTAAAAGGTAATGCTGATGCGTCAGACATACCCAAAAAAACTTCATAATCATCTATTCTTTTGCACAGTCTCTGAATATGGCCTATGATTCTCCAACTTTGTCGCTTAACTCTCACATCCAATAATAAATCATTACACTCTAAACTGCTCTATTCAGTCACATATCATTGAAACTCTTTAAATTGATAGAATTTCATAGTCCTACTGAAAACTTAATTAGTATAACTTTTTTTTGTTCATTGTTATACTTTTTGAAGTTGTCCGCTAAGACATGTACGCCATGGAGGGATTCACTAATTTCTCATACTTCAAATTTGAATTAGAACACACTAATAGTTTCAAGGAGGAGGCGAACAAAATCGTTTACACAGCTGATAACTACAGGAAAAACCAATGAAAAAGAAACACAACTTTTTGGACGGATCAAGAGAGTTCGCATAAACCTGAGAGGAGCTCATAGAAATTCATTTTTTATTTCTGTTAAAAAATCTCACCTTGACTATTTTTCTAGGTATGTATATATTATTGCGTTATATTTAATAAAATGTTTTATTATTATATGTATATATTATTGTGTTATGTACAAAGTGTAGCTATCTATGGTTCTTAAGACATTATTCATGTCGTATTCTTAAAAAAATGTCGCCTCTATTTTACACAAAGTAAATGAAAAGCTGTCATTTACACCGGAATATTTAGGGCTACTAATTAATGGGCTAACAATAACCCATTTTAAAACCTCACTAATTAATGGGCTTACAATACTGAAACAGACATTGTTTACAACTCAACCAATTTTAAAACCACCATCACCTTATACATTAAAAAGTAACATGTTAACTAAAATGATCACCACCTATTTAGACTACTTACTTTATCAAAAATGATTTAAAACTAAATGAAACCAAAAAGTAAACAAACTATTTTAATTGATTTATATACATATAACTGATTTATATACATTTGTTTGAGTTTAACTCAAAATAACTTATTTACACACATATGCAATATTATTATTGCACCGTTTTATACAATTTAAGATTCTAATATTTGTAGGCATTTGATTAAATACAATCCTCTAACATACATCTCCTGAGCTATATTAGCAACTTTCCTAAAAAAAATATATGAGAATCTATTAAAACTTTGATATTTATCCACACAAGTTTAACAACAACATTACTACCAAGGTTTACTCCATCGTAAAATTAACAACTACACAAGTGTTTTTTAATCGTCATGTGTTAATTGTCTTTCTTATTTCTTATTCGAAAAATCAAAATGCAGACTGATAGTCAACATTTTTTTTTAACTCTTAAATTGTAAAGTGCTTATAAATATCAACCAATCAATGATATTCAAAATTATAAAGATCATGGTATATACATGATTTACGAGATACATTGAACAAACATGCAAACAGTGAATGAGCTTGCAATAGAACGATTGCTAACCATTTCAGTTTATCAAAAAACCCGATATCATCTTTATTATAGGTTTTTGGTGGTCCTAGAAATACAATTCAAAGAATGGTTAAAAAACAATATAAAAGTATTAAACAAAATTTGCCACTCAAAAGAAAAACAAAGATGTTGCAAATTACTGTTTACAGCTAGAAAAAACAAGCTAAAAATAACCAATTCTCACCAATACAGCTACACCCGAACTTAATATATCAACCAAAATAACACAATGAAACACATGCACCTCATGAAATATTAGAAAATCTTTTCCCAGCTCCACAAAAGACGGAAAGATTCTTTTTTGAATTGGCTTAAGCCCCAACGAAGATCCAAACAGTACAATGTGGTTTTCTAACAAAGCATACGCTACACCAACGGCAGAAAATATGTATCAGAGTTTATCACTACCCCTCAACCCTATTACAATACATATCTTTGAAAATTAATAACCACAGTAAACACACAAAAATCACAAACAAATCATCGTATTAACATACTGAAATAGAGCAACACAAACGTCAACGACTCCGCGCTTGCGCGGGGCTCCACCCCTAGTTTTCAAAATAACACCCTTCGTAAGGCGGAAATGAGTAAGTTTTTTTAGTAAAAAGGCAGTAATCCAGTTCACATTTTCAGGTTGAATAATAGTAGTACAGTAATGCATGTGTATGTAATTATCAGTCAACATTATTAATATTTTCTTTGTATGTTTAATAGTCTTTTGAGTGTTATGCACTCTTACATCAAAAATAATAGTAATTCATTTAAAATCGAAGTGGAGAAAATGGCGCGTATCATTACCAATGAAAGATAGAGGAAGAGAAACAAACTCTCTCCTCCATGTTTCTCCCGAACACTACGCTTCATCTCTTGTCTCTCTTCTTACATTTTCTTCATCTCATCTCTCTTTACTCTCCTCTCAATTCCTCTCTTTCCTCTAATCTTTCCTCCATGGAAATTAACAACGCGAACAACAACAACCACAACCACCACTCCGACAACGACGATGACATCCTCGCCTCCATGAGCTCCGTCCCTCCACCTCGAAAAATCCATTCCTACAGCCACCAGCTCCGCGCCTCCGGTCAAAAAGTCCGTCACCACCGCCACCGCCAGCAACATAGCCTCGATGATATTCCCAAACTCAACGAGATCATCTCCGGTTGCAGCATCTCCGGTGATTCTTCCGATGACGAGTTCTACCCTTACGCCACCACCATCAACTCCTCCTCCTTCCCCTTCACCGGAGACATCAACGATTCCGATGATTACTTGATCACGCATCAGCCTGAGATTGGAGAAGACTTTCAGCCCCTTCCGGAGTTCGTAGGCTCAGGAGGCGGCGTGGGGATGTTCAAAGTCCCCACGCGGTCTCCCTTGCACTCCGCGCGTCCTCCTTGCTTAGAGCTGAGGCCGCATCCGCTTAAGGAGACTCAGGTCGGGAGATTCTTGAGGAACATAGCTTGTACAGGGACACAACTGTGGGCTGGACAAGAGAGCGGTGTTAGGTTCTGGAACTTTGATGACGCGTTTGAGCCGGGGTGTGGTCTAAGCGGCCGTGTAAGGAGAGGAGATGAGGACGCTGCGCCGTTTCATGAGTCGGCGAGTACTTCTCCCACCACTTGTTTGATGGTTGACAATGGGAATAGGCTGGTGTGGAGTGGTCACAAGGATGGTAAGATTATGTCATGGAAGATGGATCATGGAGCTGATCATCATGTTGATGGTGATGATGTTGAGGATACTCCTTTCAGTGAAGGCCTCTCTTGGCAAGCTCATAAGGGTCCTGTCAATTCTATAATCATGAGTTCTTATGGTAATCTCTAAATCTCTATCATATTTTATTTCTAATAATGGTTAAATTCAATATTTAATCCATAAGATTGTAACTGGGAAATGTAGGTGATTTGTGGTCATGTTCAGAAGGTGGTATGATCAAGATATGGACTTGGGAAACTATGGAGAAATCACTTTCTATTAGATTAGAGGAGAAACATATGGCTGCTTTGTTGGTGGAGAAGTCAGGGATTGATCTCAAGGCTCAAGTTACTGTTAATGGTAACTGCAGCATATCTTCCTCTGAAGTCAAATCTTTGTTAGCTGATAATGTAAGATCTAAAGTATGGGCTGCTCAGCTTCACACCTTCTCCTTATGGTGAGTATTGACTGATAAACACAAGTCTAATATCTGATGGTTGTGTCTTCTTGGCTGTGATTTTCTGAAAGGGTCAATGTATTTTCAGGGATGGTCGTACCAAGGAGTTACTAAAAGTGTTCAACACAGAAGGTCAAACAGAAAACCGGGTCGAAATGCCATCAGGGCAGGATCAGCCACCAGAAGATGAGACAAAGGTTAAGATTGCTTCAAATTCTAAAAAGGACAAGCCACATGGGTTCTTGCAACGCTCAAGGAATGCTATCATGGGAGCTGCGGATGCTGTTAGAAGAGTTGCAACGAGAGGAGGAGCAAACGAAGATGCTAAAAGAACAGAAGCGATTGTATTAGCCGGAGATGGCATGGTTTGGACCGGGTGCACAAACGGTCTGCTTGTACAATGGGACGGAAATGGAAACCGGTTGCAAGACTTCCATCACCACCAGTGTGCTGTGTTGTGTTTCTGCACTTTTGGGGAAAGAATATACATTGGTTATGTTAGTGGTCACATCCAGATCATTGATCTTGAAGGCAATCTAATAGCAGGATGGGTTGCACATAATAACGCAGTGATAAAGATGGCAGCAGCTAATGGTTACATTTTCAGCTTAGCCACTCATGGTGGTATACGTGGATGGCATGTGATTTCTCCTGGACCCCTTGATGGGATAATTAGATCAGAACTGTCTGAACAAGAACGTACATATGCACAGACAGATAGTGTTAGGATTTTGATCGGTTCATGGAATGTTGGACAGGGAAAAGCTTCACATGATGCACTTATGTCTTGGTTAGGCTCTGTAGCGTCAGATGTTGGTATTCTTGTTGTAGGCTTACAAGAAGTAGAGATGGGTGCTGGTTTTTTGGCAATGTCAGCAGCTAAAGAATCGGTGAGACAGTAGTTGAAAGAGAAAATAGCTTCGTTATGTAATGCTTAACCTCTTTTTGTTTCTATATTAGGTAGGAGGCAATGAAGGGAGTTCAATAGGGCAGTACTGGATAGACACAATAGGGAAAACCTTAGATGAGAAAGCAGTATTTGAACGCATGGGATCAAGGCAGTTAGCTGGTTTGCTCATATCACTTTGGTGAGTTTTAAAACTATCCAGTGTAACAAGTAACCATGATGGTGTCCTAAAATGTTTTGATTTTAATTCAGGGTGAGGAAGAATCTGAGAACACATGTAGGTGACATTGATGTAGCAGCAGTTCCATGTGGTTTTGGACGTGCAATTGGTAACAAGGTATGTATTTCTTATGTCTCATTGCCTTTGCTTCTAGCTTCTTGTACAAGGCAAGCTACTTGATTTACTTTTGTATGTTAGGGAGGTGTAGGGTTGAGAATTAGAGTCTTTGATAGGATCATGTGCTTCATAAACTGTCACCTGGCTGCACATCTAGAAGCTGTAAACCGCAGAAATGCTGATTTTGATCACATCTACAAAACAATGTCCTTTTCAAGGTCATCAAATGCTAATAATGCACCAGCTGGTATTTCTCTATGCCTACTTTTACCTCTCTTCTCTTTTCTGAAGGCATCTGCATGTATATACCTCATGTCTTTTAACCTTTTGCAGCTGGTGTTACTACATGTTCTCATACCACAAAGAGCGCAAATGTAAGCCCCCTTTCTTGTTCTTCGTCATGTTTAACACAAAGCTAATGATCACAGTTTACCTGTTTGGTTTAAGTTTTTTTGCTTGCCTTACACTCAACACACTTTCTGCAGAATGTAATCGTCAACACGGAAGAGACAAAACAAGACCTAGCTGAGGCAGACATGGTTGTATTTTTTGGTGATTTCAACTACAGGCTCTTTGATATATCATATGATGAAGCTAGAGACTTTGTCTCACAAAGAAGCTTTGATTGGCTTAGAGAAAAAGATCAGCTTAGGGCAGAGATGAAAGCTGGAAAAGTCTTCCAAGGAATGCGTGAAGCCATAATCACTTTCCCTCCAACTTATAAGTTTGAAAGACACAGACCTGGTTTAGGAGGTACACACATAAACCACATCTGTATCCAAGTTTTTGTAGCATTTTATATGTTATAAAGTTTATCATCAATCCTCTCTTCCTCAGGTTATGATTCTGGTGAGAAAAAGCGTATTCCTGCATGGTGTGATAGAGTAATATACAGAGATACACGCACCAGTCCAGAATCTGAATGCAGTCTAGACTGTCCAGTGGTTGCTTCCATCATGATGTAAGCTTTTCTTTTCATTATACAAATATTCAAACTCTTATCTTCTCAAGTGTTTTCTAAAATGTTGTGAACTAATACGAAGAAAGCAAAGCATCTAGAGAGAAAACTCGATTGAGGCAAAAATATTTATTTTAGAATTTGCATATTGATTATGTGAATTATTAATTCATAATTAGTCAGATCCATACAACTTCAAAATTCGATATTCATTTTTCTATTATGAAAACATCTTACTAGATGCAATTTTACTGATGCACTGAGATTTAAGCCACTTCCATGATCAATATAACATTTTTGTAATGGCGCATGTTATGGACAGGTATGATGCTTGTATGGACGTGACAGAGAGCGATCACAAACCGGTCCGTTGCAAATTCCATGTGAAGATAGAGCATGTTGATAGATCAGTAAGGAGACAAGAGTTTGGGAGAATCATCAGGACCAATGAGAAAGTCATATCGTTGCTTAACGACCTACGTTATGTTCCGGAGACAGTTCTTAGCAGCAACAACATTGTTCTCCAGAACCAAGATACCTTCGTGCTTCGCATCACAAACAAATGCGTTAAGGAGACCGCTGTGTTCAGGATCTTATGCGAAGGTCATAGTACGTTGGGAGAGGATGAAGATAAGTTGGAGTTACATCCTTTTCTCTCATTCGGTTTCCCACGGTGGCTTGAGGTAACAACAGATCAAAGTCTTGATCAAGATTCTCTTAAGACTTGTCTTGTTAAGTGTTTTGGTCTTTTTTTAGGTGATGCCAGCAGCAGGAACTATAAAACCGGATAGTTCCGTGGAGGTCACGGTTCACCATGAGGAGTTTCATACGTTGGAGGAGTTTGTAGATGGGATTCCTGAGAATTGGTGGTGTGAGGACACGTGGGATAAAGAAGCAATACTTGTGGTGAATGTCCAAGGACGTTGTTCAACTGAGTCTGTGTGCCATAAGGTCCATGTTCGTCACTGCTTCTCGGCTAAGAATCTTAGGGTTGACTCCATCCCATCTAACTCCAAATCCACTGGTTTGAAGAAGAACGAAGGAGACTCTGGCTCCAAGTCTCAAAAGAAGAACAAAGTAGACTCTGGATCCAAGTCTCAGAAGAAGGGTGATGGAGACTCCAGCTCAAAATCACAGAAGAAAAACAAAGGAGACTCCAGCTCCAAGTCTCAGAAGAAGAGCGATGGAGATTCCAACTCCAAGTCTCAGAAGAAGAGTGATGGAGATTCCAACTCCAAGTGTCAGAAGAAGAGTGGTGATGGGGATTCTAGCTCCAAGTCTCAGAAGAAGGATGATGGAGACTTGAGCTCCAAGTCTCAAAAGGATGGTGATGGAGATTCAAGCTCTAAACCTCAGAAAAAGAATGAAGGAGATTCAAGCTCTTGCATGTTTCAGAGTGGGAAGAAGAACGAAGGAGATACAAGTTCCTACACGTCACAAAGTGGGAACAAGATTGAAGGAGACGCGACGACCTCATACAAGTGCCAGAGTGGAAAGAAGAACAGTAGTAACTCGTCAACGGGAGAAGAGACCCGGAGTGGCCACAACAAACGTTGACTTGTATATCAAGGCATCAGTAAATATACACAAAGTACGAACCTACTTAAAACTGTAGAATATACCAACGCACACTTGTTTGTATCTTACATTCAGATACCAACTTTAATTTGTACTCTTTAATTTCTTTTACTTTTAACATCCATAATGTTTTGAGGTAATATTATATTATGTATGTAAGTTTAGAATGATCATTTGGATTTCAGTCTTTTTGCTTAGTTTTGATTTTTTTTGTTCGATTTTCAAGATTTAAGGATATGAATCGTTGTGTGTTCAAAGAAAAGAAGGATATGAATCCTTGATTCGAATTGCTGGATATATTTCTAAATGTGTTACAGTCTCAGCTTCATTATTCTGTTCACCAACCTCATTAGCGTCTTTCCCTAGACTCCATATTAGAGTCAATATACTACCACACAGTAATATAATATAATCAGTAAATATCTTCAAAATATTGGAATCTTGCTCTCCGAATTATTGTTAGTTGTCTTACCTGATTCCATGGCCTGGACCGCAGTTGAGTTTAGACATGTAGAGTAGAGGTTACGAGTTCCCCGACCGATAGAGACACAGTGGTCTCCGGTTTGAAACGTGCTATCGGTTATGGTCACACCAGAAGAAGCTTGGACATGGAGGCCATCTGTCTTGGATTCTTGGGACTTTCTTGACTACCACATTGACTCAAGTTTTCAAATTCATTTTGTTTTTAACGAGTTTTCAAATTTAACTCTGTGTAATGATTAATCTAACTTGAAATATAATCAATAGTACATGGTCGTAAGAATCAGATATATAATCATGTGTTCAAAACTGGGGTTTTAGACGGCTCGTACCGTACGTTTTCGTTTTCAAGTTATACATTTTTTTTTCAAGTTCTACATTGTTATGTTATACATTGTTTCATGCAAATTTATAGTGTTTATATAGTCGGGACGTATAGTAACATTAAAACAGACATTATGGGGGTAAACATGGATGCATAGACAAATTTTAATCATTAATATTCGCAAACATAACAATAAAAATATTATCATATATCTTATTTTTATACTATCATTTTTTTTAAAACCTTAATATGATTCCAAAGATTTTCTAAGTGCAAAGACTAATCACTACGAGGTTCGCAGTATCCGCATTTCTTTACCACTTAAGACATTCTGAATGGTTAGAGAGAATCAAACCCAAGGTGATACTCCTAGTTGTAAACTCTTTATCACTATTCCATGACCACTTGGTTATCATATATCTTATTAATATTATTATTATTTTTATGTACTTATATGATCATAGCTATTAGTTTAATTTTTTGCATAAGTTTAAATTTATCATCTTTATATATTAAAATTTTTTGAAACACTATATATTTAAACTTTTTTTAAAAAATATGATTTTAAATATTTGTTTTGAACAACAATTTTAAATATTTATATATGTGAAAATGTACGTATTTTTATACATAAAATAATATTTGAAAAATATATGTTTATGTTTAGTTTCTTAAAACTAATGTATATTATTTTTATATTTCTATTTTATCTAAAAGTATATATCTGTCTGGTCCTATTTAAGTGTTTGCGCATACGACTAAGCGTTAGAGGTTAATCGGTCTGCAAGCTTATCCTATTTTACGTACGCAAGTTTGAAGAGCACCATTCATCTAAGCATAAGGAAAGATTGAGTCACACTCAACTTCGAACTTGAACATGCAACTAGTATTAATACGGCGCATTATGATCCTTCCATTGACCTTGATTATTTAAGAAATTACTGGAAAAATTATATTCGACTTGTTAATTAATAACGTAATTGATCATTTTATCTTATATTTCTTATATTAACTCTCCATTAGCAAGTCAATTGAAGTGCATGAACTTGAAAAATATGAGTGATCAAATGTTTGACTTAAGAAAACATTTGAAGTATAAAGGATAACATTTAAAAAAAGAAAGTATATAGTAATAAAATAGCATGAATGAAAAGTAATAGTTGTTTCTTCTCAAATCCAATAGAGAATAGTTTTGCTTTTTATTTTTCTACAAAAAAAAAAGAAATGAGAAAACGAGAAAAAATGTATTTCTTGTGAATGGTGTTTTAAAAAAAAAACGATAAAGAAATTGACTATTTCTCTCCGTTTCGGTCACCATTCAAAGCTTTAATATATGGGAGATTCAAATAACCTTTCGGTGTGATCATTGGCCCAAATTCTTTTCTTCTTCTCTGTAAAGAAATTAGCCCTATATTTCCTCCGTATTATTTTCCACTTGTCACGTTCCGTAACGTAGCCATGTTGCTCCACTCCACTATCGTTAACCTTTAGCATCACATATATTTCAGAAGAGAATCAAGAGACTAATTTTAATCTTACACAAACTACTCGGATACTGAGTTTCAAAAGATAAAAACAATTACTCGGAGATTGATTATGTAACTTTTTTTTGAACATAAATTGATAATGTAACTTTTTTTTTTTTTTTGTAAAACATAATGTAACTTTGTTCATATGATCGTATCATCTAACATACGTGGATGATCATTTATGGTGAGTGGGAACACAATATCACATTTTCAGGAATAATTTGATTATTGACCTTAGAATAAACTCTTTTCTTTTGCTATTTAACATATTTACATGACATGAAAATAATCGTTCCTTATTTAGATAAAAATCGAGTTATCACTCGAAAGTTCAAAACGTTTCTATATATTTATTGAATTTTCACTAGTAACTAGTTTTTGTATTCCTCCTATAAGAGTATAATCTCTGTTTTTTTTTGGCCAAAGAACAAGGTTTGTTTTAAGAAAAAAATGTTTGGTCAAGACAATCGTTTGCTATTATAACTGGCCACGTGCATTGATATTGTGTCCCCACTCACCTCAGATCACCATGCATATTACATAGGTAGCAAGCATTGCCAACGTGAGCGTGAGCGTTGAATATTAGGTTCCTCGTTCTTTTTCAACCAATGATCTGTTCGTGCTTAAGTTACCGATTTGAATCATCAATATTGCTAAGGATGAAGGATATGTATGTGTTAAGTTCAAAAAAAAAAGAAAAAATGAAATATATGTAAGCAAGAGGCTTAAACCACTTGGCTGCTACCTTGTGAAACCATCTCCAATGGTGTTTTATTTTCCACTTTTTGTTTCATTTTGAAACAACTTTTACTCCAATGGTGTTTCATTTCTTGTTTTAAAATGAAAATGAAAATTTGAAGCAATACTGTTCATTGCTTTATTTTTGAAGATGAATTTTTAAATTATAAATTGGTCCTTAAATTTTATTTATTTTTATTTTTTACCGAAATAAATTATGTACGTTAATGTTATCCAATCACTTTTAAAATTTTGATTATTCTTTTCATCTAATTGGATATTTATATTGAAAAACATAAGAATATTCATTTTTAAGAACTTTAAATCAATTAAAAATAATGGAAAATAAATAAGCTCACATTTTACTTCTAAAACTTTTATTGATCATTTAAAGAATATTCATTACCGAAATAAACTATGTATGTTAATGTTATCCAATCAGTTTTAAAATTTTGATTATTCTTTTCATCTAACTGGATATTTATATTGGAAACATAAGAATATTCATTTTTAAGAACTTTAAAGTCAATTAAAAATAATGGAAAATAAATAAGCTCACATTTTACTTCTAAAACTTTTATTGATCATTTAAAGAAAAAAAATATATAAGATGACTCCTTTTTTACAAAAACTGGTGTTATGTGTTTGTTTATTCATGTTATGTAATAATTGTTTTATATGATAATGTTGAATCTATATTAAATAATAATTGTGTTGGATTATTGTTAAAACAAAATAATTGAGTAAAATTAGTAAATATGAAAAAGTATAATATGTTATTAATAATTAATGATAAATTGGATATGGAATATACTTAGAATATTCTTCTTACAAGAAAGAAATGAAACAAACCATTAGAGAAAGTATGTTTTATTTTTTGCTTCATTTTGAATAAAGTGCACTTTTGAAGCAAAAAATGAAATTAACCGTTGGAGATGTTCTGATATACGAAATAGGGTACACTCAAGCGCAAAAGAGAGAACGGTATATATACGTTAAATTTGACGGGTTGTTTCTGCATTTATTATTTTGTTTGAATTATACAAAGGTATCATGGTCCCTACAAAAATGGGTTCATGCTAATCAAATATTTACAGCCTTACATTATCGATCCACATGTCGGTTTTATATCTCTGACGATACCGAAATGTTAATTCCTCAATGACCAGTAAAATTTGAATACGAATTTGTATTGAAATCTAAGCTACCTCAAAACCACTATACGATCCTATTTTCGTTTCTGCATTTGTTCATTGAATCCGTTTGTTTTATAGAAAAGGAACAAAACAGAAAAATGATCTCAATCCCTGGTTTCTCTTTTTCAAAGAGTTGCCTAGTCACTATCCCACATATTAGAAAACATAAATTTAACGAACTGTTTAGACCAAGTTAGCAGTTTTCAGACCTAAAACTTCTTATTTGGTTTTATTATCATACTTACTATAAATGGAAAGGGTATAAAAATATGATTTCATCTCAATCACAATCTCTATGATTATGTTTTTATTAAGGTTTCGATATTGTGTAATTACTCTGGTTTTTCTCTTTTTCATGTATATAAAATTATAAATAAGAAACTATGCAACCGATGATGTTATGAAAGCAAATACAATTACAGTATATACTCTATAAACTAATACTTTATAAATTAATAATTTCTAGAAATTAATAAGTTTTATCGGTTTTAACTTGGAGCAATGTAAAATATGACACAAAATGATAAAATAATAAGATAATAATATTTTTAAAATTTTCATATAAATATACATTCTCTTTAAAATCATAAATTAATAATATGTCTATAAATATTTTTATATAAGTACAAACTAAATATTATATTGTTGGTTTAATATTCACAATAAAAATATCTCTATTTTTTCTTAATATTTAAATATATTTTGATATATTTAGTAAAATTATATCGAAAACCTCATAACAATTTTATAAAACAGAAAAATATACACTAACTAAGATAATAAAACAATATGAAAGTCAAACTTCTAAAATTTAAATAATCTATATACGGTCAAATCAAATATTTTTATTTTATTCGAAAATATAACAAATCTATAAAAAAACATTTGTAAATTAATATTTCTATAAATTAATAAAATTTCAAAATCTTAACATTATTAATCAATAGAGGTTGTATTGTATATCAGTCATCACATTATCACTTAATTACCCTTCTAAGTGTCACATTAGTTGTTTGTCTCAAACGTTATATGGAATTAATCTCAACTTTCCCCCACGGATTCTGATGGGTCAGGTGCAAGAATTCTTTCAAGACATTAATCGAATAGCTACAAATACTTTCAAGATCAACTTTATAATATAATGGATATAATACTCTACATTGTGCAGACGTTTAGTATGGAACGGAAACTTTAGTACCTGAGCATGATTAGAGAAACATTAATAATCATGATAAGCAACTTTTTTTTTTGAACTGTAATCATAAGCAACTTCACGAGGAAAAAAACATTTCATCAAAAGTCTAAAACGAATTTGTTATCCATACTCGTGATCGTCGCTAGACGCTAATACACTATTTAATAAATTAGATGTGATAAAAGAAAGGAAAGCAATTTAGTTTTGTAGCGTGATCATCACGCTGGAGGTGCAGCCAAAAGTGCAAAGACTTTGCGTGTTCTTCTCATGAATTAATAACGAACTCTTCGCATTTCCACGTACGTTGTTTCGTGTATTTCTCCAATAAAAATATATTAAGCACTGGAATTTTCACTTTTCTATCTTTTATTCTACTTCTCCTGATTTCTCTTTCACACCAGATATTATTATTTTTGTCACAAACTAGATATTATTTATATAAACTTATTTTCAAAGATATAGTTTTTGCTTGCGTTGTAAAGAACAAAAAGGTAGGCGTTTTTAAATTAAATTGAAAAAAATAAAAGATCGATGTTCTTTATTGTATTATGCTAACAATAGTTCTTTTATAAATTCAGGACTTAACTCGGATGAATGTTTGAAATCTTTAACATCCGGAGCTAAAAGTGCATTGAGAAAATGTTGTTTATCATGTTTATTTATTTTTCATCTTTTTAGCTGAGCATCGCTCTCTAATTATATTTTTCATATATATTGTATATGAACCTAATATTCCATTTTAACATGACAACAGATCTTGGATATATATTTTGTATGATACCTTTTGAATGAATGAACAATAACAATCATGCAAAAGAAATTGTCACCTAATTTCTTATCCCTTTCTTATTCATTCAAAAGGTTGCTTTATGTTCATGCCAAATCCAATAATCAATTTTCTTTTCCAAAAATTAGTAAATAAAAAAATCTAACTAAACAAACGACAAAATCTCTTCATATACATCACAAACACTATAAATGTGCTCCATAACCGCTACAACTTCCCACACCAGCACCACTACCGCACTACTCCACTCTTCTCTCTTTAAGTATCTCTAAACAAGCGTGCGTTAACGACATACAATGGCTTCGCTTCTTGTCCTCTTCGTCTTCTTCTTCTTCATCTCCTCGTGTTCTGCTCAATCCTACAATGTGTTGTCTTTCGGAGCTAAACCAGACGGAAAGACAGACGCAACTAAAGCGTTTCTGGCGGTTTGGGAAACCGCTTGTGCCTCGTCTCGTCCAGTTACCATTGTAGTTCCTAAAGGCCGGTTCTTGTTGAGAAGCCTAAACTTCGACGGCTCCAAATGCAAGCCTAAGCCCGTCACGTTCCGTATCGACGGGACGTTGGTGGCACCGGCTGATTATAGAGTTATCGGAAATGACGACTACTGGATTTTTTTCCAGCATATCGACGGCGTCACCGTCTACGGTGGAGTTCTTGACGCTCAAGGAACTTCTCTATGGGATTGTAAAAAATCCGGCAAGAATTGCCCTAGCGGAGCCACGGTAAGTAACGTCATATATTTTTTTGTTGTTGTTAAGAATGTTGATATCATTTCAAGAAATGAAAACTAAAATTTACAGAATGACAGGATGTAGGATTTTTAAACTTGGTTATACTATCGAAAAGAAAAAAAAATAATGAAAGCAAAAGTAACTGATACAATAGCCGTTCCCGTTCAGCTTCTTAATGGCAATGCTAATGACATTTCCAGGAATTATATAATTAAGGATACAATAGCCGTTCCCGTTCATACACTTTTCTGAATTATGAAGTTTTAACGAGTTCTTAAACTATATCTCACCGTTCCCAATTCACATGGATCAAGTGACCAACCATGCCATGCATATATTAATATATAATCTAATTGATGAATGGGACGGTTATTATCATGTGAATCAACAGACAATAGGGTTTCAGAGCTCAAGCAACGTCGTCGTTTCGGGGCTTACGTCACTCAACAGCCAGATGTTCCACATTGTCATCAACGGTTGCAACAACGTAAGGCTCCAAGGAGTTAAAGTATTAGCCGCAGGAAACAGCCCGAACACAGACGGTATCCACGTTCAGTCTTCCTCCACCGTCTCTATCTTCAATACAAAAATTTCCACCGGCGATGACTGTGTCTCTATCGGTCCAGGAACTAATGGTTTATGGATTGAAAATGTTGCATGTGGTCCTGGTCATGGCATCAGGTAAACATATCTACATATATATTCATTTTGTATAATGTCATGGTAATTTAAACATAGAGCCAGTTTTGATCACATACTTTAGCCTCCAAATTTAAAAACTGTTATACATATATATATCAAAATAAACAAAACATTTTGGTGGGATATTGCATTTACAGCATTGGGAGCCTCGGGAAAGATAGCGTCGAGGCAGGTGTACAGAACGTGACGGTTAAAACGGTGACGTTTACCGGAACAGACAACGGAGTGAGGATCAAATCATGGGCCAGGCCCAGTAGTGGATTCGCTAGGAACATCCGTTTTCAACATTGTGTAATGAACAACGTAGAGAACCCAATCCTTATTGACCAAAACTATTGTCCTCGTAACGAAAATTGCCCTGGCCAGGTACTTAAGTTAATTTAATTATATAATTACATTTGACATTAGAGTTTAATCATATTTTTCGTAATTATTTATTTATTCAGGTTTCGGGTATCAAAATCAGCGATGTGTTGTTCGTAGATATACATGGAACATCGGCGACTGAAGTTGGAGTGAAACTTGATTGTAGTCCAAAGAAACCGTGTACCGGAATTAGACTTGAGGATGTGAAGTTAACGTATCAGAATAAACCGGCTGCATCGGCTTGTGTTCACGCTGGAGGAATCGAAGCCGGGTTTCTTCAGCCAAACTGCCTTTGACAACAACAAAGTATTGTATAAGATCACTTAAAAGTTTATAAGTAGTGGTATTGTAAATTATAGTTTCCTTGTTTATATTCCAATACCTATGGCTTGGGATCACACGTATGTAATTAATTAAAATGCATGAGCCTGTGGCGGTTGAAGGCACACTTGACTTGAGCCTAGAGCCTGGCCTTGCTTTGTAGATTCCATTGCAAGTTTGCAACCATTGATGGTTTTGATATGTGTTGTGTAAGTTGTGTTGCTGGCTAAATTTATTATTAACTTCAAAAAATTACATGTTTTGGAAAGTTTCTTTTTGAATTATAGGTTTTAAATTTTTATATTTTAATTTTTTTGCTGTTAGAATTTATATTAAAAAACTAAAGATATTACAAGACAAGCCTCCTCAATTTCGCGCCATTTCCTTGTGTTTGTATAACCAACTAACCAAGGTGGCTAGCTTGTTTCGTTTGACAAATGAGGCGTGTATTGTTCTAGTGGCTCCGTATTTTACTCTTTTATGTAAAGCAAAAGTTTAATGATTTTAAGACACTGTAATTCAACTTTTAAATTTCAAAGTGGAATACTCATAGACATTAATGAATATCACTTGGTATTAATACATGTTAATTTTACTATATGAGAGCTATATAGATTTTTTTGTTTCACTGAACGTAGTCCACAATTTTGATTTTGCTGGCCAAAAGCTAGTTTTTTTTTTGAACATGCACCAAAGATATTACTCGTATAAAAAATCAAGAAACTGAATCTTACGTAATGAAAGTGTAAATTTAACGCATACGATATACGAATCTCGTGGCACCACAAGAAAATGATACATCCTTTGTTTAATGCATGTTTCCTGTATTTTACAATTAATATATTTAATTTAATAGTACTTTCTTCATGTAATGTTTTGAATGTGCATCTCCACATGGTTGGGTTAGCCGAATCATTCTAGGTTTCTTATTCATAATTATCTAAAAATGTCCCTAAATTTCGTCTAAATATCAACCATTATTTTCCAAATTTCCCTAAATTTGTTTTGGCTAAAGTCTAGCAATCAACCATTAGTTCACTGACCATGAAGTTTATAACGTGTTTTTTGAAAAAAAAAAAATTATCGCTAAGTAAACAAACATGTCATACAAATTATCATCTTCGTATGCAATTCGAATGACTTAGATTCTCTGATATTCACCAGGGAGTATAGGAGTTGCACGTAAACCTTCTATACATGATGAAAACGTAGTGAATTCACTAATAGAGTAAACTTAGTTCATATTGGGATAATAACAGCAAAAATACATACAAGTGAAAAACAATCATATATAGAGATACGAAAAGCCGTGAAAAATTACCAAATTTTCTTCATTTTTTAATATTTGATTAATCTAGCAAAAGGGATACCAGATTTATATTTCCATAGTTAATTAAATATTCATCAATTAATCATACTAGCTATTCAATAAACCCCAAATCATTCATAAGTCTCTCTGTAAATTTGATTAATCTAGTTTCATACACCGTTACCTTTACCGCCAATGCTGTCGTACATGGAAATTTATCTTGCGGATAATTCGTATTTTAAAATTTTCTCAAATCAGTCATATTATATTACAGAATGTGGGTGCAAGTTGACACAATCATAGATTAATAAAATAAAATAAAAAAATTTCCAAAAAACTTCCTATAAATTCTCCTCTCATATACCTTCTTCTGCAATATCCTTCAAGAAACCAAACTTCTCTGGAAAACAACATACAAAATGGTTTACAAAACATCATGTCTTCTTCTTCCTTTCGCTCTAATATTTCTTAATTCCATCATAATCTCATCACTAGCCAAACCGATTCCAACCACATTCATCAACGTCTTAACCTACGGAGCTAAACCAGATAGCTCAACAGACTCATCCAAAGCTTTCTTAGCCGCATGGCAAGTAGCTTGTGCCTCTGTTAATCCTTCAACTATTATCGTACCAAAAGGACGGTTTTTGGTGGGAAACCTTGTGTTCCAAGGCAAAAGGTGTACGGATGCTCCAATATCTATTCGTATAGCCGGATCAATGATTGCTTCCGAAGATTACAGATTCATCTCAAGCTCAGAACAGTGGATCTGGTTCGAGAGCGTCACTGATGTTTCAATCTATGGTGGAATACTTGACGCACAAGGTTCTAGTTTGTGGAATTGCAAGAACAATGGTGGTAGCAATTGCCCAACTGGTGCAAAGGTGTGCTTGAGTTACAAGAAATAAATAAACTTTCTTGATACATACCGTTTGTAATTAATAAACTTTTGTCAAATGTTTTTGCAGTCTTTGTTGTTTAGTGGATCGAATAACATCAATATCAACGGATTAACCTCGATAAACAGCCAGAAATTTCACATAGTTATCAACAGTTGCAATAACGTGAACATTGACGGCGTTAAAGTTTCTGCTGCTGCTGATAGCCCTAACACTGATGGAATTCACATCCAATCATCTCACTCAGTCAGTATCACTAACTCGAGAATTGGAACCGGTGACGATTGCATCTCCATCGGTCCAGGATCCTCTCATGTTTCCATACAAGGCATCCAGTGCGGTCCAGGCCACGGTATCAGGTAAAAAAAGTATTATTTCTTGCCATACAATTTACTTTATATTACAAACGTCTCTAATATGTAGATACTCTTATACAGTATCGGAAGCCTTGGGATAGCAGAGGACGAACAAGGAGTGGAGAACGTGACTGTCAGTAACGTAGATTTCACGGCAACTAGTAATGGGGTTAGGATCAAGACATGGGCGAAAAATAGCAAGAGTTTCGCTAGAAACATCGTTTTTCAGCATATTAATATGAGGATGGTCAAGAACCCGATCATCATAGACCAACACTACTGTTTTTACAAACCTTGCCCTAAACAGGTAAAAGGAAATTAATTAATCATATCTTATACCGTTAATTCGATATATTGAGTCATTTTAATTTTGTATGTTTTATTACAGGAATCTGGAGTTGAAGTATCAAATGTGAGATATGAAGATATACGCGGGACGTCGAGTACGGATGTGGCGGTTAAGTTGGATTGCAGTAAGGAGAAACCATGTACCGGTATTGTAATGGACAACGTGAATCTCGCCTTGCAGCTGGTGAACCGGCCGGCTCAGGCTTCTTGCAGTAATGTAAACGGATTAGCTAACGATGTCGTCATCCCGTTCACTCCTTGTCTGAAGAGATACATACTTATGAAATGATATATAGATGGATACCCGAAGTGATGTTGTCCCGGTTGCTCCTTGTTTATGCAAGATGAATCTGTGAACGATGTCGTCTTACTTGCTACTTGTTTGTTTTGTGTTTAGGTTGCTACTAGTTTCGATGTTTGATGATTCTTTGTATTCGAAGCTATGGTTTCAACCTTTAAAGTAATGATTAAAATTTTAGCACAAATCAGTTTATTTTTTTCATGTGATGTGCTGATTGGTACATTGAGGCATAGCCACCATGGGAACCCCAAAATTCAAAGTCTCCATGGTTGAGTTCCAGCCATGTTTGATACAACTTGAAGCTAGGACTCCACTTCAAAACCACTGATTCAAGTAACACGGATGAGAGCTTTGACTCCTCTGAAGCTCTGACCACCCACATATAGCTGAAGTTTCTTATCGCCAAAGCAAACTCTTCCATCTAAACATTTCTAAGTTGTGCCATGATCCCAAACGCTATGTTTACGGTTGACCCCTGTCGCCTAGTGTTGAGTCAGGAAGTACATAAGGCAGGCTCTTTCGAGTATAAGAGGGTTGATCTGATTTAATTTGTTGGTCTAAGTGTCATGACCAAACCAAGAAAATAAAAGAAAGTAGTTATGGGAAAAAAAATACTCCCTCCGTTCCTTTAAGATTGATGTTCTGGAATTTTTTTTTGTTTTTAAAAGATTGATGTTCTCAGTTTTCAATGCATATTTGATCTGAATTTTCCTGTTTTGTCCTCATTTATTCTTATTTTTGTTTAGGATAAAATAAATACAACTATTAAAATTGTATACGAAAACAAAATTTTATTCAACACTGTAATGCTTCGTTTAAAGTGAAGTCAAAGACTATTGATTATTATATATGTGTAAAAGTTCTAATCGTATTCTTAAAATTACTTCTTTCTAGTTATCTCACAATAACACTTTTTTCTTTATAAAGTTCATAAGCTTTTTGGGAGAAGATGGTGAAAGAAAAAACGAATATGAATGAAGGTGATCAACCACTTCACGTAAGTAATACCAGTGTCAAGCATGAGTTTGACTTAAACGAGATTCCTGTGATGACTGAAGATGAAGAAGCAGATAACGTGGAAATTTCTCAACAGAGTCATGTAAATCATTTCAAGGTATATCATGATTTTGACTTGAATAACCTTCCACAGACGATGATTACAACGGAATTTGATCAGCAAGTTCGAATAGGTGATTGCAATGTCAAATATGAATTTGATTTGAACAAGCTTCCTAATGATGATCCAGATCTCCCTCCAGAATTCCAACAAGTGATAAAAGACATGCTTAAAATTTTACTTCCAAAATATTTTAAGATCTGAACTTTCGTATGTGTTGTTTATGTTGATGGTGTATGATATTTTAATACTTAATGTGTTTTAAGCTGAGTGTTGAATTGATTATTTTGCATGTGTTGTTTAATTTATTTTTAATAATACAGTAATTCTTAGATGAGCAACTTCTAAAGATCTGATTATTTGTATGTGTCGTTAAAGTAGATTATACTCACAACATTTCTTGCAGTAGAAACAAAAGTACCGACATTATTTTAATTAATTGAAATAATATCAAACAAACAAGTTTAAAAGAACAACACGTACAAATAATCTAACATGCTACAGAATTCATCGCCTCTTCTACTAAATTGGGATCGCAATCCATTTGAACAGGTAGAAGTCCTTCTCTTTCCAATGTGTCTTTCTTCAGATGTGGAATTTTGTAATTGTTTTCACCTCCAATCTTCATGATCTCTATCATACATGACTGGAGAGTTATAAAAACCCGGTTGACTAGATTTGGAGGATATTCATCGTATGCTTCTTCTACCGCTGTGACAAGATCTTCTACTGTCCTGGGACAAACATGATGTTGCAACGCTTGAATGGCTCGAAAGTACCCAAGATCCAAAATGTTTAAGTCTGGGGAGTTTGGAGGTTGGGACATCAACTGGATATCCAATCCATGTTGTGAAGCAGCTACTTGAAATTCCTCGTCATCGAGAGTAACATGTGTCTTGGCGTTATCTTGTTGAATGAAGATTGTTTTTCCAAAATCTTCAGCTGGCCACCTCTCGTATATTCTTGGAAGAACCTTTTCAATCAAGAAACGTTTTATATCCTCTCTTTTGATGGATACCATCGGCTTTAGTTCCATGGTTCCTGCTTCTCTATTGCGGCTTCGTCTTTGAGCTTTCTGCATAGTAACAAAGGGAAATATTCCTATTTTTCCCGAGAATGTCTCATTCCCTTCTCCGTCATATCTTGGACGAGCCATGGCAGCCAAAAACATCACTTTACTGATATAATTTTTGCTCTGACATGTGCGTAACGGATCCTCTTCCGAGGGAAGTAAATAATATGTCTGCGTCTTTTTAGTCATGTAAAACCATTTCTCATCGATATGTACAATATTGTACATATCAACAAACTTTGGTTGATGAGCCAATGCATTTTTATCAAGCATAGATAAGCAGAATTTTACCCGAGCTTTTTTGTTATCTTCTTTTAGTAGTGGCTTGATGGCATTGGAATGACGTCTCAGTTGGCCTTCTTTTAGACTTCGAAACACAACTGTTGAACTCACGCCTAAAGCTGCCGCTAATGATCTTATTGTTGTTCGACGATGTAACGGAATATCTTGAACTTTAAGCCAGTCAATCTGCTTCTTTTTACGACCGCATTTTTCTTTCCTCTTGTGGGATACATCAACAACCTCACAGTAACCAGTATCCTTTGCCCTCTTCCATATCCTTTGCACTGTTTGTAATGGCACATCTAATAGACCAGAAACCTCTTTCGTACTGTTTTTCAATAGCTTTCCATTGTTACTTCTTTCCAGCAAAGCATGGTAAACTGCAACTCTTTCTTCATCTGTCATTTCCTTTTTTTTGGTGATGGTTTCTTGTTGATTTTGTGATGTTTCCTGATTTTCTGCAATGTTAATCACGTGTCAATAGTATACAAAAAGAACAAACAATACCACTACGGAGAGTCAAACAAAGAATAAACACATAAAATACTCCTCGCTAAGAATATTTAGGATTAGTAAAAGTGGTCATCAAACAAAAAATAAATTTGTTTCCACGCTACCAATGTTACGACTGATTTATAGCATATACTAATTCTTGTACCAATTTTTCAGAGTAATTTATAGAAGTAAAATAACCTGTTGCAATTGTAGAAGAAACTTCCACATCATCATGATTTGGATTGTCTAAATCAGCTTCAAAGGAATTCGGTGGTGTGTTGTTTAAATCAAAAACGAACTCTCTGTCTCCCTCACCACTAATAATAGGAATGTTTAAATCAATATTGTGAGGAAAAGCCATCACTCAAATATCTGAGTTACAATCCATCGTATGCTTCAAACATATATAGTCACTTAAGTTTTGGTACTAAACGAAATTTTGAGTTAAGTTTAAAAATTTTGGCTCCAAATTATTTTTAAAGAAGTTCGCATTATGTACGTGAATTAGTACAAAGAAGTTCGCATTGTGTAGTAAAAAATGTACAATTTCATCATTGGAATGTTGACTACAATAAATACTGACAGAATGAAATATTGGGATCTTAAATATGGGAAACCGACAAAAACATAATGAACCAAAATAATGACAGAATTAATCGATAACGTTTTGTTTTAATTTAGATTTCTTTGTTACAATATTTTTTAGTAGTAATAACAAAAGGTTAAAACAGACATTTTAATAACTTTCTTAAAATCTGTGAAAATCCTAGAACATCATTCTTTTTGGAACAGAGGGAGTAATAACTAGTGCAGTAAAAACCGAGTAGATGAAAAACAGGATATCGAGGGCAAACATAACAGAATAACTAGGGCAAAAGAACAGGGAAAATCCAGAACAGAGTAATAAAGACAACAACCATAGTTCTTAGGACATTAATTCGAGAAAACAGAGTTAGTTCGATGAAATCGGGAAAACATAAGGACATGAACTAGCAGGTGGGGAATAAAACAGGGTAGGCTGTGCAAAAAAGGTAATTAGGACATAAAACAGATTAATTATGGAAAATCAGAGTATTTGGAACAAAAAGTAGTGTAATTATGTGAGGAAGTAGGGCAAAGCAGAGTAATTTAGACAAGAATTAAGGGGAAGAAACTGAGTTATTAAGACATGAACTAACGTGAAGGTCGACCTCCTGGAAGGTATTAACTATGAAATCAGCCTGTTGATGCACCATCAAAGTAAGCAAGGTGAGATCCAGTATGGTGATTAAAAAGTAGGAAAATCTTGAAGCTCAAGCAAAGTCAAATCCTTGATGAGTAGATTCAAACTTCCAGGGTTTATGTGAAAGGGATGATTAATATACTTAAGAAAATGAAGAATCAACTTAAAGATTACACAGAATGAAAGGTTGACACAACAAGACAATGTAGAAGAGATACTGCATATGATAAACTTATTTGTTCTGAACCTTTGATACAAATGTGTCAATGTTAATATCTGTAGAACCTCCTTCACTGAGTGACTTCACAGCCAAGTCTCTCCATTTCATTGCATTCTCCTTCATCTCTTGGCTCTTCTCTCCCTCCATGACTTCCTTAATGCTAAACTCAATCTCCTCTCTCTTGGCGATCCCACTCTCATTGTCTATCTTCACACGAACTCCAACCTTCCACACATCTTGTATGTACTTTGCGTTCATAGGTTGATCAGTCCATTGAGGCATAGCTACCATGGGAACTCCAAAAGTTAATGCCTCCATAGTTGAGTTCCAGCCACAATGAGTCAAGAAACAACCAATAGCTTTGTTTGATAGAACTTCAAGCTGAGGACTCCACTTCAAGACCATGCTCTTGTTTTCATCTACTGTCTCAAGAAACCCTAACGGTAGTTGTGCCTCCTCTGAATCTCTGACAACCCACATGAAGCTGAAGTTGCTTATTGCTGAAGCAAGCTCCTCCATCTGCACATTGTTCAGCTTAGCAATGCTCCCAAATGCTACATACACCACTGAACCTTTTGGCCTTGTATTCAGCCAGCTAATGCAGGAGGCAGAGTCTTTCGAATCAAATAGTTTCAGATCGTAGTCAGTGTCTGATTTGATCCTTTGGTCTATGTACATTGATGGAACAGTCGGACCAATCGTCAACACAGGGCAAACTTTCGCCAACAACTCCTTCTCCTGTAACGAGTACAGGCTAATTAGGACATAAAATAGTAGTTAGGACATGAATAGAAAGAGAGATCTAGCATGAAGAGAGATCTAACATGAAGCTCCAACTCTTGGAAGCTATTAACGAGTACAAAATCAGCTTTTTCAAAGTTTGTAAACTGTTGGAGCACCATCTCCAGGAAAGCAGGGTAAGATCCAGAAACAGATAAAAAAGAAGGTAAATCTTGAAGCTCAAGAAAAGGCAAGTCTTTAACAGGAGGCTTCAAGCTTCCATGGTTTATGTAAGAAAGATTGTAAACGTAGTTAACAGAACAAGACTGCGTAAAGAAAGGAGCAGCAGCTAAACCAAACTCTCGGGCAACGTCGAGTGCCCATGGCATGAAAGCATCGTAGACGATACAAGTGATGGGGTTATCACTTGTCTCGTGTTTGCGGATGATCTCTGCTATGGTTCTGGAGCCGATGGTTTTGAAGGTTTTCAGGTATTCGTGGATGTCGTAAGATGAGCCGCGGCCCTGGTCATAGCCGTCGGAGATGGTGGCTATGGAGACTGGACCAGATGTGTCAGGTTTGATGGAGTTGAAGATGAAAGTAGTGAGAGCGAGAGTAGTTTTGAGATCTTTAGAGATGAGTCGTTTACAGAACTGACGGATTGGTGTGATGTGTCCTTGCGTTGGGTATGGCACTGCCAATACATGTCCTCTCTTATCCTCCATCTCTCTCTCTCTCTCACACACACACACAAAGTTTTAACCAAAGTCAATATGCATTGGCCCTTAGGAGATACTTGCTGATATTTATATGCAGGTTTGTCAGGTTCTTCCTTAGTTAAGAGCGTTGTAATAAGAACAAGAGAGAGTTTTCTTTTAGTTTTTGTTTGTCTTTTCTTTTTAAGAAAATGAGAATAAGAAGAAAAGTTCAAGTTGCTTTCTTCTGCATGTGCTTGTATATGTTCAGTATATTTTTTTATAACGTAAAACCATAATATTTAATACTTAAAACAAAATTTTGATTACAAATATACACGACACGATGACTGTATATGGAAAGAGAAATCATGTGTGTGTTCAGCGTAATTTGCATTCCACATGTTTTCAAAAGGGTAATTTCTTAAAATTTGTTTTGGTCTAAGTGAATTTCTTAACACGTAAAATTTAAACGCACAAAATCGAGTTTTTGTCGTTGTATTTTTATTTTTGGAGAAGTAAGATCCTTAAAGAGATGGAAAAAAATAAGATACAAAAGCGAAATGGAGTAACCAAAAGGTGAAAGATTCTCTACGGTTATATTATTACAAGAAAACATCGACAGTAAGAAAACGATTAGTTCCTATCACGTCTTCTTGTGTTCTTCACTAGTTGACAGTTCGCTATCAATAATGTGATTGTTTTGTATCTTTCGCTAAATCCAATTTGAAGTTTTCTGTTTCACTTAGTTCCAAATTTCAACGCTAGTCT
Organism: Hirschfeldia incana; assembly: GCA_026261945.1. Taxonomy (NCBI): domain Eukaryota; kingdom Viridiplantae; phylum Streptophyta; class Magnoliopsida; order Brassicales; family Brassicaceae; genus Hirschfeldia; species Hirschfeldia incana. Next base: position 246,671 of record JABCMI010000040.1, on the reverse strand, counting down.
ATGCATTTTTTATACCTAGTGGTAGTGGATCAGTATTTAAGACCAAAGTAACCGTTGCTAATGTCTAGTTGGACACCATTTGGAGCAAAAGCAAACTAAAGACATTTCTTTGAACAATCGGCTGCTAGACGAATCAAATCGAACCAGTCAACTATGCTTTCTTTATTAAATCAGTTGTAACCACATGTACATCTATGTTTCAAATACTATCGTTATTCATACTCTAACATTCATAACTATTTTCTGACCAAAAAAAAAAAATCATGACTATATGCGCACAAATAAATCAGATATGTACTTATATATCATAAATATAAATCTATTAGACCAGTCAAAAAAAAATATATTGGACAAATCGAATGTTCACATAAATAAATAAAATGACAATGAAAAATATATGTGTTTGATAAGATTGAATTATCAAGAGAAATAGAAATTTGTTCGACAAATTGCTTTTATAGATCAATAATATCGTAGAAAAAAAAATCATGATATTCATAACATGTATATAAACCAGGCTCAATCTGCCGAGGTCCTGTTCGTTGTAACTAAAATGCCAAAACGAGTGACGAGGGATGACATACACTTAAAAGCAACAAGTCTACTAAAACGAAGATATTATGGTAGAAAACATTGTACGATTGAGAAGTAACCAAATGAAGAATCAACATAAAGATTACATCGAGCGAAAGACTGACATAATAAGACACTATAGCAGAGATCTTTGCTACCTCATGTGATATATAACTTATTTGTTCTGGACCTTTGACACAAATTTGTCAATGCTAATATCTGTAGATCCTCCTTCACTGAGTGACTTGACAGCCAAGTCTCTCCATTTCTTCGCATTCTCCTTCATCTCTTCGCTCTTTTCTCCCTCCATGACTTCCTTAATGCTAAACTCAATCTCCTCTCTCTTGGCGATCCCACTCTCATTGTCTATCTTCACACGAACTCCAGCCTTCCACACGTCTTCTATGTACTTTGCGTTCATAGGTTGATCAGTCCATTGAGGCATAGCCACCATGGGAACTCCAAAGGTTAATGCCTCCATAGTTGAGTTCCAGCCACAGTGAGTCAAGAAACAACCAATGGCTTTGTTCGATAGAACTTCAAGCTGAGGACTCCATTTCAAGACTAAGCTCTTCTCCTTATCCACTGTCTCAAGAAACCCTGATGGTAGTTTTGCCTCCTCTGAGCCTCTGACAACCCACAAGAAGGTGAAGTTGCTTACTGCTGAAGCAAGCTCCTCCATCTGCACACTGTTCAGCTCAGCCAAACTACCAAATGCTACATACACCACCGACCCTTGTGGCCTTGTGTCCAGCCAGCTAGTGCAGAAGGCAGCATCTTTCGAATCAAACATATTCAGATCGTAGTTTGTGTCTGACTTGATCCTTTGGTCTAAGTACATCGATGGAATAGTCGGACCAATTGTAAGTAAATTACAAACTTTTGACAACAACTCCTTCTCCTGTAACAAAAGAAAACTAATTAGGACAAAAACATAGTAATTAGAACATGAACAAGAAAACGAGATGGTTGAGGAAGTTGTAAGAGAGATCTAACATGAAGCTCCAGCTCTTGGAAGGTATTCACGAGTATGAAATCAGCTTTTTCAAAGTTTGTAAACTGTTGGAGCACCATCTCAAAGTAAGCAGGGTAAGATCCAGAAACAGATAGAAAAGAAGGCAAATCTTGGAGCTCAAGAAAAGCCATCTCTTCAACGGGGAGCTTCAATATTCCATCGTTTATGTAAGAAAGATAGTAAACATAGTTAACAGCACAAGATTGAGTAAAGAAAGGAGTCGCAGCTAAACCAAACTCTCGTGCAACATCGAGTGCCCAAGGCATGAAAGCATCGTAGACGATACAAGTGATGGGGTTATTACTTGTCTCGTGTTTGCGGATGATGTCCGCAATCGTTTTGGAGCCGAGGGTTTTGAGGTTATGTATGTAGTCATGGATGGAGCCACCAGATGAGTCGAAGCCGTGGTCGTCGTAGCCGTCGGAGATGGTGGCTATGGAGATTGGACCAGATGGGTCAGGTTTGATGGAGTTGACGATGAAAGTGGTGAGAGCGAGAGTGGTTTTGAGACCTTTAGAGATGAGTCGTTTACAGAATTGGCGGATTGGTGTGATGTGTCCTTGGGTTGGATATGGCACCGCCAATACATGTCCTCTCTTCCTCTCCATCTCTCTCTCAAAGTGTTTTGCTTAAACCAAAGTGAATATGCCGTCGGAGATAATGGGAATATATATAGACAGGTTTGTCAGGTTCTTCCTTTTGATAAGAACGTTGTAATCAGAACAAGAGATAGTTTTGTTTTTCTTTTCATTTTAAGAAAAAAATGGGAATAAGAAGAGAAAATCAATTTGCTTTTCTTCCATAAGAAAAGGAAATAAATGTGTATATAAAAAGACATTATTCTGCATTTGCTTATATGTTCAGTGTTTTAAAAAGAAATAGAAAACCATATCATTTACTATGCTAACAATGTTTTTCGATAATTACAAATACACATGACACGAGAAATGAAACTGGAAGGAGAACATGTTTGTGTTCAACGTCTACTTTTTCACGTTTTCTTAAATTGTGAAAAAATCTTAAATTTAAAATTTAAAATCACATAAAATCGATTTTGTATTTTAATTTTTGGAGAAGTGAGATCCTTAAAGAGATGGAAAAATTAAGAGACAAAGCCGAAATTGAGTAAGTAAGAATTGAAAAGATGCTATACGGTTCTATAATTACAAGACATCGACAACAAGAAAAGGACTTGTTTATTTAATGTCTTCTTATGTTGTTCTTCGCTAATATCTGATATTTCATTATTATATTTAAAACCAATGCAACCGTTATAACGACATTACATAGTTGTAAATACATGTGCATATATTTTAAAAATATTATCACATTTATATTAATATAATATGCGTTGTATTTTTCTGACCAGAACAAAAATCGTGAGATTATTTGTCGTTTAGTTAGCTATATCGCATGAAAATATCGCATACCTTGGGTAAAAGAAATCATCACATAAATAAAATTATTATATAAACTAAATGTTAACATAAATAAATAACAGTGTATGTAACAAAAATTACTATGAGTTTGACAACATTGAAGATCAAAAGAAGTTATCCGATAAATTAGATGCTTATATAGAATATTAAAATATCGTAGAAAAAATCAGGGTGAACATGTATAACAATAATTTATTTGTTTTGATTGTTTACAACCGAAAATCAACTAAGCTTCTCCTCTTCTTTTTTTTTTCTTTTTGATCAAACTAAGCTTCTATTCTTTCCATCTTAATAATTGTTAAGATGGCATCAAATTATGTCGAAAGTGATGAGTGATGAACATTGTAGATCAAGTACCCAACACGAGGAAGTCTTTCTCAGAATAATAAACTTGGCTCTTTCTCAGAATTCTGTAGATATTTTTCAGACGCAAACTTAGGGGAAGAGTTGTAATAAAATTAAAAACACAGGTGAGAAGTTGCTTTTCAAAAAAAAAAAAAAATTGGTAAATAGAAGTTATAAAATCTTTGGTTGCCTACTTCCAAACCATTAGCAGGATATTCTCTGGCTCAAGGTTACAAAAAAATGAGGGAACTACATCCAACATAACCATGAGACAATAACTTCGGAAGATGATATCTTAACTGATCCACGTTTAGTCATACCTTCCATCGAACCAGGTTTAGTCATACATTCCATCGAACACGCTTGACAAAGTGAGTCGCCAGCACAAATGACAATTATAGAGGCAGCGGAGGTCAATTAAAACAAGCCAGAAGTTCAATAAATAGAGTACCTACGGTTAAGGGCAAATGAAAACATATGTTAAGAGATCGAGAATCGAAACTCCTACGACTCATTGGCTTTGTTATATATATATACACGACGGTTTTGTGCAATGCATCCATTCTAAACTTTTAAGAAGCAACTAGCTTTTCTTAATGTCGATCATGTCAAAGAGAAACTCTTCTTTTGTTCTTCTGAATGACATTGATTCAGCTAATGAAAAAAAAAATCAAAGTGCAGATTCTTGTACTTTGGAAGGCAAACAAAAACGCTGTTGGAATTTCCCTTGAAATGGTTTTGGTCGATGAAGAGGCTAGTTCGTCATCCATACAAACATATTTAATATTGTGTTAACTTTTGAATGCTATTTAATTATTCCAAGTTGAATAAAAGACCACTTTTAAATGTATAACATGATTGATATATATATTAATATTGTACGTGTTTGTAGGGAACAATGATTCATGCTCAAGTTGAAGAAGACCTGAGCAGACCACACCAAAAATTTCTGAAAGAAGGTCAAGTTGTGATCATCAATGCTTTCTAGTTGAAAGATTATCTTGGAGAATTTAGGACCAATCCTTATCCTTACAAGATAGGATTCTTCCGAACAATTAAGGTTAAACCTGTTGATTATTTTCCAGAAACTATTCCTCAAGTATTTTGCAAATTTTGACCAGATAGTATCGGGACAGCTCGATAAAAACGTCTTGGTTGATAAGTTTATGTCACTTTAATTAGTACGAGAATATTTTTGTTTTCTTTACATCCACAATATAATATTCTCTGATATTATTTTTAAATTATAGATATGATTGGTCAAATTGTCAATGTTGGACCATTGGAGCAACTTAAAACAAAGGGGCAGAATAATACAAAACTTGATATCGTTCTACGTGATGTCATGTAAGTTGATTTCCAAATTTTACATAGAGCTTGGCTTACGGAAAATAAAAGGGTAACACAATAATTATGTAGGAATGTGCATTTGTCATGTACTTTATGGAGCAGCTTTGCCAAGAAAGTGATGGAATACACCGAAAAGAACAACGCTACGGTTGTTATATGTGTTGTTAAGTTTCTTTGCATCAAGGAATACAAAGGTAATTCCTTCTCATTCTTATTTATAATGAATATTATAAATAACCTTTGCTATGGATCGTAATGATTTTTAAATATATATCTTGGTAATTTCTCCATATCAAATACATTCAACGCAACACGAATCTTTTTTAATCCAGAAACAGGAGAAGTTAAGAAGTTCATGTCCATGTAAGTCATTAGTGACGATTATATTTCTCTTTTTGTGAAATTTATAATTTGTCTTCTGAAATCTTAAATATCTATTTTCACATTTTTTTAGGTTACCCGGCGATAACCCAGATGATCGTGCATAGTGACAATAGCCAAGTATCATTTGGTTCTGTATCTTTTCCTGATTTTAAAATTATTTTGATTTAGAAAGTAAGAATGACAAAAATGTGAAAAAGCAGTAACGTTTTTTTTTTTAAACAGAACAAACTTTCTTTTTATTTTTCTAAAAATGTAAATATATATACCAAAAAATGAAAAGTGGTAATGTTTTACAAAACAATTGTTCAAACAAGAGAGCTACATTTGGCGCAAAAAATATTTGAGCCGCACTATACAACTATGATTTGTGAGGACCTTACGTAAACAACAGAGACACCGGACCATTACACTAGCGGTGAGGCAGACGAGCAAGGAGTATTTCCCGTAGTTATCTATCTGAACATATAAACACTATATTTGTGTCCACCCTTTCTGATTATCTGATTCACCCTTAAATAAAATATAATTACTTAACAATCATTACACTATTCATATAATACATGTATTTTATTTATTGATATATAAATCTTCTAAACCCGCGCATCAGCGCGGACGAATCACCTAGTTTCTTAACAAAAACAATGTCAGCACCCATTTTTTAAGTCATAACATAGATCATTTTGAAACCAATGTTATGTCAATTTCATTTAGATGGGATGGGATAAAATTACAATAAAACAAATAAGAAAACAATTATTATATTATTATTAAAAAAATAAAACAAAATAATAATAAATTATAAAATATTTATATACCTATTATTTATATGTCACCAAGAGAAATGTACACACACTGAGAAATCAAAATATATAAAATATATATACATTTTAAAATTTTGGTTAAAATATCTGACAACAAAAATAATTCCATGTTTGGAAATGGGTGTCAAAATTAATCTATAGTATTAACACAGAAGACTCTTTTTTGAATTCCCCTTCTGTTTTAAGTATTTATAGGAATGCCATTTACATTTAATTATAATATTTTCCTCTCAATATTTTCGGTTATTAATATTTATATCTACCGATCAATTTTGAGGTTATTTAAGTTTTAATGAGGTTTTAGATGATTTTAATGAATTGCAGATATTAAAAATATTTTTTTTTCTTTTTTTGAAAGAATGTTAAATTTATTCAGATCAAAAATGCCTTTGTACAAACTAATGCATTTTTGGTCTAATGAATGATATAATTTGAAACAATGTCAGTGATTTATCTCCATCTATTCTCTAGACGAAAACCAAACCACCATTGCTTGCTTATGATTTTTCCCTCCTCGTCCTTGCAGTGAACTGATTCGGTTTCTTGTCTGCTTGTCGATGAACATGATAAGAAGGCTCAGAGGTCAAAATGTTGTGCCGTGTCTTCTACCATTTCTCTCAAGCAAGATAGTATGCAATGAAATTTGAAACACATATCATAGGAGGAATTGTGTCACACCTAAGATTCTATGTGGCGATATTAGCTCAAGAACTTAACTCCATAGATGTGAGTAGCTCTGTCCAGAAATCTTCTTTCCGTGTAAGATTTCTCCAGTTAGTCTCATAGTAGGGACAACTGAAGAATAGATGATCCCGAGTTTCTATAGAAGAATTGCAGAGAATGGCATTGAGAATTTGTCTGAGAATTCCACTGCAGCAATCGATCTCCTGTTGCCAAACGGTTGTATGCTGCAATCCAGACCATAACATAGTATTTTGGAGTTGATCTGGTGAACCAAAGACCCTTGTACCACTACAAAATATCACCTAAAATCACTATAGAATAACACTTAAAACCATGAAATTTGAGTTTTAATATTTTAAAATAACTAACAAAATCCACTAAAACACTCTAATTCAAATCACCTAGATTTAAGTTTATAAAATTTCTAGTTCAATAACAATGAATTTTAATGAGTTTTTAAATTTCATGTTATAAAAATAGTGAATTTGTTATTTGAATAAAAATCACCTAAAAAATCACCTAAAACATAGTCCTAGATTATACCATTATAATTATAAAAAACCAATAAATTATATTAAATAATTGGGTTATGGTCAATATACAAATCATATCTCATTTTGCTAAAAGTTAATAAATGATATTATAAGAAAATAAAGTAAGATATGTTAAATCACGTTTTTAAACCCGACTAATACACTGAACCGGACTAATTTTGGTCATTGGATTATTGGGCTGATCGTGGGTGAGCCATTGGTCAATAGTTTATTTAAGTTGATTCTTCATCTGGTTACTTCTCTATCTGCCGAGGTCCTGTTCGTTGTAACTGAAATACCAGTGGTTAAATCGAAAAATGGATAGTGATGAGTGATAACAGACACCTAAAAGCCTATTGAAACGAAGACAAGATTATAAGATTGGGAAGTAACCAGATGAAGAATCAACTTAAAGTTTACACTGAATGAAATCCAGATTCAATAGGACACAAAAAATAAATCTTTGCTATTGCATGTGATAACTTATTTGCTCTGAACTATTGATACAAATTTGTCAATGTTAATATCTGTAGAGCCTCCTTCACTGAGTGACTTGACAGCCAAGTCTCTCCATTTCTTCGCATACTTCTTCATCTCTTTGCTCTTCTCTCCCTCCATCACTTCCTTAATGCTAAACTCAATCTCCTCTCGCTTGGCAATCCCGCTCTCATTGTCTATCTTCACACGAACTCCAGTCTTCCACACATCTTGTATGTACTTTGCGTCCATAGGTTGATCGATCCATTGTGGCATAGCTACCATGGGAACCCCAATGGCTAATCCCTCCAGAGTTGAATTCCAGCCACAATGAGTCAAAAAACAACCAATGGCTTTGTTCGATAGAACTTCAAGCTGAGGACTCCATTTCAAGACCAAGCTCTTGTCTTTATCCAGTGTCTCAAGAAACCCTAACGGTAGTTGTGCCTCCTCTGAATCTCTGACAACCCACATGAAGCTGAAGTTGCTTATTGCTAAAGCAAGCTCCTCCATCTGCACATTGTTCAGCTTAGCAATGCTCCCGAATGCTACATAGACCACCGACCCGTGTGGCCTTGTGTTGAGCCAGCTAGTGCAGAAGGCAGCGTCTTTTGAATCAAAGAGATTCAGATCATAGTTTGTATCTGATTTGATGATTTGGTCCAAGTACATTGATGGAACAGTTGGGCCAATTGTCAACATATGACAAACTTTAGACAACAACTCCTTCTCCTGTAAATAAAATAGGCTAATTAGGACAAAAACATAGTAAGTAGGACATGAATAAGAAAACGACATGGTAGAGAAAGTTGTAAGCAAAGAGGTCTAACATGAAGCTCCAACTCTTGGAAGGTATTAACGGGTACAAAATTAGCCTTCTGAAAGTTTGTAAACTGTTGGAGCACCATCTCAAAGTAAGCAGGGTAAGTTCCAGGAGCAGATAAAAAAGAAGGCAAATCTTGAAGCTCAAGAAATGGCATGTATTCAACAGGAAGCTTCAAGCTTCCATTGTTTATGTAAGAAAGATAGTAAAGATAGTTAACAGCACATGACTGCGTAAAGAAAGGAGTCGCAGCTAAACCAAACTCTTGGGCAACATCGAGTTCCCAAGGCAGGAAAGAATCATATAGGATACAAGTGATGGGGTTATCACTTGTCTCGCGTTTGCGGATGATGTCTGCAATGGTCTTAGAGCCAAAGGTTTTGAAGCTTTGGACATAGTCATGGATGGAGGCAGATGAGTCGAAGCCCTGGTCGTAGCCGTCGGAGATGGTGTCTATGGAGACTGGACCAGATGGGTCAGGTTTGATGGAGTTAAAGATGAGAGTGGTGAGAGCGAGAGTGGTTTTGAGACCTTTAGAGATGAGTCGTTTACAGAATTGGTGGATTGGTGTTATGTGTCCTTGCGATGGATATGACACAGCCAATACATGTCCTCTCTTTTTCTCCATCTCTCTCAATATGTTTTGTTTCAACAGAATGAATATGCCTTAGGAGATACTGTGGATGTTTATAGACAGATTTTTGAAGTTCTTTGTTTAGATAAGAGCGTTCTGGTCAGAACAAGAGATAGCTTTTCAAGAACAGAAATGGGACTAAGAAAAGAAAACCAGTTTGTGTTCTTTCACAATAAAAGGAAATGTGGGAATATAAAGATTTAGAGAAGATTTTATTCTGTATTTGCTTATATGTTCAATGTATTTTTTTATAAAGGAACTAAGACCATAATATTTACTATTATAAACAATGTTTTTGGTTAATTACAAGTACACACGACCAAATCATGAATGTATAAATCATGTGTGTATTAAGCGTTTGATTTTCCACCTGTTTTTTGAAAAGAATAAAATGTACATGTATGTATAAACATACAAAATTAATTATGTATACATCTGTAGGGGATAATCTGTTGATGATATTCAGACACAAACAGTGTCAGAGTTGTAACAGAAAAAAGCAAGTGGAATGGTAAACAGAAGTTTATAAATCTATGGTTTTTATAAATCCTACAAGTCAAATGCTACATAATAGAAGAAAAAGATGGCCATTCATGGTGATGCAAGAAAGGTAGGCTACTTCTGACGAGGTTTTGTTTGTTGTGCTGATGTAAAGAACTTTACCATGCAGGGGCATCAAAATTTCCAGATACGTACACCGCAAGAAAGTAAGCAATTTAGATAAATATGATTGAGGTACGATGACATTAGATTATTACTGTTGTTTCCACGCATAAAAGCGTCAGCATATTTATTTTTTAGTGGACCATTTTACGTACTCTTCGGTTTTCCTACATGGCAATGTTCGTATACCCGTCGACAAGCAAGAATGCATGCCTAGGAGCAAAACAAAGAAAAAAATTGTTGTGTCATAGTGTAGTTTCTGTGTGTGACCGACATCTACTTGGTCCGGTATCAAGAAATTGCTTAAACATCTCACTTGAGAAGCTTTATAGGAAAAAGGAAGAGAAACGAACCTCGATAATAAACACCAGAGTTGAGCATGATAACAACTAGTCTACCACAGATTGATAACAACAGCAGGTGTATAAACTTAATTCACAAGCTTTCTCTCTACTCATCTTCTTTGATTGATCCACACGATATCCTCCTTTACTACCGAATCCTAATAATCTACCCAACAAAACTACAACAGAATATATCTTAGTCAAACTATATAGATCATTTAGAATAGCACACCCGTAGTATCTCAAAGATCTCTCTCGAATTACACAAACTCTTTGCCCTAAAACATTAAACCTCGAGTAGTTAGGGGAGAGAGGCATGAATGACTAGTTTCATAGGCAAAGACAAATTCGAAAACGGATTGCAGCAACAGACTCATGGCCCACTCATAAAACTATTTTTTCCCGCCATCTTTTATTTCGAGAAACTGGACTTTTAAACCAAGCCTAAGTATTAATATTTATATTAGGCCATTTGTGGTTAAGCTTTGTACGACTCATGGAAACATATAAAGTGAAGCAGAGACAATCTCTTTGATATATATCTAGTGTACACCACCTTGATCACAAGGTCCCTGTGTCAGCCAACAAATATTTTTTAAAAAAACCTTGTATATATACAGAATCTCCAAAGCAATTGCAAATTCTTCACAAGGTCCGTGTTTCAGCCAACAAAACGACTTTTAAAAGGTGATTGTTCTCTTTTGTCTAATTGTTTATCTCAATCATTTCATTTGTGAACGGTGATTCTTCATTTGATCGGGAAAGAAAGTTGGCAAAGGTGTTTGATCTTAGCTTTTGAAAAATGCCAATTTCACAAGGTCCATGTGTGAGCCAATATAAAAGGTGATCGATTGTTTTAATTTTTTTTTTGTAAGAATGTTAAATATTATTACCAGTTTTCAATTTTTGACAGACGTTACAGAAGAGACAAGTAGCGGAAACAACAAACAACACACACCGAAACGAACCGTAAGCAAAACAAACTCAAGCGATTAAACAGTTTAAGGGCTCAGATCTACCAACCACAAGCACTGGACGGTCTATATTGATTATTCTCTTTAATCTATGGTATTTCCTCAATCAATGTATTTTGACAAATACACAAAGGGGGGTGTATTGAATCTGAAATTTGAAGTGATTTGATTTATAGTGAGTTTGTAGATGATTGCAGGAGAATTGGAAAATTTGGAGTGATTTTGTTAAAACACTCTAGAATCTCATCTAAAACAGTGAGATTTGGATTTTGATTTTTATAACTAAAGAAGTCCTCTAAAACACTCTAGAAACATTTAAAGTACTCTGAAATCTCTAACTTAAATTTTGTTCAATAACAGTAGATTTTAGAGTGTTTTATGAAATGACAAGTTCAATAATACTGGATTTTAAAGTATTTTTTAAAATTCATGTTTGAATAACAGTGGATTTGTCATTTTAACACAAATCACTTCAAACTCTTAGTTGAATACACCCCCCCAAAGATTTCCAACAACTGTAAGTTACTCTAGAGGTATAAAAAGAGCTCAACATCACAAAGAGGTAATGTAACTTTTACTTACAAAAAATCCGAGGATGACTAACCGCAATCGCTCATCAACATACGATACAAGAAAGATCTAAGAGCCAATATTTGACTTGTTAAACACACAAACTAACTCAGCTGCTTCTAAAGCAAACAAAACACAATCAAAACTGTGCCTAGCCATACTCTCTATAGCCCAAACTATGATCTAGAGTCAACTGCGCCTACAAATTCATCAACTTTACATTCCAGTAATGAAATCATCCCACTGAAAGCACGTTCTAGAGTCAAACAACACCACATCAAAACTCAAGAACCTCCTCCCATGCACTTTGTTCTTTTTTTGACCAAGAACTACCTAATGTCTAACCATTGTGTATAAACACGTTCTTTAACCTTCTCCACCGAATCACTTGGCAAGAAATGATTCAATCAATAAATACATATCCACGTGATATAATTCAATATAGGAGTGGCACGTCCAGAGCTCGATGACAACTTGCACAGAACTACTTCCAAAATCTAATAAATTCCATATAAATTCCCACCTATCACTATAGATATGTTCACAAATAATAAATACATGTAACATGTGTTCTCAAGTAAGGATCAAACAAAACCAAAACACTTAAATATACTTAACCAATCGTTGTCACTTAGAAGGAGTCATCATCGTGACTCAGGTCTGAGTTGTTAATGTTAACCACCGGAAACAGCGGTGTAACGGTCTGGTTCGACGGTGAAGGTCGTGATCCGTACACTGTCCTCTCGTTTACACGACCTACTTCTTTACACACTTGATCAAGAATCGTCAGAAAGTCTCTAACCACGGTAAAAATACGGAATGGATGAGATTCCAAGTTCCCATGGAAGTACTCTGTTACTTCTTTAACCATCTTCACGACATTGATCCCATGAGATTGTATCTCTGTGATGACTTTCTCCCCTTTTTCCAAAAACGAGTTCATTGACTCCAAGAATCTCTCTACACCAGTTTCTTGCTTTAGCTCCATGATCACTTCCTTGACTTTTGTTATTCCGCTGGAGATTTCAGCTATCTCCTTGCTGAGGGAACTTGAATCCATCGCAGCTGCTTTCTTGACGTTTATCAACTGAGAACTGAGACCTGAGACTACTTGCAACCCAAGTTTCTTTAGCTCTATGTCGTCTTGGAATGCTGATTGCTCTGCTATGTTTATATCATCTCCTATAGGGCTTTGAGTGGGACTAGAAGACACTCTAGCTCCTTCGGATTTTATAATCTCTTGAACCACAAAGTGCAACAAGGTGGTTTTGCCATCAGCGCCTTTGATATCTACCAGTTTCAAGAGCGTGTCAAGCTTGAAAGCATGTGCGTCACCTCTATTAGTCCCTATATTCATCCGGTTCCCGGTCTTTAAAACCGCTTCTAGAAGCTTCAAGAACATCCTAGTGTTCTTTAACTCACTACAAGCAACCTGAAAGTTTTGATCAAATTCATATGAATGTTCTGTTTTTTTTTTAATTAGCAAAATGATAAGAGTAGAGTTTAACCTCTAGTGTGTGGAAGGATCTTTTAAGGTACTCAGTTTCTGAATCGAAGTTGACTATGTAAAGCATTGCATCAATCCTCTTGAAGGCTAAAGGAATGTTGAGCAACACTCTGAGGAACTTCTCTGCAGGTCCAATCTTTGAAGAGGACTCACCATCCTCTTTAAGCTCCTTGAGTTTTTCCTCTTCTTCTTTGGTAGGTGCCATCTTAAGAAGACATTCAAGTAGCTCTGGTCCAAGCGTATCCGAGTTGCCTAATTCATCACCAAGAAAAATGTTTTGTCAAGAATAACTAAACCGGTCTAGTGCATATGTAATAATATTATTTACCTTCTACAAGGGCTTCGCATACTTCATCAGCAGTTACGTTAAGAGCTCTAAGCAAGATTTCAATGTTGTGAGACTTTCTTGGATCAAGAAACTGATTCTCTTGATTAACAGATTGAACAACACCTGCGTTTCCGACATCTCTTGCTTTTGAACTTGGAGCTCTGAACAAAGTCTCTATCATCTCTTCATTCACTCTGCAAAAGACCAAACAATCACATCTTAGTTCGTGTATGCAGAGAAGGAAAACGATTTATAGTTAGTTATTTAACTTACTGAAAAGAGTTTGATTTAATTTGGTCCCACACCATAGCACGGCTCGAGCTTGCTCTAACTTTGTCCCAATGTAAAGGCTTCAGCTTTGGTTTCAACATCTCTGGATCATAAGGAGGCGAGGGCGACGTAATGGCCGGAACCTCACAGAATTGCGGTGGCGGAGGAGGAGGAGGTGGTGGTCTAGCTGGACCAGGTTGATTCAAAACGCTGTCGTTTGAGCTGTTTTGACTTTGCAGCGAGAGAGGAGGACTAAGCGACTTAGGTTTCAAACTTGACGCCGGAGAATCATTAAACGACGTCGGAGAACACGAGTTAGAGCCGTTGATACTCCTGTCACCACTCCGTACAACACCGGAATCCTCCACGACGCTTGGTGGGCTCTGTTTACGACCGGAAGATCCTCTGGGAGAAAAAAACTCGTCGTCGTCGCCGTCAAAGTCTTGTCGTTTAGGGAATAACTGTTCAGGGCTTAGGTAAACGGGAGAGAAAGCAGGAACCTTCGGTAACGGAGGAAGAGGACGTAGCTCCGGGGAGCCTGGCCTATGGTTATGAGAGTAAGAAGATGAAGATGAGGAAGAGGCCGGAGCTGGACCTGGTAACTCCATGACGCCAGCGAGGTTGCGGGACACGGAGGTTGGAGACTTCTGCTGAGGAGCAAAGCCTTCGCTTCGGGAGTTGACCAACGTGCCCAAGTAGAGAAAATCAGAGGAAGTGTGGGACGAAGTTTGCTGTTTGTGTCTTCGAGCGCCGCCGTCGGAAGGAGAGGCGTTGAAGAGCTGGAGAGAGTCTGATCTTACGGACTTGGTGTTGTACGCGGGGAGGCGGAGGCGGCGGCGGGTGCGGGTGCGGCGGAGGAAGATGATGAACACGACGAGTAGGGAGATGAGAACGGCGGAGGATACTACGGAGACGGTTACCGAGACGAGTTTGGCGACGTGGCGGTTGTTGTGAGGCTTCTTGGATGAGTTGGGAGGTGGGAAGAAGAGAGAAGAGATGTTGGCGGGAAAAGTAGGGATTGAGGCTGGTGGTGGTGGAGGAGGTGAGGGATGAACGGCGTTGGAGGGGAAGAAAGGGTTTGAGTGCGGTGTAGGAGGAGGAGGTGGAGGGGATGTGACGGAGGAGAAGAGGTGTTTATCTTGCGGTGGAGGCGCCGCTGGATGTTTCTTGCGGTGGTGGTGTTTATTTGGGGAAGGCGACGGTGGTTCGGAAGTGAACGGTGGTGGAGCGGAGGTGACGATGGGGTAAAGGGGTTGATGGAGTAAGTGGCGAGGGTGGAGATGATCGGCGGAAGAAGGTGAGAAGAAGAAAACGATCATAGCAAAACGGAGTAAGAAGGGTGTTTTGGTCATTTTGTTAAACTCTAGTTCTTTCCAGGGGTTGATATTTGTTGTGGCATTCAAAAACTGACAGTCTGAAGAAGCGTTTGGTCTGGTCGATGCAGAGATAGAGAGAGGTTTGGTCTTAACTCGAAGAGTCGTTTTAGAGAGAGAAAAGGGAGGGAACATTAAGTAGGTGTCACATTCCTTAAATAAGTTTAGGTGTTCGTATTAGATTTGATTGCGAAATGGTAGCTCGTGTGTTTTATTTCCCCTTATTTATTTCCACGTTCCTTTATTTTCATCCAAAAGCTTTTAATAAAATTATGTATAATGGTAATAATAAATCTTGTTCAGAATTCAAATTAAATGAGATGATTTTTGGTTGGACCATTTGTTAGCAGATAGATCGAGTTTCAGCTAATAATGATTGCTGTAATAATGTACATCTTTGCCAACGAGATTTCTCCAATTAGAAACAAATGAGTTTTGATCAGACTTTTAACGAGTAAGACATAATTAGGACCCTTTTTGCTAGTTATCATCTACTAGCTACTAGTATTAGTAATACATTTTTAAAAATAGTTTCACTTGTTCACTAGGAGAGTTAGTTAAACAATTCTGGATTCTACTTCTTGTTATGTACTTTAAAATTTACTAATTCAGTTACAGTGAAATGATGGAATAATTATAATGGTTCATGAAAATTTTCGAGACTATACTGAATTAGAAAGTCAACATTTTCGTCTTATACAACCACATTGAGTCAGTAATAAATAAAGCGAATTTATTGAATCAAAGACAAAGAAATTTCGATGGTTTCAATAGTAGTAAAAAGTCTGCATGGTACAATGCAAGTATATATAATTATTTTGTTTCTTACCATATTTTTCATATTATCCGGATGATTAACATAAATTTTACAAAATAAAGAGCCTAAGCTCTTATTTTATATATTTGATTAAACATCATCTTACTTTATATTTACCATTTGCATGTTGCATCTATCCTTCTAATTTACAAAGCTGTTTTTTTTGTGATGTATATTTCTTCAACTTCCTCTTTTTAGAGATTGTTTTCATCAATTTCCTCTACTTCGCAGAGAAATTAGTTCACCATTTTTTTCCTTCCCTTTCAGCATACAGGTATACATACATTATGAGCTCAATATTTAGTTTCATCTTTAATGATAAATAACAGAATTTATATTTCAAACTAATCATTCCTATAATTTTTTTGGAAAAGCTTTCAATCTTTTTTATTTATAAGTATAATGTACGTTTTAATCAACTTGTACTATATTAATAAGTATAATGTGAGTTTGCAAAAAGTAATCGATAAATATCATGAAACAAACCTCAAACTAATTAATTCCTGACATCCCAAACTTTAACGTAAGCACTATTAAAATAAAACAAAACATTTCTACTCAGTAAACAGTTTTTTAAAGCATAATAAACACGAAAATCAAATTCTTGACCTTACCCACTTTATAAGAAAACTGGAACCTACAACATTTACGACCAAAGAAAAAAGAGAAAAGAAAATTGGAACCAATCTGAATGTTACCTTTACATTTCAGTTCCTTAAAGACACAAACATTTCTTTTGTCAAATGAAGTCCTTTGGATTAAGATGTTTTTCGGTTGACATTATCAAGTGAAGTCTAATTATGTAACAAACTTGTAATCAAACAACACTGCATACATTGCGTTTCACTTCGATACTTACCTAACTATCCTCTAATCTATATTCAACATAATTCAATGTCACAAATCGTTACACATTTGAGATAATGTAAAACGGCCAATGGATTGTTTGGTCGGCTGTACTAAACCTATAGAATTATCCAAACTTCTCATTTTACAAATGATCTAAAACAGTACGTCCACAAAAAGCTTTGATCGAATATACCATAACAACAACCTGGTCCGTATAAAATAAACATGAATATAATGTGATAGTAAAAGAACAACATGTCTTTGTTTTACTAGTTGTTCTGAAAATCACCTCTTATGACAGGTCTTTGTTTATTTGTGGCTGGACCATTGTAGTCAGGTTAATGAAGTTTTAGTATATGTTAACCTAAACCTCTTATTATATATACTCTATTGACCGTTTATAAATCTATAACATTTTAAACAACAACCATTCCACTACTTGTTCAAGAGAACCCAAAGCGACAACGCAGAACGAACTGAGTAGTACATACATAAAGAGCTTTACAGGGAAGACGATGAAGGTTTGACTGTAAACACGTGATTCACGTGAATACAGGAGGTCGACTGAGTCAGCAACTTTATTTTATTTAACAGACACGTGTCAGTCTTCTTCACGATTTGTTTCTCTTCTTCACCGGCTATCGCCTGTTCCGGTGCATCAAGGACAGGAATCCCCACACTACGCAAAGCTATTTAATCAAGATGTTACTCTTTCAGCTATGATGCACCAAATCATACAACCACACTGTACAAATGGACTATGAATGATCTCTATCATTATTTATTGCTGATTCCAAATGTGATTTTATTGTTGGCATCATTTCAAAAGTGTGTTTTCAGTCTTCTAAAATAAAACTTTGGAGATAAAAAACTATGACTTACAACATAAAAATGTAGGTGAAATTTCAAAATAAGTATAGTATTAACATCTTGAATCTTGAAACTACAAGAAAAAACTAAAAGGGGGTTATTATTTCTGATCAGGCTAGTCGCATGTGGATGGTTCATAACTTCATACATCCACAAGAGTGGTATGGCATGCTGCTCGCTTGGCTAGTCTCAAGACTACACACGAGAGTAACCAATCAATGCCGCTAAAATGCTAAAGTGGTAAGGAAATTAATTAACGCCTTGCAAAGCTGACTGAAAGTGATCATTTGATATCTACGGTATGTATAGTAGGCTTCTTAGCTTCAACAGATTCCTTACGTTGTGTTATGACCAGATAGCTGTTTCTCACTTTGTATACTTCACGTGGCCCTCTTTGGACGAAGAATCGAGAAAGGGGAAACGTGAAGCAGATATTGATAAGTTGACGTAGTGATGAGCATATTCGTCAGCTTGATGCTCAAAGTGCACTAACGCTCTCTAAGGGAAGAGAAGTAACTATTCTAGCGTTAAATGCAGCAAAAGGTATACATATCATAATCCGATGGACTTTAGTATTAGTACGTAACTGTCAATATTTCTTGAATGTGTACTATGATCTTACAGATCTAGAAAGGATAACTTAAACTAACAGAGTTGTTAAAAAAAAAAAACTTAAACTAACAGAGAAAGTTATAACAAGTACATCTAGTTTGAGTTTGGTTATCTTCCGTAATGGTTTTTTCTGGCTTGTAGCTTAAATGGTCAAGAGTTGCTTCATGCTCATCTTCTCTGCCATATTAATAGTTCTTATGTTTTACAAAGCTTTAGAAAATGATAATGCTGGCAAAGAACATCCATCTTGTAATACATGAAAACTATTTCTGAGATAATCTTAAATTATGTCTTAATAACTGCAGCAAGAATTGATGGCAAATTACAATACGTAGAAGACAAAAAAAAAAGATAAAGAAAATATTTGAGCCCCCAATGATCACATCCCCTTCAAGCATCTCTCACAAGTATACCACAGAAGAGAAACAATGATGTTTCCTCCCTTTTTAAGAATCTTATCCAGATCAAAACCAAACCTGACCGCATTCAAGCTATTGCTGATACTCTGGATTGAATGCGAGCGCTTCACGGTATATAAGCTCCTTCATCTGCTCCTCTGAGAGAGCGTGCTGCTCAAAGTCGAAGTTAAAAGGTATCGTGCACTCTGGCTCATCGCTTATATCGTGTAGAGAATTCAGGTAGGGATGTGCCAGGGCGTCTAAAACTGCAATCAAGAATCAAGAAACAGTGAGGACTAAACTTAATTTTAAGAGTCAATATAACTCCTTATAGAGTGGGGACTGACTGACCTGTGATTCTCCGTCTAGGATCAAACGTTAGCATCTTCTCGATAAGATCTATCGCTAGAGGATTCACTAACGGGAACTTCTCGGTGAGGGATTGGCGTGGATACGGTGGGAGTTGTCTCATGTAGCGCTTTGCATTTTCGTTCAAGAACTCAACCTCTTCTTCTGATGGTGTTCCTATGAGCTGAAAAAATAAGAAAACTATCTCAAAACATGTTTCTTAAACAACACAATACAGGTCTTTGTTGGTTACTACTTACCTCCATGAGCAAGCGAAGCTGATGAACATGATCACGGCCAGGGAAGAGTGGCTTACGGTCCATTAACTCCATGAAAATACAACCAACAGACCAAACATCTATGGCGGCAGTATAGTCAGAAGAGTTCAAAAGCAGCTCTGGTGCACGGTACCATCTGGTGACAACGTACTCAGTCATGAAGTCACTCTCGGAATTGACTCTAGCTAACCCGAAATCGCAGATTTTTAAGTCGCAGTTTGCGTTGAGGAGGAGATTGCTCGGTTTCAAATCACGGTGAAGCACATTTGCGGAGTGAATGTATTTCAATCCACGGAGGATCTGGTAAAGAAAGTACTGCACAAAAGAAGAAAGATAAATGAGCTTATTACAGTTTGTTAAGTCTTGTCTTATAGGTGAAAAAAAAACAATCTGAAGAACTAAAAGAAGACCTGGCAATGCTCTTCGGATAAACCTTGGTTAGACCGTATGATCTGATGGAGATCAGTGTCCATTAGCTCATAAGCGATGTAAACATCATTGAAAGCGGTTCTTAGCGGTGGTGGTATAATGTCTCTGATTGCAACAATCTGATAATACAAAGATAGTAATCCGTTTTATCAGTTTGAAATGATCATATGCTACGAATCTAAGAACTTAACCATCCGTATAAACCAAGTAAAGTGCAATCACAATACAATATATTCTTCTTATTGTAAAATATTTTTTGAATCAAGCAGAAAGCAGCTCAACACAAATATAACTAAAATATGCATTAAGAATCCAAATTGATTTGCACTACATTAGTCACAAATGAATGTACCTCAAATCAAAGATAGTAATTCTTTAAAGGCCATATTATGTATCTGATTGGAACGATCTGATAAACAAAGATACTAATTGTTTTATTAATTGGAAAACATTCACTAAAACATCCGCTTCAAACAGAGTGTAATGCACGCACTGCAGGCTGTACACAGTCATCTATATTCCTTCTTAGTGTAAAATATATTGAATCCACCAGCTAAAACACATTCTTTCACAAAACCATTTGTTCATTTAAACAAGTCAGCATGAACCAAAACCTATCAGCCTATTATGAGCTCTGCATCAGGACTTTAAACATCATCGAAAATGAATATTGTACATGTATTTTAATGTAGGAAAAAGTCATGTACAATGTTTTTGACTCAAGCAGCTGCAACACATTCATTCACAAATCTACTCAAGCATATTAGTGAATCCAAATCATTTGTTCTCACTAACAATTAGGCCTTAACTAGAATCTATCAGCCTATTATGATTCTTACTTATGAGTTAGAAGAAGATAAAAAAACTGACATTTTCATGATCCATGTGGCGAAGAAGCTTAATCTCACGGAGAGTCCTCTTAGCATCAATCTTATTATCGAAAGCGTTTGCTATTTTCTTGATAGCAACGCTTTCATTCGTTTCAGAGTTCATAGCCGAACTGCAAAAAAAAAAAACCAAACACCACAAAAGGATCAAACTTTATTTAAAAAAAAAAAACAATTCTTTTTTTTTGTAGATTTTTCGAATAAAAGCTGGCGGCTTTACCAAACCCAATTCAACAACAACAAAAAAAATCATTTTTAGTTTTTTTTTTGACATCAATCATTTTTAGTATATGAAAAAAAAAAAGAAAAAAATTACCAAACGATGCCATAAGCGCCTTTGCCAATAGGCATGATCGGAGGGTTGTATTTAGCGGTGACCTCGAAGATGTTCCCGAATATGTTGTACTGTATAAACCTCCCTCCGTGGCTCAGAGTCGCCGGAATATTCTCTATCCCCGGCACCGACGGCTGAGATCGAACCGAACCACCACCACCTGAAGCTTCCGACATCTCGGTATCACCCGCCTGTTGACCCGCGACACTGTCCATGAAGGCCGCTGTAGAAAGGATATTGATTGGTGTTTTGGGGTCAAGAAGACAGATCTGAAGAGAGAAGGGGAAGAAGAAGACAGAAAGTCATGTGCGTGCGGAAGACATTAACATCTTCTTTTTTTTTTGTACTAATGCTTTTTTATTTATCGGTCTCTCACTTTGCTTAACCGGTGCCGTGTGTAAACCACTGTTTTTATAATTAAAGAGCTATATCTAATCATATCTTTTGTGTATTTTTAGCTTTTAATTATGGTTTTTAATAGATTTAAACACGGTGTCAATCGTTATCCACACGATGTGTTAACGTGTCTGCTCAACAATCTACTTGTTCTGTACAATCAAATTAAAAAAAAAAGTATGGGGCCTTTATTTTGATATTATTGTAGATTTTAGGGATATTAGCGAAATGAATAGCTACTAGTCACATCTTTTTTGGTTTTACCTGTTACTACATACTTTTGGAAATTATTTGTTGTTTTAAGAAAACAAATTAGTTTTAAAATAAGTGTCGTTGTCGGTTTTCAACACAAAATTTATTGGCAATATTCTTTAATCGATTTTTCTGTTAGTTGAAATATGGTTAGATGTATTGGTAATAATTTTTTTATATTGAAAATGTGTAAAATTAAATGTTTTTTTAAATTGATCAAAAAAAATGTTTTTTTAATTTACGTGCATAAACTTAAAATGATTAATAATTTGAAACGGAGGGAGTATTTAATAAACTAAAAACAAATTTATTCACAATTTGTATTGTGTATGCTCATCAATAATTATCTACGTCATCGAACAATCAAATTGAGATAAGGGGTAACTCGTGCTAAGTAAAAGTATGGGACTTGTTTTGATATTATTATAGATTACAGGGATCTCAACAAAATAATGGGTCGAACTCTTATAGGAACTGTGTCGTGATCTTTTTCAGGGTTTAGGGTTTCGATAGAATTGGAAAGTGCGAATCTTTAGGCTTCTGCAGCATTTGGGTCATTTTAGGACACAAGCTTTGAAGTATCTTTTCAACTTTCCGGTGATCGTTAAAACTAATAGCAGCAGGTTCGATTTGATTCGATTTTGATTTGATCTGATTTGATTTAATGTCAGTTCTGATTGATTCGTCTAGATACTCAGGAATGATGATAGTTTTCTACTCCGCTTTTAATTTTGGTACTTTGATCTTGTTTTTGAATCTTCCCGCCCGAGTAGTGAAAGCGTTGGGTAAAAGATGTTAGCTTTGATGTCAAATCTTCTGACTTTTGATGGGTTTTCAATTGCCTTTCTGAGTTTTGGTTATTGATTGACTCGTTAAAGGGTAGCTAAAAGAGTCTGACTTGGCGCCGACTGTTCTCTAATTTTGAACAATTATGTTAAAACTGATGCGCATGAATGAATCTGAGCAAATGATTTGTCTGTTCTGTTTTTTCAGTTGCTCACATCATTATATGCTTTACTCATCTTTGATCTCGCATGCTCTTTGTCTCTCACTTTACCTTGGCATAGTAGTTCTTACGGTGAATACTAGCAACATGTGCTATTCCTGTTTTCACACTATATGAATGTTCCTCCAATTCCTCAGGGCCTCTGGATTCTCTGAAATTTTAAATGCTCACTTAATACGCATTGTATTTGTAGTATCAAGCTAGTTATAGTTCTGGTACTTGGAGCCTCTTCTTTAACATTTTGATAATTTACACTTTTCTTTGAATCTCGCAGGTTATAAAGACTTTGAAACAATGTCGGGATTTCCAGGATTGAGTTTTCTAGGCCCAAAAAGCAAGAACGCTGTTGTAGCGGGAGGCTTGACGGCTTTTGTTTTTGGGGTGTATTTCTACACGATGAGGGCTGTTGGTGGTACGGACGAGCTTCAGATGGCTATAGACAAGTTTGAAGACCAGAAACAGGTCGAGACCAACCCTAAGGTTCCATCAAATGTATGATCTTCACATGGTTTGATATGTCCAATAAAACCTGTTGTTTATCTCTTTTTTTTCCAAGTTGTTACTTTACGAGTTTGGCTCTCGTTTCTGACATCAATTGGCTGCTGTGTTTGAGTCTTAAGTCCAAATCCTTGATACAATGGCTAAACAACTCTGATATTATGTCTTATTGATGTTTTTGTGATAATCTTGTACCTAAACGTTTGTTATAAGGTTTGGTTATCCATAAGAATTAGGGAAGTACATTCTTAGCCTGACTAAACAGATGAAGGGCTATTTTGACGAAACAAGAACTATGGGATTCTTTCTGATACTATTACTTTAAAAATATTAGTGTGTCCTCAAAATAGTTTACAAATATACCAACCTGAATGCAGAGTGCGTCTCTGTAACATGTTGTAATTTTCTCTTTTGAAGCAATTTTTCTCTATCTCCTTCACTGTGGTTTTCAAGGTTTATCTTTAATACACCTGGAAACTTGTATACCTTTATCCAATTGAACTCCATAAGTAAAGGTCATACTTGTTCTTCTGGTTTTGGTCAAAGAAAGAGTCTTCTTTCACGGTTTTCAAGACGTCTCTTCAATGTGCCTAGATCCTTGTTTAGCTTGCTCCCAACCAAGCCCATTAATAAAGGTTATGACGACTCTTAGGGCTTTGGACTAGACAGAGTACCTTATATAGTCGTCCTTCTCTATCTGTTAGTTCTATCTTTCCAAAACTACTATACTCTGCTTCTTATTTTGAGATGATACGGGCAGGTTCAGTTGGTAGAAAAAATACAAGTGAGCGAATTGAGTTTGACGAGAATGGTGAAGAATATGACGTGTTTGGTGACAATGACTTGGACGAGAAGGGACGCACCATGATCTCTCACATATACGTTTCTTTTGATCACATCATTAGATCTATTCAGTTTGGCTACACGGAGAATAAAGCTCTGACCTTGTCTAAAAAGTACGGTCCCTCTGAAGGATTCAACTTTAAAGTTGTAAGTTTAGTATCGGTATTGTTTTGTTTTGTTAATTGTTTTATAAGTTCTCCTGTTAAGTTAAGTCTCTGACGAAGTTAAACGCAGGTGCGACTTAATCAAGATGAGTATGTGATTGGATTAAGTGGATCACTAGGATATTATGGAGGAATCACAAATTTGATATTTCACACTAACCGTGGGAAGCACGGACCGTTTGCCAATGATGATACCAATCCACCTCGTGCCAAGATAGAAGTTGATCCGTCAATTCGCGATCGACGTGAATTTGGTGGTTTCTTTGGTTCTTACAGTTCAGGCTGTGTTACATCAATTGGTATTTACGTGAATCCCATTCCAAGTTCTCATGATGGGGTCCCGACTCCGAGAGCTTAATACATGTGAAAAAGCAACGACTAGTAGTCCGGTTCAATATGTTGCAGTTACAAGTTTGAGTTGTACTGGAATCATCTTTTTCTTTATAATAATATGTCAAGCTTAATCAATAATATGTCAAGCCTCAGAGTTTCAAAAATAAATAATCATGATTTCTACACACATGTGGTCATTACAATTATTCTCGCTAAACAAAAAATGACATATCACTAAAAAAGATACATGTCTTTAAAAAATAGTGACATGACATTGTGATATGTAAAATTTACTTATAAAAACTAATATATTTTCTGCAGGAAAATTTAATTATGATAATGACTAATAATTCATATATCATCATTAATGTTAATTTTACATATAAATATTTATTTTTGGTAAACTATTATAATGTATTAATAATTCATATATCAATATATACATATATCTCGTATAATAAAAATAAGCTAAATACGACTACAAATATAAAAATTTACGCCAATTTATATTTCATATTTGTATAAATATAATTGCAAATGTGCATCAAAAAATACAAAACTAAAGTAACTTTAATTCAAAGAAAATATTAATCGTTAAATATTTAAAATTTATTTAAATTTATCTGTTTGTCATCATCATATTAATTAACCAATTAATTTTCTAGTTTGACATATTTTTCCATATAGATCAGACTCAGCCGGACAGAACGTCTCTTCGGAACGTCTCAAGCCCAACTACCACGTCGTAAAAAAAAACTAAAACAAGAAAAGATCTAATTTATTAACATTTATTGAAAAAATTATACCAAATAAAAAAAGATTATAAAAATCTGTTTATGGTTTTTTAAAAAATATTAAAATATTAAAATAATACTATTGAAATATAAATCATAATTTTATTTTAAAATAAAAATATTATATTTAAAATTATTATTTATGTGCATGGCGCATAAAAACACCTAGTAATAATAAATAATATTTCAAGGCTTCTTTTTATTTTATTTTGCTAGTGAAGTGTTCCAACTTCCATGCATGCATTCTTTATATTTACTAGTGTTATCTCCTTTCTCTACCCAAATTTGAAATTCTAGTTAGTTTTTGTTGTAATTTCGAGAGACACTTTACTATATGAAAAGAATCAGGAGTTTCTATCTCATTGTGTTACAAAGCTCAAATCGGTAAATGATGTTTCTTGCCAAGCTATAGCCTAGGCTATTGTTTTGGTATCTATAAATTTTTAATTGTAAATCTTCGAAACTCGGCATTTTGATCACATAAAAGAAAAACGATGTTCTTGATTTAACTATATGAACAGCATATATATGACAGCTTTTGTTTTTTTTTTGTTCTTTTTTTGTAACTGACACAGCTTTTGTTTTTGGGGTATATTTCTACACGATGAGAGCTGTTGGTGGCACGGACGAGCTTCAGATGGCTATAGACAAGTTTGAAGACCCGAAACAGGTCGAGACGGACACCAAGATTCCATCAAAGGTCTGATCTTCACAGGTTCGATATGTCCAAGGAGACCTGTTGTTTATCTTTTTCTTCCAAGTTCTTACTTGACGAGTTTGGCTCGTTTCTGACAACAATTAGCATATATGTGTTTTTGAGTCTCAAGCCCAATCTTTAATAAAACGTACCCCGTTTTGTTGTTCTTGACATTATATTAACTTGACAAATTTATCATAATCTTGAACATTAGGTTTGGCATCAATAAGGTTCTGTTGCTCCGTCAAAAATGACGACATATTTGTCTGTTTTGACTACAGATATCTAACATCAATCCAGTTCGGGTACGTCAAGAATGGTGCTCTGGTCATGTCTAAGAAGCATGGCTCATCCGACAGAAATAGCACACGAATTGTAAAGTCTCTCTAGCTCAAACTCATCACCAATTCTGTTTATTATTGTTTGTAATGATCTACAAAAATAAAATAAAAACAACTGGCAGGTCAGGCTGAACCATGTGTCTGAGTTTGTCACTGGAATTAGAGGAGAGTGTTCGGGTTATGGTGATGTTACATCCCTCACGTTTCACACAAACGAAAGGACACATGAAGCATTTCGGTCGGCATATAGTCCCAGCTTTGTGCTAAGGCTTACAAAGAGAGAGTTTCATTCAGGGATGCATGACCGACGTGAGTTTGCTGGTTTCTTTGGATCTTGTAGCTCTTCTCGTCTCTACTCGATCGGTCTCTGTCTCAAGCCTATCCTCCCTAGTCTCTCTCTCCCTCGGCAGTCGCCATCCTTTAATTTATCTTAGTTGATCATTATTTAATTCTCTTTAATTTCCTTTGTTGTCTTCAATAACACCTCGAGTTATTTCTGTTATTTATTAAAGTTCTGAAAAGAGATATAATATGAGAGGAAACTGAAGATTCAGAAGCCTGGTTTCTCTTTTTACATTGTGTTCCAAAGACCGTATATATGAAATCCTAAGTTTATGAAAAGTGCGAATGCATAAATGGCAAGTAAATAAAAAAAAAGGTGAACTAGAGATTAGGAAAATATATTAGTTGTACATTTTTGGTTAACTATTATTGGATTTGATGAACTTACTGTTGTCAAGTTTATTTTGAGTTTGTTTTAGGTAGCTTTCTTAAAGAAATTACGTCAATCTTTCGACCTTTGAGTATATATGTATCCTCAAAAGTCACAAGACTAATTAGTTTACATTTATCAACGAAAGAGTGTATTCAGCGATGTTAAAACTGGAACCAATCGGGTCAACTCTTTTGAGTTCGGACGTGATTTGGGACGAGAAGGGACACAGCAGGATCTCTTATATATATATGTAACTTTCACCGACTATGGCATTAAATCTATTCATTTCATCTATTTTCATGAAGGAGTTCATGTCGAGTCTCAAAAACATGGTTACCCCGGAGGTGAACACACCAGAAGAGTAAGTTGTGCTAAAATCTTCAGCTTTTTTTTGTTTCCTATATGTTACAAAAATCATATATGTTTGCAGGAAGGAACCTTCATATTTGTTTTTAAAAAGTTATTGTACACATTATATAGTTAATTTTTTTGGTACGTTATGATGAAGTCAAGGCAAATATATATACAGGTGAAACTGGAAGACGATGAATATTTGACTGCATTGAGTGGAAATCATTACGAACACCGTATCACGTCTTTGACATTTCACACTAACAAGAGGGAACACGGACCGTTTTGTAAGAGATATGGCTATCATAAAAGTTATAAGAGGGAAATTGATGTGGGGGTATGTGATCCCACTGAAATTTGTGGTTTATTTGGGTCTTTTTCCGAGGAACAATATGGCGGCTATCTGACATCCATTGGCATGTATGTCTCACACAATAGAAGCATCATTGACCAAGACCCTAGAACCATGTTCGGAGCCACCACCTACGATCACCAGTTCGTTCATTATCAAGGCCCCAACATCGTCGATGGTTTTCCTGTCATGCTCAGCGCCCGTCTAGGTTGCACGGGTACGCCACTTGGGTACCGTCTCGCGTACCGGGTTCGCCGAGGGGACGGGTACGGCTCGGGTACGCTTGGGAAACGTCCCCAACACGTGTGCCGTGAACCCGGGACGGCGTGACTAACCGGGGACGGATTTGGTGTGAGACCGGAGACGTTTCGGGGACGTTTCCAGACAAATGAGACACGTATCCTTTTGATTTTTTGTGTTACGATGTGTTAAACCATTCGATATTTGTTTTTTCTTGTTTTAATCTATTAATTCTGAAAAAAATAAAAGATATAAAGAAAGTTGTTCATCAATAACAGTCTCTTCCACTTCTACACCATCTCCATGTCTTTCTCTTCGACTCTCAACCTCTCTGTAGTGACGACAACTTAACTTATGTTTTTTTGACTTTAAGTGTCAACCATATCTCTCTTCATCAGCAACAAGAACACGTAAGAAGTTCTTGTCTCTTTCTGATATTAGTGTTTTGTTTTTTACGATTTGATACAAACGGTTTGAATTATATTTCACTAATACAACTGTCTGATGTTTTCTGTGATTTCAGATAGATTAGGAAGATGATTAGCTTATTTTGTTGCTGCCTAGTATTTTTATCAAGTGTTTTTTTAATCTTAAAATTTATATTTCAGATTTTCATATTTTAACTTATGTATATTTTTATATTTTTTTATATTCTGGTTGCCGTTTCTATGCCGTACCCATATCTAAAAAATTTAAGTTTGTCGTTTCCCGTCCCCGATCCCGTCCCCGTTTCCTGTACCCGTTCCCGTCCCAGGGCTGCTTAGGCGCCCGTCGTAGTAAGTCCAAACTCAAAGACCGGATACTCTCCAAGTTTAATAAAGTCATTCGGTTCTTTATTAACCTTTGATTATATTTTTCGCAACATTATTAGTACTCTTGAGTTTTTTTTTTTTGTTTCTTTTGTTGTTTGAACTAGAAGCTAAAATTACTTTAATGGAGGAATGCCACATTGTGTCATATTTTATAAGCGTCAGTTTTCAGTTAACCTATTTGTTTAAGTCCAATAATAGTTAGGTACTGCATCTTCTGCTTAACCACCTTGGCTTGTCTATTTAAAGCCTCCTTAGTCCTTACACTTGAGAGTAATCTTTCGAAATGACTTGACTTTCTTCATTGTAATTTGGGACTTTTGCTATGAATACTACCGTAAATAGTTAAGTCAAAGAAGACACAGACATATCCTTCCGTGGCTTTGACCTCACCATCCCACTACCAGAACATTCATGACGTCAAAGAACAAACAAAGTCCTAAACTGTTAACAATCGGTTTCTATATTAAGCATTTTCTCTAAGACCATCTCCAATGATCCCTCATTTTAGTGCAAAATGATGCACCATTCGATTTGATTTGATTTCAGTTCTGATTGATTCGTCTAGATACTCAGGAATGATATAGTTTCCATTGGTGTTTTCTGCTCTGCTTTAATTTTGGTACTATGATCTGGTTTTAGAATCTGGTAGCTTTGGAAGTATTAGGGCTTTTAATTGCTTTTCTGAGTTTTGGTTATTGATTGACTCGTTAAAGGGAAGCTAAATGTCCAATAAAACATGTTGTTTATCTTTTTTATTCCAAGTTCTTACTTTACGAGTTTTGGCTCTCGTTTCTGACATCAGTTGACATCTGGGTTTGAGTCTTAAGTACAATCCTTGATACAATGGTTAAACAAGAGGATGTTTGATAGGACTTCGTTTTGTTGTTCTTGACATTGTTGTCATAATCTTGTACCTAAATGTTTGTTGGAAGGTTTGGTTATTCGTAAGAGTTAAAAGAAGTTTTATTAGCCTGGCTAAAAAGATGAAGGTGATGGGCTATTTTTGAAAAATAAGAACACTACTTTTAAAATGTGAGTCCTCAGATATTCTACAAAATACCGACATGAATACCGAGTGTGCCTCAATCTCGGTTTAGTTTGTCAACGACATTGCGAGTTGTGTGCCTCTCTAGCCCTCATTTGACAGAGGTATGTAGCAGTAGTGTTTTTCTCCTTCACGCATTGTATGTTTTTCTTTTAAGCAACTTAGAGCAACATTATTGGAGAGTCCCCAAATCAAAGTCCCTCAAAAAATAGATGTATATGTATATGTTATATATGCGTGTGTAATTGTGAGCTAAGGATTTTACGGAAACCAAAGTCGAAAGTTCTTTAAATAAAAAACTTTCGGTTTTAGTTTCCGTAAAGTCCTTAGCTCACAATTACACATGCATATATAACATATACATACACATATTATTTATTAGGGACTTTGAGTTGGGGACTCCCCAATAATGTTGCTCTTAGCTCTATGAAGTAAGGTCTTGTTTGTTTGGTCAAAGCAAGAGTCTTCTTACGCCGCACCCAGCAAATCACTTGAGGCATGGCCCGCGATGAATCAAATTTAGCTCTATTAATGAAGCCCATTAATAAAGTTATGACAGACTTTTAGGGTTTTGGGTCGGTGACTATCTTAACAAAACTATTTTTGTGCTTCTTTCATTTTTTGAGAGATGATACGGGCAGGTTCAGTTGGTAGAAGGTATACACGTCAGCCCGTTGAATATGACGAGCATGGTCAAGTACTGTATGGCGACGATGACTGGGACGAGAAGGGACGCACCATGATCTCTCACATATACGTTTCTTTTGATAAATTCATTAGATCTATTCAGTTTGGCTACACGGAGAATGAAGTTCTAACCTTGTCTAAACAGTATGGTCCCTCTGAAGGATACAGCTTTCGAGTTGTAAGTCTTCTGTCCGTAATTTTAGTTTTGTTTTATAAGATTCGGTTAACTTAAGTCTCTGACGAAGTTAATTAAACGCCGCAGGTGAGACTTAATCAAGATGAGTTTGTGACTGGATTAAGTGGATCAGTAGGATATTATGGAGGAATCACAAATTTAATATTTCACACAAACCGTGGGAAGCACGGACCGTTGGCGATTAATGATGATACCTATGCACCTCCTTCCAAGATAGAAATTGATCCATCAATACTCGACCGACGTGAATTTGGTGGATTCTTTGGTTCTTGCAGTTCAGACTGTGGTATTAATTCGATTGGTATTTACGGGAATACCATTCCAAGTTCTCATGGGGTGACTAAACGTGAAAAGTCGTGAGCAAGCAACGCCCCAGTAGTCTGGCTCAATATATGTTGCAGTTTTCTAAAAAGCTTCAAATTAAGTTGTCTTCTCAAACCTTCAATAATAAAATGTCAACATCATCTTTATTTGTAATTTGTCAGAGCTAGGTTTCCATGCATGCAGTTCTTTATAAGTTATTAAAGGCAAAAGCCAATCTACTCAGTTTTGAGGAGATCATAGAAGAGACTGAATGAACCGGTATGAACATCATATGAAAATTTTCTCTTATTGTGTTTCAGATCCCGCACAATCATTATATTATAGGCTTCAACAATGGCTCAAATTCAAATTTTAGCAAAAAGGGCTCAAACTGATAAATTAAATTGTTTGCCAAGCAAGCTATACAATTATTTTAGAGTCAACTCTGCCTATAAAAATGTTAGGCTATGGAAGATATTCACCGACTGCTTCAACTATTTGCCTGTAGCTGCTCTTATCAACGACAAGATCTTGTGTATGCACGGAGTGTTGTCGCCGGAGCTGGAGAATTTGGAGCAGATAGAGAGATTCAAAGGCCTACAGAGATTCCGGACAACTGTCTTCTTTGTGATTTGCTTTGGTCTGATCCTGATAAGAAGATTGAAGGATGGTCTGATAGTGATAGAGGTATCTCATGCACGCTTGGTGCTGATGTAGTTGCTGGGTTCTTGGATAAGAATGATCTTGACCTCATTTGCCGTGGCCTTCAGGTAAAAAGAAAAGACTCCCCCTAGACATTATTGGAGGTACCTTTCGTGATTTACTTTGGTCTGTTTGATGGTAGTGGAAGATGAGTATGAGTTTTTTTTGTGAAAAGGAGATTAGTGATTATATCCACTGCTCCAAACTATGGTGGAGAGTTTGATCTTTATTGAGCGTGGACCAGTCTCTAGTCTGCTCTTTTGAGATTCTGAAAACCTGCCCCATCTTCAAGCGGTATTCCTCTCAAGAAGTTTGTTTCTCACCAGATCAAGAGGCCCTTCTTCTGATAACATAATTGGTTTAGCTAGGAATAACTTCTTTCTTTACGTTTTATGTTATATCAGGTACCTAAAATGGGCAAGTCTTGAAGTGTAATAAAGCTTAGCTCCCTTTAAGCTAGGCTCAGTGCATATCTTCAAGATGTAAGTTAAACTGCAATGGAGAAGAGAACCTTAAAGGCTACTTTATTTTAGTAATCAAAGAAGAAGCATCTGTATAAAACAAAAACAAAATTTTAAAACTTTCTATATTTAAATTGCTATTCATGTTTTTGGCTCTTACTATAGAGTAAAAACTGTCTGATTTACACTTATTGCGTCTCCAAAACTCCCTAACAGTTAATAGCAGTGAAATATTGATTCATTATGAATGTAACAGAGCCTATTTAAAGGTTTGAACGTTACATGATAAGGAACTCAAAATTAGAGTTAGAATCTTCTTCTGTTTCTGTTCATTCTTCTCAATCTTCTCGCATCCCTCTTCACTTCCCACCTGAGTTATCAAAATCCAAAGCAAGATTCATATATCAATTTGGTTAGAAGGGAAATAACGTTGATATTGAGACAAACTAGAGAGAGAGAGATGCAAACCTGTTCAAGAGCGTTGATGCTAGAAATATAAGTGATGTAATCCAACACATCTGTAGACTCAGTATCACCATCCTGTACTTCAGATCTTGAAACCACGAAGTCTTTATGAGTGACTCCACCGCAGGCACCACTGTCACTACAATAGAGTTGCTTCCATAACAAGGATCTTCTGCGTAATCATTAGCTCCTTGAACAGCGAAACCCATAGATTCACAGAAGGCTGTGCCATAAGTCTCCAAGCTATAAGCTTTCTCGCATATGGTACCGTTACTTGACCCACAAGGTACCAGAACCTAACACATAAAACAAGAACCCAATCATTCTCTCAAAACTTGTGAGTGTTAAACCTCTGAAAACACAACCGTTCTTTTACCTGATTAGTGGCATCACTAGTGCTAAAGTAAGCGTCTGACGGTCTGAGCAAGCTTCAAAGACAGTATCACAGAACGAGGCACAAATGCGAAGAGGACGTGTCTGAACTCCAACATCTGGATGACAGATTGAACACTCCAAAAGCTCAAACCAAAACAAGCAATTTTCGGAAGCTTCTCCGTGAGTAGCTAGGTTTTGGAGAGCTAGTGAAGCAGAGAGCAGCAGAGCAACAAGTCTTCTCGTGGAACATACTACACAGGTTCAGATCCTTAAACTCAAGATCAGCAGACCCGGGAAGCTTTCCTTCTAGCTCGTATGGCTGATGAGATCGTCCTCCTTTAGAAACACATACTCTGTTCTCACGTGAGTTAACTGCTTCACCTAAATAACAACAACAACACGCATAAAAACAGAGAGAACAGAGCATCTTGCTTACGAAACGGGACGAATCAAGATGAATCTAAAAAGAACCAAAAGATCGTAACTATGGCAGACTCAAAGGTGATCTATGCATTGATAACGAATCGAGATGAACTAAAAAGATCGATACTTTCAGAAAAAAACAGAGCAGAGACTCTGTTTCAAAATGACCAATGATGCAAAACATGTGAAAAGAGACTCGGAGATTCGATAGTCACCAGAGGAAGACAAGATGAAGAGAGGAAGCAACAGGATCGGAGTAAGAAGCTGCAGAAACATGATCCTCTTCTTCGTTACGTAACCTCCCATCTTTCTCTACAATGAACGGTGACTATCTCGAAGCATAAAGATACTAACAGACTCTCCCTCTCTATCTCCTCTTGTATTTATATAGTAGCAACACTTCGGTTTAGCGTTCAATTTAGGTTCACAATCTTGAGTTTTAATGTTTCAGGTTTTATTCGGTTTATAGAAAACCATTCCGGTTCATGGAGATTTCGGAAACGAATCGTCGTGTAACTGATTCAATTGAGAAAACTTTTAGAAAGGTCAGAGATGTAAAAGAAAAGAAGCTAAAAATAAACTCCATATAAGACACTGCAATATGAATAGTAATATTTTCTTAACAAACGTGACTTAAACTCTATAAAAATAACACCTTTTATAATTTATCAATTTTTTTAACAAACCATATCTCAAATTCTAATTTTAGCAAAAAAGGCTTAAATTGATAAATTATATTGTTTGCCAAGCAAGCTATACAATTATTTTCATAATCATCAATTTTCTATTTCATATTTAATATATAAAATAATAATCATAATAAATTGTCGAAATATATTATGTTTTTAAAATAAATAAAAAATAGTAATTACCAAAAAAGTTTTTTTCTAAAAAAAAAAATTGTTAACGCCGTCAGCAAAACACTAAAATGACTTTGTTATTCAAACATAATATCTAGTGTTATTGAACTTGTCATTTGACAAAATACTCTGAAATCCACTGTTATTGAACAAAATTTAAGTTGAAGATTATGGAATACTTTTATTGTTTCTAAAGTATTTGATGAGCGTTTCTTAGTTATAAAACTAAATTTTCAAGCTCATTGTTTAGATGAGATTCTAGAGTGTTTTAATAAAAATTCACATCAAATTCTTTAATTCCTTTACAATCATCTACAAGGTGATTAAAAATCAAATCATTTTGAATTTCATATTCAATACACCCTCCTAAAGTGTAAATCACATATCCTCAACATTTAAATAAACCCTGAACTTTTAGGTAAATATTGAACTCTAAATTATCTAAAATATTAAACACTAAATCTTAAAAGCACTAAACTTTTAATTCCAACCCTATATCCTTGGATAAAAATAATAGTAGTTACTAAAGAAAAGAGAATTTTAAAACAATTCTTTAAAGCCGTCATCAGCAAATTAAATCCTATATCTTAAATAGTAAATTCTAAGCTGTTGGATAAACCATAAATCTTAGAGTTTATCCAGTTGTACTTTCGGCCAGCTTCTCTTTTTTTGACTCTGTTTTTTTTTGTGGTAAAATACTCTGTTTTTGTTCTCTGCTATTGTACTCACACTCTCTCTCTCTTTCTACTTGTGTATCGTCATTACACAAGCACACACTCACACTCTCTTCACTCTCTCTTATGTTTGTTTTGTTCTTGTAGAGAGATATGAGAGTTTAGTTTGCATGTCTACATTGTTATTTCTCAACTCTTTTTCTTATTAGACTTGGATACATTCGTACAACACCACATACACATATTTATAGTAGTTTTCTCTATCTACTCTACACACATATTTAGACTTTTAGCCTAACCATTCTCACTTGTATATACACCTCTACTTTAGAATAAGTTTACAAGCAAGCTAAACACCCCAACAACTTCTTTAACTTCTCCTTTAATTTTTTCAGCTCTTGTGTTTTCAGATTTTTCTTATTCTTCTTTTCTTTTTTTCTTTTTTCTTGTTTAATCAACTGATACAATTCCAACAAGAGCTCATTATTTATTTTTGTTCCCCATTAACACAAAATAACTAGGAATCCAAAAAAATTCTCGCTTATTGAGAATCCCCAAATATATAACATGTATGCATCTAGTGTAAAAGCATACGTAAGCTTTTTACATCATGGTGATGATGGAACTTGGGACTTTAGAAGATAGCTCTGAAGTAATCTGGGAAGAGATGGCCAGTGACGGAATCTCACACACATTTGTCTCTTTCGACGACAGATATTTAACATCAATCCAGTTCGGGTAAGTCAAGAATGGTGCTCTGGTCATGTCTAAGACGCATGGCTCATCCAACAGCAATAGCACACGAATTGTAAAGTGTCTCATCAAGCTCATTATTAAACTCCTTTATTAATTACTGTTTATATGATCTAAAAAACTGGCAGGTCAGGCTGAACAATGTGTCTGAGTTTGTCACTGGAGATAGCGGAGATTGTTTGCGTTATGGTGATACTACATCCCTCACGTTTCACATAAACAAAAGGACATATGAAGCATTTCGCTGGACATTAGTCTCAGCTTTGTCCTAAGGCTTACAAAGAGAGAGTTTCATTCAGGGATGCATGACCGACGTGAGCTTGCTGGTTTCTTGGATTTTGTAGCTCTTCTCGTCTCTTCTCTATCGGTCTCTGTCTCAAGCCAATTCTCCCTAGTCTCTTTCCCTCGGCAGTCGCCATCCTTTAATTTATCTTAGTTAATCATTATTACTTTTTAAGTTCCTTCCCTTGTATTCAATGAAAACAAGTCAATCGAGTTATTTCTGTTATTTATTGAGTTCCGATACGAGATAATATGAGAGGAAATTGAAGATTCAGAAGCCTTACTTACTCTTTTTTACATTATGTTCCAAAGCCGTATATAAGTAATCCTTTAATGGAAAGCACGAATGCATAAATGCAAGTAAATTAAAAAATCGGTGAACTAGAGATTAGGAAAATATTTTTTAGTAATATATTTTTGGTTAACTATTATTCGATTTGATGAACTTACCATTTCATGTTTCTTCATAGGAGAAAAGAGGGGGAGCGACTTCTTTTCTTTCTTTTTTGAGCTCTCACCTTTAGCCGATCTTATAGTTTGTTTTAGGTAGCTTTCTTAAATATATTATGTCAATATCTTTCGACCTTTGAGTATATATGTATGTATCCTCGCAAGTCCCAAGAACAATTTATTTTACAACTATCGACGAAAAAGAGTACTCAGCGATGTTCAAATTGGAACCAATCGGGTCAACTCATTTTAGTTCCGACGTCATTTGGGACGAGAAGGGACACGCCAGGATCTCTTATATATATGTAACTTTCACCGACTATGGCATTAAATCTATTCAGTTCATCTATTTTCATGAGGGTGTTCATGTCGAGTCTCAAAAGCACGGTCACTTCGGAGGTGAACACACCATAAGAGTAAGTTTTGGTAGAATCTTCAGCTTGTTTTTTTTGTTTCCATTGGTAGTTACAAAAATCAAATATGGTTGCAGGAACCGTAAAGATTTTGTTTCTATTAAAGTTCTTATTTACATTATATACTATTTTGGTACGCTATGATGAAGACAAGGCAAATATATATACAGGTGAAACTGGAAAACGATGAATATTTGACTGCATTGAGTGGAAATCATTACGAACACCGTATCACGTCTTTGACATTTCACACTAACAAGGGGAAACACGGACCGTTTTGTAGGAGATATTCTGGCTATCATAATTTTATGAGGAAAATTGATGTGGGGATATGTGATCGCAGTGAGTTTTGTGGTTTATATGGGTCTTTCTCCGAAGGCAAATATGGCGGCTATCTAACATCCATTGGCATGTATGTCTCTCACAATATAAGCATCATTGACCAAGTTCCTCGAACCAGCTTCGGAGCCCCCTACGATCACCAATTCGTTCATTTGGAATCAATGGATCATACAACCACGAGAGGTCATTATCAGTGCCCCAATGTCGTCGATGGATTTCCTGTCAAGCCCATAAGTCGTCGTAAACCCAAACTCAAAGACAGGATACTCTCCAAGTTTAATAAAGTCATTCAGTTTATCATTAACCTTTGATTACATTTTTCCTTTGCATCTATGCCAAGAGGTTTAGTACTCTTGACCATTTAGTCTTTTTTTTTTTGAAACTTAGTACTCTGGAGTCTTATTTGTATGTTTAGTTCTTTAATTGTGCTTTGAACTAGAAGCTATATACGTACATTAATGAAAGAAGCTACATTTTGTCATCTTTTTATAAGCATCAGTTTTCAGCTACATTTTGTCATCTTTTTATAAGCATCACTTCATCTCATCAAAAAAAACGACAACGATATACATATATGAATTTAGAAGTCTATAATTATATTGACTTTATGTAAAAAAGGTGACCAGATGTTGTTTTGCTTATTACAAATGTGTATTGAGTAAACCCGTGGTATGCATGTAAATTAAGAAACACTTAACAAAAAGTAAATAAAATAAAAAAGAGAAAGCCAATAGTTAGGACGATGAAAAACCAGGAGAAGAAGATACAGAGATGTTCTTGAGCTCTTGTAAGCAAATGTTGGTGCCATTGAGAAAACAAGAATACCAAAGAGCAGATGTTTTAGGAGATCTCTTACGCTCTGGATCGCTGAAATTCACATAGTATAACCCATATGTATAATTGGGATCGATAAACTCGAACAAATCCATGAAGGACCACTGGAAGTAGCCTTTTGTCTCTGACCCATTCCTGCACAAATAAAATCGTATGACGCTTAGAATTAAAGTACTATTTTACATGCCAAGTCTTTCAAGGAGCATTTTACACACCTCACTGAATTAAGCACCGCAGCGATGTAAGCATGAAGGTATTCGACTCTTCCCACGTCATTAAGCGATGAGTGGTGATTGGTAGGCCGACCTGATTGTATAGATGCAGAGAAACTCTCACGATTGGTAATATTCAAAACTTAAGTAAAGAACAAGTAAGATGTTGTTCGTCTGGTGAACAAGACAATTTGTGGTTTGGTTAATGTATCTAGAAATTGTATTTGGATATTGCAATTATGTTTGTTGGGCGTATTGGTGTTGTCATATAGACGTATTTAGTGTAAAATGACCAAAACCCCATGTTATATGAATTTTGATATTAATATATTTAGATATATAAAAGTATCAAATCTCACTTTTAACTAAATAACTAGATCTTGATCCGCATATCCCTGCCGATTTTTTTTTCTTTTTATACTAAAATAGTAGATATTTTAGTATATATAATAAATTTTATCAATAATTTAATTTAATTTAATATTATATAACTCTATAATATATATGTTTATGTGGCTTATATATTATTACTAAAACATTTGTATTTTTGTAAAAAAAAAGAAAAATTTGAAACATTATAATGTAACAATACTATTGTACGTATTTTTTGTTTTCTTTCCAAATTTACATTTATGTGAAGTAAATTAAATTGGAACTTTATAATAGAAAAGACATTTATTGAGATAGAAAAACAACAAAATAATCTCTTAAAAAAACTATATTATATTGTGCTTCAAAATAATTTCATAGTAAAGATCATGGGTGGGCGTTCGAATGGAGAGGGTTTCGGTTCTGGTCTATTCGGGTTTCAGATTTTCAGGGTCAAAAATTTCAGTCACATTCGAATATTTCTAAATTACGGTTTGGCTTTGCTTTGGATCTTTGCGGTTTCGGTTCGGGTTCATATAACCCATTTAAATTATTTGGAATTTTAAATTTATTATATAATTTAAATTTCTCAAAATTTATAAACAATATTACATATAAATCTAAATAATATATGTCAAATATCTAAACTTAACATATAAATTGGTTTGGTTGGAATATTTAGATTGAGAATTAATAAATATTTAAAGTACTTTGGTATTTTTAGTATACTTTAGCTATTTTAGATATTTACTCTTGACTATTTGTATATATTTTCATGTACTATGGACAAATTAAAAGTAACTTATATATTTTGATTTTTTATATAAGTTAAATTTAAAAATAATTAATATATTTAGATATATAGATCTATTTTGAATAAATTCAAGTATCTGAAATATTTTGGTTCGAATTTGATACTATTTTTGGATAGAATTCGGTTCGTTTTTTCGGAGGATTGTTTTGCTCGGCCCTAGTAAAGATCTTATTTGAGAATATGCTTGAAATACACTAAGTAGGATTAAATCTA
The DNA here is from genome assembly GCA_026261945.1 of Hirschfeldia incana. Lineage (NCBI taxonomy): Eukaryota > Viridiplantae > Streptophyta > Magnoliopsida > Brassicales > Brassicaceae > Hirschfeldia > Hirschfeldia incana. Next base: position 207,075 of record JABCMI010000040.1, on the reverse strand, counting down.
TATTTTAAAAAAATAGCAATACAAATGGATATTTCTAGCAAAATATTTGTAGAATGTATTTTTGAAAATTAATCAGTTTAAATGGTTATTATCATTAGATAAAATTTAGTTATTTTATATAATTTTAAATTTTCTTATTAAATTAAAACTTAATTAAAATTTAATTTATAATTATAGTACTTTTTGGAAATAAATTATAAAATGATCCTGAAAATATTTTTAAGAGTTTTTTAAAAAAAATCTTAATTTTTTTTTAAAAAAATATATAAAGAGTATTATTAATTTATAATCAAGTCATATAAAATTTCAAAAATTCATAAAATAGTTAAAATTAAAAAAAAAATGACACATGAAAGAGGTCATGACTTTTATTAATAGTAAAAATATATAATAGTAGCTGAAGATATTATTAAAAATATATATCAATCTTTAATGTTCAAAGTATAAGAGAATTATAAATTATAGAACAGAGTATAAAATAACAGATATTATTTACGTGTATATGTTACTGCATACTTGCACCTTATTTAATCTACATTCATTGTCTTATAGTTTGTTGTATCACATGATGCAAAAAGCTATATGAATATGTATTATAGTGCTATTGAATCCTAGGTGAAAAGATACGTTTTATAATGCGGTTATATTTCAGTTACAATTAGATCAACAAAATTAAATATCACACGTTAAAACAAAAAGGATCCTTATGTTTAGGGAAGAAATCAGGAAAAGATTCATTAACAAATACTTTGAATTAATTGTTTAGGACAAAAAAATACTAAAACAAAATCACAGTTATTGTTATGATATTATTATGAAAATAGAAGTTAAATTAATAATTGTCTAGAAAATGGTCCATTTTAAAATATCACATATTAAAAGAGTCATGATTTATCTTTTAATATAGTAGATTAAAAATTAATTTTAGGAAAATGTCTCAAAAATAAATAAACATATGCGGTTTTGGCGATAAACCAACTTGTTGTTATAGGAAACACACCATTTTATTATTTTAGCAAGAAAAAATGTATTCATTGTTCTAATAAAAAGCAATTTTATGGTTTTGACAAGAATATGTGAGTTAAACAATTTTCATGAAAAATGGAATATTTGGTGAAAAAATACAATTTTCCATTAAAAACACGATATTATTGTTTTTGCGGAAAAATAAAGAAAAAATGTGATTTTGACAGATAAAAGAACACGATTTTATGGTTTTGAAGAAAGAATGAGATTTTTGAGTTTTGTGTGGGAGAAAAGTTTTTTCTTTTTACAATTTTAGTGAAAATTATTTTTTTAAACGGAAAATATAATTTTATTGTAATTATTGTTTTGCAATAAATAGTAAATTTATATAAAATATAATAATTTAAAGTTGTAATTATGGATAAAGGTATATTTGACTTTTGTAATTCTAGTTGCACCAGCTCTCCTTTCAAACTCATCCAAAGAATCTTGGATGTTTTGGATGAGGTTTATTTTGCGTATTGTCTTTGCATCTAGATACGTTTCTTAATTTAATAAAAAACGATCAACAATTGATAATTGCGACTGGTGTGGATGCTGCGTCTAGTTAACCAAACGAACAGCCCCTAAGAGAGATATACCGTTTTCAAGAATGTAGACAGGAGGATTGCCATAGTTTTGCTTTATGTATTTCAACACTCCTTCAAGACCCCATGGAAGCACATCAATCTGTGGATGAATGACAAGGAATCAAGAAGAAAGAGTGTAAGGTGTACGATAACATTTCGGGTTTCTGAAATTGGTAGTTTTTGGAAACATACATTGACCAGTGTGGAATTCCCAATGGCTGTCCAAGAAAACAAATAAAGAATATATCAGCTATAGCCTATGGAATGAGGTATATGGTAGAATAAAAAATATACGCACACACAAAGGATCTCATAAGAGAAAACCATACGGATTATTGATGCAGCCATATCTGAAAGAAAATCTCCTTGGCTGGGACTGGATAAGTCTGCCGTGTAAGTTGTTCTGTAGTGTATGACTCCCAAGAAGTCCGATGAGTCTTTAACGAGATATGATTCTTCTTCCGAAAACCTTGGGAGTCTCTTGCCCACGATTCTCCTCATCACGTTAGGATAGTCCCCAAACACCAACGGATGCAAAACCCTAGAAAAAAATGAAAACATTTCAACCAGCAGCCAAAAGAAGAGTTTTAAAATAAAACTCAAATGATCGTGCATGTTCAAACAAACCAGCCTAATAAGAAATCTTTGGCCCTCCGAGTTGCCATCTCGTCCTCCTCGGAGCTAGTATAAGGAACCATCCAGAATGCAAAACAGGTTATCCCTACAGATCCATTTTGCTTATGCTACACCATCGGTCACGTACACGAGAGTTAAATCGAGCACTATTCAATAATAGTCAGTTATGTGTATATGCGACTTGCCTTATATTTTTGCTTATACAATCTCGCGGTAGATGCATGTGCAAGCAACATGTTATGTAGCACAATATATGGGTCAGTTGAAGTGTTTCCTTTGGAGCAGTTGGCCATCGCAAATGGAGGAGAACAATGAATATGTGGGACTACACCCACACCATAGCTTACCATTGCTAACATATTGGGCTCATTAATTGTTGACCAGAATTTCACTGTGTCCCCAAACTCTCTGAAGCAAACGTCCGCATAAGCCGTGAAGTCATTGCTGTTACAAAAGATCACATAAGATGATACCTTACACTTCAAAGTATTAGAGATTTATTTACTTTTATGTTTATTTTATTTTTTAATGTTAGAGATTTATTCCAATAAATGGTTAAATTTACATGATTTTTCGGTCAAGCCATCCTCCGTATTCATCTTCAAGAGCCTGAGGGAGATCATCGTGATACAATGTAACATGCGGTTCAATACCTGCACTTTCGTTCATGCCAAACGAATTAGAACCAGAACAGCAACAAAACTCGAGTCATGTTCTTACCAAGACACATGACATTAATCAAAGCCAAATCGTGACATTAATCTTTTACCATGTCTTTTGAGCTCTTGTATGAGATTTTTGTAGAAACGCAAACCCTTTGGATTCACAGGACCTCTTCCATCTGAACGTGAAACACCAAGCGAACAACATAAAAAGCGTTTACAACAGCTCGAGCAAGGTACAAAATTTGAGTTGAACCAAAAAGAAACACCCGCACTTGGTATAAGCCGCGACCACGAGATGGAAAGTCGGAATGCATCTAAACCCATGTCATACATTAGCCTTACGTCCTCCTTATATTTATGATACCCATCACAAGCTATAAGTCCGCTAGATCCATTACCTGGCGAGACTGGCTGTCATTAAACCTAGAATAAAATACTAGCTAGCTCTGGCCTCCAAGTTTTAAAGTAATGCTAATCTATAGAGTTGTATAATATCCAAAGCGTAAGAAATATATTTTTTTTTTTGAAAAAATTAAAATTCACATTAAAATTTTTTTTGGTCCTTCATGATTAGCCTTGATCAAACCTTAGAAAAGTCTCAATATATCTAGTTACTTGTTCAACTTTTTTTTTTGTCAAAGTCTTGTTCAACTTAAACTCTCAATTGTTTAATGAAGAGCTTACGAGTGTGAGCCATTGTATCCAATATACTAGGCGTCCGTCCGTCTTCATCAGCAGCTCCTTCCCACTTTGAGTAGTCATCATAAAAAACCATTTTTTTCGATCACAGGAGTTAAGAAAAAACAGAAAAGAGAAGGACCTCCAAATTGCAAACCTGAAAAGCTGAAACTGCGGATCCGAAGACGAATCCCTCCGGGAAATCGTTCTTGCTATAGTCATCACTGCATCTCCCGGAGAAAGCCAAACTCAAACAAATGGTAACCAGAAAATAAAAAATATCCATCTCTTCTTAGCCTCTCTTATCCTCCCAAAACCTACCCGCCAGAGATACTACACGACGTAGAAAAAAAAAACAGAATCGTTGTGTAATTTTTGTAACTTGTTCAACAAGAATGGTTTATTTATGCTATTTCTAAAACCTGAAAACCTTATAATTCAATCTTTTTCGTTTTATAATGGTTTCTTTTTAAGTTGCAATTTTCGAAGTTTATATATCTTTTTGAAGAAAGTACAGTTGTGGCAAGATATAAAGAAATTTATTAGGTGAGATGTTATCTTATTTGTGCAAGATTCTAGGAACTGAGTACTTGTGTTTCTATCTATGCTATTTGTAAAACCCCTAAAACATTCTTTTTCAATCTTTTTCACGTCGTTAACTTCAGTTCAGAGGACATGATGTTTCGTAAAGGTGTTTTTTTTTTGAAAAAAATGTTTCGTAAAGGTGTTCTTTTTTTAAAGTTGCAATCTTTTTGAAAAAAGTACGAATGTGGCAAAATAATATGAAATCAGTTAGGTGATAGAAGTTACCTTATTTGTGCAAGATTCCTATTATCTTCTTTTTTTGGTACTCGTCAGATTATGCTATTGTTTCTCCACATCCATTTTTAACTACCATGTTTATATAAATACATACATTTTCTTAAATGTGTTAGCTACTTTTTCCAACCACCACATGGGGGACTCACCAGTTAGCTGTCACCATTTGGGCAATCAAATCTAATCATTTTCCATCAGATTCACTTGTGTGGTGGACTGAGACCACGTGTAATTCATTTTTTATTTCCTATCTATAACTTTTCGACTAATTGAAATTCAATAAAAAATCTACAATATTAATTAAGTTCGACAGGGCTCTCTAATGCCGGCCATCTCAGGTGTTCAACCATGAAGACGTTTGATCGTTGCTGTTTTATCATTTCAGTCTTTTTTTTTTGGCTCAACATCAACTTTCATTAACCAAAGAGTGAAGGATTACAACCACATAAGATTTTAACCCGACATACAAACGACGAGATCTAGTATCGCCTAGAATCACTAAGTTGGATCCTATGCTACCTAATCGTAAACGTCGCTGCATTTTTCACCACAATGAGCCAAGTTCATCCCACGACACGAGATACACTGACTCTTAGACCCTAAATTAGACCACGAGATGCAAAAGTAGTGACTTGCACAAGAAAAAAATGACATTTAATCGATGAAAACATTTCAGTCTCAGTACTCTCGTTTGTGTTTTGTTTCGTTTCATTATCTGAATTAGAATGACATGTGTGACGTTTCTTTAAAGTTATCTTCCTATCATATTTGAAATGGTTCATCTAACTTAAGACCCAAGTAAAAAGGCCTAGGAGACCTTGACAATCGATTTCTTAAAGGAAAAGACTGTGGAGATAGAATTTATATTCAGAGATACATGATCATTGTGAATTTGATGGTTTCTTTAGGTTCTTTGAGCTCTTCTGCGGAATATCTCAATCTTTGATTGACAATTAAATATTTACTCTTGTGAAGAGATGAAGCAACGTCTTCAAGTTATTATCAACAGTTTGCAACTCTTGTGAAGAGATGGTGCCGTTGTAGGCAATTATGAATATTATGTTCTGTCAAGAATCCAAGAAGCAATAGCATGATGCTCAAAAGCTCATGACATTTCAATAAAGTTATCTCATCACAAATCCACTGTTTACGTATCATAGAACAGAACTTCCAATTATGTTTGCTAGACTTCCAAAGAGAGAAAAAAAATTCCTATCACCTCCTCCCTTGAGTATATATTAGAACTAATGTGTATATTGATGTATAACCGCCCAACCACCCCTCTTAGACTCTCAAGATCGAGAGCTAAGCCAATACAATTTCTTGGTAAAGAGCCAAGGCTCACCAACTAACTAATTTGTTTATTCTTCTGGGATCCTCTTATAGTTATATACATCGAGGCCCAATACAACTTGAGTAAAACTTGTAACAAACTTCAATCTTTCTTCTTCGCGTCCTCTTCCTCCAGCTCATCACCTCTCAGCTTCTTCCTTCTCACGTACATTCTCTTTAGCATATCAGTATAAGAGAGCATACGATGATATATCAATGAAAATCGAGGTGAGACTAGGAAAGATGGTCTGATCGAATCTTGATAGTTTTTAATGCCAATCGGTGGCCCAGTGTCAAATACAGATAATCGTTGGGACGAGAAGGGCAAAACTATGATCTCTTATATATTCGTTTCTTATGACAGCTGTTATATAACATCGATTCAGTTTGGATACAGTGAGAACGGAGCTCTAGTCATGTCTGCAAAGCACAGATCTTTCTTGGGACACAACTTTCGAGTTGTAAGTGTTGAATATAAATTGTTTGCCTTTATTTTGAATGCATATATTATATATTCAAGTCTCTGATGAACCTGCATAAAACGCAGGTGAAACTGAATCACAATGAGTTTGTGACTAAACTAAGTGGAGTAACGACGATGAGTTCAGGAAACACTTCATTGACATTCTATACCAACCCGGGAAGCACGGACCCATTTGTGAGTCAGTTAGTTGTGAACGTGCTATTTCCTATCCAAAGCCTAGCATGCAACAAATTGACCTGGCGTTATGTGATCGTCGTGAGTTTGGTGGTTTATTTGGATCTTGCGATGCATACTGTCTGAAATCTATTGGGATCTATATGACTCCCATTCCAAAGTATGTGGTTAAACGTGAAAACGTTTGATCAAGCAAACCTCAAAACTTGTTTTTAGTTTTCTTCTCTGAAGGAAACACCTCATGATAAAAGAACACTTCTACTATTTCTGAGTAATAAACTCGCTATTATGTCATGTTTTGTTTGTTTTTATCAATTAAGTGTACTGTTCAAATATCTTTGAAGGAATCATACTCAAAAGTATGGTAATGACAAATTCAGAGATCCCCTTCTCTCTCTTCCATCAAAACCTCTCCCTTCTCGCTACAAACTTCCATTGTTGCAGCTCCATTTCCGACTCTGGTTGCTCCTTTAGAGCCGGTGTCGGGTGTTTTCTTTTGTTTGATGATGATCTAAATCTAGCTAGTTGAAGCAGATTGGGGTTTTACCCTCCAGATCTAGTTTTGTCTTTGAAATCCCATGTTGATTTGTTGGTGTTGCATGTCGTCTCTGACCTTTCTTTGGCTCACTTCTGACTTCGATCTTCGGCCTTCTCGATCTATCAAACAAGGTTGAACCCGATAGTGAGTTGTTTCGCTCCTTGTCATTACCCCAACGATTCGATCGAAATCTCATCTTCCGTCAAGCTTCATAAGGCGTTTCGGATTCTCTCTTCTCCGTCTTTGCCATTCCACTCGACGACTTGAGAACTTAATTGTTCTGTCTCTTGGTGTGTGAAGCTTTGGTCTATAAATTGCATGTCCTTTTTCTATAGTAGGAGACGCAAACTAGAGGTATCTTCCAAAACTGAAGTCCTCGCCTTGTCTTCGTTCAAAGGAGCTCTGTTGTAGTCAGCATGCATTACTTTGTTCTTGGTTTCTCTTGATCTGGTTTTGTTTTTTCTAGTTTAGATTGTCAAGTTAAGGATGTTGTATCTTGTTTCCCATGGGTGGGTTGTTGTTTCCGGAAACCTTTCCTTTCGTTTGTCGGACTTTATTACCGGGATTAGTAGTAATCGCCAGTCTTTGTATCTTCTTCAATCTTAATGAAAATAATGTTTAAAAAAAAGACAAATTCAGAGATCTCGGTTGTTTTTCATTTTTTCAAATTTCTGCGTCATTTGTTATCACATTTTAAATCTGGAGATTTACATTACATAACAGTACAGTACTATTTGAGTACAAAATTGGCGATATTTCGTGTTTCAAAACGATTTTACGTTATTTATGAGTTTATAACATTAACATGAATAGCACTCTTTGTGATGAAATATATACTATTTGTTTTTGGGTTAGGCTAAGCAATAAAATCTCAGATCTTTGCTAGTATTGTCAGATGTATTTGAAGAGATAAATATGAGAAAAACTTCCAATTATGCTAGCTATGTTCTTTCAATAAAACTGGCATTGCACCATATAAAATTAAAGATTCATAAAAAAAAGAGTTAACATTCTGTGTAGTAATCAACCTTTGCAAAAATGCCACAAAAAAAAATTAAGAGGAAAATGTGAGTAAAATACTCGATTGAAAGACATAGACGTGGGCGTTCGGGTACCCCTTCAGATTCTGATCGGATGATTCGGATTTTCGGGTTTTCGGATGGAGAGATACAGCACCCGTTCGGGTTATTTTATACATCGGATCGGATTCAGGTTTTTAAGGTTTGGGTTTTGGTTATTTCAGATATAACCAAAACATCCGAACTGTGCAACAAAAAAATTACATGTGTCTTTGATTTAATCATATGAGACCAGAACCTAAAAAAAACCTCAAACCGTAAGTTGAGTGTCCCACCATTGCTTCATTCTCACGAGCCATCTCTCCCATCTCGACATCTCTTCTTCCTTCTATAACATCAAAACCAAAGCTTTCGTTTCCTCAAGATCATCTCGATATCTCTTGCCTCCTCTGTTCTTACAACTCAAATCTCAACCTCTCACTCTGTTTTTTTTTTGGCCAAAAAGATCCAAAACATTATCAGATCCCATGTAAAAATTAAAACTTTTGATGAGATATGTGATTACAGACCTGTACTAGCGATGGTGTGCGTTGGATCTTGTAATTGGCATAAAATCAGTTTGAATATGTATTGAACATATACGAAGAAGATGGAGATGACGAGAACTCACCTGTAATTGCTTTCTCACGTTGAATAAGGAGAAGACAAATGGGAATGGAAGACGTAGGTTTAGGGTTATAGCTATACATATCTTCGGGTACTTCCGGTAATTGGTTCGGGTATCGGCCTAGTGATATATGTCTTTCTAGGCCTATATATCACTTATGTATACTTTAGTTCATTTAAGCCTGCTGTATAACATATTAACATTACTCCATGTATCGAAAATGTAACTGGGACTTTTGGCATAGCTTGATAGTTTCAAGAATACCATTAAATAAAAAGTCAAAGAAGACCCCTCGGTTTCTGGCACATTGATTGTCACTAAAGCCCACCTATATATCCCTTACTCTGTATGCAATCACACTACTTCGCAAGCTTCATCTTCACCAAAATTGAGATGTTGAAACTGGGGCCACTAGGTAACAACGATTGCAGTGATAGAAAATGGAAAGAAAATGGCCGTGACAAAATATCTCACATATTCGTCACTTACTGTACTCTAAGTCTAAGTACAGGCTGTCTAAGTTGTCTAATATGTGGTCTTGTCGGAAAAGTACGGCTGTGGCAATCCTGGAATACCCTACAGTACCCGAATTGTAAGTCACACGCCCTTTCTTTTAAACTTGCATTCTAAGTTTCTAACTATGTACGAGTGAACATTCGTTTAATTAGTTTACACGAATATACACAGGTGAGGCTTAACCATGAGTCTGAGTTTGTGACTGGAATAAGCGGGGAGCTTTACAGGAACTCGTATATCACCTCTCTGACCTTTCATACAAACGAGGGAAATCACGAGGTCTTTCGTATTGAATTGGACTCACCGGTTGTGCCACCTGTGAGGGTTGAGTTTCATTCGGGAATACATGACCGCCGTGAATTTGGCGGTTTCTTTGGTTCTTGCCAGTATTCTGTTCTCAATTCGATAGGTCTCTATATAAAGCCTGTCATCTCTGGTGTACACACTATCAAACAAGAAAACGTTTGATTTCTTTTGTTCGATCATTTCAGTACTCGTTGTTTCTTTATTTCGTTTCATTATCTGAATAAGAAACTGAACTCATGGTTATGTTATTTGGAATATGAATGATTCTTGTAGCGTTACTATAAAGTTCTCAACCTAAGATATCTGAAATTAGTGGTTCATTTTATTTTGCACACAAACGGAAAGGCTGACGAGACCTCGACCCTCCATTTCCAAAAGGACAGATTTGAGAAGATAGAATTACATTTGATTAACAATGCAGTTTTCGCTCTTGTGAGGAAATGAAGCGACGACTTCTTGCCATTGTCAACAGTTTTGCAGCCCTCGTACTTTGTCTTGATAACCACAAGAGAACCTCTACTAAATTCATTCATCACTTGAAAACTCTTTTAACTGGTAGCCAATTATGAAATTTAGTTGGTATCAAGTAGCAACAACACGTGCTCATGGCGGAAAGCAAAATGAAAAGTTTATATACCTCTCGTCACAAATCCATTGTTTATATTGGTTATATTGGGATGAAGAACCAAAGAGAAGAAAAGCCTACTCATCCATAGCCAATCCATCCATGGCAATTCATCTATACGACTGTTGGAGATAAGAGAAACTAACCCATCCACGGCAAACCATCCACACGATATTGAAGGAAGTGGTCTCCTGTTGCCATTGTTTATTATTTTTTTCTTTGTTTTCTCAGTCTACTATTATTCTTACTATTTCTTTCTCACCAACAACATTCTCCAATTTCTCTCTTTACTTTTCTTGATCAAACTCTCTTTTTCTCTTATCGTTCTTGAGTATTGTTATTCACTGTTCTACATCATTTCTCAATGTTCTTACATGGTATCAAGAGTTTTAAATTCCTGAAACTCACAAAGACTTTCGCGGATTCATTCTTAGTTCATATCCTTTTAGATTTTTTTAAATTTCTGTCAAATACTAATCTATTATCCAGTGGGTAATAGCAAGGTTTCCTATGTTCTACTTTTCTCCTCTTGCTACTCTCTGTGTTTTGTGGCTTATCCTTCAGATTTCTTGAGAATTTAAGCTGTTCTTGAGAGTATTTCAGTTCCTCTTCTTTGTTTCTTCAAAACTGTTAGAAACATCTTTTCGTCCAGCGGTCTAAGGGCTTACCAAGAAAGAAGAACCCATGACAAGCTTTGAAGACAAGGTGTATAACAGCCTAAGAGAGTCAAAAATCCTTCAGCAATATCAGCAAGTTCAGTATACTACTCAGTTCTCTCTGAAACTTCTTGACATACCCTTTTACCCGATGGTCCATAGCTCTTCAAGAAGAAGATTACAACAACCGGCCAAGGAGCTTTCAGAGACCAACCAGAGTCTATCCTCCTTTCTCCTGATCAGATTGATGAATGAATCCATTGGAAACAAGGGTTTATGGAGTCATTTGACAAGCAAAGCTCCAGAACAGTCTTGTCAAAGTGATTTTCTCTCTTTGTCCAAGAAGAGAGCTTCTAGGAAGGTGGCGACTTACAAACAGGAAGAAATGAAGGGTCTTAAGTGTCAGGAGCTAAAGGTGAAAGAACACATAAGCAGAAGGAGTTGGGTATTGAACCCCAAACGCCAACATGGAAAGCTTGTCTAGCTGTGTGCCTTGTGGACGTTCAAGAAATCAGCGCAGGTTCCTTGGCTGTAAGATGAATATCCTGGCCCTTATTAAAGCTTGTGTAATGTCTGGTTGTGTTGAGTTGAGTATTTGAAGTATCCCAGGGTCGGTTTTAAGTTGCTAGAATTGTTCTGTTTAGTTTATGCCCCAAGATATTTGTCTTGTCTTCAAAATGGCCTTGTGTGTCTGTTTGTTATCATAGAAGTGTCTGCCTAGGTTATCATTGCATTCATAGTAATTTGAAACTGATTAGGATGCTTCTTCATTGTTATTTCTGTCTTGAGATTGTTAAGCATCTAGAAGTGCATTTCTAGTTGCTGTTAGTGTCTACTTTAGTCTGGTTTAGTGTTTAGTTGAGTTATTTTGGAAAAAATCCTTCATTTACGTTTTACTATCTCTCTCTCTCACCAACAATACATTCTCCAATCTCTTTCTTTACTTTTCTGGATCAAACTCTCTCTATCTCTTACTGATCTTGAGTGTTGTTCACTGTTCTACATCATTTCTCTAGTTTCTTACAGGTTAATATGTCACCTTATTGACTTAGTGATCTAGACTTGTATTTTCACACATAGCCTAGAACGGAAGTTACAGAACATAGATTTATGTTTATTAGACCACCATAGGAAATTGAAACTAGTTTCAAAAGGCTCGTCTAAATATGTAGAATGTTAATTGGTCGTTCTGCTCAGACGAAGAGTCATCATGTTGGCATTAAATTCTCAAAGTTAATGGACACTGGTATGATTTGCACCTACGTATTCTGTAAAATTAAAGTCACCAAGACTCTTCGGTAACTGGAACTGGATCCTTTATAATCACACCAAGTCTATGCCTTTCTCTCTCAGCAAACTTTTTCTCTTTACTTTCAACTTGAATGGAGATGATCAAAGCAGATCCAATTGGTGGTCCAGTGTCAAATAGAGACAGCTGTTGGGACGATAAGGGCAAAACCATTGTCTCTCATATATGTGTTTCTTATAACAGCTGGTTTGTAACATCGATTCAATTTGGCTACATTGAGAACGGAACTCTAGTCATGTCAGCAAAGTACGGTTCTTCCTTGGGAAACAACTTCCGAGTTGTGAGTGTTTATTTTAAATCCTTTTCTTTTTATTTTGTATGTGTAAATCTATCTAAGTCTCTGATGAAGCTACATGTTATAAAACGCAGGTGAAACTGAAACACAATGAGTTTGTGACTGGGCTAAGTGCAGTAAAAGTAAGTTGGACAGATATTAACTCATTGACATTCTATACCAACCTGGGGAAACATGGACCCTTTTGTGTGCCTGTTACACCTAAAGAGTCCAATCATATCATTGAAGAAATTGATCTGGCGATATCTGATCGTCGTGAATTTGGTGGTTTCTATGGATCTTACGATGCAACGAAGCTGAAATCGATCGGTATCTATATGAGGCCCATTTCAAGCTTCGTGGTAAAACCTGAAAAGGTTTGACCAAGCTAGTAGCCTCACAAGTTGCTGCATGGTATTTTATCTGAAAGAAGCACCTCTTGAATAAGGAAAGGCTTATAGTTGGTCTAATTTTAATTTCTATTCCTGAATTAATATTTTTTTCTACTATTTTAATGTATGGTTTGTTCTTATTGATTAAGGGTTCATGTCTTTGAAGTAACAAAATTCAAAGACCCCAATTGCTTTTTCATTCTCAAATCTATTCATCATCTGTTTATTACATTTTCAATTTGGAGATTTACATAACGCTATTTGAGAATAAAAATGTTGATATTCGGTTTTCAAAACCCAATTAAAGTTAGATGTTAGATAAGAACCGGAATAGGTGCAGGTAGTGTCTCTGCCTTGAAATACAACATATTCAATATTTTTTGTTAGGTAAATGAATCAGTTTCAGTTATTTGCTTGTTATCATCAGATGTGTTGAGTTTAAAGAGATAAATATGAGAACAAAGCTGCCAAGTAGGTGTAGTTCTTTCAAGAAAACTGGCACTGCATTCAAAATTGAACATTCATGAGTATATAAGACTAGAATCCCACAAACAAAAAAACTAAGAGGAGCATGTATTAGCAAAAGACTAGTTTAGAAGACTTGCATCACTTCTACACTAAACTTAGGAGCACACGTCAACAGTATGAAACAAACAAGATAAATTTATGATATTAGCAAGCGAGTAAAGCAATCTGAGTTTACTATGGATTAATTTTTCTTCTATTGTGTCACAAAAAAACAGCAAAGATTCCTACATTATATCAGGACACTTGATCTTGCAGCTCTTTGCACTGCAATATATTTTGGCATAGTATTATACTGTAGGGAAAATGTTTCTCATGTCTTTGAATAGATTAAAGAGCAAATTATTGTGACTGGTACCTAGTTTTTCACCTAATAGCTGATCCTTACGTTTGCAAATGAAACCTTTTGTTTCCTTCTTCATGTTTCTACTTGAATTTGCATAAAAAGTGTGATACTATTATTCTACTCCAGGCACATATCTCCAAAGTCATCTTAAGCATATATCTCCAGGCTTCTTAAATGTAGTGTGGCCTATAACAAGCCATAAAGAGAAGCCATGTAAAACAAAATCTCCTCGGTCACTGTACAGTTTCCACGAGCCTGCCTATTTATTTGTCCTCTCTATGCTCTTTTCCATACAGACTACAGACCTTAGCTTGATCGTTAATTATGCAGATGATAACAATGGGCCCGATCGGTCATTCCTGTACCGGATCTGGCTGCTTCGAGTGGGATGAAACGCCCCACGATATAATATCTCACATAAACGTATCATTTAACAAACACGGAGTTACTTCGATTCAGTTCGGATATGTTGAGAATGGAGCTGTTGTCTTGTCGGAGACATATGGTTCATCATCATCTGTCTGTAGCAGGCGTATTGTAAGTCTCATTTCTTTCCTCCAACTTTTCTCTGTATACAGTGTGTCTGATGTTTTCATTTGATTGCACGAATCTGTCAGTTGAGGCTAAACCATGAGACAGAGTTTGTGACTGGGATACACGGGGAGGTATACAATGGTTATATTTCCTCTCTGGCGTTTCAAACAAACGAACGTACACACTTTGCGGTTCACTGGACATTCGATTCAGCAGAAGATGGTCTTGAGAAGGTGGAGTTTCATTCAGGGATACTTGAAGGACGTGAGTTTGGAGGTTTCTTTGGAACTTGTGACCATGCTCAGTTAAAATCTATTGGTTTCTATGTGAGACTTCTAGTCCCCAGTACTAGTTCTTGATCTGTACTACATTGTTTACTAGACTACTCATGTGGATTAGTCTAATCTTTCCGTGTAGTCAGTCTCAATAATAGTTTTATTTCTCAGCTTGTTACGATGTATCCCTGATAAACTATGAAAAAAGTAATCCGGAGTCTCTGCTATAATAATGAACTGCTTAGTTTTAACTCTGCTCCAAATCCATTTCTCATATTCTTAGTTTAACTGCCAGCCTGCCACTAACTTGTCTAGACATCTCATTATTTCATTCATTCGTTTTTATTACCGATATGTAACCATCGGATTAAAGAACATTAACTAAGTGATTATTCTACGAGAACCATCAACACTATCTTCTAAAGTTCAGTGAAAAGCTTAAGTTTCAGACTTCAATCAGTAACTTCTCTTCCAACATTCATGCACAAGCAGCACAACGTCGATTTTTGCACTTCATCATCTCTAAGTGAACATAAGAATGAACAAGATAAACAGTTGAGATATAATAGACTCACTTCTCACACAGACACTTCATTATCGAAATGGTACAGCGCATTTGTGAATTGTGATCGGAACACTGCAACTCTCTGCGCATCAGCTTATCTCAAGCGTGTGTTCTTGTCCTATAAATCACTCGTATGCACATTTGAAATAATCTTTTTGCAACAACCCAAAAGCCCAAAACATACTCTTTTGCATAATCTCAGAGTTAAGCAAACCAAGTATACACAAAGAAGCTAACCTAAGACATGTAGCAACTGCAGGGGAGAAAACTGAGTAAAGGCTATGTGAAATTAACTTGGCTTCAACACAAATTCAGCGAGAGGACACCAAAGAGCTGTACTCAACTTTCCAGAAAAAAATCTGATTAATGAGTTAACACCATAACTGTAGAGTTTGTTTGGCATTCAATGATTATATAGCATTTTCTCCACATGCAACATACCAGAAATCTCTTGGGGTTTAGCCATACCTTGAAGCAAGTTTCTTACTAATAGATAAAGAAGTTCTCTCTGCAATGAAACTAACCTCAACTGAAACAAAACTCCACAGTGAAAACTGAGTACAGACCAGACAGTTCAACTGTTCAACTACAAGAAGTTCACTCAACGAACCAAAACACAAAACATATAGAGACAGAAAGCAACAAAGTTACTAAATCACTGCTTCTCAACTTTGTAAACTAGACCCACGAACACTGTCCCAAACCATAGTAATCTACACCAATTTCAAGAGCACACAAGATCAAATGAGGAGCGGAAAGGAAAAGGTTTTATGTCTTTGTCCCTTTTTTAGAGCTGAACTTCTCTGTCATGTATCCAGCTGAAAGGAATCTTAGGTCCTTTCTTAGCTCTTGCTTGAGCCCTCTCATCCAACCTCCTGATTCTCGGAGTCAACCCACATAAATACTCTTGCGCTTTGTTTCCTTCACCCGAAAGCCCGGTTAAGTTCTCAATCTTCCACCTCCCAACCAAAAACTCAAGAATGTCTGCATAGTCTTTAGCAGTGTAAACACCAAGCCTCTGAGCCACTGAAGAGAAGTTGTCAAAGAGGTTGTCATCACGCCCATCGTACATCAAGTGAGCAGGCATCGAGATTTTCTTCCTCATCATGTCTGCAAACGCCACCACGGTACCATCAGGATCAATCTCGAAGAGCTTCTCAACAATCTTGGTGTATGCTGTCTCATGACGCTTCTCGTCTGCAGCTATTGTGCCACATATTTGAGCTAGCTTGAGGTCTCCATGCTCTTTGGCTTGGCGAGCTGTGTTCCCGTGAGAGACGAAGGTGGCTCTTTCTTGGAACGAAGTGTAGATGAAACCAAGGTAAGGGTTGTTCTCTGTCCTTGGATCCTGTGACATAGAAGTTAAAAACTGATTAGGAGGAACTTATATTAATTAACCAGGAGGTGTTATGATTAAGTGCCCTCTCTCTCACCATTCCTGAACCAATCAAGTACTGAATGGTCTTTTCAATCTGCCTCATGTCAACACGACCAGACAAGTAAAGATACTTATTCAAAAGATCACCGTGCCGGTTCTCTTCCGCAGTCCAAGCTCTTGTCCAAATAGCCCATGAAGTGGGACTAGCACCAGTCTCATCTCTCACTCCATCCAAAGTGTTCAGCATAGTTTGATAGGTGGGAAGCGCTTCTTCAGTGATCATGTCTCCCACCAGAACCACAAAGTAATCATCAGGGAGCTCTCTTGCCCTCTCTCTTAACTCTCTGACCTGATCTTCAAACCCGTCGGATGCAGGGTCGGGTAAGAAGTCCTGTGGCTGCCACGACTTCTCCACGTCTTTAAGATGAGTTAGGAGGTTCTGCTCGGCCCAGTCTTCCATGGATTTGAAAATCTCGATCTTTTGGGGTGGCATGGAGTGCAGGACTTGAACGTGGACTTCCTTTGGTGGTGTAAATGGCTTCTTCAAACTCTCAACCTCCCTGCAACCAATAAAGAAGAGAGAGGGCATCATCAGCATTTAGTTTATACTTAAATGAAACAAACATGAAAGGTCTTATTTCTGATGCACACATAAGAAACAAGAACACGTTTGATTTCATTTGGATAAACATTCAAGTCTACATCTTGGAGTATGAATCGATCTTGCAGTATAATGTTCACCATGTTAATGTAAAGCAACAAAGAAAAAATTGCAAGGAGTGAAAGGTAGAGACAACAGACAATGTCAGACAGAGACAAGATTTAGAAAAAGGGTCAAAACAGAGTGAAAAAAATACAGAAAAAAAGTGTGGACCTTTTGGACGTAAACTATAGAGAGAGGCCACGAAGTAAGCATGCAAGATGTCTTCTCTAGGAAGCGTTAAATCCAACGTAATGAATTAGAAGAAAGAAAACAGACGTAATGTGACACGTTCAAGAATCTCAGCTCAATGCACATGCATTTTCACGATCAAATATAAACAAAAACATCTAAAGTTAAAAAAATTTGCAACATGAAAAAAAAACAAGCTCCACTAATTTGAAAGTCACATTCTTTTAATGTCTATTAAGCAATCTAAAGATCATAGCAAATGGTGTTAACCTTAACAAAGACCACCCATTAATAGAGCTTGATTACTCTAATCAAATTGGAATCTAAAATAATCTGATGCAGATTGCAGGATAATTATAACAGTATGGAGCAATCTCAGAGAAATCAATGAATCAAAGATATGTAAGAGAATCAGATTCAGGAAAGAAAGCATTAATGAATGAATGACTTGAGACACAGAGAATATCAGAGGATGGCCCCATCTTTAATCACTATTCCCAGATTGAAAAAAAGCACATCCATTTGATATCACACTCGAGATTCAGCCAAGACTAAGCTAGAACCAAGAAAATCAAGATCCATAACCGACTAACAAGCAAGAACCCAGAAACGCAGTGAACCAAGGAACCAAATCTCTAATATTAGGAAAATAAATGGAGAGAAAGAGAGAGAAAAGAGACGGACTTGGAGGTGAGAGCCGGAGAAGAAGAAGCGAGGCAGAGGAACTTGGGAGATCTGAAATTAGAGATTGGCGGACGAGCCGAGGAAGAGAAGTTGTAAGGCTGAGATGCCAAAGGGTTAAGCTTCAATGCCATATCTATCTTTTGTGGGTTCTTTCAGAGACAATCAAGCTCTCACACTGTCTATCTCTGGATGTCTCTGGTTCGGTCTTTTATAAAGGTTGAGTTACGTCCACAGAAAAGAGAATGGCTTTATGAATAAACAGCGGCGAGGGAAGACAAGTCTTTTTACTCTGAGGAGAGAGAGAGAGAGATACAGAACAGACACGAAGTGATAAATAAATAATAAAAAATTGAAATATGACGTCATATATTGTGTGTGAAAAACAAAATTCTATAAATCAAATTCATTCTTTTTAGTTAAGCATTGGTCTAGAATGCCCTCGAGTTTCTTTATCAATGTCGGCAAAAATTATTCAATTATTTTGTAACTAGATGGTGGTCCGCACACTTGTGCAGACTAATATATATCTAACTAATTTAAATTTTAACAGTTTTTTTTTAAAAGATCATTTTAAATTATTTAATTAGTTTCAAATATTAAATTAATCAGAAGATATACTTTTGTTATTTTACATGTAAAACATATCATCATCATAATAATCTAATAAAGTTTATAGATATTTTAAATAATCATATGTATTTACGGGCATAATTCTTTTACAAATATTTATTAGTAAATGTACTATTAGTCAAATATCAAAAACAATATTTATTTTAAAATATATTGTTATTTTTAATCAGTTTTATTATATTAATTTAAAAATCTTTATCTAATTAAATAAACAAATACATAATTGTTGATAAAAATTGATGTTTTCAAGCCAAAATTTTGAAGTTATCAAAATCTCAAAATAAAGCAAAAACACAATAATGTTAAACTGATCCAACTTTACATATTATATGAATCATTGTCAATTAAAATATTTATTATAGTTATATTTTAAAATACCTCTCATAATAGCTGAATAAACACGCAAACAGACTATATTGACAAACAAAACATTAATATGTAATGTATAAGATAAAAAAAACATGTCATATCAATTGTTATTTTAATTTTTAAATTCTATAATAGAGAAAAATAAATTATAATCAATCTATATTTTTTACCCTAAAATAGAATTTGCTACTTTCTATAAATGATTTTGCTTTATTGTTAAATAATAATATTTATTTTATTTTCAAGTAGTGGTCCTTAACTTTCAAGATTTATTAAATATAACTAAAAAAACTATTTTGAAAATATTTTATTAAAAAAAATATAGAATAACGCTTTTCTATATATAATAGTCTTCTAAAGAAATTTTAACTAAAACAAAGTCATAACTCTGTGAAACTCTTTAAAGAAATTAAAAGTAAACATAATTTATTTTATAATATAAGGTACATTTTGTAAATAACAAATAAATGTTATTTTTCAACTGTAATAATAAAAAATACTATAAAAAGTCACATTATCAAAAAAATATAAATCAAATTTATTGTTATAGCTTATAAACTTCGTTAATAAAATTAATATGTTTATAAAAATATTTGGCTTGATATATACGTTTAAAAAAATATAAATAAATTTATTTTATATTTTGTAAAAATATTTTTAATAATTTAGTATAATAATAAATCTAATTATTATATGCGTAAATAAAATTAAAAAAATAATTGTAGATAAATGCAAGATACTTTTATATTATTAATTTGTAATTAGTTAAATAAAGAATTACTCACTAAATATATCAAAATTTCAATGAATAAATAAGATAATATTAAATATTGGCATAATGAATAATTGTAGTTATTATGTTTTCAAATATTTTTATTATTAAAATATATGAAAAAAATATTTTTGAAAATCATTTATTAATCCTAAAATCATGAAGAATATGACAAATAAGCGAAAAACCTAAAAATATGGAGAAGCTGACACATAAGCCAAATCACTTCTCAAATAATAGATTTTATTATAATATAAGGTACATTTTGTAAATAACAAATAAATGTTATTTTTCAACTGTAATAATAAAAAATACTATAAAAAGTCACATTATCAAAAAAATATAAATCAAATTTATTGTTATAGCTTATAAACCTCGTTAATAAAATTAATATGCTTATAAAAATATTTGGCTTGATATATACGTTTTAAAAAATATAAATAAATTTATTTTATATTTTGTAAAAATATTTTTAATAATTTAGTATAATAATAAATCTAATTATTATATGCGTATATAAAATTAAAAAATAATTGTAGATAAATGCAAGATACTTTTATATTATTAATTTGTAATTAGTTAAATAAAGAATTACTCACTAAATATATCAAAATTTCAATGAATAAATAAGATAATATTAAATATTGGCATTATGAATAATTGTAGTTATTATGTTTTCAAATATTTTTATTATTAAAATATATGAAAAAATATTTATGAAAATCATTTATTAATCCTAAAATCATGAAGAATATGAAAAATAAGCGAAAAACCTAAAAATATAGAGAAGCTGACACATAAGCCAAATCACTTCTCAAATAATAAATTTTATTATAATATAAGGTACATTTTGTAAATAACAAATAAATGTTATTTTTCAACTGTAATAATAAAAAATACTATAAAAGTCACATTATCAAAAAAATATAAATCAAATTTATTGTTATAGCTTATAAACCTCGTTAATAAAATTAATATGTTTATAAAAATATTTGGCTTGATATATACGTTTAAAAATTATAAATAAATTTATTTTATATTTTGTAAAAATATTTTTAATAATTTAGTATAATAATAAATCTAATTATTATATGTGTATATAAAATTAAAAAAATAATTGTAGATAAATGCAAGATACTTTTATATTATTAATTTGTAATTAGTTAAATAAAAAATTACTCACTAAATATATCAAAATTTCAATGAATAAATAAGATAATATTAAATATTGGCATAATGAATAATTGTAATTATTATGTTTTCAAATATTTTTATTATTAAAATATATAAAAAAATATTTATGAAAATCATTTATTAATCCTAAAATCATGAAGAATATGACAAATAAGCGAAAAACCTAAAAATATGGAGAAGCTGACACATAAGCCAAATCACTTCTCAAATAATAGTATAGATATGTTAATAAATTTTCTAGCAATTTAAATTAAGTGATGAAAGTATATGATATTTTATATGATAGATGCCCTGATACAAAATTCAAAGATTAACCCTTTAAAACTTTGATACTGATTTTTGGAAGAAAAAAACTTTGATACTGATAATATTTGATAGTTTATGTAAAGAACATATATGAAACAAAATCAATGAAAATTAAAACTAATATTTGAAACGAAGATTTTATCACTTACTCTATGTAATTTAAAATATTATATAAATGTGTATACTAAACTGGTCTTGAATTGATTCATATCTACTCTAAAGATCAATAGCTAATTAGTTGAACTTTGTCATAAACATTTTCCAAACTGGCATGTCACAGCCAATTTATATGTGATCTAAAGAATATGTTATATGCTTCCAAGTTGATGGAGATGTGAACTTATTAGGTTAGATATCAGATGATTACATGACTTTATTTTATTCCTTAAACATGTCTCTGTGTAATTGTAGTTGTGAATTAGATCTAACAGGGTAAAAAGGTCAATAAAATACAAGTGTTTAATTGTTTTGAATTTCATTTTGTAATATTCAATGTATTTAGGGCGTGAGAATCCACGAGAAAGTGAGGGGACAAGTGGCGTCGCTTCTCCACGTGGATGTCCCACTTGGCAAATGAAAGTAATATTGACCGTACTTTGGTCTTTGGTTCTGCATTTCTCTGCATCATTCAAAATGTCTATATCATTTCTCTCCCAGTTTCAGCACAACGTTTTACATAGAGAGCACAACGATTTGTCATTGAAACCGCGACGAAAGATTAAAATACTAATTTGTTATTAAGGTGGCATAAATAATGTTTTGGGAGTGTGTGTTAGTGTCCTGATTGGTGCTTTCCAGGTTTACAATACCAATAATCTAAAAAGGAGTATTGATTAGCAAAACCAAATCCATTGATCAGTTGAAAATATATTTAATTTATCCAATCACTAGTTTGCAAGCAACAAGAAGTGGTACAACATAATTGTAAACATACGTACAGTACTTCTCAGTTCACATGTGTAATAAACACACCGCTGGTTTAAAGTAAGAACATCAATAAAATGTTACATTCATTACGGTCAACTACTCGCAAATATTTGTAAAGGAAACACCACCACGTGTTCAAATCTTATCAAATGTCGACACACTTTTTACCGTCCGGCAGAAGTCACATGATCCGTGACTGTCAAGTTACTTGGAGACTTCATTGTCATCTCCATAACAGCACGTTTCCATCCATACGCTCTCGTACCATTTTCTCAACTTTTCGGTTTTAACAATGTCGAGAAGGTTATCCGGAAGCTTAGAAACTCCATCCAAGATCTTAACACTCCTAGCTTCATAACAAACTCGAGTTGTCACAAACCTAGCAATCTTGCACCATGCTTACTTGTTTGTGCTTGTTGCAGCAGCGCACATTAAAGCATCTCCCATTTTTGTTTGGTGATAAGGTGAACTGAACCAACAACAAAATTTATGTGTATATACAAATAAATAAGTTGGCATGTCACAGCCAATTTACGTAGAACGTGAACCAGACAATACATTTAATACAATGAACAACAGAAAAATATTTGAACAAAAAAAACAGAGAAAATATTTTTAAAGCAACAAGTCTACTTAACCACACAATGCATTCATTACAGTGAAAGAAATGTATATAAAACAACACGTCATATATCATTACACGACCGACCTTAACATCACATCTCAACGCCCCTGAGAGGTAAAAGGTTCCGTAAGGGTCAAGGTACCAATGGAACTTTGTGTATTCAAACCATCAAATGCTGTCTCAGATATCTCAGACCACATTCTGATCTTCTCGGCTTTGACAATATCTAGTAGATTATCTGGAAGCTTCACATCACCGTTCAAGATCTTGATCACCTTAGACATGTCAGGCCTAATTGTTGCAACCTGGTGTGAACACAACACTCCCAATTTCAAAACAAGCTCAACCTGTTCTCTATCTTGTTCTGCACGGAGTCTTTCACTAGCTGCCTCGAGAATATCTCCACTTTCCCAGCATTCTAACGTCCATTCAGCAAGGACGGCCTCGTTGTAGGGTGCTCGTGGCTCTATCAACCTTCTCCCGCAAGAAACTTCCAGCATAAACAACCCAAAGGCATATACATCTGTTCCTGTGGTTGCTCTACCGCTTCTGATAAGCTCAGGTGCTATATACCCAATAGTTCCAATTACTCTAGATGTATGTGGATCAAAACCCTGTTCATACAACTTAGCCAAACCGAAATCCCCAAGCCTTGCGTCCATGTGATGATCAATCAGGACATTAGCAGGCTTGATGTCTCTATGAACCACAACTTGTCCCCACTCATGATGAAGATAGCAGAGTGCAGATGCAACATCTTTGATGATCTTGAAACGTTGATTCCAAGTGAGTTGCTCTCGATTCCCTCTGCGGTAGAGGTACTTGTCAAGACTTCCATTGGGCATATAGTCATAAACCAAGTAGAGCTGCTCTTTGTACCTACAATAGCCCTGAAGCCTCACTAAGTTCGGATGTCTAAGTCTACCAATTGTCGATATCTCGGCTAAGAACTCCTGCATTCCTTGTCTTGAATCATGAGAGATCCGTTTAACCGCAATCTCTGTGTCAGAACCTGAAAGAGTGCCCTTGAAGACCTGACCAAACCCTCCTTTACCTAGGAGATGTTTGTCATTAAAACCATTTGTGGCTTTAAAGAGTTCCTTGTAAGAGAACCTATGAGGACCGCACTGGATCTCCCATTCTTCTAAAACCTCCTTCACCTTTTTGTGTCTCTTGTAGAAGAAGATACTTAAAGCTGAAGCAACAAGCGCAACAAAGAGAAGAATTGTCAAGAAGGCCACAATAACAGTCCGTTTTACCTGAGACTTTGGATTTGGATATGGAGGAAACATCGGTATAGGGACGTCTAGTTTATGAACATTAAGATCGTAAGTGAAAACCCGACTCCATAAGTAATGCATTGCCCCAACCAACCCCGTTGAGGCTGAGAAGCCAACATACATTTTCTCCAAAACATATGGTGACAGATCTTGGTTCAGTGAAAGAAGCGGCTTCGTGGGATAATAAGCCTCCTCAGGTGATGATAAGGTGACATTAAGCTGTTTATTTTCCTGGCTATACAGAATCGTGACTCTGAGTAGCTTTCCACTGATCAAAGAAAGGTTTCTGAACTGACCATCTTTGTCAAAGTAACCAGCAGGATGCGAGACAATAGATTCCATTCCATTAATATTGATACCAATATGGTTATCATTAACGTCACCAAACTCTTCATCTTTGTTTATGTCTAGCTCCACAGCGATGATATGATTCGAGATGTTATCGTTGTTTGCTTTGTTAAAGATTCCAAGGTACTGATCAGCAGATGCACCAGGAATCCCTCTTGTTGGAGAGATCACAAAGGCCATACCATGAGAGCCTTTGTGCTTATGCTCAGGGACAATAGCAAATAAGAAGCTGACAGAGAAAGAAGTCACGGTACCATTTGTGACGTTATTCTTGAAAGTAAGTATCTCGTCCTCGAAGGCTTGACCATAGGCGTGCTTCTTGGTGCTTGTCAACGACGTGAAACCATCGATTAACCCGATGGATCCCTCCCACACCAGCTTGCTATGGGAGTTCTTGGTATAAGACAAAGCAATGATCAGCATAACAATCCACCAATCGAGTTTACAAGACATGATTACTGATAAATTGAGAGGATTACAAGGGAAGAATATTATATCTATAGGCTCTATTTGTATATCTTGATAAGCAGTGAATAAAGTCAACTAATGACTTCAAAACACATGAAATTGGTCAAAAGGCTTGCAATAACTTAAACCAGAGAGTACAGATTTGTAGACAAAAAAGAATTTAAAATCAGTTGATTAACATGGTGTCGAAATCATTCATGGGTCATTGGCAAAAATCAAATAGCTGGTCAGAGAAAGATATTTTCTTATGATCTGATTAGTGACCAGAAGATAGTATTAGATCAAAATTTTAAATTAAAAACAAGTTATTAGTTTTACCTAAGCCACATGAAACACATGAATTAGTCATGGCGTGCAAGATTAAAAGACAGAGAGTTAGCAGAGTAGTCCATATCTTGAATAATTTAATTGATAACTAGCTTATATCTTTAACAAAAAGTCAACTAACGACTTCAGACACAGAAACACATGAACTATATACAAGACCTGCAAAATACATAAGCACAGAAAGCTACAGGTTGCAGAGTCAATGTTATCCAAATCATTCATGATTCATAGGACAAACAAAGAGCTAGTCAAATATTCTACAACAAAAATTTAAATTAGTCGACCATGCATACAGTTAGTGACATCTGTTTAGTACAAAAAGCATTGTAATTAAAAGGTATAAATTAATTTATCAAACCTCAGAGACATTAATATTATGTCACAAACATGACAATCTGTAGATATGTTTATTTGTTTGTACAGGCGCTTGATGATAGCACCGCACGTTAAGCAGTTATGTTTCATGCTAAGGTGAGAGCTGAATCAAGCGCAAGATAACTTCGTTCATTAACAAATAAATAGGACTTTGCAATGCTACCGCCGAGCTAAGTAGAACACAAACAACATGATACAAGCAATACAATGAACAACATAGATTATTTATAGAAAAACACGTCTAATACTATTACACAACGGACCTTGACATAGCCTTTCAGCGTCCGGTGAAAGGTTCTGTAAACGCCAAGGTACCGACAGAACCCTGAGATGTCAGAACATCAAGTACTCTCTCAGAAGTCTCAGACCACGTTCTGACCTTCTCAGCTTTGACAATGTCAAGCAGATTATCTGGAAGCTTCAAACTACCATTCAAGATCTGCACCACTTTCAACATGTCCGGTCTAACTCCTGGGACCTGGTGAGAACATAAAACTCCCAGTATCAGAACAAGCTCAAGCTGTTCTCTGTTGTGTTCTTGGCCGAGTCTTTCATTGGCTGCCTCTAGAATACCACCATTTTCCCAGCATTCTAGTGCCCATTCCACAAGTACGACCTTTTTGGTGGCTTCTCGTGGCTCTATCAGCCTTCTACCGCAGGAGACTTCAAGCATAAACAACCCAAAAGCATAGACATCTGTGCATGTGGTTGCTCTTCCGCTTATCATGATCTCTGGTGCGATGTACCCTAAAGTTCCAGCTACTCTAGATGTCTGTGGATCAAAACCCTGATCGTACAACTTAGCCAACCCAAAATCCCCAAGCCTTGCATTCATCTGATGGTCAATGAGAACATTTGCAGGCTTGATGTCTCGATGGATTACGTCTTGTACCCACTCATGATGTAGATAGCAGAGTGCAGATGCTACATCTTTGATGATCTTGAAGCGTTGGTCCCAAGTAAGTTGCTCTTGATAGAGGTGCTTTTCAAGACTTCCGTTGGGAAGAAAGTCATAAACCAAGTAAAGTTCCTCCTTGTATCTACAATATCCCTGAAGCCTGACTAGGTTTGGATGCCTAAGCCGACCTATTGTCGATATCTCGGCCAAGAACTCTTGCATCCCTTGTCTTGAATCATGTGAGACCCGTTTAACCGCAACCTCTGCGTCGGAACCAGGAAGTGTACCCTTGAAGACCTGACCAAACCCTCCTTTACCTAGGAGTTGTTTGTCATTGAAACCCTTTGTGGCTTTAAAGAGTTCCTTGTAAGAAAACCTATGAGGACCACACTGGATCTCCCACTCTTCTAGAACCTCCTTCACCATCTTGTGTCTCTTGTAGAAGAAGAGACTTAAAGCTGATGCAGCAATGGCAACAAAGAGAGCAAGAGCCAAGAAGATCACCATAACAGTCCGCTTTACCTGAGACTTTGGCTTTGGATATGGAGGAAACTTGGGTATGTCATAGTCCAGATCTGGAAAAACAAGGAAGGTGTACGCATGTATCGACCAAACATAATGTAACGCTCCTATCGACCCTGTGGAGGCTGTGCAGCCGACATACATTTTCTCCAAAAGATAGGGTGACAAATCTTGGTTCAGTGAAAGAAGCGGCTTCTCGGGGTAATAAGCCTCTTCTGGTGATGATAAGATGACATGAAGCTGCTTATCTTCCTGGCTATACAGCACGGTGAGTTGGAGTAGATTCCCATTGATTAGGGAAAGATTTCTAAACTGACCCTTTTGATCATAATAGCCAGCAGGAGCAGACATGGTTGATCTCATACCATTAATGTTGATACCAACATGGTTATCATCAATATCACCAAACTCATCATCTTTATGTATATCAAGCTCCACAGCGATGACATGGTTAGAGCTTTTTCCATTGTTTGTATCGTTGAACATACCAAGGTACTGATCAGCAGAAGCACCCTGAATACCTCTTGTGGGTGAGATCACAGACGCCATACCGTGAGAGCCTCTGTGTCTATGCTCAGGAGCGATAGCAAATAAGAGGGTCAAAGAGAAAGAAGTCACGTTACCGTTGGTCGAGTTCTTGAAAGGGAATGGCTCGTCGTTGAAGACTTGACCATAGACGTGCTTCTTGGTGTTTGTCAACGTCCTGAAACTATTCACAAACCCAGCTGATCCCTCCATAACCAGCCTGCCAAGTGACTTTTCAGTATTAAACAGAACAGTAGTCACTAGAACCATCAACAAGTTGATTCTACGAGACATGGTCATTAGTTGATTATGCTGTTTACTAAATAGTAAGACCTTTGGTTTGTGCTTCAAATCTATGTATTTGATAAGTATGAACTATTGTAGTCACAAGACCTGCAAATATATAAAACAAATAGCTACAGAATTGCAGAATCAGCGTCTGAAATCAATTTATTAACATGGTGTCCAAATCATTCATTGAAGTGGTCAAACAAAATGTTTCTTAATGATCTAGATTTCTCAAAACTCAAATGATTGACTAGTAGACAATATTAAAGATCATTTTGAAGGTGAGACATATTAGTGTGCTTATCAAGTTATAACATCTGTTCCCTACAGAATCGAAGTCTTTGCGTGTACATATTTTTCTATCACTGAGACATCGGTCTTATTTTACATACATGACATCTATTTCAAACCAAATCATATGTTATTGTTATTTTTCTTTTTTGTTACGTTACATGCGAAAATTCACAATCCATATTACAACAGCACCCACAAATAAACCAAAAATAACAATAAAAAAGGTTTGATCAAAAGAAATCACACATATCTGTTAAACGGTTTCCTACCAACTGTGGCTGGCATAGAGACAGTAGTATCAATACTCAGGTTTCCTACTGACTTAAGTGCCTTCTTCTTCTCAAGAACCACACCTCCAGGTGAACCAGGACCTCTTTGGCTGCCACTGTTGCTCATATGCAATGACCCTTTGTTCCATCTAAACATATCGAGACCTTGTTGGGTCAGGGGATACGACATTCTTCTTGTCTCACTACTGACTGATGGTGTACCCGACACTCTCTCCTTTGGACTGCTGTTCGGTCTAACTTTGGCCTTGGCGGAGGCCGTTGGAGCCATGTATCTCGGGTATGGAGGGCAGCTTGAGAAGCTGTCATCGTCTTTGAAAGGTGAATCTTGACCTCTTAGTCTTCCTATCGAGTATCTTGATGTGCGGAAGGGTCTGGATGGAGTGAGAAATGTAGACCTTGACGATGTTGGTGTGGAAGTGTCAAAGTTGTTGTCATGCCTGAAATGATGTTGGTTGCTTGACTGAGACAGAGGGCTTGCGCTCCGTCTTGTTGGTGTTAGCATGTAATCTCTTAGTGTTTGGCTACGGCTTGGTACAGGACTAGAAAGAGGAAGCTTCCGATCACCCCAATTCCACCAAAGAGAGAGCCCACCTGAGTTTTGAAAGTCCTGTGCAGACTTGGGACTGTTTCTCCACAGCTGTACACAGAGGGAGAGAGAGATGCATCAACATGGTGATGGAGATGAGGAAAGATTTAGTGTTACCTTGTGAGAAAATGCATATGCCATAGATCGTTCTCTGTTGATGATTGCATCGATCTTCCTCTGCGATCTCGCAACTCTTTCTTCTTTGGTCAGAACACTGACGTCCCATTTATCATTACCAGCTTCTGATGCAGACCGTTTTGCTTCACCTTTCTCAACCTGAGCTTGGTTTTTGATGCGGCGTGACTGAATCTGGGATTGAACACGGACTACTTGTTGCATGTACTTCATCGCATTCACAGTCTGCCTCTTCACGTTGTATCCTTTCACCACCTTTTGAAGCCTGGCTAGACCTTTGAGAGATCTGTAACTCCTCCTCGCCTGTTTCATCCAAATTAATATTTTCATTGCCCTGGATATGGAGGCTAGTGTGATGGGACAAATCCCTAAACATAAACAAAGAATGTGAATACGTACCTTGTAACCTCTGAAAGTTGCTTGAATCTTTGTTGCAGAAGCATGTTGGACCGAGAGAGTTGGTTCCGGTCTAGAAACAATCTCTCGTTGCTGCACAGCCTTAGGCGAAACCGATTCTGGAGTAGGAGGACTAGACGTAGTGGGTCTTGGAGCATCCAATCTTGGTGGTTTTGTAGTTGGAGAAGGAGGCTTTGGACTATTCAACCTTGGTGGGTCTGCTCTTGGAGGAGGCTTTGGAGAAGATGGTCTTTGAGTTTCCAATCTTGGTGGGTCTGCTCTTGGAGAAGGCGGCTTTGGAGGGAGGGCTTGTGGGGAGTCAGCTCTTGGTGAAGTTGGTCTTGGAGAAGGGGGCTTTGTAGAGATGTCTTGTGGGGAGGCAACTCTTTGGAGAACTGGTCTTGGAGAAGAAACAATGGGAGGGGCACTTCTGTGAGTAGGGGGAACTCGAGTAGAAGCAGGCTGAGGAGGAGGAGGAGGAGCACTGACAGAGGCTGATGATGGCTTTGATAGATCAGGGGGCTTTAGTGAATGAGTTCTTGGAGAATCCAATCTTGGAACAACTGCTCTAGTAGGAGGAGGAGAATTTGGAGAAGTGGCTCTTGGTGATGCAACTCTTGGGGAAGTAGGCCTTAGAGGAGGAGGAGGAGGAGGAGGAGGAGGAGGAGGAGAGGGTGAGGATGGATTTGATCGATCAGGAGGCCTGAAAACAAGATTGTGATCTCTCTCAGCCTCACCAAAGATCTTTTCAATACTACTAGGCTCTCTGAAGATGGGAAGAAATGAACTGGTGTCTCCACACCTTAGCTTCCCAATACCTTTCTTCGTCTTTTCTTTTCCACTCTTTCTCTCTGCTTCCTGCTGCCAAAACCAATCTCATCATCAATCACCCTCAAAAACTCTTTTAAACCCAAAATTCTTGTAGGCTGTGAATAAAATAGAGTAAACACTTTAGTTTGGAGTAACTAGCTTACACTGCTTAGCTTCTCTTTGGAATGTGGAGTAAAAACCCTTTTGATTTTAGAAAACCAACTTCCTTTCTTTCCCATTTCTCAGAACACTACTTTCCTTACCTGTCACAGTAAAACATAACTCAAGACTTTTTCTTTCACACAACTTAAAGGACAAACCTTTATAATAGTTATAAGATCTATGCATGAAGAACTCTAACACCACTATAACGGTGTATTGATTAATAAACTCCAACATTTATCAGAAGCATTTCTTACAGAAACTGATGGCTACAACTTTATAAGAAGACGCAAGTTAGCATGACTGCTTCGTATCACCTGCATGAATTAAATGAAACAGCAATTAAAGGAAATGCACAGAAGATCCAAGAATACAGAAATCTGTCAAAGAGAAAGATGTAGTTTTAAGTTGTTGAGCTGCCATGAAAATGAAATTTTAACTTTCTTGACAAATACTGTGTCTTCTCTTCAAGTTAGGTGAAGTGACTAAATCATCACAGAATACTTTCTTGTTCAATGCAAAGAGACAGAGACGCTTGTTTTGCTTGTTTACAACTTACAAGTGTAAAAGCTCAGAATTTAATACGCTGTCAGTAAACAACAAGTCACAAGTGAGCTCTCTTTCCCTTTCTTTTATCTCTCACTCTCTCCTCGAAATCATCACAACAAGAGGAGGAAGAGATCAACGTGAAACAGAGGAAGACAGCAACAACGAAAGAAAAAGACAGATCTTTTGAAAAAATCTAGACAACAAGAAAGTTAAAATGATTTATTAAAATTCAGACACAAGAAAAAACATTTCATCGGTATAATTCACAAGCAACAAGAACTGCTTACCTCGCTTCGCTTCTTAGAATTTTGGTAGTTTTCCCTTCTTCTATTTTTTTATCAAAAAGTAATTAAGAAACAGAGAGAACAAGACAGAGGAAAGTGAAGCAAGCAGCCAGAGAAGAAAAACACCTGTCCGGTAATTTTCCGTTTATTACTCTTTGTCCATCTGTTTTTGTCTCAACTCTCAGAGAAATTTTTTTTTTAATAATTTTCATAATGGGTACTTAAGTGTATTCACTCTATTCAGTCTTCTAATCCTTTTTATGCTTGGGTAAATTAATTTTGTTGAGAAGGTGCAACACTGGGATGAAAGTTGAAACTTTTCATTCCTGTTTTTACTTACTATCTTTTGGGGCTTTTTAGCAGCTCGATTATCATCATCAAGACAGAGAGAAAGAGTTAGCCACTTTATCACTCAACCTTGGCCTACCTTCTTTTACCTCATTGTAAAGCGAAACTGTAACCACAAACTCAAAAGTTCTAGGTGCTAAGTTGTAACATAAAATTAGTGGATTGCGTTAGACTAGTATGCACCTTGGATTATTTGAGGTGTTTCCTTTGTTATTAGTTAAACAACACAAATTGTCCTCAAAATTGCAATAATTAGATGAAAAATAACTTTCGACTGTAGAATTTAATGTAATACAAGTTTCATTCCTCTTTTTAAGATTAAAACAAAAAACATCAAAAACTACAGAGCGATGATTTGCTCAAGTAGTGAAGCAGAGTGAAATGCAACAAAGTAGAGGATCCAACAAGGACACCACAGCAAAAAAGATGACATAGGAAGTGGAGGCTAACTCTTGATTCGAACGCTCCGGCTTATGTTGGGGTTGATACCGGAAGTTTCTCCTCCATATGAACCCGTAGGTTTCCTGATATCCCTGACTTGTCCTTTACGTCTCTTAACCTTGTCTGCGTACTTGTCCTGCAAACAAAACCAAGGTCCAAAAACATCTGAGCTGAGGCAAAGAAACAAAGCTAAAAATAAAAAAGAACAATGCAGAAAGAAACTGGAAATCCAAAGAGTGTTGATTACCCGGTAATTCTTTCTCGGGTTCTTCTTGTCCTTGTTGCGATGTCTAGTCAATCCTCTGTTACTCAAAATCTAGGTTTTAAGAAAAGCAGAAGAATTAGAGATGCCAGAGAAACAGAAGATAAATCAATGTATGTTTTAGGAAACATTCTAACCGCATGTGAAACCACTCGTTTTCCATCCACGGTTTCTGGTTCAAACGAGACCGATGATGGTTCCCTGAAACAACACAAATCATGCCAATCAGATGAAATAATCCACATGTGAAAGTTTGCAAAAGGTAAAAGTAGTGTATGATAATAACCGTGAATAGATCTCTGCTTTGGCTGCTCGTTTAGCTTGTTTGTTCTGTTTCACTTGTTTGTAAAACTCATCTTCCCCTTCTGATTCACCGTCACTATCGACCATGTCATTATCACCATCATCATCCTTATCACTGTCGTCATCTGATGCAAACACCTCACTTTCATTCTTGCCATCTTCCTCTGACTTCACACCAGCTCCAGCCAAAACTTTGAGCTCAAACTTTCTACGACGTTCTCCGATGTCATCCCTTTGCGGTAAATCATCATCTCCAGAAACAGTCTTCCAAAAACAAGAGGTGACAAAGCTTTAGCAAAGTAATGGGAGTGAGAAGTGACAGAAACATGTCTTAACTTTCGCATGTGATATATGTTACCTTGGGCTTCCGTTTGGTGGACACAAGATTGGTGCGCTTATTAGCTGGTACAGCATTGTCTGCATCATCCACAAAATCATCGAATGTCTCTAGCTTCCTGGTTACATTCGGGGTTGAAAAGTATTATTATCAGAATCTTCAATAAGGGACTCATCATAGTAAAGAGGTAATTAAAAAAAAAGTAAAAGATGTTACCTATTAGCTAATTTCTGACGCTTTTGAGATTTATCAGACTTTGAAACAGTAGTGCCAAAAACTCCATTGCTTCTTAGCTTTCCCTCTAGAGCAGCTCGAAGTTTCAACATTTCCTCACTCTGAACATCAACTTGATCATTCTGCTACAAAGAAAAAAGAATTAACAAAACAGCAACGGTTATAACATAATAAAGGAAATGTTTCAGTAAACAATAGATTGGGTGTGTTCAATAGAAATGTCAGTATAATGCTTAGATCTTTTTTCTACCTTGTGCTTGCGTTTCTCTCCTTTTTTCTTGGTGTCTGCTTTCGATTTACTGATTGTCACCGGCTGTATCAACAGAGATCAACACGTGGATACAAAAGAAGTGTCAAACAACACCCAAGAGAATAACTCAAACGACAGCGAGTATGATCCAGCTACTACCTCGACTGTGTCTTGTGTGATTTTGACTGCTGAAGCAGAAACAGGTGAAGAGGGCGCATCTTCTTTGACGAGCTTTTGCATTCTCGCTAGAGACTCCTCGAATCCAGGGGGAAGCTCTCCATCGAGTTCTTTAATCTAATCACATATAGAGATGACTACATTTATTAAGCTGCTATGATATATTAACAAACATAGCTTGTAGATTCATACAACATGTAAATAGCATCGCTGGAGATTTAAAAATATTTAAAAGGGCATCACAGAACCTTATCCAATAAAGCTTTGATATCTACAAGACGGGCAAGGACAGGATGATCACGGATGGGCTGCCCTTCAGACTTGAGTAGAAAATAGAATGTTATAGACTGGCAATAAGCCAGTAGGAGAATCTGCTTAACCTCCAAGTATCTTGCTCCACCAGTCAACGGAACCCCTCCTTCCTTTAACTGCAAGGAGACAGAACAGTACTAAGTTTTTAGAGGAGAAACAGCTTGCTTCTTGCAGAGTGCCGTAACATAAAGTGACAATATAGAAATCTAAACAAAAAAATCGTGGAAGGCTAAGGAGGTGTTACCTTGCTCATAATAGGATTTATCTTATTCTCAAGCTCTTCAACTGCCTCGTTCAACTCAGATAAAAGACCAACTATCTCCGGAGCAGAACTATACGAAAGACATACTCAAATGAGAATTATTATACATGATGTGTATGAAAATTTTAGAACAGAAAACATCAACTTTACCTATATACTACATCCATTTGCTCTTCTTTGGACAAAGAGTTTATGTCTTTCTTGATCACTTCCACATCCTTATCTCTCTTATCTGTGGTGGTTTTTGCACTCTTCTTGCCTTTCACAGAAATTTCCTGTCAAAACAAAGAAGCGTCAATTATCTAAGCAACAGGATTGAATACAGAGGACAAGATGGGTTTCTGGTAACATGCATGACACACCTCCATAGTTAATTCTCTGTCACTATCTTCTTCTTCTTCACTATCATCTTCTAACCCAGCATCAGCTGCTGTAATGGACCCCGTTTGTTCTGCCCGTAGTCTCAACGCCTCCTCTTCTTCCAACTTAAGGTTTTCATCATCACTTGATAGGTACTTCAAAAAAAAAAGATTAAACCCAAATCAACAACTATGTGAAGTTGTTTCATAAGTTTTAGAAGAAAAGGATCAGAGGTCAAAATCAAACAACGACCAACACTCCTTACCTCAAAATCTACATTATCAGCATCACGATATGCGTTCTTTCGGGATCCCCAAGTGACCCTTTTGCTTTCCTCATCTTTGTCTTTATCATCATCAGCCATTTCATCATCAACAGTACCAAACTTAGCCTTCAGATACTTGTTTTGCCCTACCACTGCACAAAGGAAACAATGACAAAGTGGTTAAGGAACTCGGAATAAAAAAGTAAGTTTATGCATTCTGTTTTGACAACTATATATAACAACATTAACGAAAGAAGGTATCTAAGCTCCTTTACTTTTAGCAATAAGTCCTTTGTCTTCTCCTTCTTCCTCATCGGTATCATCATCCTCCTCCTCATCATCTTCTTCATCATCCACACCCTATAAACCCAAGCAACCAAAACAGAAAGGTAAGCACTGGAAATAATCAGAGAGAGAAGAGTTTACAGAGGAAAGTAAGAACCTTTAAATCAAAAACAGGCTGCACATCATCCTCATCGGAGTCATCATCAGAATCATCGTTAACGTCCAAGGGAACAATGTCTCTCTGTTTATGAACTGCACACACAAACCAAACCAAATCAAACCAATCATCATCTCCATTCAAAAACCTAAACCGCATCAATTAAATATCTCATTAGCGAGCAAACCAATAACAAAAATTCCTAATTTTACTACTCATCAAACTCGTAACTCGAGTAGAAACAGAGCTACAAAACAGAGTCATTCGAAAAATCGATTAAGCTTTCAGGAAACTGAGTAAAGTAAGAAACTTTTTGAGGTGGGCAGAAAATTACAGGCGTCAATCTCGTCATCGTATTCGCCGTCGATGAAATCGTTGCGGGACTTGGTGCTTTTGCTAACTCTCTTCTGAAACCCTCCTTTCTTCCCCATGCTGGTGTACTGAAACTGTGTAACTACACAAGGACCGAGAAACTAAGGTTACGTCGCAAAGAAAGATCAAATCGACGCAGCTATTAGCAGCTCCCGAGCACGTTATCAATAGTCTGAAGAAAATCGAAGAAGCGAGCTAGAGCAGAGAGAGAAGGCACCGGTTAAAACCTTGCTAGGGTTTTACGAATGTATTGGGCTTAATAGGGCCCATTATTTTGAAAAAGCCCATATTAAGATAAGTTCTTTTAACACCCAAGGGCAGATTATCATCATCCTTTGTCTTTTGTTTAAAGCGACGGAATAAAACTTCCTCCGGCCGGTGTGTCTTCGAGAGCAGATCACACCATCTAAAAGTCTAACAATGGTAATCTCGATCCTTCCCTAGATTATCTTAGCTATATGATAATCAACAGAAGCTGAAGAATTGTAAACAGTGTCTGTGTTACGGTTTTAGCTAACTCTGTTAAGACTATTGTGAGATTAGTTCATTCTTTCGTTTGGTGTTTCCTGTGATTTGATTCCAGCATTGACGTTAGGCTATAGTATCTGATGGTTGATTCCGGAAAAAAAAACTAATCTTCCTATGGATTCAATGATAAAAGCCGGATCTTTCTTACTTGCATATGCTTTGGTTCTGTCTGATCATACCCTTTTTTTTTGTTCCAGGTTTTATTACAGTTGGATCCGTTCCTCAATGAACTCACGAGCATGTTTGAGAAAAGTAAAGAAAAGGGTTCTGTTTGGGTTACTCTGAAAAGATGTAAGTTTGGTTCTTTAGTCTACTTTTGTTTATCTTTGGTTATTGTTGAATTGTCTCTTGGGAGGTATCTTTATGTGATTTGTGTCGCTTGTTGTGTCAGCGTCGTTGAAGTCTAAGTTGCAGAAGAGGAAACTGAGCTCAGCTGGGGAATCTATAGAGTACAGATGCCTTATTCGAGCAACTGATGCTAAGAAAACGATCTCTACTTCGGTTTGTGTTCTACTCATTGTTCTCAAGATTACAATATTATAGAACCGTTGATGTTTACAAACATCTCACTATGCCGCGAGTAGAGACCATCATAGCCAATTTGTCTTACTCTCTCTCTCTGGAGAGTGGAGGATAATAACAGATGGCATTCTTGCTTAGCTCTTTACTCATACTTGCTAAGCTGTTATAAACTGATAGGGGGGATTTGGAATGTGATTACTGGTCTATGATCTTTAAGTTAACACTTGTTGCAATGGTTTCTTGTTTTTAAGGTTGGGGCTAAGGATCACGTGAGATTCCAAGCATCATATGCTACTATTCTTAAGGCTCACATGACTGCTTTGAAGAAGAGGGAGAGGAAAGACCGGAAGAAATCCACAGAGACTGATAAGAAAGAAGGCACTTCTTCAACCACTACTAGTAAACCCACCAAGAAACTTTGATTTCTCCTTTTGTTGTTGTTCTCACATTGACTTGTTTGCTTAGAAATTGAGTTTTGAAATCATATTGAAAAGATTACAGAGTTTTTGATTTATGTCACTATATACATTTTGGCATGCTTTTTGATATCAAAGCGTGAAGCTGAACCTAAGAAAAACCTCAATCTGATTATGAATCTCTTACAAGTTCATAACTCTGGGTAGATGTCTCAAAATACTGAATCTCTTACAGGTTCTAATCGAACTGCTCATCAGAATTTGAGTCAACATAAGCCTTCAGGACTTGGTTCGATTGAATAAGTTAGAACTTAGAACATTCTTAATCATAATCAGCACAAACATCTCTTTTTGGTAAATTAATTAGCAATAAATTGAGTTATTCAAATAAAACCTTACGACTTTGATCAGCTTCAAACTTGTTATTAACTAACTGGAGAAAGATTTAACTTGTTTATTTGTTTTAAATCGAACTCATCACCGACATGCAATATCACAGAACGACAAAGATCATTGACTTGCTCTTTTGTGGTTCAAAGAATCATTGACTTAGACTAACAAAAAGCCAATCAATAATCGAAACATACCAAAACCCTTATCAAACAATATCAATAAAATATACAAATTTTACACTATAAATACATCCACACACCATCCTCATTTCTCCACACAACTATCTCTTCAATCCTCAGAAAAACAAAATGGCTACTCAAAGAGTAATCCTATTGCTTTTCACCTTAACCATCATAACCAAAACCGTGTTTTCACAACACTGCAGTACAACCGGTTGTGCGGGCAACCTATGCTGCAGTAGATATGGATACTGTGGCACCACACCTGCCTACTGCGGCACCGGGTGCAGAAGTGGACCTTGCAGCGGACCTACACCTGTCTCACCAGCTCCTGGCGGCACAGGCGGTCTAAACGCTGATCCTCGTGATACCATTGCAAACGTTGTTACACAATCGTTTTTCGATGGTATCATGAGCAAAGTGGGAAACGGCTGTCCAGCAAAAGGGTTCTACACTCGACAGGCTTTCATCGATGCAGCTCAATCATTCCCAGCGTATCAGGGAGCCGTCTCTAAGCGTGAGATTGCCGCCATGTTGGCTCAGTTCTCGCACGAATCTGGAAGTAAGTTTTTTCACTATAAAACCTTCTAGTCTCACTACATACTGCATAGCACTATTTAGTTTACTTAAAAATACTGTTTAGTAAATAGTACTATTTCAAGACAATTATTGATTACCATGATTTAGCATAGGTTTATCATCATCAAATACTTATTTCTATTAAAGTTTGAAACCCAAAATACACATGCATAAACTCAAATGTTTACAGAGTCTACATGAGTCTGTAATCTTGTCGACAAAAAAAAAACTCAAATGTTTATTTCACGGCTGAACAAATGATAAATTTTTAAATCCTTTAACAAAAAAAAAAACAAATGATAAATTTTTATTTTATAAATTTGTTAGCTATCCTTCTTTTGGATTAGAATTTAATTAATTAACTGATTATTTGGGACATCTAATTCATTCAGAAAAAAAAGATCTTAATTTAGTAAATACTAAATAAAGAAAATAATTGCAATTACGCAAACTAACTTAGCAAAATTTTACTCTATCTCTAACTTTGCAAAATCACTTTAGTTTTTTTTGTTTTTTTTCAAAATAAATGC
The DNA here is from genome assembly GCA_026261945.1 of Hirschfeldia incana. Classification (NCBI taxonomy): domain Eukaryota; kingdom Viridiplantae; phylum Streptophyta; class Magnoliopsida; order Brassicales; family Brassicaceae; genus Hirschfeldia; species Hirschfeldia incana. The sequence continues at coordinate 168,319 of JABCMI010000040.1, read as the reverse complement.
CATTTTACAATTTTAATGTTTTGTTTAAATCTATTTTTTACACTTTTGATAACTAATATATTTTTATTGAAATCATTCTCATTTGATTAGTCATATATTAAATAAGGATATATTAATCAGTTATACACATTTTTTAATCTCCGAAAAAGTGTCAAAATGATACTTATTTAGAAACGGATGGAGTATATTTTTATCATCATCAAATACTTATTTTATTAAAATTTCAGACCCTAATACACATGCATAAACTCAATATTTATGAAATTTCATGGGTGAACAAATGATATTATTTTTTGTTAAGATTGTTTTCTTAGTTTTTTTAATGTTCTTTATTTAACTGATTACTTGGGACATCTAATTCACCTTTTTAAAACGTAAACCGGATATTCTGTAAAGGTTTTTGTTACAAAGAAGAAATAGCGAGAGGAAGGTACTGCCAAGCTAGCACAGTATACCCTTGTCAACCGGGGAAGGACTACTACGGTCGAGGTCCGATCCAAATCACATGGAACTACAACTATGGTGCCGCCGGAAAGTTCCTTGGACTCCCTCTCTTGACTGATCCAGATATGGTGGCTCGTAGCCCTGAAGTTGCCTTTAAGTGTGCCATGTGGTTCTGGAACCAAAATGTTCGTCCGGTCCTGGACCAAGGCTTTGGAGCTACTACGAGGAAGATCAACGGTGGTGAATGCAATGGTCGGCGTCCTGCAGCGGTTCAAAGCAGAGTTGACCACTACTTGGAGTTCTGTAGGACGTTTGGCATCACTCCTGGAACTAGTCTTAGTTGCTAAAGATGTTAAATGTGATATAAAGTCCCGTTTCATGGTATGATGTTTGTCTTAATTACCCTTATGAGCTAATAAGAAGGTGTTGAATAAATGATTACGAGTTGTAGTATCCTAGTTAACGTATCCATGTGTTGTTTGTATTATTTCTCATAATAAGATGAAGTATTTCAGCCAAAATATAGTTATTTTCTTGTTAAAGTATAACAGTCAATCCATGATAACACATTTACTACATCATCATACTTTAAAATTATTGCATAAACTTGAATTTACAAATATTTTTTTTTGAACATTTTCTATAATAAGCTGAATCTTGAGAGAATTTTACAAAAATGAATTGTTTGGTTTTTAGTCTGAGAACACATAATAAGCTGAAACTTGAGAGAAATGAACTTCTAGATTGTTATTTTTGCTCTGCTAATAGAATAAGGTGAAACTTAAATAAAAAGTGTGAACAAATGATAAATAACGCTTTAGATCTGTAAAAAATTCATTGCGACGGGTTTCATAGAGTTTATGAACAAATGATAAATAACGCTTTAGATCTGTACAAATGATAAATAACGCTTTAGAAACTTAAATGGAGTTTCTCATGGTGAGAAAAGTTTCATAGAGTTTCAACTCCAAATCATTCGATACTTAGTCGATGGGATGAACGTTCCATAGATTTTCAACTCCAAATCATTCGATACTTAGTGGATGGGATGATGAGAAACGTTCCATATATTTTCAACTCCAAATCATTTGATACTCAGTGGGTTGGACGATGTCACTGATATATTACTTTAGATGTTGAGCATTATTAGTGGTAAAAATTTGGTGTGTTTCTCTAATATAGTAAAATATTACTGTTTGTTTATATTTTGAGAAAAGTTTTCAAGTTATTGGAATATTAGTAGACTGATGTATATAGGTTTTCAACTTTTTTTGATAACCTTTTTTTTTGAAAGAATGTTAACTTACTCATATCAAAAAAACCTTTGTACAACTTGTGTGACTCTATTTCAGTTTGAAGGTTGAAATAGAATCAAAGACTCTCCTTGCATCTACTCCCTGTTTGCAAACCACGCTTGCATTGCAGTGGTAAATCTTCCACTTCCAACCGTGCGTAACGACGTAATACGGTTCTGAACTCCCTTGTCAATGAACTTCATTATAGCTGCAGAGGTTTGAGGCCCTTCCGCATGCTTTCTCACATTCCTCTCCTTCCAAATATAGTAGAAACTTGTCATTTCCCTTCCCTCCATTATTTGCTAAAATATCCAAAATGCTGTTCCGGTCCGTGGTGAACCGAGTACTAAGCAGATTTTTTGTAAGTCGATCCATTTTTTGATAACCTCTCTATTATCTTTTTTTTCTTTTTAACAAATTATCCCTCCTTTTACAGAATATATATTTTTTTTTATATATATATATATATATCTTACCTTTGCTTATTTGTTTCTTTATTTTAATGTTTAGACGATGTATACGTCCCGTTACACTTCGGATGTCAAATTTCAAACAAAAAGTCTTTCTTGCATAGTATGCATGTAAATTTCACGCTTTACGCACACTTTCACAAAGAATAGTTAATGTAGCTGTAAAGAATTTCAGCAATAAGGACCGATGGACATATAGGCCTCAAGAAATAGATGCATTTACGAATCAAAGAACAAACTAAAATGATTTGGTTTTCCACTTGTTATTTCATCGCTATACTTATTATCAAGGATATGTAACAGAGGTAGTACTTTGAACTAGAGGGAAAATGTCTTAACTAAATAACTAATATAACAAAATCGTTACAGATAAGATGGTCCACATGAACACACGTAAAATGAGCGTGGACTTACACATGATAGGGTTCATAAATCATAACCGACGTCAAGAGGGCCTTCTTCGATGACTTCTCATTTGTCCTCTTCGTCGAAGGACCCTTTTAGGAGTCAGACTCTTAACTCTCTTATATCATTGATGATTTCAGATATGATCTGTGTGAATTTTATTGTGTTGCTTGTAGTTTTTTTATCATTTGTGTTCATTTCTTAGCGATGTTTCATTTAATTTTCTTTAGTAAAAAATATGTAACATATCTGCGTGAACAAATCTACACACGTTACTACAAACTGTGTATGTATAAGGTACGGGGTTGACAAATTCTACACCGAAAAAAATTGTGTCTATTTTCTTAAGTTGGTTACGGGATACCATATATGTGTAAGACCGTGATTGATCTGGGGTTCTGGAGTTTTTACCGGAAGTTAAAAAACAGTTTTTTAACTTTTAACTAAAAAAAGCTAAGAACATGTTTTTAATGATTTTAAGAACATCATTAACGGAAATTCTTAAGACTGGGCTTTTAGCGAAATATAAGAATCCGACTCTTACTTTTTAACTGGAAAAGTTAAGAGTCAAATCTTCTTTAAGAGACGACTCTTATTTTTTAACTTTAAAGGTTAAGAGTCGGGTTTTTATATTGCGCTAAGAACCTTGTACTAAAAATCATGTGTTAATGATGGTCTAAGAAACAGTTCTTAATTTTTGCTAAGATTTTCATCCTAAGAACATCGGATTAATCTAGTTCTAAGAGCATCATCAACGCATTAGGGGCTTTTGAAAGCTTTAAAAATGTTTTTCTATTATTTTTTATTTCTGTCAGATTTTTTTTATTTAAAATTAAAAACTGACTAATCGTAGACCACCACATATCGTGAAGTCCACGAAAAATGCTAAGGGTTTCACCAATTTGCCCCCAAGAGAAGAGGTGAGAGGGGAAAGTTTTACATAGTGCGCAGGCCCCGCAAATATTATATATATATTTTTTAAAAACTCTGGCATAAGAGCCAGGGTTAATAATGGTTTAAGGCTTTCTCTATTAGTGTGCTCTTGGCAAATACTATGCCTATTACAAAATTTTAAAAAATAAATATGGAGAGAGAAAAGTAAAATCGGTTCTAAAAGCAAGCACAGAAGAAACAGTTCTTAACACTCAAACGCCATTTATACACTTTACTGGACAGTTTTTAACAAACATTAAAACTTTTATTTCTTTTTATTTTATTACATCAATAATATTAGTTTTATATTAATAAAAACTTCAACAACGGTTCTTCACCGTTGTGGGTGCTCTGGCCTCTAATACTTCCGTTGTATTTTCTTCAAAGTCATATCTACGTTTGTAATTCTATCCATGTATTTTAATTGAAAAGCTTTTCGAAAAAATCATTATTTTCAATGTAATTTGATGTTTTGTAATGATATGGAGAAGCTTGATGTTTTAATCATTAGAGTATAAAACATCAATCTTCTTCATGGGATGACAAAAACAAATCTTCTTCATGGAAAAACTCCATCATCTTTAATTTTCTAAAGTTGGTCCATACTCAAAAGAGTAGATACTGAATTTCCGGTTTCTAAGTCCGTTAATACAAAGTTATAGAGTTAGAAAAATGCTCTGAAACATTTATTTTATAGTCATAATATATATTTATTTATCATAGACGACAATTGATCACAGTCATTCACTTTATCAATAATAGAATAGATAGATTGAAAATAAATGAAATCAGCAAGGTATTTTATTTTTGATAATTAATTTAGTGGAATACGACCCAATTTGCCATGGCGATATGAGGTTAACATTTCAGCGTCTCAGTTTCTAACATTGCATTATGTTACTTCGACATTATGAAACCCGGTGGTTGGCTGAAAGACGATCCAACTAGCTAGTCTTATTCACTTCGTTTTATTTTAAGAGAAAATGGTTAAACACAGGTCTATTAAAAACATAGATCTAATCTCCAGATGAGAGGTGCATCCCACAGATAAACTATTTTTCAGGTATTTAAATGAGTTTTAAAGCGTGGACTCATATCTGTGTGATGAACAGATGTATCGTGAGGTGGTTCCCTCTGACAAGGTTAGGCAGGAGGCCGGTCTTTACTGTTGGACTACGAGATCCGTTCAAAACTTTATGGGTTGATCTCTTATAGTGATAGGGCTCACCCAAAAGACCACCTCGTCAGAGACCCGTAAGAACGCATCCGAGAAACCTCATTTGGGTCATCTGCGAGTACTGAAATTTTTAGCTACCCAACGCCACTATGCTACCTCCGAGTATCGAACAGGCGACTTCGGATAGTCGTATGTGAAAAACAACCTGGCCATTAGGCCACCTCGGTGTTCTCTTCGTTTCAGCGATCATTTTCAATAAATGTAAAAAAAACAATCTGTTTAATAAAAAAAATAAAATTTAATAAACGATATCATTTTGAATGGCGTTAACAAAAAAAGGTAGTGGACTATGGCATAAAGAATGAAAAATAAAACCACTCGAGATCAAAATCCGAATTTGAATAGAGTACTATTGCGATCATAAATCTATAGTTTGTGTAATATGGAATCATCATAAATTAACGTGGATTGAGTTAGTGGTACTTAAGAGATAAAATAACTCAATATGGTCCCAGTTTTAATTTCCGTTGGCCATCTTACCGTCTAAATTATGCATGTTCAGATGCAAGGCTACTCAAGGATTATGTCTGGTTCATAAATTGACCTAAAAAACATGGAATCATCGCAAGTATAATACTTTCAATTTCAAATTCTGAATCGAATGACATTTTTTTTGGCTCAAATATGAATGAGTGACTGTAACTTATTTTGTCAGAGAAAAAAACCACATGACTGTGTCAGAAGAAATAGTAATAAATTCTTACCTTTTGACCAGGGAAACAAAGGAGTGTTCCTTCATGTGAACATGTGACATGCTTGAGTTGACTCTGAAAGGATAGGGCCACGCCGGCGCATTCCAAGGATCCTTAATTAGCGCTGAAGTAAACCTCTTAATTGTCGTTACTCGCTAAGTAAACCCTTTTAAATAATATAGTTAGTCAATTCAACGTAATATATTTAGTCAATTCAACGATTCGTTAAATTATAGTTATACATTTATTAGTGATTTGGAATGTTAGCTAAAATTATCACTACGTGAGAAACATGAACATTATCATTTCCAAACCATCGCAGTCCTTGAAAGTTGAAAACTGTGTCGTAATAATTAAAAAACGTACGTGCTTATATTGTATATGGCATATTCGCTTCTAATGTGGAGATATATTTATAATATTACACGGATTCGACTACCCTAGTTTCAAATTAAATGTATCACATAGGCTTGAAAAAAGTCGTATCACATATCTTGATTTTATATTTACAGCGTACGTAAGAATTATATATAGGGCAATTCTCTTAGAAGACTGTAAAATAAGTTTTTTCATCAAATAACCTATAAAAATGACTAAAATTATGCCCTTTTTCAAAAAAAAAAGACTTAAGAAGGTGACTAAAACGTTTTATTAAAGAAGTAAAAAAAACAATTTTACCTTTACTTGATATATATTAAATCTAAATAATTATTTAAATAGGTATAAAACATTTATTTTCAATGCAATACCTTTTTGAAAATAATTATTTAAATTAATATACAAAATTATTTTCTAATAATACCTTTTTGAATTAATTTTTATTTTATTTTTATATTTTATTTTTAAATCCAAAAAATATTTTGAAACTATTTTAAAAATTTTATTTAAAATTTAAATAATTATTTATTTATTTAAAAAAATAGAAAACCTAACCCTTTAAAAACTACTGCTCAAATATAAATTTTACTAATAAATTATTTAATTTTAGAGATATAAGTATTTATATCTTTTTAATAAAGTTTTTTTATCTTGAAATTTTGTGTGATAAAAACCCTTTTACAGTAATTTTGAGGAATTTCTCTCTCACACACATACACACATGTGCAGAAAAAAAATTTAAAATAATTTTTGTAACAGATAAATATAAATTATATTTAAAAATAAATTTTATTAATATTGTAATGTTTCTTTTCTATCAATATTTTAATTGATTTAATTAAACTTAAAATTAAGAATACGCATGTATATATTCAAAATTATAATCTTAGATGGATGTTTCTATCTATTTATTTTAATTAAATATTTTAAATGAATTTGCAAAAATTAACAATATTTATAAAATTTGTAGAAATATAAGAAACTAATGATTTTACGATTAAATTTTTATAATTTTCTAAAAAAAATTGTATACATTTTTGAAAATATTAGTAATAAAATTGTATAATTTAAAAAAAATATAATTAAATGATAATTTTGAAATTGTAATGCCATATTTGAATATATTTATTTTAATGATGATTTATGAGTTATTACCATATTCTAAAAATATTTTCAAAAATATAAATCAACATAAAAGTAATATATGAGTTATTACCATATTTTAAAAAATTTACTAGAAATATAAACTAACATTAAATTTAATTGTTCATGTCATATTTTTATAAGCCATGTCATTTTTAATTAGTGTCATGTCATTATTTTTTGGCAAAAATAATTGTAGTAACGACATGTGTATAAATTAATATATAGGGGATATATGTGTGTGGCTCGATGGTTTGAAATTCCTCGGTGGAGAATGATTATCAATTTTTTTGTGTGTGGTAGAATTATAACTATTTTACAAATACATTTTTTTGTTAAAGAATTTGTTTCACAGTCTCTCTGTATTTTACAAATACATACTCTACTCATTTAGAGTTCTAAACTTTATCTAATTAAAAAGCTATCATTTAAGTTTGGATTTATTCCCAACTCATTAGAAATAATTATAACTTTCTTATTATTTGCTTATATAACCTCCTTTTAAGAAAAGTATATCCTCAAGTTTGATTCTTCCGCTGTGCAAACACTAACAAACGCAACAATAATTTACTGATCAAATTATTATCTCTAACCAAATGAAATACCAATCAGTATAGTGACAAGATTTGTTCCACGTTATGCATTGTTTTTAGAAGTGAGCAAATGTGTTCATTTGTTCAGTTACAAAAAAAAGTGTTAATTTTGTTATTATTCTATTTTTACTCCATTTTTACTACATGGTCAAAGAAAAACATTTAACTCAATATATTGTTATATATCAAACTTCTTTTATACATTGAATTATAAAATTCAGTAGATTTTAATACACCTAGTCCAACTATCTATACAATACTTATTTTTTTTTTATAATTTAATAAAGTTTTAACATTTTAGGTGTTTACACAATAATTAAATGCATAGAACAAACACTCTTGATAATATCTAATCACGTTTTGTATAACAATATATGAACTATTTACAAAATTCTGCAAACATAAGATATATTAAACTTAAACTATATCACAAAATTTTTCGTTTTTTAACTTTAATTACAAATATATCTCATGAAAATTTAAACAAATGGTATGGTATGTCAAATATACTCATCCAATCATTTATATAATTTAGTTGAATAATAAATGAAATGCATGATTAGAAAAAAAATTAGATTTTTTTTTATTATAAAAAATGGTTTTAAATAACATTTTTATTAAAAATAATATATATATATATATATATATACATAAAATTTCTTATGTTTAAATCAAATACAGAATTATTTAGAAAATCATTTATTTTCCTTTTAAATATTTCAATGCTCTTTCAAAATTTGAATCTTAACAAAAACAAATATCACAAGACATTTATTCATTATGCAGTTGTAATATATATATATATATATATATATATATATATATATATATATATATATATATATATATATATATATATGTGTGTGTTTGTAAATTTAAACAAAAATATACATTAAACTTACATAAAATAAATGTTATAATTACTGTTTTCTAAAGATTAAAAAATAGATATTATCTAAAATTATGATTTCAAATTTAAGACTTTTGTTAGAAGCTAGAAATAATATGCGCTATAATGAAACTTTGCAAATTGTATTGGTTTACTCTTCATATTTTCAAGAATTATCATATTTAACATTTTAAAACATTTTCAGTTTATGTTCACAGGTATATATTTTTTTAAATATGATAAAAATAAAATAATATGTTTATTATGCTATTTATCATTACACTTTAAATATTTTAAATGTAAAACTAATAAATATAATCTTTTTGATTATACAAAATAAAATTAAAAAACTTAAATAAGAAAAACTAATCAAAATATATTCCGCGTTGAACGCGAATTAGAATCTATTTTATCTTTAAATTAATTAAGTTGCCCAAGATTCGTATGATCTACTCGTCGAAGAAAAAGTCTTCTGCAAAATATATTTTTTTGGATAACATCATATGTATTAAAGTAGATTATAATAAATGTTCAAAACTATTACACGAAATGGATCCAAGCTTTCTATTTTAAAAATCCTTCATAAACAGTTCCGTTTGTAGAGTTTTAAGTTTTTAATCTATACCAGAAAAAATGTCCGTATGCAGATCGTCTCACGCGATCGTAGAACTTTCAGGAATATACAGTATTACACCCATATATTTTGTGATAATAACACCGTTAATTAAGCAGCCAATTATATATAATTCTTTTTAAGTGTTAGTGACGTACGACGTAAAATGTCTAGTTCTTTTCATCTGAATTGTTTTTGATAAAATAAGGCCAGACATTATTTTTTTTGTTCAATGAATATGAACAATAATGGATCGAGGCTATCGAGCTAATTAGTTTAGCTGTATATACGAATGCACATATATAACATGCTCTTCGGTCTTGGTTAGGCATCGAGATATAGAATATATTTTAAAGGTTGTTTAGATTTTAATCGTTCAACAGGTTGTTGGTGTATGTGGACCGACCCAATACCGGACTTGTTTGATTAGAAAAGATTATCTTTGGAACGATTTTATTAAAATTCAGCTAAACGTTAACCAAGTCCATATTCAAATGATCATAGTATTTATCCTTAATCACAACTACAAGAAAAGGAATGGGTCATGACTTGTTTATAAAACATATTTAATATTGCCATATTTACACTATATATACGTCTCCAAACCCTCTCGTTTTTTCACACAACTCTCCTTCAAAACACTCGATCCACCAAAATCTCAAAAGATGGCGACACACAATGTTCTTCTCAAAAATGCTCTCATGATTTTCCTCTTCACTTTAACCATCATGACCGAACCCGCATTTTCTCAAAATTGCGGTAAAACCGGCTGTAAAGGCAACATGTGCTGCAGCAGGTGGGGATATTGTGGCACCACAAACGCCTACTGTGGCACGGGATGTCAGAGTGGACCTTGCAAATCCAAACCTAAACCTACTCCAACTCCCAGCGGTAGTGGCGGTCTAAACGCTGGTCCTCGCGGTACCATAGCTAGCGTTGTTACCCCAGCGTTCTTCAACGGCATCATGAGTAAAGTCGGACGTGGTTGCCCAGCCAAAGGGTTCTACACTCGCCAGGCATTTATCGCGGCCGCTCAATCATTTGCAGCCTACAAAGGAACCGTTGCTAAGCGTGAGATTGCAGCCATGTTGGCTCAGTTCTCTCACGAATCTGGAAGTAAGTTCACCGTCCACTCTCTTCATTATTTTTCATCATAAAATATTGTAAAAGTAATTTACAGTTACCTTCTGTAATAATACCTTTTTAGTTCACTGTATTAGGGTTTAATTTCGGTCGTAGAAGAAATTTATAGAGACCAATATATTTTGATTGAACTTATAATTATTACTTTTTAATGTTCATAATTATTTTAAATTAGCTGGAGCATCTATTTCATTGTTATCTATTTCATTATTTGAAATATAAGTTTAATTCTTTGGTGATGTAAAGGTTTCTGTTACAAAGAAGAAATAGCTAGGGGAAGGTACTGCTCACCGAGCACAACGTACCCATGTCAACCGGGCAAGAACTACTACGGTCGTGGTCCAATCCAAATCACATGGAACTACAACTACGGTGCAGCTGGAAAGTTTCTTGGACTTCCTCTCTTAAAGGATCCAGATATGGTGGCTCGTAGCCCAACCGTGGCTTTCAAATGTGCCATGTGGTTTTGGAACAAGAATGTGCGTCCGGTTTTGAGCCGAGGATTTGGAGCCACCACGAGGAGGATCAACGGCGGTGAGTGTGACGGTGGGCGTCCAGCAGCAGTTCAGAGCAGGGTTATATAACCATTACTTGGATTTCTGCAAGAAGCTTGGGGTTACTCCTGGAACCAATCTCAGGTGTTGAAGACACTACTAGTCAATGTGGGGTTTCAAGCGTGTATGGGTTAAAGATTTCATGTGTCGAATAATAAAGAGAAGCCGTATACTATGTTGTGTGTCTTACGGTATGTAATGTTGTGTTGTGTTGTTTGTATCCGCTGTCATATAAGTGATACAAATGAAACTATATCTCATTATCTAATAAACGTATTTCCTTGTTTACACACTTGACAGTTTTATATGTATAGACGCCTATTATATATCACATCTTTTCTTGTCAAGGTTCAGGACAAAACAAATAGAGTACCATGTAAGCGATTGTTGAGTAAAAGGAGAGTGAATAATGTTAGACCACACCTATCATCTGATCATAATATGGTTCGATTATAAATTACTTGATATAAAAACTAACCAAATAAATTATCATTATTATACTTCAAAAATATCATCCAAAAATATATACGGTGGCAGAACCTCCTCCAATGGAAAATAATGCAGATAATAGGTGACAGAAACTCTGCTGATGGTCTGTTTTTTATTTATTATGATCCTTGTATCTGAAGCCTTGAAAAGAACATACTGGCACTTAATATCACCACCGACTAGCACCTAATTTTAGCCGGAGAACCGCCAAAGACATCTAGGGGGATCTAGGGGGATTGGTGATCATCAGGGCCGGCTTAATGGGCAGGACAAGTAGTGCACCCGCCCAGGGTCCATCTAAAATCCAACAAATTTTAATAACATAGAAGGTCCATATTTTTATTTTATTTTTTAAACAAGGGCCCAGATTTTTATTTTTTGATACTTTAGTGTTACATTTTGACAATTTTTAGTGACATAATAATCTAGGTTCTTAAAATTTAAAAGTAAAAACGGAAATAAAAAATTTAGTTACTTTGATTTCAATTTTTAATATTATTTTAACTATAAAAGAAAAATTAAAGAGGGCTAAAGATTTTTTTTGCCCAGGGGCCCTTCATAACCTTAAGCTGGCACTGGTAATCATCCCATATCACACGTTAGCGTATTTCTCCATATTTTAAAAATGTTTCAGAACAAAATCTAAATAATTAGTAAATATCAAAAAAGTTCTATATTAAAAGACAAATATCATTTATATCTATCACAAAAAAATCATAGTACATCCATTTTATTAATTATATATATTTAATTATCTACATTATCAAAATCTGTTGAAAAAAGTTTTAATAAAATCTTACTATTTTTTAAAAATATTGGTTTAAATTAGTGCTGGTTAGTTTCATAGTTATTAATTTAATGTTAGTAAAAATTAATTATAAACAAAAACAAGTATTCTATTTTTAGAAATTTTATAGTTATAATATATATATATATATATATATATATATATATATATATATATATATATATATATATGAAAGCTTTAAATTTATAAAATGGAAAATTAGCCAGACGAATGTGTGGGTCAAAGTCTAGTATTTGTTATTTTGATATTTTTTATCAAATAATAATATATGTTCTTTGGTTAAAGAGTTTATGAAAATCTACAAAGAGTAATAATACCTCGTATTACTTAAAATTTCCCCTTAGATAAACCAAAGAGAAATTGGTGTAAATACATTCAAAGACCCATATAATTTTCTATATAACTTGTTTTTTTTTTAATATTTTTTATGACTATAATACTCTTGTCTCTATATCTCTCTCTTCTCCTCTTTCGGTGTTCTAATCTCTTTATCTCTCGTACAAGTTCTTTAAATCATTTTCTAATTTAACACAAATCTTTAAATTTTTATTCTGATTTTTTTGACACCCATAATGCTAATCTTATTATCTCACCCCGATTCTAATGTTTCCAATTTGAATTATAATGTTTCCAATTTTGAATCACAATCAACTTTTATAAGCTTTCAATCGCAAAACGTAAATGTTGTGGTCTTGAAGATTGTGAAAATTTGACGATTCTTTGTGTGATTATCGAATAATCTGTTATCTCTGTTGCAGATTCATGGAGAAAAGATCGGAAGATCTCAGAAAGAAGAAAGCTTGAAATCTACATTCTTTTTTAGATAATATATACGTTAGCAAGTATTTCATTACTTATCTGCTATTATTTAGATTTTAATGAATTTTTAATCGATACATAGAGTGTTAGCTGTTACAAATAGATTTGAGGCTATTTGACAGATAACTAATTATTTGTTAATAGTTTTATTAACTGATATATGATTTGTTAGTCGATACATTTGTTTGATACATAGATTGTTAGATGATACTAAAATTATTAGCTGATATGTTAGTTGGTAAATAGATTATTACCTGCTATATAAATATTTAGCTGATAAATCTAGGGTTACATGTTTTCGATAAAGCATGAGAGTATTTTTGTCCGCATAGTATCAAAAAGTTACTCTTTTTGAACTTTATGATCATGAACATTTAGCTAATTTGGATATTTTTTGGGTATATTACACTAATTGTCCCTAAACCAAATATATAGGAAAAAACAATATAAATGAACTCATATGTAAACAATCTACAAAGAGTAAAATACCTCGATTGTTTACATTTTTTTGAACAAAAAAAAATGTAAACAATCGTGTGTATATATATAATAATTTCTAAAACGTTTCTATTTCTAAAAAAGTTTAAAATCTTGTTTTCACGTTCCCCGTTTTGTAATTTTCACATATTCATTTCCGACGGATCTAAACTCGATAAAGTAAAAATTTGATGTTAAATTCGAGAGGATATGATGTTGACCGCCGGTCAACGAAGCGAGATGATGGTGGTGGTGTATTGGAAGCAACAATGGTGTAATGTCAATGAAAGAGAGTTGGCGTAGTGTCGTTCAGTCCAAAACAAGATATCGATATAATTTTTTTGAGAAATATGATTCAATATTAAAGATAACTTAGTTTTTGGGTAGTAGAATTGTGCTGGTATTTCCGACACTAAAAGCGCACATTACTTTTCCCACATCACCTGCCAGAAAAATAGCAAGCGGACTGAAAGTCTTCCTGTTGGCTGATCTTAATCTAGCTAGTTTCTTATGACCACCTTTCATTTTTAATGATTCTTTTATATTTCACATCTTCAGATAATTTGTTCCCTTTTTTACTCAAGTCACATGAAAGCTCATATGGATAAGCCATCCCCCTATATATTATTTGCGAAATGATTTGTACACATGTCGTTATTACAATCATTTTCACTAAAAAATGATGAAATGACACTAATAAAAGATGACATGACTTATAATTTAATATGAAATGGACAGTTACATTTAATATTTGTTTATATTTTTGGTAAACTTTTTTAAAATATTATAATAACTCATATGTTACTTTAATGTCGATTTATATTTTTGGAATTTTTTTTAGAATATAGTAATAACTCATAAATCATCATTAAAATAAATATATTCAAATATGGCATAATAATTTGGAAATTATCATTTATTTATATATTTTAAATTATACAATTTTATTGCTAACATTTTCAAAATGATGACTGTTTTGTTTAGAAAATTATAAAATTTAATCGTAAAATCATTAATTTCTTATATATATATATACAAATTTTATAAATATTGTTTAATTTTAATTTTTGATAACTATATAATTTTTTGCAAATTTATTTAAAATATTTAATTAAAATATATAGATAGAAACATCCATCTAAGATTATAATTTTAAATATATACATGTGTAGTCTTAAATATAATTTAATATAAGCAAAAAATTATCTTAATTTTATATTTAACTAAATCAAATTATATTAAAATATTAATAAAAAAGAAAAATTATAAGATTAATAAAATTTATTTTTAAATATAACTTATATTTATCTGTTAAAAACTATTTTAATTTTTTTGCTGCACATGCTGCAGTAAACCACCTAGTTGATATATAAGAAGGCAACATGTGCATATTTTAGTGCTCAGTTCATCTAGTGAGTATTGATGTATATAGTATCCACCAATGGCTAACAAAAGCTTAATAGTTAATATAAAGAAAACAATTTAAAGGCAAATGGTTATACTTTTCTATTAGTAGTAAAAAATATCATATTATAGTCAACCAACTGGATTACAAGTCAGCCATTTTTGAACTACAAATTAAATACGTCCACGAACGCTCCTCATTCCTTCACACAAATCTCCATTTCTAAAGAGTTGCTATAAGTTAACTCCAAAACGTTAAAATGGCCATCCGAAACGCGATTTTAAAACAAACTCTTATTCATTTCCTCTTCATTTTAGCAATTTTGGCCGAGAATGCGTTCTCACAAAATTGCATCGATACTAGTTGTCCTGGCCTAAAGCAATGTTGCAGTAGATGGGGTTTTTGTGGCACCAGAGAAGATTACTGCGGATTCTTTTGTTTCAGTGGTCCTTGCAATATCAAAGGTAAATCTTATGGATATGACTATAACGTGGATGCAGGCCCGCGTGGTAAAATAGAGAGTGTCATCACACCAGCGTTGTTCGACAGCATCATGAGCAAAGTTGATGAAAGCAATTGCTCGGCAAAAGGATTCTACACTTATAAGGCTTTCATTACCGCTTTCAAATCATTTGGAGCATACAAAGGAAAAGTGGCTAAGCGCGAGATCGCCGCTATATTTGCCCATTTCTCATATGGATCTAAAGGTATGTCAACACGTATTTATTTTGCTCTTCTATTTACATTTGCGTTCCAAACCTTTGTAAACTAAAAAAAAAAAAACCTTTGTAAATTATTTTTGTGCAAATTATGATGACATGCAAACATTTAAGTTTGCGTTTAAAACAATATTTATCACTATCTGTACTAAAACAAGTATCTGTTTTTGCTGTTCTGTTTTTATATGCGTTTGAATCAACTGCCTTCCTAAGAGCATGATCATTGTAATAATTGTTGCAAGGATCTACATAAATTCTCAATATTGCAAGATGATAATAGCAACACAATATTATAAGAAGTATCAATTTCTTAAAAAAAACTTCAGTCCAACAATTTTTCATAATGGGCTGAATTATTAAAATTTATAAATACATTACAACATCTATCTATCTTATTAAAGTAGAAGTACCTTAAGCTTTTGTTTGGAAACATAAATAATAGTAAAAAAAATATAATGTTGTTTGGATATCTATTAATAATAGGAATCCTGATTACTTCTAAAGAGTGTATTTTTATATGTATTTCAAATCTTGTGAAAAGTTACGACTGTTTGTTAAAAAGTTGCATCTCTTCTTTATGAAAAGAAGCGACTGCTTAAAAGGTTGTGACTCTTCTTCGATAAAAGTTGCAACTGTTTAAATTGAAAGGGTGTGTTTTTATAAGCAGCTTAAATCTTGCAAAAAATTGCGATTGTTCGTTAAAGAGTTGTGTCTCTTCTTTATGAAAAGATGCGACTACTTAAAAGGTTGTGTCTCTTCTTTGATAAAAGTTGCAACTGTTAAATTGAAAGTGTGTGTGTTTTAATAGGTAGCTTAAATCTTGTGAAAAGTTGCGATTGTTCGTTAAAAATTGTGTCACTTCTTTATGAAAAGATGCGACTACGTAAAAGGTTGCGTCTATTCTTTGATAAAAGTTGCAACTGTTTAAATTGAAAAGATGTGACTTTTCAAAATCTATAAATAGTCTATGTTTATACACTTCTGAAAGTAAAATTTTTGCTAATCTAATTGATAGTATAATGGTGAAAAAAATAGTTCTATGAAGTTACTTGGTTACAAATTTTTTGAAGATGTTCAAATGAAACATTATCAACAAAAAATATTAGGAGAAGTTTAACGTGTTTGGATGGCCAAAAATCCTAAACGGAACACTGAAATTATTAGTCTTAATTTTCTTCTACTAGATGAAAAGGTTTGTTTGTATGTCGTTTTTATCTTAAGAGAAGTAGATTAATGTATAACCGCAATTTCAATTAATGTGAATATTTGTATTTTTTTAATTTAAGAGTTGTGAAAAATGTCACAAGAAGTTGCATCATTATGTTTGTATACGGTTGCAACTTTCTAAACTTGTAAATAATTGTTTTAACTGAATTGTGGATGTATTTGTTAGTTTTTTATTTTAGATTTTTGTATTTATTTTTGTTATTTTTATTATGAAAAGGTGCATCTAATAGTTACGAACATTGATATGAAAGGTTGTATCAATTACTTGTGTCTTTTAAGTATCTATATATAGTATTTGTTTAAAACTCCATTGTTTTTCTATTTCTGAAACAAACATATCTTATATTTTCTATTTATCAAATAAGTAAATGTGCGGTAAATGTAGATAAAAACTTTAATAATTTACTTTTAATTTTCAGTATAATATATCTATATTCAAAAGTACGAAGAGTGTCTAATAAACTTTTGCATCATCAAAGATCTATTACTTCATTATTTTTCAACAAAGAAGATTATTTTGCATAGTCTTATAATTTTTTATATTACTATATATTAATTAAACTAGAAAAGAAACTTCAAATAGAGTTTTATGGGAACGACTTCCGTCTCTTTTTTATATTTTTCATTATTTTTTCGTCTATATATATATACATCCATATATTAACATATCATAAAAACAAAAAAAAATATTAAAATGATGGAATTATGTTTTAACAATCATAATTTTTTGTTCGCCCATTTTGAAAAAGATACAAATGGAAATATATATCTATGTATTAATTATGAAATATTAGATACAAAATAACTTGGAAATAAATAATGTAAATGCTTTAAAGACTCGAAAATGATTGAATATATTTTTAGGACCAAAATAAGTTGAATAATTTTTGATACATTTTATAAAGTTTTCTATTACAATTCGTAAATTTGTTTTTCATAAAATGAGTTCCCGTGCGACATCGCACGGGTTCCTTACCTAGTATGGATAGTAGTATATTAAAAAAAAAATAATGGGTTTAATCTGAATCATAGATTATTATGGTCCAAAGTACAATTAACATTATTTTTGGATTTTGTATGATTGTTATTAATTTGTTAAAGAAAGTTATAGAATTATTTATAGTTTCATTTGAAGAGATTTTTGAATAAATAAAGAACAAAATGTAATTTATTTATATAAATATATATTTTGTATTATTATTTTCTGTTTTTGTATATTTTAAACACTTTTCCCAAATTTTCTGATATATAATTTTAAAAATACAGTATAACTGTATAAGTGATTCATCTCATGAGTTCTTATGTGTATTTAAGAGTGAAACACTATTATTAAGTAAAAGAATTATTAAATTACAAAAGTATATATATTTGTAAAGTTCTTACTACTGTGTTTACGGATCACAACATTTTACGAACGCCTCTATAACATGATACAGTGCTAAAATACATAGTTTAAACAATAAACAAAAATAATAAAACTGAAATCGTTAAATGTCAATTTTCTAAATTTGTAAATACTAGGTATATACTGTAAAACATGTATTTGCGCAGTTGCTCAGATTAAGATCTAGTTATAGTATTATTTTTCTTTAGTTATTTGTTGTCCAGATTTTATGCCAGACAACCTCAAGCTTGAGTAATAGAATGACCGTTTGACGTAAAAAAAAGTAAAGTTGTTTTAAATAGCAACCAAGCTCTTCCAAAATTTTAATTTCAATTTTTTTTTGTATATCATAATGACTTGCATACATTCACGTTTTTAAAACAATAATTGTTACTACCTACACCACATTTTTTTGCTAATTTGGAGAAATATCTCCGGAGTTAACAACTAATTGTATTTCATGTAAAGGCTTTTGTTCCAAAGAAGAAATGTCGCCCGAGAAGTACTGTTCAAAGAGCAAGAAATACCCTTGTGAACCGGGGAAAAGCTACTATGGGCGCGGTCTGCTCCAATCAATCACGTGGAACGAGTATTATGGTGCGGCTGGCAAGCACCTAGGGCTACCTCTATTGAAGGATCCAGATCTGGTGGCTCGTAGCCCAGAAGTGGCTTTCAAATTCGCCATGTGGTTTTGGAATAGGAACGTGCGTCCGGCTTTGTATTTAGGATTTGGAGAAATCACAAAGAGGGTCGATGGCCGAGAATGCAGTAACTGGCGTCGTGACAGTCAGAAAAGCAAGGTCAAACAATACATAGAGTTCTGCAAGATGCTTGGGGTCACTCCTGATCAAGGTCTCGATTGTTTTTAGTCACGCATATGTTAGCCCTACCATTTAAACAAATATATATGTAGACTACTTTTGATGATTCGAACATCTATCTCAAATGATTTTATAAATAACTATATATGACAAACTTTAATAAATATGTTTTTTTTTCATTTAGAATACAAGAATCAGTTCAGTTTTAAGACATATAGTAAAGCTTTCTCAGTTTGTAACAAAATGTTATGTAGCCAAAAATCTAGATATTATTATAAAATAATGACCAATATTTTGTTACCACATGGGTTCATCAAACTTAGTATAATTCTATTTTCAAAAAAAAAACTTAGTATAATTCTAATGACTGAATGATAATAGAAAAAGAAGCATGCGCATGGGGAGAACATGCAAGAAGTAAAAGCAAGCAAATGTGTACAAAGAAGGTGATTCAAAAACCTTTATTTATGCTATCCCAGTACTCACCCACCAAGTCACCAACCCATATCCAATATTTAGTAATCATTCAAGCATAGAATGAGGTAGAGAGAGAAACTTTAATTTTTATTCGAAATTTTACCCCAAAATGGTTGATAGATTCCGGCTTCTAAACCAACCTTTTAGGGTGTAAACTATAGGTCGCTTTAATAATCAAACTGAATCCAATCACACTAAATATTATTGCTAGTATTAATCCAGATGACGATTGTTGTCTTTGTTTTCACTGATGTTTGATTTAATAAATATTTATAGATGATGGCGAAATCCAGCTCTTCATAATTATATTGTCAAATACTACATCTAGCTAGTGAGCATTATTGATATCTCCACTAGTGGCGAACAAAAGCTTATTGTATTTTGTTGTTGGTGGAAGTTATTGTTATATTAGTTACAAAGAGAGAACATTGGACTAAACTAAATAAAAAGACTTTATTGATCGTAAAGAAATAATTAATAAATTTTACACGTAGCTGACTGTTTGCACTACATATACGTTCACAAACCAACCTGTTTTCTTCACATAGCTGGTTTTACAACTAACTCCATCAAACGAAAAAAAAAATGTCAAACCGAAACGCGACCGTTGAAAACGCTCTCATGTTTTTCGTCCTCGCGTTTGCCGCCATGGCCAAAACGGTGTTCTCCCAGAACTGCCAAAGCACCGGGTGTCCAGGCCTGAGGGAGTGTTGCAGCTCGTGGGGTTCCTGTGGAATCAAAGATGACCAGTGTGGCTTTTGGTGCTTCAGTGGCCCTTGCAATCTCAAAAACAAATCATATGGATTCGACTACAACGTCAGTGCCGGTCCACGCGGTCCAATAGAGAGCATTGTCACACCAACGTTGTTCAAACGCATCATGAGAAAAGTAGGAAACAACTGCCCCGCAAAAGGGTTCTACACTCACCAGGCTTTTATCTCGGCGGTTAAATCGTTCCAAGCCTATAAACGAACGGTGGCTAAGCGCGAAATCGCAGCCATATTGACTCATTTTGCTCACGGATCTAAAGGTAAGTCCACTATACTAGCCAAGGACACAACTGTTTTCATGAGATCCACTTTATCCATGGCCACCGTAAAGTTTACAAACTATGGCTGCGGCTAAAGAATATTGACCAATAACAAATTTGGCTGTGAACATAAACAGGTTAAACAAGAAGAACTTATGAGAAAAATTACGATTGACACAACCCGTTCGTTTATATATTTGATTATATGAATAAAATATTTACATCTTTCAGATCCCGTAATTTTATAAGATATTCAGTTTTTATCGTTGCTCAAAAAAAATTCAGTTTTATGAATTTTTTTTCGTATTTATCTTTTTTTTTTCTTTATGAAAACATTTTTATCTTCAAAAACAGTTTTCCCAAAAGATATATCGTACCAAACGCATGTGACTTTTTTTACCGTATACCAGGATTTAAGTCACTCTAAAATCAACAATTGTTTGTCATGCGGAGACTTACTAATACGATGTTTTGTGTTAATTCGAGGCTTTTGTTACAAAGAAGATAAAGCGAGAGGGAAGTACTGTTCTCCGAGCAGGAAGTACCCTTGTGAACCGGGAAAGCAATACTATGGTCGTGGTCCGCTTCAATCAATCAGATGGAACGAGTACTATGGTGCAGCCAGCATATTCCTAAGGTTGCCTCTGTTGAAAGATCCGGATAGGGTGGCTCAGAGCCCGGAGGTGGCTTTCAAAATGGCATTGTGGTTCTGGACCACAAATGTGCGTCCAGCTTTGTACCTAGGATTTGGAGAAACCTCAAAGAGAGTGGACGGTCGACTATGCGATAACTTACATCCTGACGATACTAAGAATCTAGTTAAGCAATACGTGGACTTGTGCAAGATCCTTGGGGTTACTCCTGATGAAGGTCTGACTTGTTAAAACAACATCAAATAATGTATACAATAATTTGAGTTAATTATAATTTATTATTGAGGATGTGAAAGTTTAAACGTCAAGCAAATTAATCATGTAAAGCAACACCGGTGTAATTTTTTCCATCTACGTTATAACCTTTTTAAATAAAACTTATATTTTATTTGAAAATCCCGAAATCCGGGCATACAAAATTAATCAAAGTCTAATTTTACATAACTAGCTTCGCATCACCACAAACCGCCGCGTTATGGCTCGAGAATCCTTCGATTTACCAATTTCCGTTCTCAGCCAGTTACGTCGGAAAGGTGGATTAAACCTCGTTAATTACCTCGGATGCCAAAAAATTCCCAAGATGTAACCTGATGTAGCTGGTTTTCGGTGATCTTGTCAAAGCGTACGTATAATCTTCATTGGCACTGAAACACGAGGCAATCAAAGAGAGAGGTGGATCCACGACAGTCAGGCCTGAGGAGAGCTATCGAATACCCGAGCTGTACACACTCGCTCTCGACACCGAAACAGAGATACAAGAACCGAGTTTGTTGACGTCACTGCCGCCTTACAAGAATAGTCTCCACCTCCACAGATCGAGTCCAGCAGTACTCTACCGTAGAGATTCAAGAGAACCACGATGACACTATAATGAATGCAAAAACCAAATGCTAACACCACAGCGATTCAAGACCAAAGCCAACGAACCACAACGACATTTGCCTCTTATGATAACCGTAAAAGGTTAATTGTGACGAGTCAAACCCAATGTTCGGTGCCAACAAACACGGAATGAGCTGTAAAACCAGGAGACCAAGCTCCAAGACGAGAGCCGTCCCTAACTATTTGGAGGAACCTGCAAAGAGATCGTATAGAGGAGAATCAAAGAGAGAAGGGAAAGCGAACAGACGACAACCTTCAGATTGCAAGCCAATCCCTTACGAGCCTTACACCGAGTTGAAGAACCATCACAGCCTGCGAACATAACCCGAGAGTACTCGCCTCCGAGGAAGAGAGTACCTCCGTAGCTCACTTGACCACAGAGCAATAGAACCAACCTTCAAAAACATCGAAGAAAGGTATGAGACCATCCCCCGAAGTCGATCTGTACCCCAAAAGCCCTAGACAGCAAGGAGCCGCTGCGAACAGAGGACAAGTGGACAACCTATTCTTTCACCGCTCACGCGCTAGTCGGACGCCGGAGCTATAGAGTACATTCACGCGCTTGTTGTCGAGAGATAGGGTGGAGAGATAAAGTTAGGAGAAAGAAAGTCTCGTCTCTTTGGACTCTTCGTTACGTGTCATCTACGTTATAACCTTGGCACTTATTGAAGAACAAAATGGGAGAGTCAACCTCATTTGATGTTTCGAGAGAGATATTTTTGTATTTTCATGAGATTGTATGACTAAATGGATTTGAAATAGTTGTTTTTGGATCCCAATACATGATATATATTTAGTGCACATTATATTTCTAGATGATCTGTCAACGAATCTGGTTCTTGTACATTTCCTTGTATTTTGAACATGGTTCATTTTACAGCAACTAAATAAATACTTTTATATCTGGTCTTTACTAAAAATTATTATAAGAATAATAGTACGTTACTGGAAAACTCAAAATGATTTCCTCACTGGTTATGCTCTAAACCTAAACATTTTCAGAGGCGATTATGATTAGTTACTATAATTTAATTTGGTGTTTTTCAGTCTGTAATGGGTACCACTTATGATTGATCGATGGTATACATATATGTTTACTGACATCCTACGTAAGATATTTGTCATTTGTTTATGCTTTACTATAAACTATTTTGCTATTGTATTTTAACTATTCAATATATTAAATAAAACTTGTTCAAGTTCGAAATTTTGTTAAGATTCAAATTTTTGTAGCTTTTTTGTTATAGTATTAAGATAGTTTGATAAATTAAATGATCATATCTACGAATAATAGGAATCATGATTAATTTCAAAGGGTATATGTTTTTATATGTATCTCAAATCTTGTGAAAAGTTGTGATTGTTCGTCAAAGGTATCTTCTTATAAAAAGTTGTGTCTCTTCTTTATTAAAAGATGCAACTATTTAAAAAGTTATGTCTTTTCTTTAATAAAATTTGCAACTATTTAAATTGAAAGGATGTGATCAGTTTTCAAAGAGAGCTTTTCAAAATCTATACATAGTCCATGTTTATACTTTTCTGAAAATATTTTTTTTTGCTAATCTAATTGATAATAAGATGGTTCAAAAAATATTTCTATGAAGTTAATGAGTTACAAATTTTTAGAAGATGTTCAAATAAAACGTTGTCAAAAAAATATTTGGAAAAGTTTTACGTATTTAGATAGACAAAAATCTTAAACGGAACAATGAAATTATTAGTCTTAATTTTTTTCTATTAGATGAAAAGGTTTGTTTGTATGACGTTGTTATCATCAACCATGGTTAGCTAGTCTTATTTAGTACAACATCAACAAAGGACTACGATGTTCCTGATGATAGACACGATGACCCGATACTGGCATCGTTTCCGGGTTTTCCATTGTTAAGCCAAAATGATCTACCTTCTTTCGCTTGTGAGAAGGGGTCTTACCCTCTGATATTCAAAGTTGTGGCTACCCAGTTCTCTCACTTGCGGCGTGCTGATTGCATTCTTTGCAACACCTTTGATCAACTTGAACCTAAGGTAAGGTTAAACAATTTAAGCTCTGTATTGAAAAGGAACAAAATAACATGATTGAAAAGGTGTAATTTTTTTTTTTGAGAAATAAGGTATAAATCTTATTATTATTTCTCAAATTTGATGAATAATAATTTTTCTATAATTGCCTAAAAACATATGAAAAAATCATATGCAAAATTTATTATGGTTTAAATTTTGAAGGATGAAAATAATTTATTATTCTCCTATTCTATTGGTCACCATTCAAAACTTTTATTGAGCATACTGAAATGGAACAAAATAACATGATTGAAAAGGTATAGAATCTTTTTTTCTTTTGAGAAATAAGGTATAAAATCTTACTTATTATATTTCTCAAATTTGATGAAGAATAATTTTGTTCTATAATTCCCTAAAACATATATATATGAAAAATGTATTATTTATATATGGTTTAAATTTTAAAAAAATGAAAATAATTTATTGTTCTCTCCTTTCTATTGGTCACACCACTCAAAGCCTTTATTTAGCTTTTTTGTTGTTGGTTTCATGTATGTAAGTTCTGAGAAGTGTACCTCTGTCTTTTACTTCTCAGGTAGTGAAATTGATGGATGGTCAGTGGCCGGTGAAGAACATTGGACCGGTGGTTCCATCCAATTTCTTGGATAATCGGTTGCCGGAAGACAAAGATTACGAACTCGAGGATAGCAAGACAGAGCCTGACAAGTCTGTTTTGAGTTGGCTGGCGAATAAACCAGTCAATTCAGTAGTTTACGTGGCGTTTGGAACGTTGGTGTCTTTGAGCGAGAAGCAGATGAAGGAGACCGCAATGGTCATTAAACAAACTGGTTACAATTTCTTGTGATCTGTTCGAGATTCAGAGAGAAGCAAGCAACCGTCTGGCTTTGTGGAAGAAGCTTTGGAGAAGGACACTGGATTGGTTGCTAAGTGGGTTCTTCAGCTAGAGGTTTTAGCACATGACTCAATAGGATGTTTCGTGACACACTGTGGATGAAACTCAACAGTGGAGACGCTATGCTTATATAGGGGTTCCATTGGTGGGGATGCTTCAGTGGACAGATCAGCCCACCAACGCTAAGTTTATTGAGAATGTGTGAAAATAATCAGAAAATTCTAAGTCAACAATTTGAAGAGTATCTAGATAAGAGAAACATTTTATTGATCACTGATTTTGAAGTTTGGAAATCATCAGAAATTTTTTATTTTAAATAATACAAAATCATCGCTCAAAATACAGTTTCTCTGCATTTTTGTATTTACAGATACAAATCAAGTTGCGTTTTTCCTTTATATATAAATACAATTTTTAAATTTAAAAATATCATCATCAAACTCAAATTTACAAAAAGGTCGACAAACCTTTCTTCATCTTCTCTACAAAGACTACAAAATCTATGTTTCGCCGGT
Source organism: Hirschfeldia incana (assembly GCA_026261945.1). Classification (NCBI taxonomy): domain Eukaryota; kingdom Viridiplantae; phylum Streptophyta; class Magnoliopsida; order Brassicales; family Brassicaceae; genus Hirschfeldia; species Hirschfeldia incana. The sequence goes on along the minus strand of JABCMI010000040.1, from coordinate 142,910 downwards.
AAAAGACGCTGTTACCGTCAAATCTACAGAAACTAACCAACTTCAGCTTCCTTCTTCTTACTGAGTTCGAAACTCAAGACATTGTAACTGCATCGCCGGCGTGAACTTTGACCCTGAAGCAGACTCAAAACCAGGGGCGGACCTAGCTAGCAACTGGGTGGGGCAAGTGCCACATGCACAATATTTATTTTTTCATTAGTTTAGTTGAAACATCCTATATATTCGTATGGTTTAACCTTTATTGCCCCATGCAACTTTAGCTGAAAATCAACTCTAACTACTATAATTTGATATAAATATATTGTGCCCCATGTCATTACATATGCTAGATCCGCCCCTGCTCAAAACAAACCAAGAACCAAAACACCAAGAAATGACATGCCTGCAAACCAAACCCGTATAACCACCACGATCCCGACGGTTTGAGATCCCACGGTCTCATACGCGTCCTCCCCGACGTCCCTATGAGCCACCGGACTCAAATCAGCGACAAGTACATCGCGAGCTCGGTCGCGGAGAGTTCGGCATCACCTACCTCTGCACCGACCGCGAGACCCGCGAAACCCTGGCCTGCAAATCCAACTCCAAAAGGAAGCTCAGGACCGCCGTCGACGTGGAGGACGTCCGCCGCGAGGTCACGATCATGTCCATCATCCCCGACCACCCCAACGTGGTCAAACTCAAGGCGACGTACGAGGACAACGAGAACGTTTATCTCGTGATGGAGCTCTGCGAAGGAGGAGAGCTTTTTGACCGGATCGTCGCGAGGGGCCACTGGGCCACCGTGGTGTGGCGAGGACCATCGCGGAGGTCGTGAAGATGTGTCATATGAATGGCGTTATGCATAGGGACTTGAAGCCTGAGAACTTCTTGTTTGCTAACAAGAAGGAGAACTCTGCGCTTAAGGCCATTGACTTTGGCTTATCCGTGCTCTTCGAGCCCGGTAACTTTCCCAAAATATAAATTTTTGAGGTTTCAGATCACATTGTTATAATTAATTCCAACGGTTGCGAATTTCATTTAAGTTGAAAGGTTATGTGTTTTCAACAATTAAAAGTTATGTCTTTTTATTTTAAAATAACTATTTATATTGAAAGAATCTGACTTTTTGATTTTAAAAATTATGATTTTTGAATGATAACCTTTAAATGAAAAGATGTGACTATTCAAAAAATTTTTTGAAAATCTATAAATAGCTTATGTGTATGCTATCTCAAATTATAATTTCACTAATCAAAAAACATGGTGAAGAAAAAAAGTTCTATGCAATTAGTTAGTTACAAGTTTTTAGAAGATATTCAAATGAAACGTTGTCAACAAAAAATAGTAGGAAGAATTATACGTGTTTTGATGGCAAAAAATCTGAAACAAAACAATGAAATCATTTGTCTAAAACTTCTTTTACTTGATGAAAATGTATGTTTTCATAATACAAATCATGTATTTCTGATATGACTTCACATTAACACATGTTTCATGTTTGATTTTCCATTAAAAAGTTTCAGACGCAGTTTTTTTCTTGCCAAAAAACATTGAGCTTTTACTTGGTCCAATAAGAACCCAAGAACCAACTGTTGATAATTATAGTTATTTTATTTGGCAGAATGATACAACTGTTGGTTCTATTAATAGTAAATATATATAACAATTTGAAGAGTATTTTGTTGAAGGTAACATTTTACTAATCAGTGATTTTGAAGTTTGGAGAACACCTGAGAGAGAAAGAGTTCGCCTATTATTCCCCTGTTTTGTTCACTTCTATACGTTTAATGATGTATTTTCATAATTTTGTGCGATTCCATCCGAAAAATACAATTATTTATAAGAGGTTGTGAAAGTATGCACATATAGATTTTGTTATTCTAAGGATATGTTTTTCATTACATATATGAACCAAAAGATTGTCAAAATGTATCTTTTCATCCTTAAATTGAGTTAATTTTAAAAAATTGTCAAAATGTATAAGAATATGTATTTCATTTAAATATCTTTTAAACATTTATAAAGTTTTATATCGCAATATGTGAAAATTTATTTTTATAAAACGAGTTTTCGTGCGGGTTTATTAAATAGTAGAAGATTTATAATATCATTGATTTTTTAGAAATTAAACATTTTGGAATACAATTTAGCTTTGATCCATGCATAGATGGTTATATGAAATAGAAATGTTTCAATTAAATTTGGAAGGTTGTTATATGATATATTTTGGTTTGAAAATATATTTATTGTTGGAATTATTAGGTTAGTAAGAAAATATATTCGGTTTAACTTAAAATTCATTAATGATGCCTACTAGCACATGCCTTTTGGACTTGGTGGGGTTGTTGACCCAAAAATTACAAGAGATGGTTGTCCACCGCAGCCCATTATAATTTGTTTGTCTGTTTTTATCTGCAAGGTATAGAGACAATGAGATCTTTAGACGTAAAATGCAGCTGTAATATTTATTAGCTTTTCTTTGTTCAACCTCATTGAAATAGATAGAACAGTTCAGGATTTTCGGAGGTAGAAATTACCTGTAGCATTATAAGTTATTAGTATATTCCACATCTCAATGATCTGTCGTACGGGCCGGATTTGAGCATAGGCGAGATAAGCGACCGATCAGAGTGTCATATTTTAAGCGAAAATTTTAATTGTATATAAAACAAAATTTTATTTTAACATGAATAACAAATACATAAAATTTCAAATGAGCTTAGGACGTCAAGAAAAAATAAAAATGTTGGACCGGCACTGCTGTCGTACAATCTAGAAATTTGTGTGAATATTTTGCTACAAAATATGAACACCATGTCAATATAATTAACTATAAAACACTTTTGATTTATAAGTCATATATGTTATTTACTAAATTTAAAATACCTCAGCTCACCACATGATATTTTTTTAATGTTTTAGGGACTATTGGGGCTGGATTTTAAATAACAAAAATGAAAAAACTATAAATCAAAAAAAATTGAAAACATTGTAACAAGTATATATACTGCCAGTCGTCTAAAAGTTATTCATAATTTTTTTTTTACTTAGGTGTTGACTGGTTCTCCCGCTACCACTCGCAAACGCAACTTTTGCGGTTGGTAACAGTTGTTGGCGTTTTGCAACAATCACTCAAACCGCTCTAAATCGCTTCAAATCGTTTCAAACCGCCTCAAACCTCATAAATTCAAAAGCTGGTTTCGGCTAGCGTTTACGGTTGCGAGCGGTTGCGGAAGAATAAATTTTTTTCTTTTTCAAAAACAATATAAATAAAAAAGTAAAAATTTTCAGTAAACCTTTTAAATTATTAAAATACTAAAAGATATCAATTATATTTCAATTAGACTATAAAATTTTAAAATAAAAGTTTTTTTTATAATTTTAAAAATTTTAAAACTATAAATTTGTAAATATAACTTTGATATTTATTACAATTTTATGATTTTTGATATTTTTATAATTATAGAAAATATAAATACAATTAATTTATTATTCAATCGCTGGTTAACCAGTCGTAAGTATTCCGTAAACGCACAAATTTCTAACCACAGTACCAGTCGTACAAATCGCTTAAAACCGCTAGAAACCGCAACCATCCGCATCCGCAACCGCTGCAGTTAAACCAGTCAGATCCTTACAAGTTATATGCTTGCGTTCAAATACATGACACCATAAATGTACATAAAACGATGTAAATGTACTGATGTATGATAACATTTTGTGTTACGAAAAAAGGTGCTATAATTTTTGTTTGTCTTAAAGACTATAATAGTGTGGGGTCGGACATTTTATCAGATAAATTTGACGATTCATTATATGTTTCTATTCGATCCGAAAATCCGGATATCAATAAACTTTCAAAGAAAAACAAATATTAAAAATTATTATCTGTTAAAATTTAAAAAATTACAAATATTAAAATTTTGAAAGCGGATATCTGATCTGATCCGTCAATATATAAAAAATATGTTTATCTTGATTATATATAAAATTTTAAATGTATAAAACTATATAACTATTATTTTAACATATGGAGTGTGATTGGTTAGTGGTAGAGTAAATGAAAGAAAATCAATTTGATGAAAATGAGTGGAAAAGTAAAAATGAGAAAAATATGGTAAATACTTTTACTCTTGTGAATATGAGAGTAAACGTGTGTCTACATTTATCTCTATTTGAATAGTAATGGGAGTAAATAATAAGAAACACATTTTTTACATGTTTGGGAAATTGTTGGAGTAACTACATTTATCTCTATTTGAATAGTAATGGGAGTAAATAATAAGAAACACATTTTTTACATGTTTGGGGAATTGTTGGAGTAACTAGTAGTAATTTTTTTTTCTTTTTTTTTTAATTTTTACTCTATAAGTGACAACCAATCCAACTCATTATTTTATAAATTATATTCACATTATTATTATCTATATAAAGATATTACATAAAAAGAAGAGAATATTTATGACAATTCTAATTTTTAAAATATTTGTGTTATTATAATTGTTAATTAAGTTTGTTTTTTCTATCTTGTATACTATGCAAAAAATATTTTACAAAACAAATTTGTATCAAATGTTAAGATTGTTTGTATTAATCAAAACAAATGAAATATCCGTAACTATTCATAAATATCCGTAAATATATGTTTATTTTCTGGATATATGCTTTTTTCAAATATTCATATTTTCCGAAGTAAATCAAATAAAAATTAGATATCTCTCATACAAAAAAAATCACAAATATTTAAAAAAACTCGAATATCCGATCTACGCTCGAACCTATAATACATCTTTGATAAAGTATCTACACACTAAGTTGTCTTTTCGCTTTAAAACAAGTACTCTGTTGTGACAAGAAAAAACAGGTACTCTGCAAGTGTTGATGAATTGCCGATGACTTTGACTTTTCTGTATTCACTGATACCGGTGGGAGACCATCCTAGAAGAAAATAATTGCTGAGATAGAGATTATAAACCATTTCCATTATCAATGATGCATATGGATGGACCTGTTGACGAAAAAATTAGTATGCATAGAGTCATTGACTCGGAGATAGGGGTGGGCAAAATATCCGTAAATTTTGATTCGATTTATTATTCGTTTCGATCCGATCCAAAAAATCTGGATATCCGTAACTTTACAAATCGAAGCAAATACTAAAATTCAATATCCGTCAAAAACGAAGAAAATCACAAATATTAAAATCACATAAGTACATGTATATCTTAATTATATTTAAAGTTATATATGTATAAATTTATATAATTATTATTCTGACATATGATTTGATAGATTTTATTTATATTATTACTTATATAAAAGTAGTACATAAAAGGAAAAAAAAATATTTTATGATAATTATAATTTTTTTTTAATTTTTTGTTATTATAATTGTTAACTGAGTTTAATTTTTTTACAAAATATGTAGATTTACTAATTCTTTTAATTTTTGTCTTATATATCACGTAAAAAATATATTATACAAAACAAATCTGCATCGAAATTTTAAGATTATTTGTATTAATCAAAACATATGAGATATCCATAAGTATTCGCAAATATCCGCAAATATCTAATTATTTTCCGGATATCCGTTTTTCCGAGTATCCGTATTTTTTCGAAATAAAGCAAATACAAAAATTAGATATCCGTAACATACGAAACAAATCACAAATACTTTCAAAAACCCGGATATCCGATCCGTGTCCAGGCCTACTCGGAGACGCAATTAATATGCATGTGTACTCTATGAAACTGTAAATGATAATATATTTACGATACACCTTCGAAATAAAAGATGATTTTGTTTTTGAAAGAGTAAGTTACTAAGTTATATTTCAAAACATTCATTTACTATATATAACGTGAATATAAAAATTATAAATTCAACCGGACATTATAACTTTTAATAAACAAACGAAAAGATTTCACATGCGATAAAATTTATAAATGATGAATCAGATAAATTTAACATCAATCATTCGTCTTTTATGGATGTTAATGAAAAATTAATACAATTTTAATCTATTTTTAGACACAAATCTTCATATAGTGTATGTAATTATAGATTGAAACGACCGCTTTATTCAATATTTGTACCAAATTTATTGGTTAGTATCTGGAGCAATAATCACTAAATCATATATAATTATTATTTACTAGGTGTTTGCCGGCGCTACGCGCCGGTTTTGTTAATATTAATTGTTCTGATTTGATTATGATTTTATAATGTAGAACATTTTTCATCAGTATTTTAAAAAACAAAATATATATATGATCATATGAAATTTATCAATTTCATTGTAGTCTTTGCAAAGTTATTATGAAAGATATTTAAGTTTAAATATATGCATGACAATTTGAGAGTGTAATAGTTGAACTGTTTATTATTTGATAGAAACTTATTAATTTAAATTATGATTCAGATTAATTTATAAATGTGAATTTCATCTTACAATGATTATGTTAAATTAGAGTTTATGCATATATATTTATATGTAAATATATTATGTTGTGAAAATATTACTTTTCAAATTATATATATATATATATATATATATCAATAATTAGATATGATTGTAAACATGCCTAAAAACTTAAATTGATAAATTTATGCTAGTTAGATAAAATGTATTTTTAATTTATCTTATATTCTGCATCATCTCATTCGGAATCAGATGAACTTTTTTGTCAGGTTTTATGCGATCAACTTTGTATTTGTTCGGTTTAACTCGAGTTACTCTTCAGTTATCGGCTAAAAGAGAACCAAACCCAAGACCCAAAGTAAATGAAATCGTCTTTTTCGCTAGATTCGTAACTGAGCCGATATTCTAATTTCAGAGCGGGTTATGGTTTGAGATTTATGCGCGTACCTAGATTTGTATATTGGGGTGGTGGTGAGGTGTTATAATAGTTTGATGCTTTGTACTCTGCTAGGTTCAATTCAATGAATTATATTTTATGAGCGGTGCTTATGATGATAGTTTCAAATAATCATAGGTGTCATATTAACCACCAGTTTCTTCTCGCTCTGGATTTGTCAAAATTAAGAAGTAGTGACTATATCAATTTAACCAATCAGATGTATATTAATCATAAAGATACATTCGAAGTTGGTACGGTGTATTTTTATTCCTAAATCTTAATAATAAGAATTTAAAAATTTTGATATTTAATGTTGTTGAGTAATTTTTTTGGATAATTATGTAGCCATCTCTATTTTTTAAAAGCATTATTTAATATTTTTATTGTGTTATATAATAATAGGTGATAGGTTTATATATTATGTGTTTGTATTTTTTTCAATAATATGTTTTGTGTATATAATAGTAAATCTTCAGATGTAAAGCATATTGAATTTCAATAACTTTGCATTTGTTGTTTTAATATTAACAGTTTAACGTTATAAATTGTATTTTATTTTTTATTTGAATTATTTGAACATTATTTCTTTTAAATGTTTTGTGTTCTCTCTATATATTTTGACATTGTAAAGTTATTGAAATTCACCATCACCAAAAAGATAACCACCTCTGTGTGTTTGTTCTTCCTCGTATTTTTTGGTATTTGTTATAGATTGGGTTTATAAGTTTCATTTTGTGTGATTGTTAATCACAATGTTATAGGCTGTTCCAGTTAATATTCACTACTCTTTTTCTTACTCTGATTCTTGTTGGTGTTGGGTCAGAGTCTTGTCATCTTTGATGTTGATTTCTTCTTCGTTAGCTTACCGTCGATAATTCCTATTCGGTTTGGTTTTCAAGAATTAGTTTTTGATCATCGGACTTCTATGCTCTCTTTCAAAGTTTGTGGATGGCTACACAGTTTGCTGATTTCATCACTGCTCGCGTCTCTAGTCGCTCTCTATTTTGCCAAATTTGAGACTCCAAGTTTAGATAGTGTTTTCTTTCATGTATGCTCTGTAGATTTATAATGTTGTGTTTGGTCTAAATTTTGGGCTTTGGTTTCTTGGTGGTTAACTTTCATTCTCTATCCTTCAGGCTGAATGTTTTCTTCTCCTGCTTTTCTTAGTATAAGTTTGCGAAGTTAGTTTCTTGGAGTTTTGGTCTTTTTTATCTAGTGTTTTGTGGTTCTCCGCTATTATAAACGTTTTTTTGTGCTTGTTTAGTTTTTGAGTTGCTTCATACATTTTAGCCGGTAAATGTATTTATGGTATGTTAAATATTTGTCTTTTTGTTTCGTGGCAATTTTCGCCCTCTGTTAATATTTTTACTCTAACACGCTTTCTTGGTTCTTTGTGTTGGTACTTAATCATGTATCTTTGTATCCGAAAGATGCTTTCTTTCAGAGTTTATCTTTCTAATCTTTTCCTACATCTCCTTGTTATGACCAAAAATTCTATAGTAAAGTGAGCTAAGTTAGTTTTTGTTCTTAATATTGTTCCATCTCTAAACATTTACTTAGTTAGTGTGTTTTTGGCATTTTGTTTTTCTCTATGATTATAGAGATTTTTTGTTTCGATTATGAGTTTTGTTATAGTTTATTTTTCGTAACTTGATCAATATTAAAATAAATATATAATTTTTAAATGAAATGATAGAAAATAGTAAAAACTAATAGATTAGTGAAGTTTATGTTATTTTTAGTTGTGAATAAATTAAAAATTAAAGGATTATCAAACTTAAAAAGATGATGACTATTGTGAAAATGATTAGATAGTGTATATTAGAAAGTGGTGAACCAAATTGTAGTAATCTAAAAGAATTAGGATCTAAAATATAAAAAGATAGAAAAATGGGACACATGTCATCAAACCCCCCTTCCACATGTCAAAAGAAGAGAGAAAAGATTACTTTATATATAAAGATTACTTGTAAACAATACAAATCAAACGAATAATATTATGACAACATTATATATTTTGAACAACTAAAATCACAGAATATCTAATCAAAATAGTTTTTACAGTTTTCATGAAAAGTAATTACAACCAATTTGTTTAATCACTAAAACCTAAAATGTAACTATATATTTCAACTAACACTATAAAATACCATATTTTCACACTCGGACCTCTCAACAGATTTATCTTAATATTTAAAGTTTCAGATTCTTTTTGTCAAATGACATAAAGTAATATAGAATTAAAAATAATACCAAAATATATAAAAATTTTGCGGGTTCATGTGTCAAGATCTAGTTACATTTTAAATTCTAAGTAGAGTTTAAACCGTACTTAAAACAAGTGTGAGATAATTCCATAGTGGTTTCTTGTCTATTCATGAATCATAAGATTTTATTTGAAAACCTTTATTCATCCCAATCCAACAGTGTTTAATTAACTCGTTTATACGATAAAAGTTGGAATTCTATTAGCTTTACATTTGTTTTTGGTTAGTGACGTAGTGAAAGTTAGATAGATGCAAAATGTCTAATTAAATCCAAAATATATAAGAATTATTGTCTTCTTGTACTTTTTAAATCCACATTCTAAAAAAACAAAGTTAAGAATAGTTTTTTTAGTATTTAACATTTCTTTATAAAATATTAATATCAATAAAATTGAAAACAATTCTAGACATAAAAGTCTGTTTATAAGAAAAAATTAAAGAAACTAATTAAGATATAATGGAATCATAATAACTTATTGGTTAAGCTTATAGAAATTTCTACAATTAAAATTAGTGTCCGAATTCCAGAATATGTAATTTTTACAAATTACAGAAAACAAAATAGGTTCAATGTACCGACCGAACCGGAATCCACAATATCCGGTACAGTTGTCACTTCCACCAGAAAAATCGAAACCGATAGTTTTGAATTGTCAAAAATAAATTGCTGTCGACTCTTCAACGTCTGCGACGTAAATGGTACGACAGTGCATTTGACTTCTTGTATCGACAAGTTTTAGCATTACCCTAAAGATTACTTGTATCAGTTTCAATAATTATATGAAGGTGCTGTTGATTTTTCATCTTTGATTAACAGTCTTTTTATTATATGCTAATTAATATACTAAAAGAACAGGTTCTGTTAAGAAAGCTGGACAAAGCTATACAGTTTTGAAAGATCCAAAAAATCAAAACTGGATGAAAATCATACAATCTAGAGAGTTTTTTTTTAACGAAGTACAATCCAGAGAGTTAATCATTCTTAATTAGAGAGCCAAAGAAATATTAGAAGATTCTTATACTGCTTATGATCAACAATCTTCGTTTGAAGCTAAATTATGTTTAGTGAGCCATATTCTTATAAAAAGTATATATTGTTTGTCCTTTAATTTATATTTTATGAGTCGTATGTTTATTTCAGTTTATATCTTTCGTAGGAAATTAGCTACACTCCCTCAGTCAGGAAATTAACTATATTTAGCTTGATTCGTGTAGTAGGATTAAGAAAAACTGTAATTATATCTGAGGAGAAATATGATAATGGCTGGAAAAAACTCTTAAACTTAAACTGAGATTTGTATAAGTTGAATTTGATTAGCAGATGCTGGACCCAACCAATGCCTCACATGGTACCAAGATTTATAGTGACATATGCGACTACACTTCTTAGGGCCGCCTTAGCTCACATGGTACCAAGATTTATGTGATATATGCGACTTCACTTCTTAGTACACCTTTAGGAAACCCTAGACGACGTAGCCACTGATCAAGTAAATAAGATAGGCTAATTTTATGTAACATTAAGTTCAAAAGAAAATTGTGTAACATCAACTAATATTAAACGAATCCTTTATAAAAAAAAAAACTAATATTAAACGTTTAACTCTACTAAAGTACTAAGTTAAAATATCAAAACATGAAGCAAGTGGTTGCATAAGTAGATGAATAAAATTGATAGAATTTGACATTCTTCTGGAAGTTTACCGTTTAAATGAAAAAGTGGAAATAATTCTATAATTTTTTTTTCTGGAAAAACTGACTTTTAACAAAATATAGCCCGTTATTATTTTTGTTCTTCTGTTCTGTTATTTGTTAGAAAAATGAAGAACATAAAAATATTATTTATCATCCTTTTATCATTTAACATCATTCTAGTCATCTTTGTTTCACTAGTTCTTCTGGCGAAAACCATTTCCACTCAAAATTTCTATATTGTCTATTGACTTGTTTTTCATATTGTCTATTTCATTTTATATTTTATATTTTTAAAAATATAAAAAATCTATAGATATTTGTAGCTATATTTTACATTTATATTTACAAATCAATTATATAAAATTATGAACAAATTTCATTAGTTATGTTGATTTAGAGATGAAGCTCTCAAAACTCTTATCAGTAAGTAATTATACACAACTCATATATACTAAATATAAAGTTACTTTTCTTAGAGTTGGCTCTTAACAGATGTGGCCATCAACGCAATGGCGCCTCATTTATTTTTTTTGTCATTTGTAATCTTTTAATAAATAACTACGTAATAATCAACGATCTGCGTGGAATGAGATATTTTATAAAAAATATTATTACATAAATAAATTTTTAGGAATATTTTTTAAATTGATAACAAAATATATGTAACTTTATATTTTTAGTTTGATTAATTTAGAATAGTAAATGTATTTATTTTTATCTATTCAAGTATGATGTGTTATTCTAAAATAACAAAATTAAAATATTATATATACTTTATATGGTATATAGTTCAATTTAAATGATATTAAAATATATATTAATTTTTTTTTTTTTACATATATGAGTTTATGATCATTTGTGTTCTGTTCTAACAATTTAACCCTTGATTAAACAATTCCAGTGTAAGACTTTTCACCTTTTTAGAAATTTATAGTCATTTTAAAAAATTATAAAATATATAAAATATAGTTTTAAATTATATGGTTAATATAATTGTTTAAATTATTTTAGTATGTATTGGACACACAAATTACTATAAAATCTTTATTATTCAAAGTGATCGTATATATTTTATCAGATTAATAATTTCATAGCTTTTATTCATAGATTATTAATTAATTTTATAGTTAATTTAGTGAAAATATAGTATATAATTATATAGACTAATCTATTTTTAGGGATTATAATTATTGTGATGATAACATGTGTTGTAAAACTCATAGCTCATATGTTATAATGCTTCTAAATTAATATATAAGGGATTTTGTGATGGTCATTTTCTCAATTAATATCTCACATTATATTCTAACAGCACTAATCTCTTGAATTTCAAACAGTTCTTCGGTAAAATAAATACTCACCATTCCCATCACAAACCTTCTAAAAATATCTGTCTCAAAAAATGTCCACAGAATTTATTGTAACGTTTTCCTTATAAAAACACATAGTTTTCTTAATAAAATTAAACAAGAACTTAAAATGTAATCCTAAAAAGGCATATCTATAAAGTGGCTAATGGTAGTACATTTGTTGCGTGAAAACTCAGATGAAAGCGCATTTCATGTTTCAGAAACATTTCGGAATCAAAATTTTTTGGAAACTCATTAGAAACTCATTTTTCAAAAATTAAATTTTGGAAACTCAATGGAAACTTGTGTTTCCACTTTAGAAACTTGTGATTCTATTTCTGAAACGTGAAAAAAAATTTTAAAAACAAATATTGTAACTTGTATCTTTATTTTAAGTTAAGTAACCTAATATCTAAGTATTGAATATTTTCTGTTTTAAAATTTTAATATGATTTTGATGTTTAACTACTACGTATTTCATTTTCATATGCTTAACATAAAATTGTTATTTGTTGATTTATATTTTTGGATAGAACAAACAGAAGAAAACAATTGTATTCACATGTTAATTATTCGTATATATTTATACAGGTATATATATATATATATATATATATATATATATATGTGTGTGTGTGTGTGTATAAACTTATAAATGTTTCCATTCCTAAATTTAAAAATCACGCTACCAGGTTTCAAAACATTTGGTTTTCATGTATCTGTTTCCGATTTCATGCAACCTAACCTAGGAGGTAATACCTAATTCGTTTGTTCCTTCTGAAACAATATATAAAACCACCTTTAGTTCTTTTAAAAAACTGTACGTCTAATATGAGAGTTTCTAAAACAAAGAAAAAGATTGATAGGTTTTTAGAAGAAAGAAAAAACGATCAATTTCTTACGGACCAAAATTTCAGTTTATTGTGTTTTCACCTAACTAATGGCTCCATTGCCTCTTAGATGGAAGATGACATCAAATCCTAGTGCTCAAAATTCCAAGAAGAGGTAGGTGTTCTGCCACTTGCCCACAGAGTCCCGAGAACCAGTTCAGATTTATGTCGGCTATTTGCTCTATAGAGTTCTTACATACATGAATTAAATAGATTAATGTAATAGTTGACAGATTAATAAAACATCAACTCATATTGTTCCATCATTTTTTAATTCAACTCATATTGTTTTTTTTGTTGTTGCTAACACGTCATATTGTTCCATCATCTTTTTAATTCAACTCATATTGTTCCATCATCTGGAAAATCAAACCAGACATTTATTTTTCTTAAATCATAACAAACAGTAATACTGTAATACATATATAACTTGTTTGTAAAAGAAAATTGGGCAAGAGCAAAGACTAAAAGTCAAACTTGTTTTACAAATATATACTAGTATATTTTCAAAAATATTATTATAGATAAAAAAAAATTTAATTTCCGAAATATAATGACAAAACTACCCAACAACTGTCTATCCCTATGTGTGTATATATATATATATATCTCGCACTCTCTTCCTTCCATCTACAACGTTAACACAATTACACAAAACATGGCTTTCACAAAATTATCCTTAGTCCTTTTCCTTTGCCTCTTAGGTTTATACTCTGAAACCGTCAAGTCTCAAAACTGCGGTTGCGCCCCAAACCTGTGTTGCAGTCAGTTTGGTTACTGCGGTTCCACCGATGCTTATTGTGGTACTGGGTGCCGATCAGGCCCTTGCAGAAGCCCTGGTGGAACAACCCCTTCTCCCGCTGGTGGTGGATCAGTTGGTAGCATTGTGACACAAGCTTTCTTTAATGGTATTATCAACCAAGCCGGTGGTGGTTGCGCCGGAAAGAATTTTTACACCCGTGATTCTTTCATTAACGCCGCAAATACTTTCCCAAATTTCGCCAATTCGGTTACTAGACGTGAAATTGCAACAATGTTTGCTCATTTCACCCACGAGACTGGACGTAAGGATCACTTTCTCTCTTCGCTTCCTTTAATATGTAAACTAAATATGGTTGGATATAGTTGTCCTTCAGAATAATATATTTTACCGATCAAAACTAAAACTTAGTTTAAGAATATGAGCAGTGGACAAAAATAACAATAATAATAATATGTTACAGAAAAAAAACTAAAATTTGTGTATATACATCTCTAGTTTGGCCATCGCCGATCTAATTTTAAACTAGAAAATACAAATTGAGTATATATTGTCGAAATCCTAGGCATGGATATCCTTAAACATTCTTTTAACAAAAAAATTATATGATGCTGATTATATAACACGTAAAACCATAGTATAAGACAAATAAGAATAAATCCTCGATTACTCAGAAAATAAAGAATAATAAACCTCTATAGTTGAAATGATTCTAAAGCAATTTGTTTCATGTGCATCTTTATCCTCTATAGATTTCTGCTACATAGAAGAAATAAATGGAGCTTCACGTGACTACTGCGACGAGAACAACAGGCAGTACCCATGTGCACCAGGTAAAGGCTACTTCGGTCGTGGTCCTATTCAACTATCATGGAACTACAACTACGGAGCTTGTGGCCAGAGTCTCAACCTTAACCTCTTAGGCCAGCCCGAGCTAGTGAGTAGCAACCCAACTGTCGCTTTCAGGACGGGTCTGTGGTTTTGGATGAATAGCGTAAGACCGGTACTAAACCAAGGGTTTGGAGCCACCATTAGAGCCATCAACGGAATGGAATGTAACGGTGGGAACTCAGGTGCGGTCAATGCAAGGATTAGGTACTATAGAGACTATTGTGGACAGCTTGGTGTAGACCCTGGTCCTAACCTTAGCTGCTAAAAAGCTACTCGAAATAATCACGCACAAACGTGACGTGGGTAGTGATGGAGAAAGTTGAAACTATGAAATAATAAATGAGATAATAAAGTTAAATCTCATGTATGCCCCTGTGTCGGGTCTTAGTGTTCCCTGCGTCAAAAGCAATAAGTACTCCCTCTGTTCCTAAATATAGGATTTTAGACAAAAAACACACATATTAAGAAAACTACTTTTTGTCTAGAAAATATCATTAAAATTAAAAAATTAATAATGTTTAACCAATTACAAAATAGATGATTAAATATGATTGGTTACACAGTTTTTAATAAAGTAAAAAGTTGCCTAAAAGAATGAAAACATCTTATATATTGGAACATCCAATTTTTCTAAAACATCTTATATTTAGGAACAGAGGGAGTAGTAATTAATAATCTTGTGAAAGTGATGTTCTTCTAAATGTACTGTGAAGTGAAATGCAACATTAACAAATGCATAAATAAGACATTTACGGTATCTGATTTTTAGATATTCCCACGTATTGGTTTCAGTTTAGATATTCCCACGTATTGGTTTCAATTTTAATGGTGATGCTGTAAAATAACAGTATAACTTTAGGGGTATACTGTAAAAACTCTATAAATTAATAATGTTAGGATTATGATAGTTTGTTAATTGATGAAATTATTAGTTTATAAAAAAAATTATATTGTTAGTTATGATTTTATGTCAAAGTTAAAATTTAAGGTATATACATATATATAATTCACAGATATAGATTTAATTTTGCTTTTTTTTTTTAATTATTTGGTGTTTAGAAAATGTGTATTTGAAGTGTATACCAATTTTAGGTCTAAAATGGCAAAATAACATCAAAATATTTGGAAACATTTAGAAAATTAAAATTAGATTTTACTGTGAATAAACATAGTCAATAACATATTTTGTTTATATTTATATAAAATTAATAGACATTAATTATTAGTTTAAGTTTATATTGAGATTATATATATATACCTAAAATATTTTTAAAAGAATTATTTTATTATCTTATTGAATTTTATCATAATTTACTGCATTAGCTAACAATTAATTATATATTTTTAAATATTATATTTTTTATTTATTGAATATTAATTTAGAGAGTTTCTACTATATGTTAACTAGTATGTGAATAAAATTTGTTTTAGCTTATGGGTATGTCCAAAGTCTCAAGGGGGTATCCTTTAATCAGGATTACCGTAATCTTCCATAGCCTAGAGACTATTCGTCAGCTGTTCTAATAGAACTGGTTCTACATGATTAGGACTTACTTATATATTTTTATCACGCAAATAAATGATGTCTAGAGAGGATGAGACCACGTAGACTCAACGTTACTTTGTCTACTCAATGGAAATGTTGTATATTATAGCAAATATCTTCAACTATCAAATAAAATATCGGAGTTTTTTTTTTTGCTTAAATTTGGAAAAAAATATGAGTTTTTCAAGTCCCTTTTAAAAGTTCATTAATATTTCTATATCAAAAACATTATACTGGAATTTCAAAACGGGCACTTCATTATTATTTAAATCAGATTAATTAGTGGAAAGATATTTCTGGGATCTTTAGTATAGTGAAACAAAATTGTATCGCAAATATATAGAATTATCATGCAACTAAACAAGTTTATTGAAGGCCATTTTCCACAAAAAAAAACAAGTTTACAAATATGAAAAAGTTACATCAACACTGTATAATAATTTATTTTAATATTTAATTTTATTTTAATTTAAAATAAACTTGAAAGTTTAAACTAATTTGTACTACATTTATATTCAACTTTAAATCCACTTTACAATGCATAGTTAAACATGTTTTCGATTTATATATAACGGATTGACAAGTCTTGTTGATTTTAAATTATCAAAAGGTATAGTCTTTGTTGATTTTAAAGCGTAATAATAAAACAGCAACCATAGTGGTCAGAAGTGATTCATAATGTGGATTTCGATAAAAGTTCGAATGTGTTCCCTGCTTGTTACCATTTTCACTTGTGATGCAGTAAATGTCGGTAAGATTATTAACTTTGAAAATAAATTATTGTTCTACGAAGCTTTGGATATTAGTTTGTGTTTCCATTTCGGGGATTTAAAAATATAACTAAGGAATTTATAGAAATATTATTAACTGATCCTAGCAATCTTACATTGTGATTTTGTGGAAAAAAAAGTTATGCATTGTTAGGCCATTGACAGAGGCTTAACGCGTGTACGGGATCAGAGTTCAGGGATGTTGCCTACCATAGTCCCAACTATTCTCATGTCATTGCTTTGCTCTTATTGGAGAAATGGTAATTGGTCATTTTATGAAAACAAAATGGTGCGCACTCTTATTACTACAATGTTAATAACCATATTTGAAATTTATGATTTCAATGGCATTTTAAATGATTAACTATTCATGACATTTAAAATGATTTAATTATTCATGAAGTGAAAAAATATGTGCATAACTTGTATGGTTCCTTTAACAGCCATTGGTAGGATCATGTGTAGATGCCATCCTTGTAGGTTCAAATTTGATTCATGACTAGTCTTCTTGATTGAATACGAAGTTTTATAGAAGGTTTTAAAAAACTCCAACATAAAATATTCATTTATATAATAAAAGATCTGAAATTTCTCTGTATTATTTTTTGTTAACTTCTCCAAAACTAATGTCTTGATACATATACAAAACCCTACAACTATTAAAGTTTATTTACAATCTTAGTCCATAACTATTATATAATTTCAATATATCCCAATACCCCCTCTCAAGTTGGAGCATGGAGATTTCGAATGCCCAACTTGGGCAAGATCGCTTGAAAAGGACGTCCTCCAAGCGCTTTCGTAAAGACATCTGCTAGCTGATCTGTTGTTGGTACATGATTCGTTCGTAAAATCCCTCCTTTTATATCATCCCTGATGAAGTGACAATCTCTCTCCATATGTTTAGTCCTCTCATGAAACACAGGATTAGCTGCAATATGAAGGGCATATTTACTATCGCAATACATATCCATAGGACCTGAGTGTGCAATACCCATAGATGATAACATTCCTTTAATCCACTTCAACTCCTTGAGTGCAGCAACCATAGCTCTATATTCTGCTTCAGCTGACGAAAGAGCCACCACATCCTGTTTCTTTGACCTCCACGATACAGGAGAAGATCCCAATTGTACTAACCAACCATTCAAAGACCTCCTGGTAATTGGACATCCAGACCAGTCTGAATCACACCATGCTGTGAGATGAAAATTGCATTCAGCCTTTAACAGAATTCCCATTCCAGGACATTCTTTCAAATAACGAACAACTCTTAATGCAGCTAACCAATGATCATCCCTTGGTTTCTGCATAAACTGAGACAAAATATGAACAGAGTACGCAATATCAGGTCTAGTCGCAGCCAAATAAATCAATCTCCCAACCAATCTTCGATACTTCTCTGGATCATCAAGTACCTTCTCCTCGAACCGTCCCAATTGATGGTTTGGTTCCATAGGAAATTCCACTGGTCTACCACCAAGCAACCCAACATCAGAAATAATATCCAACACATATTTTCTTTGGGACAGATATATACCTTCTTTGCTGCGTGCAACTTCTATTCCCAGAAAATACTTAAGTTTTCCCAAATCCTTCATATGAAAACAACTACTCAAATATCCCTTGAACTCCCGAATAGCTTCTGGTGAGTTTCCAGTGATCACCAGGTCATCAACATATACTAGAACATGCAGCTGAACTTTCGCATTCACCATTGAAAAGAGCGAATAATCTGACTTATTTTGTGCAAAACCAAACTTCAAAAGAGCTTCTGAAAGCTTGGCAAACCAACACCTTGGAGCTTGTTTCAAACCATACAAAGATTTGCGCAACCTACATACCATTCCCTTTGTAGGAGCACTAAAACCCTGAGGTAGTCTCATATACACTTCTTCCTGCAAGTCTCCATGAAGAAACGCATTGTGTACATCCATCTGATGAAGTTCCCAGTTCTTTCCAGCAGCAATCTGAAGAATCAATCTAATTGTATTCATTTTGACTACAGGGGCAAAAGTTTCTTTGTAATCAACTCCTTCTTCTTGTCGATTACCACACGCAACAAGTCGAGCTTTATACCTTTCAATCGATCCATCAGCATTATACTTTATTGTGAATACCCACTTGCATTCAATCATCCGCTTGCCATAAGGAAAAAATTCTGTTGACCATGTCTTATTCTTCTCATGAGCTTCAATCTCAACTCTCATTGCTTCTCTCCATCTCGGACATTTCATCGCTTCAGCAAATGTTTTTGGCACAGCTCCTGCAGTTACACTAGCCAAAAAACCTCTATGTGACTCAGAAAATCGATCACAATTCACAAATTTCTCAATTCCATATTCTGAACTTCCATCAGGATTCACACGAGATAAAGACATAGGACCCGGAACCACTGTGTTGACCACATAATCACGTAACCTGACAGAAGATTCTTTCTTTCTCATACCCCGTCCTAACATTGTATCTGATGCAACAGTCTCCACATGTGTCTCGCTTGTAGGTTCAGATTGTGTTCCTATCTCACCATGGTTCACAACTACAAGCTCTGGCTGTGTCATACTCTCTACTTCATTCTCAGTCGGTTTCTCTATCACGGATACTGGTTGTTGCACTGGTTGTTGTACATCATCTGTAACAACCCTTGTGATTTCCTCTGGCACTATGTCGCTCACAGTATCGCTTATTTCTACCGCCTCTTCAACTCTTCTCTCAAGTCCAGACCCATCATGTATAGTCACGTTTGGTTCTTTGTGAGCTTCAAAGTAGGGAAATTTATCTTCGATAAAAGATACATCTCGAGAGACAAATTCTTCTCTTGTTTCCAAATCCAACATAGTCCACCCTTTTTTCGCATAAGGGTAACCGATAAAAACACACTTTCTACTACGACTAGCAAACTTGTCACCATGACGCTTCTGATTGTGAGCATAGGCAAGACAACCAAAAATCCGTATATCATTATATGTAGGAGCTTTTCCGAACAATATCTCATAAGGGCTTCTTCCTTTGTGTATCTCACACGGAGTTCTGTTGATTAAATGTGATGCACCTAACACACAGTGGCCCCAAAACTCAATAGGCAAACTCGCTTGAAACATCAAAGCTCGTGCTACATTCAATATATGCCTATGTTTCCTCTCAACTCTTCCATTCTGCTGAGGTGTACCCACACACGAAGTCTGATGTATCACTCCCAAACGATGAAAATAGTCTCTCATTTTCAAGAACTCACTACCATTATCACTCCGCACTATCTTCACATGCTTATTGAATTGTCTCTGAACTAGAGCAAAAAAATCAACTATAGTTCTTTCAACTCGAGTCTTGTCCATTAGAAGAAACACCCAAACAGCTCTAGAATAATCATCCACAATCGTAAGAAAATAAGAGAAACCATTCAAGCTAGGCGTCCGATAAGGTCCCCATAAATCACAATGTATCATTTCAAAGCACTCTTTGCTTTTACTTGAACTCAGCGGAAACTCACTTCGACATTGCTTCGCTTTGAAGCATATATCGCACCCAGATACACCAATACTTCCACTATCAACGCCAGGTAATTTCTTGATTATCTTTTCAGAGGCATGTCCCATCCTCTTATGCCAAACTTCTAATGACTCCACCTTACTCTCTCTTCTAACACTTCGAATGTGTTTAATACCTTGAAGAAAATACAATCCTTCTCTTCTTTCACCAGTACCGATCACCATCTGCACCCCAAAATTATATAGAAGACAACCTGTCTTCGAAAACAATACAATGCAGCTTAACTCATCAATCAACTGTGATACGGAGATAAGACTACATCTCAAATCTTCTACAAGTAGAACTCGTGTCAACCTCAAATTCTCTGTCAAAATAATACTTCCTTCTCTATCAGCAACTACATTCTTTCCATTTGGTAACCCAACCAAACACGGTGAGACTCTATAGACATCAACAAGAGAGCTCAACGTACCAGTCATATGATGTGAAGCTCCACTATCAATTATCCAATTATCCATAAACCTTTTTTCGCTGGAGAAATTAGCTGACTCAGATTTAAAACAAGGATCATTCAAAATTTGTTCCCATTGCTCTTTTTTCAAACCAATTTTGACATGAGAATCAAACTGCATCTTAACAGTGTGTGACACAACCGGTGTGGATGCCCTTGGACAGCTTTGTCTCAACAAAGTGCCTTCCACAACTTCTTCTTCAACAACCTTAAGACCGCTTTCCGCGAATCTAATTTCATCAAAAATATTTTGTTCCATTATCCACCAATGAACAATGTCTTGAATCGATGAACAGTATCCTATAAACAGTACTCTATGAATAGTACCCGATAAATAGTACTCGACGAACAGTATCCGAAATCGATGAACAGTACGCCGTGAACCAAATCCGAAAACGATGAACAGTACCGACTCGATGAACAGTACTCTATGAACAGTATCCGAAAAACAGTTTCCGAAATCAACAATCGCTTTTCGCGAATTCCATGAACAAGAAATCCAAACCAGGCTCTGATACCATAAAAGATCTGAAATTTCTCTGTATTATTTTTTGTTAACTTCTTCAAAACTAATGTCTTGATACATATACAAAACCCTACAACTATTAAAGTTTATTTACAATCTTAGTCCATAACTATTATATAATTTCAATATATCCCAATATATAATATGGTACGAGGAGCCGTATGCTTTGACGTCTTGTTATGTACCTACATGCCTTAGCATTCTAAGTTTACCTCTTTCTGCCATGGATGCCATCTGTATGAAAAACATAAAGAAAGGAAATACGTGTAAACGTTATGACCTTTCCTTTTATTAGGATGGTTTTGAGGCTGCTATTTCGGGCTAACTTTTCTGGCTGCCAAGGGTGATCTTTGGATCTTTGTTCCAAGATGATGTTCATGTTTTGTTCTACGTCGCTTGCTTTCATTCTCTTTCTAGATATATGAGATTACGTACTTTGACCCAAATAAGTTGAATAGTCAATCTTTTCTTAAATATTTTTTCTTTCTGAAAATATATTTTCTTAAACATACATCGATATTGAAGTGCCTCTCCATAATCTTTTCTATCACTAAAAACTTTCAGGGGTCCTTTATGCTATCAGTACATTATATTTCTGCCAATTTAAATGAACAAAAAAGAGTAATTAAGTTGAAGCTTGAAATTCTTAGTTGCAACCAATCAACCAATTAAATCCACAGGCCAAGAAAAATTTCATATTTGGAGAACGATGCATCACCGTAGTGACATTGGTTCATTGCAACCTTTAAACGATATTGAGATAATGCTATTAGGGTTGAAGAACAGAAGATTATGGAGTTACCTTGAAGAAGATAACTCAAGAGAGTCAAAACAATGGTTATGGCCCATGAAGAGCCAATTCTTGTGGAGTCAAAATAGAAACTGGATTGGATTTTGATCCGCACACCTTGCGGATATTATATTAACTTTTAAAAACATATATCATATGTGTTCCGAAAAAAAACGTACCATATATGTTTATTGTACACAAATATTGCAATATTAGCATTGGGTTATTATTCATTTTGAATGTTATTTTATTTTTATTATATACTAATTATATACCATATTGAACTTTGTTTTGTATCTTTGGACTTTTAGCGCGTATAAAAGTAATAGTAATACAATAAGCAAGTAATTATTTGAATTGGTATTTATTTTTATGTCAATTTTATATTATTCGTGTACATTAATACCTAAAATTTTGAAAATAATTATTATTCATAATATAAACAGACTACTTATTTTTTGGGTAGGAAAAAGTTGACATGTGTTAATATGAGTTTATTTGTGTAATAGCCATATTTAAGAGACAAAATAGGTGAGAAACATTGATTTTGACATAATGCAATGGCAAACAATTATGTCCATTTTATCTCGTTTTGCCTCTTTGCTTAATAGGTAACTATAGTTGCAATTTATAAAGTAGGTGACATAGTGTTTTAAGTGGCACTAGAGTTTGATCCTCCCTTT
Source organism: Hirschfeldia incana (assembly GCA_026261945.1). Lineage (NCBI taxonomy): Eukaryota > Viridiplantae > Streptophyta > Magnoliopsida > Brassicales > Brassicaceae > Hirschfeldia > Hirschfeldia incana. Next base: position 119,897 of record JABCMI010000040.1, on the reverse strand, counting down.
TAAAGGGCGGCCAAGATATTTTAGTTTGTTATTATTCTATGCATTAATTTTCCGGGTTTGTTAAATGTCAGAGATTATTATCATTCTTAAAAGTTTGCATTTTAATGATTTTTGTTGGGACATAAGATATTTATAAATATTTTTTAACAAATTTATTTAACTCATCTTTTTGTTCGCCAATTTGTTTACATATGATGTTTGGTTTTCGGTTTTTGTTTTAGGTTGTTTTTCTTTTTGGATTTCGGTTTCAGTTCAGTGATGATTTTTCTTTTTTGGTTCAAGAAATAAATTGTTCAATTATTTTTGAAATAAATTAATATATTTATACTTGTGTTTTCCCAATCTGGATATACGGAATCAGTTTTTTCAACAATTTATTTACTGAAATTTAGAAATTTTATACATGTACTTTTATTAAAAAAATATATTTATAGATAATTAAATTAAAATTAATAAATATGATTTTACGAAACTACGATAATTCATTTATATAACCCGTCTTTATTAATTTTACATATATTTTAAAACTGTAAATTATAGAAAAATTTTATTCTTAATTTTTAAATTGGTCAGAATTTACTTTAATATTATATAAATTAACTATATTTCATTCAACCCATATCATACTATATTGAATTATTTTTAATATTTTAATTTAAATTTGTAAAAAATATTATTTAATAGATCTTAATTTACTATTTTGTTTTAATACATTAAAGTATGTGGTAAAATTCATGAATGTATGTTATTCTTTAGTTTTATGATTTATAAAATATTTAATAAATGAATTCAGTTACTTTATTTATTACTTGATGTATTAATTTAATTATGAATATAAATATTATGGGAATATTATTTCTTATTCTATAATGAAAGAATTAATATTCATTAATAATTTTATTTAATATTAATTACGAATTGGATTATTTAAAATTAAATATTAGAAAGAAATTTATGTTTACATTTTAAATAAACAAAAATTAAAAGATATTAGTAAAATTAAATCTTGGAAAAGGAAACTTGAGAATATCTTTTTAGATATCTTATTTTGAAAATATTTAAATTATAGATTGAATATAGTATATATTTAATAGTAATTAAGTTAGTTGTAAAAGAAAAAAAAAAGAGGTAAAATAAATGAAATGATCCAACCTAGACTATGTTTAAATAACCCATTAAAAGTAAATTCTTAAAATATCAATAGTGACATGTTTTATCATATATTAAATATTAATAGTAGCTAAATATTTATATATATATATATCTAATTTTATTATAAATATAATATATATATATATATATATATCTAATTTTATTATAAATATATGAATTATATTTTTATGTATTTGGTGAGGATTTGAATAATTTGTTCTTTTTCCATTTGGATTAATGTATATTTGTATATATACGAATTAATAGATATATATATATATAATTATTTATTAAATTAATAAACTAAATATAATTTATTTTAATGAAATTTCGTATTTATATAACTTAAATTCATTAGTGTATAAAAATAATAGATTAGTTAGTTAGTTCCTTAATTTTATGCATAATGTCTATTTTAATTGTAATTAAATTAGATAAATGAATATTTGGATATATATATATATAATATGTTAAGTTAATTATATTATTAGAGAAATGACCAACATAGATTTTTTTTGATAGTTCAAAACATAGTCGATAAAAAATTCTCATGTTTTAATAGTATTGATATTAACAAGAGAAATTTGGGAAAAGAGAACAAATAAACTATGTTATTGTCCCCTTAGTACAAAATCAAATTTTGTCACATTTGGACTTTCATTACCCTTGAAGGTTATAAAAATTCATATTAATTAATTTACAATGCAAAAAATTATAAAAAATATTAAATATGAAGTAGTCAAACATGTGCATATATAAAAATGTTTTTGGATTCAAAAATATTTGGAATGATAAGTTTAAAAATAGGCTAAAGGTGTTAGTATACAAGATCTACCATCTACGACGTATACAAGATCCACTTTTATATTATCAATAAAAATATATTTATATTTTCTTAACACTTAATATATTTTTGATGAGATTTAGTAATATTACATCTAAAACCACATAGACCTATAAGTTCTATGTGATGTATATAATATACACAAAAATAATATAACAAAATTAATATAAATGTCAAATTTCATAAAAACAAATATTTTTATTATCTTAGAATAAATATATCATAAAATAAAGAACTAAATAAAAATTCTTTTGTAAATTAACATCTCTATAAATCAATAAACTCTTATATAAATCAATAAACTTTTAAAGTCTTAATATTATTAATTTATTGAAGTTTTACTGTATAGAAATAATAAAATACTACTATGAATTTCGAAGCTAAGGTTGGTGGGGGGTATAAACCGTACCATTTAAAACATGCATGCAAATAAGCTGCATTTCTATTCTACGTAAGTCAGACAGAATAGAAACCGGAAAATATATGTTTCAGTCTAGACATGTTTTATAGAAGTTGAAGTCAGTGGATGGGAGAGAGTCTAATTAATTGATATTGACCATAAATAAAAATTAATTGATTGTAATTTTCAGGAAGATTTTGTCAAGACTAATTAATGCTAAAAATAATAAAAATCAGGATTAGATAGTTTTCAGCGGTATAAAGTGTAATTAAAAATTATTTAAAAATTAATTTATATTGGTATTTGGCTTTGATAAGATAGATGCATTAAAGTACAACATGATACTCACATGCTACCAAAATTTATCACGACATGTGCAAATCTATTATATTAAAAGAGAAGTCATGACTTATTTTATATGTGATATTTAAACTGGACCATCTCTTAGAAAGTCATTAATTAAATATATCTATGTAACTAATTTAATCATAATATCTTTTGATATATTTTCATTTTAAATATATATATATATATATATATATATAGATATATGTATACATATATTATTTAAAAATATTCTAAGAAAGTTTTTGAAATAGATTTTAACAAGATCTCAGTGCTTAAATTTGATGTAACAATTTCACTAATTTCGTAATTAATGCTAAAATATTGTTATACATTATATATACTCAATTATCATTTATAAAACGAAAAAGTAAAATTATTTATCACATTTTTATTTATTTTATAATTATAGTCTTTCAAATTAAAACAATTATATACTGAAATACTGAACTAAATATGATAAAATTATATTAAATTGATATTAAATATATTCTTTTCAGAAATATAAATATTTAGGTTAAAATAGTATAGTATGTTAGTAAAATGGGTTTCACATAATAAATTATATAATACATGTCTAAAAATTAACAAATCTTATACTTACATATATAAAGATATATTATCTAAAATGAACAAACATAAAAATTGCTAAATTCAGACTTTGAAGTGGAGGTAATAATTTAACACAATTTGTTTTTAATATGTTGTTCCATGTAAATTTTGAATCCTTTAATAATATATTGAAAATTTAATACGAAAAATATATAATAAAAATGATAAATATATGTGACGGTTTGAAACAATTGTTTAATTACTACATGTGTACAGAATTATTTTATTTAAAATAATTATATAATCATTTAAATATGTAATTAACATCAATATATACCATAAATGATGTAGTATAAATATATATATAAGTGAAATGAAACATCCGCACGGTTGCGCGGATCATAGTCTAGTTCAGTTCATCTTAAGGTCAGCCTTGGAGAAAAAGAACCCATACATATTTTGTTTACTTTTCTTAGGGCCGGCTGTTAGTAAATTGATTGGGAACTCTGCTGTATCATTGTAGTTATATATATAGAAAATTACACTATAAATCACGTTTCTACTTAGTAATAACACTTTGAGTCACTTTATACTACTTCAACGCTTTTTTCTAACTCTTATTAATTTTTCGTTGGGATTACTAACTAAGACAAAACCACAAGTTAATTGGTAGACCCCACTTTTCTTTTTGGTGATCTGGGAAAAGCTCCAGAACGTTAATGGCCATCACTTCTCTTTCCTTCTTTTTTTTTGACAAAATCTCTCTTTCCTTCTTCTTCATTATTTTTAAAAAAAATTGAACATTAATGGACATTTCTTTTGTTCGTCGAAGTCTACAGCTATATTTTCAGATCACCAAAAAAAAGGTGATCATAGTGTAATTTTCAGATCGTGGGGACATCAGTGGCCAATTCTGATCTTTTTCCACAGCTGGTCCTCTGAATTAATATTGTTTCACTTTGAACCATAAACTTTCAATTGTACAGAAAGATCTATTTTTTTATCCCAAATTTCAGTTGTACATTCTATACCCTGTCAAATGCAAAACATCTAAATGCTTTCTAAAATGACTCATACAAACTTACAAAAATGGTAAAAATTACTAAAATAGCAAGACATCAATACACACATGAAATTAACTAAACTGAAATGGGAAAACTAAAATAAAATCATAAGATATCTATATGCATTAACTATATTGTAAGATCATAAGATATTAAAATGGAATGAATTTAGTGTATAAAAATTAAATAAATCAAGATAGCAAAAATTAAATTAAAATTATAAGATATCCAAATGTAAAATCTAAATTAACTAAAACAAGATAATCAAAATTATTCAAAACATCAATTATCACTAATTTGTGCAATGTAAAACCCTGTGTACATATGGACATAGAAAATTATGTGTACACCTTGACGCTACTTTACAGTACTAATTAGAAATTACGAATGTATCTAAAAAATTAATCAGGTGTACATGTGTACATACACACAAATTAATCAGTGTATCATTTTTTTTTTCAAATCCCATGTATTTTTTTCTCAGAAACTGAAATAAAAGGTTAAACCATCCCAATTGTTAGATAAAATAAAATAAATAAATGAAAAAATACTATGTATTATTCCGTGTAGCTCCATCCATCATGAAGACTTTTCCTTGGTTGTTTTTCAGTAGGTAGTCAATCTTGGCTGTCAGCTCATCTATCTTCTGGGTTTCAGCACTGTTCACGACCTTGGAACAATCGCTCTCATTGTTCTCATTGGCAGAACTAGCAGCCATGTTCTCAATCAGCTCAAATGCTCCAGCAGTGGTCTGAGTCATGAAATCTCCATTGCTCGCAGAATTCATAGCACTTCGGTGTTCCCAGTGTACTCCATCATAGAAAATGCCCAGGAGGTAATCATCATCAAATCCATGGTGAGGGCACTCTCTGCGATAGACATTGAAACGCTCCCATGCATCACAAAAAGGCTCGTCGGGGAGCTGTCTGAATGAGGTGATCTTGTTCCTCAATGCTGCAGTTCTCGCTTTAGTGTAGAAGTAGCTCAGGAACGCTGATCGGACCTGTTCCCATGAAGAGAGAGAACCTGTAGGGAGAGAGTTCAGCCATCGTGCAGCTTTTCCATGAAGAGAGAATAGGAATAGCATGCACTTGATGTAGTCTGGTGGAACACCATTCGCGCGAGAAAAGTTGCAGACCCTCTAAAAGCTCTCAATATGCTCCATTGGAATTTCTGCAGAGAGACCAGAGAACACCTTACTCTGTACTAAAGCGATCAAAGCAGGCTTGATCTCGAAGTTCAGGTTGGTACAGAGTGGAGGAACAATGGCAGAGCGCGTAGTAGGAAGGTTACGCGGAGAGTTTCTCTGCCCGATCGGAACAGTCTGCACCGCCTGTTCCTGCTGCGCGAGAGCAGCCTGTTGAGCAGCTTGTTCCGCAGCTGCTTGCTGATCTTGGATGGTCTGCTGCATCTGAAGCATCTGCTGTTGCATCAGTGCCATTGCTGCAGTGAGATCACCCTGATGGCCGTGATCACCCATGGTGGTGTTGGTCGGCCTTGTTTGTTGTTGTTCTTTCTTTCTAAACCTTGCGATCTCCTGCAACAAAGAGAAAAGAGCAAGTTAGAGGTCTTAGACGAAATAAATAACCGAAAAATAAAGGTAAAAAAAGATGGTCCCCGGCAACGGCGCCAAATTGGTATTCGTGTTCACGCACACCAATTAACCTAATGTGCACACTACCACAATCGAATGGTATGTCGATGTAGCACTTTAGGATCGAATCCACAGAGACCACTATTACACTTTATTTCTATTGGATCAATACTTAGCTAAAACAATAAGGGGGTTTTGAGATTAAGGGTATCGTAACAAGCAGCAAATAAAATAAATGTATTAAAGTTTCAGATTATAAAGGAGCTAGCCTAGGGTTCAACGGGTGCTTACAATCATAAGCCAAACAATTATTCAAGTTTGATTAATGGACTAGTCTAGAACTCAGAACACACTGCTAGATCAACCCACTGTCGTGGTGTTTCACCTTTCATCGATCAGCCTCAGCGCCTAAGATGTCGCTTGGTCTGAGCGCTAATGATGAGCATTAAGAGCAGATCTGATCAGTTCACAAAACACCCTAATATCTACTTTCGCTGATTAGGGATGCAATGCTCATTCATAACACGTCTAGCAACCTATTACACGGTTAATGAACAGATTAAACCTAAGTTCATGCATTGAATGGCCAGTTTAATGCAAGCAATAAGATCAGTTATGAATGAAGACAATCAATGGATACTTATCTATGTTTAGCTTACGATCTAACACCCTAACACCCTAGGCTAACAAGATCGACTACTCAGCCATACAGTAAGAAATCAGAGACATGATAACTGAATAATACTGCATAGGGATAATATAAAACAAAGAGAGGGTTCAGGGATTCTTCTCCAAAACGAGAGAGATGAAGCTTTCTCCCTTTACAATCCAAAAGCACAAAAGTTTCCAATGGTTTTCTTGAGTGAAAAGTAGCGTAGAATAATAATGAGAAACAGAAAATAATGATATATCAAAGCCACAAGCGGCTGGGAGAGAAAAATAGGATAATTAGGGCAAATCCCGAAATAAGTGTAGTTTCCTTAAAAATCTCCGCCGCTGGAACAATCACTTGGGTGTTCTGCTCGATCGGGAACAGTCATCTGACTGTTCTGCGTGAAAATCACCAAACTGCACTGTTTTCTGCCTCTTTTGCTCCAACAGGTCCATCTCCTATCTAGTGCAACTCCAGACCTGTAATGACTCGAAAAAGACTAGAAAGACTCGATAAAGATTTGAAAACCAATTAGAAAACATATATACAATGATATATAAAACACCATATATCAAGAAGCAATAAGAGAATTGTTATTGAGATGAGCTAATCTTTTGTGCCATAAATCCGGCGAAATAGAAACCAAAGCAGTAGATGTGGAATGCGCTTGACTGGAAGGGAAGGAATAGAGATCTCCAGTGCTGTTACAGCGCAGAAGAACCATCCGAGTTTGGAGATCCTTGACAGAAAACCCAAAACGATCAAATTCCACAGAGCAAAAATTATCTTTGGTAAATTTTCGAACAAAAATCAAGTTTTTGACAATTTGAGGAGGTATAAGCATATTATTGAGATGCATGGGACGAGTGGAAGTGTTTAGGAAAGTATTACCAGAAGACACAACAGGAATCCTGGAACCATTGCCAACAATAACATAATGATTAACACCTTTAATAATACCAGACTTGAGAATACCTTGATTTGCCGCCATGTGAGAGGTAGCTCCTGAATACATATACCACTCAGAACCAGAAGGATCCGCTAGCTGCATCGTGTTGAAGGCATGAGTAAAGTCAGTGGTGAGCTGAGGGGCGTTGACAGTAAGATGCGCCTGTTGATTCATGGATGGTTGAAGGCCAAGCACTCCTTTTGTGTTCTGATTTTGTGGCATCATAGGTCCCCAATATGGATACGGCTGCCATTGTTGAAACAAAGGAGTCCAGTACATGTTCGGGTTCCAGTTGCCTTGCTGAGAACAGTTGTTGTAGTTGTTACGACCCCTGAATTTGTTGTTGTTGTTGCGATGGTTCCCACAGTTTTTATGGAAACTGTTGTTGGCTTGGCGCGATTGATTTGCTGGAGGCAAGCTTGAGCGATTGTCTGCAACTGTGAGGATGGTAGAGGAGGAGGAGCTGTTGTTGCTTACTTTCGGCTTAGCATGCTTGTTGATTCTCTTTTCTTCCAATTCAAGCATCGATTGAGCAGAGTCAAAGGATGGGAAGGGTTCCCGATGTTTGATGAAGTTTATGATGTTGTCAAAGCGCTCGTTGAGACCATTGAGCAGATTCATAACAAGAGTTCGATCGGAAACAGGAGCATCAACGTTAGTAAGCAAATCGGAAATAAACTTTAGTTTTTGACAGTAAACCTGAATTGTCATGTCTCCAATCTCAGTTGTACGAAGTTCATTGTCCAACTGAATAGCTCTCGCCTCTTTATTGTTGCGAAATTGATTCTCCACCCGCACCCCTATATCTCTTGCCGTTCCACCAGTTTTAAAGGAACGCTTAAACAAATCTTTTGCAAGGGTGCCGTAGAGCCAAAGCTTCACTAGCCCGTCACGTTTGAACCAAGCGGCGTCGTTAGCATCGTCGGGATTGGATGTGCCGTCAATGTGTCCAGAGACGTCGGAAGCGAGACATTGTGTGGAAAAGTTCAGGCCATGCATCGTAGTTGTGATCGTCAAGATCAAGAATGATTGGAATGTGTGTTTTAAAATTTGTCACACCAAAAGCTCTTTCGACATGATTGGGAGCAGCCATGGGGATCGAAAGAGAAAGAGTTTCTCTGTTTTTTTTTTTAATTATAAAAAATAAAACTAAAAATGAAGAAGAAGAAGAAAGAGCGGAGATGAAGAAAGAAGAAGAAGTTTGGAGAAGAAGAATACAAAATATAGATCAAAGGAACAAGATTTGCTCTCATACCATGAAAGTTGGGTAAACTCCCTTGAAGGGTTATGTTCTATTAACAAGGTTTAAATACCTAAAGTTGTTACTCAATCTCAGGATTTACAAGATATACAAAAATCTTATCTAAACAGAATTAGTTTGTTTGCAAGCAATATATTCCATATTCTATCAGTTCTGTTTTCTAGATCTTTTTTTGATATATCAAGAATTATCTTTTTTTTTGTGATAAAGTTATATCAAGAATTTTGTTATGTTAAAATCTGTATATGTTTCTATTTTGATTACCAACATGGGTACATCCTGATTTTGGGGACTATAGGTAATCACTATTAAAAAAAATGATAGCTTATATTTATGTAAACTTTTTTTTAATAATTTAAGAGTTATAGGCCAAATTAAGTTTACCCATGACCAGTTCGGATGACTCAAAGATACAATAGTAGACTAAAGACTAAAGCAACAATTATTCGTTACGTTTGCATTTACAATAGTGTTTGAAATGTACACATAACTACTCCTATTAAACTTCTATATATACTAGATCTCTTTTCCGCGCTATGCGCGGATAATATATTTAATTTTGTTTCCTTTACTATTTTTATTTGAATGTAAATTTCTGCATATTACATTTTATCTAACTAATTTAAAATTTTGAATTAATTTTTCTTGCTACCAGTTTGAAGTAAATATTTTTACTATTTTATGTGTAATTCGTTGGCATTGAATATTTAGTTATATAATTTTCTTGAATATGGTATCAAAATTCTATTATTGTCAAATAAGTTTTATAAGAAGAAAGTTTGAGGTTTTTAATTTATTGGTATTATACGTAAGAGTAACACAATTAATTAATAAAATAATAAGAAGGAAGTCTGAGGTTTTTAATTTATTTAAAAACTATTAATTATGTATAGAACTTATATTATTTTAGTTGAAAATATCAGGATAGCATCTCGAATAAATTTATAAACAGAAAAAAGTCCAATAACGTACTTAAAATATTGTTTTACTTGTAATTGTTGGAAACTGACAGTTTAATATTGATCTAGAATATTATTTTAATATGTCTAATTTTGAAAAATTAATAATAATAAACTAAATAATTTTGATTTTATAGCATTACATGAATTAGAAGTCTGTAAACTCTAAAATATATTTCTTGTTAACATAATAAATTTGTATTTTGTTTATCCATTTATTATTTTGTTGTTATATTGCTTTAATTTTATTTTTATATTGTTTTGTTAAAAATTTAGTTTCTTTTAAGTAATTTTAAAATTACCAAGAATTTAATATATTTTAAAATATTTTATTTAAATATATCCAAATATGACGTCTCATTTTTTTATGTGTTTGTGTTGAGCATATCTTATTTGTATTTTGTATACTTAATAACACCTTGTTGTATGCCGTTCTATAGTTTTAATAAATGTGTTTCACATTTCATTGTTATTGCTATGAACATGATTTTATATTTATCAATGATAATGTAAATTTAACATTGTGTATTATATTTTATCAAATATTGTTTCTATTTATATTTTCAAAACCTTCATGCTGTCATTTATTTTAGAATCATTTTAATTGGGTAACAGGTCTAAAGATGTAAAATAAAACTCTGAAAGTTGTAAATTTAGACATTTTAGCGTAACTGAGCAATATAAATTATGGAAATTATACTATGATGTTATTTTACTAAATCTGTCTTCTGTGTCCTTTGTTGTTTTATTTTGTATTTTTATTGCATTATTCTTTAATTACTGAGAATTGCTAATTCCAGTTTTTGTACCTTCATTCTATCTTTTGTTGTTATTATTTAAAGGTTCTGATATTTTTTTAGTAGTGTATATTACATTTATAAATTTTCTCACTGTTTTGCTATAAAGAGAAAAGTATCAGGAAAATATTCATGTGACTGAAAATATTCATCACATATGTTTTGTCAAAAAAAATATTCATCACATATAAACAATATATTTTGATGACATATATTTTTAGTCATTCTTGAGTCAATATATGAAAATATAGTTGTCAATAGGTTCATATGTCCGTATAATCATGTAACTCACTCAATCTTTATTTAGTATTGGAAGTCATTTATATTGCTTTCTTACACTAACTATCAGTGATGACTTACTTTCTCAAAACTTTCATTATGTTTTTGCCTTCCATTTCTTTATTCTCCCTCAACACTGACCATTTCTAATATATTGAGAATATCATAATATTAGATGTTTGCTTATCTCCGTCCAATTAGGACTGCACAGAATGAGAGAAAATCAAGGTGAGGCTAGTATTTAAATTTTGTCCTCATGTGTAAAGTTAGTAAACAAATTACTCTATCTGTTTCATAATGTAAAATTAGATTTAATCAAAAAACATTAATATAAAAAAAATTAGCACATTAAAAACTGCACTAAGATATATATATATATTCAATCAATTAAAAATAATTTACATAATTTAATTGGCCACAAAGTATCCAATAAGTACGAAGTTACATTGAATATTGATATATGTCTCGTATTCTTCTTTTTGAAGATTTTTTTTTTATAAATGGACACTATAGTTTATAGGGGAACAGAGCATTCTTACAATGTAGAAAGGAAAGAATGATAGAAAGAAGACGGGTAAGAGCATTAAAAATTTAAATCCAAGGACCACTACCGGCGACAAAGAAGAAACAACCAGGTGTCTGACTCCTTCAAACATCTTCACAACTTTCTCCATCTGTGGTGGCTTCTCATGAATTGATTCTCTAAATTTTTTCATTACGCTCAATAATGATGTCTGATGGCAAGTATCACAGTCTCAGATTCTGTTTAAACCAATTAAACAAAATACAAATAATTTCAGATCCTTATTATCTGGCATAAAAAAAGCTAGGAATAATCAAACCGATATTTGTTTGTAAACCAACTAATTTGTTCAAATTTTAAAATCTAAAACACCAAAACCTTTTGAAATTTGTTTTAGCAAACAAAACAACACAACTGCATCTAACAGTCGTATACATAAATACAATAGCATACTCTATTTTTCCAAAAACGTATCTTAACGTTATTTCTAACCAAGCCATCCTTAATTCAACACCAAAACTAAACCGTACACAAACCAACATTGCATCAATATGAGTGGATCTAAAACTGAATTCTTAGCTAAACCAAACAACATGTTTCAATAGTACACTCACAAAGAGAGAATCAATCTTTAAGGTAAGGGTTATGCTTCTTTGTTACCTCTGGAGCCACGTATCCAAGAGTACCAGTTTCTTCAGTCATGTCATTTGAATTCTGAGCTTCAATCCTAGCCACTCCAAAATCAGCAAGCCAAATATACCTATGACAATCCATATAACGATGAACGATTCTATGTGAATGTAAATAACCTAGCCTGTTAAAGATCAATCACAATTGTATATCACAAAGATGCCTTTCTTTCTTGGAGATACATAACGAATAAAAAGTGTTATGTTTCTGTAAACTTACACGTTGAAGAGATCGAGAGCGAGTTGAATAACAACTCTAACCAAGTCGTCTTCCTCGGTTTATTGTGGGATAATATCTTCTATACAAAATCTGGAGTTTCAGCAAACACTTAAATCACCTTGCAAGAGAAAGAGAGAGTTGTTCCGTTTTACCTTCATGAGTTCACCATTTAGCTCCATAGAAGCTCAATTTACAGGAGACTTAGTCTGTTACTTCCGGTTCTCAATTCACATGTAAATTACCAACCCAATCCAAATCAACGAACGATAAAAATGTATGAGGAAACATATAAAACGTTAAGAAGGATGAAATTCAAAATGCTAACCTGTGGTCGTAAACGTCACCAAGCCTTCGACTTGTGAATTTATGCTGGTATCAAGAGAAATTTTCATCGCTATCGCAACATTAATTTTCAGGTCGATGACTTGAAATTGGATTCAGATTTTCAATCGTCTAAGTACAGATGCCCAAAAAAAATTGAGCAAATATAAATTCCATGTGCAGGGGAAGAACGAAAAAGAAAAGTTTACTTACTGATGATGAAGCTGAAACTCTCCACCGCAAAAACCCATAACCTCGCTGCCTCTTTTTACATTCTTGGCCTAACAAAACCTCAGCAGCCAAACCTAGGCGGCGGAGACAGTCTTTTCGTTTGGTTTATTCGACGTAAGATCGCCGTAAACAGAGGATTTCCAATTGGAATTCATCACTTGAGAGAGAATACAGATTTTTGTGTAATAGATCCGAGTAAAAGAAGAATATTTTAAAGAAAAGTAGTGGGAGGAAGGCCAAAGGAAGCCATAAATGAGATTATTGTTTGATTCTTTGTGCAGAGATGGAGATCGACAATCCGTTGAAAAGTGGAAATGGCAAAGACATGAGAGTGTCAAAGAACATTATATAAGGAGGAAAATAGATAAGAGAAGAGCACGACTCCATCGATTAAAAGAGGACAATTAATTTATGATCAATGGAGTTTCAGGTGAGCAAAACGGTGAAGAAAGTGGGGAAGGTGAAAGGCGAGGAGGCAGATGATACCGAGTGTCGCGTGGAACCAATTGCTCTCCTGAGTCTTTGGGCCTCGTAACAGATGGGCTTCTTAAATCTTAAAGTCAAAAGAAAAACGAAACCTCGACGACACAGCAAGCCCAAACAAACCCAAACGTAGCAAGCCTGGATGACGTGGATAAAAAATCAAATCCCATTGGATGATTTTCCGAGCTGACGTGGCGGTGCTAAGGAGCCTGCATATCGGGCTATTAATAGAGAAGGATATTATACTAACGTTTGTGACAATCATTATCTAGATGTAAGAGATTCATGCATACCTCAGATCTTGGATATTATAAAAATTGAGTATTTGATTTGATCTCAGTTGATCCGTCCAAAATTAACCACTATGTTTCGTGGTTTGCATATCTATATTACATAGACTTCTGCTATATAGAGGAGATAAACGGAGGGTCAAGTTCTTTTTGCGACCAGAGTAACAGGCAATATCCATGTGTACCGGGAAAGAGCTACTATGGTCGTGGTCCACTCCTACTATCCTGGAACTTTAACTACGGACCGTGCGGCCAGAGCTGGTCAGTAGCAACCCAATTGTGGCCTTCAGGGCGGCTATTTGGTTTTGGATGAAGAGTGTGAGACCTGTGCTGAACCAGGGATTCGGAGCCACCATAAGAGCTATCAGGAGTTTGGAGTGTAACGGTGGGAATTTAAATGTAGTAAACGCAAGGATTAATTACTATAGAGACTATTGTGGGCAACTTGGTGTAGATACTGGTGCAAATGTCACTTGCTGAAATGTCTTCGAACATAGACGTGATGTGTGACAAGTGAGTGTTTTAGGTGAAATAAAAGTTATTAAAAATGTAATAATCAACCAAGAGAGGACTGTGTCCAATGATTTTGAGGAAGCTTAGACCCCAATACGGATCAGGGTTCGAATCTCGTTGGTCACCGGAGATAAAATTTAAAATTTGAGTTCTTCCAGCGTCCGGTAACCGAAACGTACTCCAACCAATAATGTAGGCTGATACGGACATTTGTCAATAGTTTGGATCCACCTCTCAATGGATGATAGGATACACCAAGTTATTCAAAAAAAAAACATGTAATAATCTTGTGAAATGAATCGAGTTATAAAGTAAAATAAATATTTGTTTTCATCCATATACGGTATCTGCTTAGGTATCTTGGAACAAAAAGATGTATTTTTAAAGGCATGAAAAATTGCATTTTGAAGGCAAGAAAAAATGCATTTGAAAGTAAACGGTGCGTTGTCAAAGGATATTATTTTAATATTTTAAAAAAGAACAGTAAAGGGTGCGGCAGTCAATTAGAACGGAGCGGTCAAAGCGGTCGAATGATCACAAACAAATATACGATAAGACATATTGGAGCGTTCTGAAAAAGTAAAGACCTAGTATATTACTATTTTTGGTTGAAGAAGACAAATAAAAATAGTATACAATATTCATTATTCAACTCTTTCATATATTTTGTATGTTTTCTAACGAAAGCTTCAACAACGTTCACTTTTTTTTTTGGTAAAAAAACGTTCACTTTTATTTCTTAATAGATTGAATGGACTGAGGTCTGATACGAAAGACACACAACCTTCTAGAAGTAACAAAATGTCTCTGGATCGTGAGATGACGACGATTATCTGCTGTGTCTGGAGATTATTGCGAACTTTTGGCAGTGAATTGTTGAAGTGATTGATCTATATGATAATCCGTAATTATTTTGGTGTTATCTTTAATATATATTTTTGTCAACAATATTTATTTTATTGATCTGGAAGATGTTTTTTAATTTTTGAGTTCAAAAATAGTTTTTTTTTACTAAAGGAGTTTAAATAGTTTTGTACCAAGATTGACATATTTGTTTTTCAAAATGATCAATATGAGAACGTATTTTTGTCATATCTTACCCCACACATACATTATCATATTTAAATATGGATTATATTAAAACGACTAGACTAATAAAAAAAAACAGTAATTTGTAAAGCTCGAGTGAGGCCATGTATTGAGATAACATAATAACTCAAAACCATATTTTAGCAGCTTTTCTGATTGACGAAGTATACTTTTATTATGATTTTTCTTTAAATCTCTTCTGTTTTTTTAACAACTATTTTATTTATATAAAATGTTTCATTACAAAGAAAATAAAAAGATGCAACCAAAAGCAAGCTTAAAATGTAGAAAATACAATACAACAAATAAAATAAAAACTTTCTTAATAAAAACCGAAGAAAATTTTCTTCTGATCCATCTTCTTCGAACAGAATTTTTGATGTAATTACCTTTAGCAATCACACAATCGATGCAACTCCAAGCTTTCTTTTGAAATTTCTTTTGTTGTATAACATTGGCCAAACTCCCATCTAGATCTATAGATATCCATCAATTTAGAATCCAATATAATGATTCTCTCGAATGAAATAAAGATTGGACCTGCCTATTTTCAACGATTCTAAAAACATCAACATACAACAAAAGAATCGTTCTTCTAATCTTAGTTAATGAAATATCTATCTATGGTGGTTTCCATGGCAATTATTTTCAAAGTAAAGCGATAAGGATAACTTCCTTACCACTTAAATTTGGATACAACACAAACATGATGCTTGTCTTGCCATCGATCATGGCCATAGATTCCATGTCGGAGATAACAACAGCGCATTGGGAGATGAATTGGTTTACACCCAATACGTTGTAAGTAACTATGCAACTTATCATTACATAAAAGGAAAAAACACAAAGAAAAAGTTTGGAAATAGAAACCCAAGATGCCATCACGAAACCAAACTCATGAAATTAACACTCTCAGATGAGAACTGAAAAGAAATTATCACTGGCGACAATCGCCATCCCCATCGCCCAATAACCGTTTTGTCTCACGGTTTTTCCAATGGATATGAAAAAATTATCATTTCTACCCCCAGCCATGTTATTTACCGATGCTTCTTATTTACAAATTATATCTTTACAAAAATCTATAGGCAAAACAGAAGAAGAATGCTTGTATCATTAACAGTTCATATACAAATTATTGAATTTTGTTACTTTTAAAAGGAAGTTTAATGTGTGTGGAAATTTCCTTACGTAACGAATTGGCTATAAACCAAAAAAGTCTTACATGAGTTGACCTTGACTTGGAAAACAAGAAACAGTTGTTTGCCACAACGTCTACTTCACGGATCCAACAATGGTCTTTACTCTCCCTCAGTGTCCATTATGTCCAATCCCCTATTATAAAACACCAACCTAATATACTTCTCTACGCCACACACACACACATACAAACAAAATAAAATAAAATGGTCAATAACGCCAAATCCACCACAATAAAACATACACTATTCCTTTTCACAACTCTCTTTGTCTTGATCCTAACCGTTTCCAAGCCAGTAACCTCACAGAACTGCGGCTGTGCCTCTGACTTCTGCTGTAGCAAATGGGGTTACTGTGGTCAGACAGAGGACTACTGCGGCGACGGCTGTCGTGAAGGCCCTTGCCAAGGCGGTGGTGGCGGTGCTGGAAATAATGGCGGTGGAGGCGGAGACGTCGTTTCGCTGGAAGAAACGGTTACACCAGAGTTCTTTAACTCTATACTAAGCCAAGCAAGAGATAATTGTGCAGGTAAAGGGTTTTACTCTCACAGAGCCTTCATTGCCGCAGCTAACTCCTATCCGAGCTTCGGTTCTTCCATCTCCAAACGCGAGATCGCTGCGTTCTTTGCTCACGTCACTCATGAAACAGAATGTAAGTAAATCTCTTCGGGTTTTAGCCTTTTAGACACTCCGTTATTTTGGTTTAGCTCGGTTATTTCGGTTTTAACCCGGTTTCGAAAAGTCATGAATTATTTAGTTTTTTTTGGTCATAAAACTATATTCTTAAACCAAGAGTTAGTCGATAATAAGATTATTCCGAGGAATATATCATCAACATTCAGACCCTGCGCATAGTTTACACGAAAAAACAAAACACCTCCGGTTCTAGCTTTTTAAATCATCTAAATTTCTATTTTATATATAATTATATTCTTATTTATAACTAGTAAAGGGGAAAATTTCATAACTACACTTTCTGTAGTACCACAATTCAATTATACCACCAATAGAGAGACATTTTCACAAATACACTTTTTATTAATGTGTAAAAGACAAAAATAACCTTCCTAAATTCTAACCTAGTTACATGTCTCTTTCTACTTCTTCAATAGAAAACTTCAACTAACATGACTACATCGGAGAGGACGACGACGGTGACGAGATTGGAGATCGGACGACGGCGGCGATGAGATCGGAGATTGGACGACGACGGTGACGAGATCGGAGACGGCGACGAGATCGAGAGATCGGATGACGACTGCGATCCTTCTCTCACCTCTCACTCTCTACCCTCGTTACGCTCGCATCTCCCTCTTTCCTCATCGTGTTAATCTGTAAACGCAAATGAAATAACTTGATGGTACATGCTATTCTCCTTTCCTTACGTTTTTAGCTGCTCGATTCAATTTCAATGACTTTCCTCTTTGTGTGTTTCTAGTGGAGGTCTGATTAAAGCACTGCCCAGATTGAGGACGTTCAGAGAGCTGTTGAACGGTTTGTGAAATTCATTTCCTCATTTTGCCTTTACCGTGTTTCTTTTTCTCAATAATGAATTAGTTTGTGTGTGTATTTGGTTTAGAATGCTGGAAAATAGGAGCATGCGCTATGTGGATGGCCTTTTTCTCATACCTCCACACGACTTGTTCCTTGTTGAAAATGTTCTACGAATTTCCATTTGTGATACAAGTACTACTTCGTCACTGTAGTAGATTCCAATCACCAATAGAGAAATGCAAAAAGTAATATATACTGATGGTTTTGTTCTGTGTATCTTATAGAGGAATGGGTGAAAAATAATGACGTTCTCTTGTTCTGGCAAGTTAAGCATGTTGTCCACGCCTTTTAGGTATATCCAGACCCTATCTACTTTAATAAGGCAGTCATCTTTGCTTTCTCTTCTACATGACTTATTTATAATTTACATCTAGTTAACTGAGGAAGGACCATGTGAGGAGCTGGGCCCTGATGGAAAACCTTCTAGCTTTAATGAATGGATTCTACCTGCTAAGGAGTTTGATGGCTTGTGGGAAAGGTGTGTTTCCTATGGTCTTGACTTGGTTATTAAGTAGTATGGCTCTGAAATAATTTATTCAGTGGTGTCTGGATCTTTTCTTTTCTTTTGTGTAGCTTGATCTATGAATCTGGACTCAAGCAATGGTTACTACGTTATGCCGCAAGTGCTTTGCTGTTCACACAGAAGGGTTTTGTTGGTTGAATTTATAAGAGTTTATAAAAGAACAACGAGGGTTTGTTGATTTTCATGATCACTGGATCAAAGTACAACACAAAAAAGAAAATCACATGATCCTACTTTGTAATCAAATAATCTAACATTTAAATTTTTTGGTCGATCAAAAACTCTAATGTACGTTGTATTGTGTAAAGATAAGCAAACAACTCTTACAAGTCAATACACTTAATTAAAGAGAAAAAAAAATTGTAAGGGTTTGTGGATCATTTATAGAAACTAATAAATCATTTGTAAGGATCTATGAATCAAAAGCCAATTAACAAATAAATCCTAATAAATTAGTTTATAAATTTTTAGAAGTCATTTTAAAAACTCTCATAATCATTTATATATAGACCCTTATAAATCATTTTATGTTTTAGAAAAATATTTATAAACTCTTATAAATAACATTTATAAACTCTTACAAATTATTTTATGTTTTAATAAACATTTATAAACTCTAATAAGTAACATTTATAAACTCTCAAAATCAACTTATAGACCTTATAAGTTATAAGTCATTTTATGTTTTAATAAACATTTATAAACTCTTATAAATAAAATTTATAAACTCTTATAAATAAAATTTTATAAACTCTTATAAATAACATTTATAAACTCTTATAAATAACATTTATAAACTCTTATTAATCAAAAGTAAATTTATAAACATTGATAAATCAACTTATAAATATTTATAAATAAATTTATAAGCTCTTATAAGGGTTTGTAAGAGTTTTTTTTTGTTTTCTTGATGGGTTTATGACAAGTTTATAGGAGTTGATAAATCATATTTGAAAGTTTAAAAAATATTTTATAAAGTCTTATAAATCATTTATAAAAGTGTATAAAGTGTATAGACCTTATAAACTATTATAAAAAAAATTATAATGATTTGTATAATAATTTATAAGAGTTTATAAGGGTATGCAAATAATTTATAAGAGTTTATAAAAACAATTTATAAAGTTAATACACCATTATGAAGGATTATAAAAAAATTATAAGGGTATGTAAAATAATTTGTAAGCGTATATAAATCATTTGTAAAGGCATATAAAACATGTTATAAAATCTATAAACCATTTATAAATGTTTAGAAGAAAGTTATGAAAGTTTATAAATAATTTATAAAGAGTATGTATAATACTAATAAGAGTTTATAAAAACTTTATAAAAGCTTATATTCAATTTATAAGGAATATTATAAGAGTTGTATAAGTTTATAAATCAACTAAAAGAATCTATAACAATTTAAAAAGACTTATAAAATTATTTATAATGGTTTGTATAATAATTTATAAAGGTTTATAAAAGTATGTAAATAATTTATAAGGGTTTGTAAAAATAACTTATAAAGTTTATACACCATTATAAATGATTATATAACAATTTTGTTTGCTAGATTGTGTTAGCAATGAGATATCTGCAGATACAACAACCGCAGTAGCACCAAACAAGATCAGATTCAAGGTTTATAAAAGTATATAAATTATTTACAAAATGTTTAAAATATTTATAATGGTTTATAAGAATATATAAAGTGTTTAAAAAAATCACTTACAGGTGTTTATAAATATTTTATACAGAATTTATAAGGGTTTATAAAGTTTATAAAGGGTTTAAATAAGTTTACAAAAAAATTTATATAAGATTTTTAAGGGTTTCTAAAAGGTTTAATGGGTTTTGAAGAGTTTATACAGTGTTTATAATAAAATTATAGAGGTTTCTAAAAACGTATAAATATTTATATAACTATTTATAAAGGTTTGAAAAACCATTTATAAACCATTTATAATTTTATAAGAGCTTATAAAATCTTGTATCAAATTATTTAAAAGGGTTTATAAAACATATTTACAAGAACTTATAAGCTATTTATAAGATTTTATACATTTATTTATAAGTGTTTATAAACTAATTTATAAATATATTTATAAGCTTCCCCTGTAACTCAGAGTTCTGAAATTACTCAGTTGTGAGATGAACACCAAGGCAGTAAAGACTCCTGGGCACTTTCTCAGAAGCAATCTGAACATATTTAGCACTCTTCTCAGTAACATAACTCATAAGCCCTTCAAAAGATTGAATAGTAGTCTTGAGCCTCATGATCAAAAGATAATACATCAAAAAAATTTATAAGTTTTTATAAAGTGGTATTTGAATATGATATATATATATATAGGTTTATAAAACAGAAAAGAATATATCTGTTTAGACAATTTATAATGGTTTATAAAGATAAAATAAATTAGTTAGAAGAACTCTAAAACATTTCAATAGTTTATAACCATTTATAAAGTCTAATAATATAATTTAGAAGAGGTATTATAAGAGTTTTATAGGTTTATCAATCAACTAAAAGAGTCTATAACCATTTAGAAAGCCTTATAAAAAAATTTATAATAGTTTGTATAATAATTTATAAATGTTTATAAGGGTATGTAAATAATTTATAAGGGTTAATAAAAATAATTTATAAAATTTATAAACCATTACAAAAGATTATAAAATAATTTATAAGAGTATGTAAAATTTCTAAGCGGTGCAACATTGTTTGATGTCCGCATGTGCACAGAATCTGCCAGAATCATCATCTCTTTATAAATTTTATAAACCATTATAAAGGATTATAAAATAATTTATAAAGGTATGTAAAATTTCTTAAGCGGTGGAGCATTGCTTGTTGTCCGCATGTGCCTCAGAATCTGCCACGTATCATCATTTCTTTATAAAATTTATAAACCATTATAAAGGATTATAAAATAATTTATAAAGACATGTAAAATTTCTGAAGTGGTGGAGTCTTACTTATTGTCCGCATATGCCATGGAGTTGATGTATAATTAATTTATATGAGTTTATAAAATCAGTCTATAAGGAAATGTATAACAAACTTGAACTTAGTTTTCTATAAGGATTATAAATAATTTATAAATATTTATCAATCATTTATGAAGATTCATAAATCATTTATAAATACTTATAAAATATTTATAAGGATTTATAAATCATTTATAAAGTTTGCAAATCATTTATAAATGTTTATAAATTATTTGTAAGAGTATATAAACCATTTATAAAGTCTTATAAAGACGTTTATGAAGTCTATAAACTGTTTTTATTCTTTTAACTTTATAAGTCTTCCTATAAATAAGAAGTTATAACTTCTTATAAAATATAGATTCTTCTTCGTTTTCTAACGTGAATAACTTATGCTTCTAAGGAAAAATAACTATTTATAATGTCTTATAAAATGTAGTAATATTGTTCTTGTTACAGCAATGCATTGTGTATTTTTGTTTAATTGATCCAATTTTTGATATGATGATTAAATAGGAACAAGAAGAAGCTGATGTTGAAGTCGAGAAGCTTGTGCAAAAGGTAACTATCCCAATTTATAACTACTTATAAAATATAGATTCTTCTTCGTTTTCTAACGTTAATAACAATGATTCTAAGAAAAAATAACTATTTATAATGCCTTATAAAATGTAGTTCTCTGCATCGAAAACAGAGGTTTAGATCCTTTCTCTTTAGAAGTGTCTTCAATGTCAAACACAAGTCTCTTCTTCTTCTCCTCCTCTTCTTCCACATTAATCCTCAACGCAGTTACATTAGAAACGTTCGGTGAACTCCATGTTCTTCTCGTCCCCGACCTTTTATCACCCTGCTGCACGCGGATTATAGCATCAGCACTCTCAGGGCTACCTCCCTCGTCAATGACTATCACACAGCTAGTTGAGGAGTCTCTCAAGTTGGTGTTCCCACAGTTGAAACTCTCCGAGGTAAGAGAAGAAGAGCCAGAGAGAAACATGGCGAGGTCATCACGCTCTTCTTTGTTGAGATCAACCAAACGCAGAGGCTGTTTCCCGTTCTCGGTTAACGCCTCTTGCAGTGTGGACTGAACTCGGTAAATCTGGTTCTTAATAGCGGTGACAAATTGTTTATGCGGAGCCAACGTAGTGTCGTCTCGACAATGTCCATGGTGGCTCAACCTCACTGCCCTCTCAAAATCTTCCAGCTGATTCACATTACACAAACGAATACATGAACAAAAAAGGAACATGTTTTTTTGGTGTGTGTGAAGAAAGTCTATGGGATCCGAACCTGCCATTTAACTGTGCTCAGAGCTGCTTGAAGTTCAACGCAGAGCTGGTCTACTTGGACTCCACCAAGGTACAAGGAAGGCTCATATGGCTTGAAGAACCAAAGTAACTCCACTCTCCTCGAGTCTTGACGCTGATCAGTAAACTCCCACATTTTTATAATCTTCCCAACAAAGAACACCCCAGAGTCCACTTTACTATCATCTCCAACAGAGACACAGTCATTATAAAGACAGTACTCACAACCACCGTAATTAAGTGAAAGATTCAAAGTACTGAACATCCTTATCTTCTACACTCTTTTTACCCCACTCAAATGGTAGGCCATCGACGACTTTCGTTGACTTCTTCTCCATTATTCAATGAAGCAGGTTTCTCCTAATTAATTCCAAATTAAAAAAAATAAGCAAAGGCGAGAGCAAATTAACTAAAAGAGTCTATAACTATTTAGAAAGCCTTATAAAATAATTTATAATAGTTTGTATAATAATTTATAAAGGTTTATAAGGGTATGTAAATAATTTATAAGGGTATATAAAAATAATTTATAAAATTTATAAACCATTACAAATGATTATAAAATAATTTATAAAGGTGTGTAAAATTTCTGAAGCGGTGGAGTCTTGCTTGTTGTCCGCATGTGCTTCAGAATCTGCCACGTATCATCATCTCTTTATAAAATTTATAAACCATTATAAAGGATTATAAAATAATTTATAAAGGTATGTAAAATTTCTGAAGCGGTGAATCCTTCTTGTTGTCAGTATGTGCCATGAAATTGATGTATAATTCATTTATAAGAGTTTATAAAATCAATCTATAAGGATATGTATAACAAACTTGAACTTAGTTTTCTATAAGGATTATAAATAATTTATAAATGTTTATCAATCATTTATGAATATATATATAAATCATTTATAAATACTTATAATATTTATAAGGGTTTATAAATCATTTATAAAGTTTGTAAATCATTTATAAATTTTTATAAATTATTTATAAGAGTATATAAACTATTTATAAAGTGTTATAAAGACGTTTATGAAGTCTATAAACCGTTTATAAATATTTATATAACTATTTATAAGGGTTTATAAAACTATTTACAAGAACACATAAGCTATTTATAAGTGTTTATCACAGAGGGGAAAAACTCACCAGCAAGAGAGATAGGGAGAGGAAGAAGGATTGAAACTAGAGCGAGTGTGAAAGCAATAGCAACGAGTCGAGGAAGTCCCGTTGCCATGGATGCTGCTTAGAGAGTTGGAATCAGCGGAAGCTATGTAGAGATCATTACAAATGATCTATACATCTTTAGAATTATTTATAAACCCTTATAAATTATATATAATTCCTTACAAATAATTTATAAATCCTTATAAATTATATATAATTCCTTACAAATAATTTATAAACCAATATAAATAACTTAAAACCATTACAAATGATCTCTACATCTTTAGAAATTATTTATAAACTCTTATATATTATATATAATTCCTTACAAATAATTTATAAACCATTATAACTAATATATAAACATTTTATAAACCATTATAACTAATTTATAAACATTTTATAAAGGTTTATAAAATATCTAAAAGGGTTTATAAAACTATTTACAAGAACTTATAAGCTATTTATAAGAGTTTCTACATTTATTTAAAAGTGTTTATAAATTAATTTACAAGGTTGTATATCTATTTATAAGAGTTTATAAATCTAATTATAAGGGTTTATTCCAAAGATTGTAAGAATTTAATAATCTTCATAACACAATTTATAAGAGTTTATAAATCAATTTATAAATCAGTTAGAAGAGTTTATAGATCATTTATAAATTCTCAATTATTTTCTCGCCATCTACTATATTTAATGAATACTTTAAATCAAGGATTCAAAACACTTTCAAGGAATGAGACTCGTAAAGTAGAGAGATGATGAAAAGAAAAAGGATACAGCCTGAGATCTTTGATGGATCATTAACGTCTGCTTCTGGTATAACATTTGCGACACAAGCATACATAGAAAGCTTCTTCCTGCAGATAAAAAGAGGAGTTGAGAAGCCCAATATCTTACTAAACATATAGAAGAAGCTACTGCATCTTACTCAGCTCTCAAGTCGTCCCAGTCTTTACTCTTTAAAGATTGCCTCTTTTCATCAACTGATGTCCATTGTGCATTCAGGTCTTTGAGTTCATTAGCAACGACTGTATTGACAGACAGAACAAAGACTTTTCATGTCATTGAACCAAAGGACTAGAAAATAAAGTATATACACTTATATAAGCTCGTCATTTATCTTGCTTTTTAGTTCTACATCTTCATCAAGCTCTTTCTGAAGATGCTATCATCTCATGCTGATTCATCTGAATAAGCTTCCCCTGTTTTGTTCTTGCAAGCTTCTAGCTTATTCTTACAATCTGCATTTAAAACAAAAACAAATCGAACACTTTTATATTGTTGATTTTTGTAAAGTATCAGTTTTTAGAAGTTTTCTAGTGACCCAAGTGAAGAAGCTAACCTTTAATAGATTCCTGAATCTGACTGCAATCGTCATCGCAAGCGAAGCAGAGAGCTTTTGAGTGGATGTGATACGACACCGATTCAGTTTTTGGAGTTCAGTAAGTTGATCAAATCGTCCCCGTAGGAGATTAGATCTTTAGTATCATAGCTCTCTCCCATTTCTGATGTTTCGACTTGTACTTCTAGAACAGGAAATTGAAATTAAAATTATTAGATCAAAAAAAACAATACAATGAAAGGTGTGAAGAAGGCGTACCATAGAACAAAAGCACCAGTGGCAAAGAGAGCAGTCCAAATCCCTCACTCATCGTTACCTGAAATGAGAGGCGTACTCAATTGCGATCTCACAGTCACCGATCGGATCGGAGACGATCCCTCCGGCGAGAGAAATATGTCGTGGAAGAGAAGGATCTCGTTCGGTTCGTTGAAACTCATTGAGTTTTCAGGATCGTTGGAGTTTTGAGGTTCGTTGGAGCTTTTCAGGTTTGTCGGAGAACTCGTCGGAGAGTTCGTCGGATTGAAATTGGAGAGACGTGGAAGATGATAGATTTGGTATATGTATTAATAATTAGGGGTATAACAGTATTTTGTCCATTAAAATTTTAATGGTAAAGTTGATTAGTGTAAACTTGAAAAGTGGTACCATGAAAATGGTATTTTTGAGAATTCCCCCTAGTAAAGCTATATTTTAGCTTTAGTAAAATAATTATAATATATTTAAAATAATCTTGATTTAATTGGTTTACAGTACTACAATCGAACAGAATATATTGAAAAATTGTTCTATTTAGTTTCCAAATTGGTCCACTACTAGAATTCATTTTTGTAACCATTTGGTTTAAACCTCATTGCAGTTATGTGCTACATTGAGGAAATCGATGGACCAGCCAAGGCTGATGACTATTGTGACAAAGAGAACACAGACTTCCCATGTGCACCAGGAAAGGGTTACTATGGTCGTGGTCCGATCCAGCTCTCTTGGAACTACAACTACGGTCAATGTGGCAGAGACCTAAACGAGAACATATTGGCCTCCCCAGAGATGGTGGCTCAAGACCCAGCTCTTGCCTTCAAAACCGCTTTCTGGTTCTGGACCACTAATGTTAAGGGGAAATTTAACCAGGGCTTTGGAGCGACCATTAGAGCTATAAATGGTATGGAGTGTAGCGGAAGAAATCCGGCAACGGTCGAGAAAAGAATTGGATATTTCCGTGACTATTGTGGTAAGCTTGGAGTCGAACCTGGAGATAACCTCGCTTGTTAAGCTTTGTCTCACTAAAGATAAATGTTCGAAATATAATAAAAGTGATAACATACGATGAATGTTATCATATGATGCTAATGTTGTATTAATAATGTAATGAAACGATGGATTTTAACTAAATGCAGCGATTTTTGGCTTAATATATAACTTAAACTTTATTACTCCATGTATTAGCTATTAATATATAGTAAAACCTCTATAAATAAATGAGGTTGAGACTTTGAAATTTTATTAATTTATGGAGATATTAGTTTACAAAAGTTTTCTTATTTAGATTTTTCATTTATTTTAGGATACATTTATTCTAAGATAAGAAAAATATTTGATTTCAGTGTATGGGCATTAATTTTATTTTAAAAAATTTGACATTTTATAATATTATTTAGTGTATATAATATATATTGTATAGAAATTAAATATAGTTTTTAGATAGAATATTACTAAATCTCATCAAAAATACATTACGTGTTAAGAAAATATAAAGATAATTTCATTGTGAATATAAAAAAACAATATAATAATATGTTTTTATTTATATTAAATATGTATACATATAAATTATTAATTTATAAAATTAATGGAACCACATATTTACAAATATATATTTTTTTTAAAAAATATTATCTTATTATTTTATCGATTTGTGTCAAATTTTGAACTGATCAAAGTTAAAACCGATAAAATTTATTAATTTATAGAGATTATTAATTTATCGAGTATTAATTTATAGAGGTTTTAGTGTAGTTGAAACTATATTAAGGCATCCACAAGGGAAAGTTCTTGATAGACATTTCAACATTAATTTATTGAAAAAAAAAATAGATGAGGAAAAAGATTGTAGAAACGTTTTTAGATATACTCAAGAAAATCGGTGTGCAACCATCGTCTTGTTGTTTGTTTACATTTTGATCTAAAATTTTACTGATTAATTAAATGATATTAAAAACTATATTATTATTTATAAAGTGAATTTGTCTATGTGTCATGCTTTTCATAAATTTAGATTATTTAGATTATTTGTTATTGTTTATTTTTGTCATATTTTCCGTAATTTTAGAAAATTTTCTTATCTGTTATGTTTTAATATTTTTAGTTTTATTTATTTGTCGTAGTATCTATAAATCTAGATTATTAATTTATTTGTCACTTACTTAATAATCTTAATTGGTAGTTTATATGTTTGTATATTTTAAAATAATTTAGGTGGTAATTTTAGTTTTATTTACTTGTCATGTTTTCTGTGATTTTAAGTCATTTTTAATGTTTTATTTTTAAAAGCTTATTTGTCATATTTCATTATTTAAGTTGAGTCATTAGTTTTAATAAATAACTTTTTAAATTTTAAGTTTTTTAAAATATTTTAGTGAATATTTAATAAGTATTTTTGTTTTATTCAGGGATAACTATCATTAACGAGTAGTATTGTAAGTTTTAGCAATAATTTTATAGTTTTTTTCATCTTATGTTTACTTGAGTAATATTTAATCATTTAATATTTTTACTTTTTTATTCTAAAGAAGTTTTTTTTTTCTTTTTTATGTCATCAAATAATTTATTACTTGTAGTTTATATTAGTTAGATAGAAGTATGTTTTTAAATACTTAAAATTTGTTAATAGATGTCACTATGAATTCCAATGAAGAGGAAATTCATATAAAATTTAATAAAAACTTTGATAAAGATATATATATATATATATTTTTGATAAAGAGATATTTGATTTTATAGGCTTCACTGATAATTGATAATCATAGTTTATTTTGTAGATTTATCTTAAGGTTAATTTATAATATTAATAAAAAATATTAGGTTATGATGATAATTTTTATATATGTGTTTTGGTGGTGAAAGAATAAATAGAGGATTTTACAAGTATTAAAATGTTATTTATGTTGAGTTGTAATAGAACAAAGTAAATTTTATCTTCTAATTAATTTAATATTTGAAACTAATTAAACAATTTAGATTGAAATTAAATATTATGTTAAAATTTAAATTAGTTGGATATATATTAGTCTGCACAAGTGTGCGGGCCATCGTCTAGTTTTCTAGCAATAGAAACATTTTTTTAACAACCATAGCAATAGAAGCACTATATAACTATATACCTTTTTTTAGCAACATAACTATATACTTTAAATGACTGCTTTTTCATGAAGATGCTCTGGCGCCCCCACCCCTCCCTCAATTTCCTATTATTTTCCCCAATTCATTTTTTTTCTTGTTGAGATTTCTCTTACCGGATAGGTGTGCCAATCTCTACCAATACGCAAAGATTATTTCTTGCAACCATAGATAAAATGACACACATACTATCAGCCTATTATACTATTTGATCTATAGTAAGTATATACCCGAATCAGATTCTTATAACGAGCATGTAAATGCTCATTTATAAGCTTTTATTCATATAAATGAGTCGCAAACTCATGTAAATATCACACATGAACAAGCAGTGGCGGAGCCAATGCTATATCATGAGGGTTACATGACCCATGTGATTTTTGTAGAAAGAAACATTTAGCTGCATTTTCAAAGAAAAATTTGATGAATTTAGGTTAGTCACCCCTATAAAACACATATGTTATACCACATTGACCCCTCCGAAAGAAATTCCTGCCTCCGCCACTGTGAACAAGTCGACGACATACAAATACACACGGAAACACTTCAAACTAATACCAGAATCAGATTAAGCTTACACAAATGTATTAGAATTATTTCATATAAAAGAGTAACAAACTGAAGCGAACTCACACATATATCACACATGAACATGTCGACGAAAACAGACTCACATACTCAAACACATTCAGCCAACTGAAACTTCGAACTGCAGCTAAAGTGTGTAGGGATTGCTTCGTCTTGTCGTAGCACATGGAACATATGCACTTAAGATTCTCGGAGATATGTCCACTACAGGCATGGATACGGGGTCCTGTGCCCCCTACTCTTTTTTTTGCTTAAATAGCTTATATATATATTTATCCAGCTAACTATTCTTATAATTATGAAAAATATAAAAAGTGCCCCCAATCTAATTTGATTTTTGTTTCTTTTAGCATTGTGACCCCGACCAAAAATGTTTTTAGATCCGCCCTGACTACAGCCCCTGGCAAGGGCACCTAAGACCACACGACAATAACAATTACATAGCGGATGTTCTTGGACACATAGTTTCATTATGTCACCGCCAGAGTCGACATGACACCCAGTCACCCCCGCTTCTATCTCCGCCGCCGCTCCTGCTCATATACCGTATACATATCAATTTGATTGTATCAAATTTTGTTTTTTTTTTCAAAATCAAATTAGCTGCTTAATTAGCTGTTTATGTACTGTATTAATAAGCTTTGTGATTGTCCTTTACAGATAACCATAAACCTTAATTATGTGCAGTTTCTGATCTATAGCAAGCTGGGACTCAAGTTACAAAAGAAAAATCAAATTTTATGTTGCATATGAGAAAAGGAATTTATATTCTTAATACAATTTAGTTTTCAATTTCGCACGAACTATTTAACCAACAAAGTACGACGATCTTGAATGCTTGTTAACGTTTATATTAAAATGACTTTTGCTTAATAAGACAATATTCATTATCGTTGACAAAAAAAAGAAAATATTCATTATCAAAATCAAACGCAAAAAAACTTCGTATTCAATGATAATCACAGCTAGTACAGCTATATAATCCATAATACCTTAGTGGAAGTGGAATAAACTTACTGGAGATAACCAAGAAGAGGCAAGCGATGATGAACACTGATGTTGTAGTCTTTCCCATTTTATCTTACGTAGATATTTATCTCACCTGGAGTTATCATATTATGTTGTGCTATTCATCTTTTATAGACCTTCAATCCCGTTAGGCTTCTTATACTTCGTTGCAACAACCCAAATAATTGAACCCATAAGAAATATCAAGCGAATTGTCTGTGTCGAGTAGATACAATAAGGACAATCGTCTTAAGCCATTTCAATTATTTAAAATATTATCCGACTATAGGGCCTAGTGTATTACACTTACATATCATTCCTAATAGATTCATGGGTGAATTGGTAGAATATCCCCAAAAAATATATAAATTTGTCAAATGACTATAAGTTTTGATATGGGAAAAAGCAGTATCATTTAAGCCACAGATTGACCGATTTGCCCTTGTTTTATGCTTTCCAGATTCACTATCGTACGAGTGTGTGCGTTAGAGCACAGAAAAACTGGATTTTGCAAAGGCGTGTTCAGAAGAATGTGTCTGACACAAGGATGCGTGAGAGGCAACGATCTGCTGGGTAAAGAAGGGATCCATACTCATTGTGATGGTTTGCTATGGTAAGTATTTCTCCGGTAGCATTTTGAATAGTGGGATTGGTAATAGAGTATATAGAGAAGTTGACAGTCACCTGCAATGTTAGCCGTTCCGATTTAATTGATAACACTTGCGTCTAGTAATTTAACTGTAAACAATATTTTAGCAGTTATGAAATAATTTAACAATAAAACACCTATTCGTGACACTGGTAGTCATCTAGTGTATATGTATAAGTTGGCAGCTAACCAAACAATCTACTGCTAAAAACCAATTATCAGATCTAAGTTAACTATTACAGAATAATGCTTACTGGCAAGTAAATTTTAACGGGTAAATAAAATGTTAACATTAACAGGTACCTGGCACCCGGTGGGAGAACATATTTATTGTTAGTTGTTCTGATTTGGTCAGTGCAACGATTAGCTGTTAATGTAATATATTTGGTACTAACCAATACGTTTTCGGGGTACACTATATAATAATTAGAAAACAAGGTCATTTAAATGTTCACATGTAGAATTGCAGTTCAGCATATTGCAAGATTATTTTGTAAAACGATAAAAGCAAGGAAAATGGAAAACAAAAAATCTGTAAGTAGACAACAAACCACGAAACTTGCAAGTTTGGTAACTTTTTCGCTGTTATGGGCGTATGAGTAGGAAGACTATCCATCTGTCATATTCACCTCGTTTTCCTTGTCAATCTTTTATTTCAATTTTTTTTGCTGTTACAGCCACATCATTTGTTTCATCAACCCAACAAAATCTGCTACAGATGACCATTCTTCATACGGATCTCAGTAATGGACTTCACGGACACATACAACAAGGGGATGAAGTAAGCTTTCCGTATAATAGATAAATAAGTGTAAAAGATAAAATATTCTTTGATCGTAAGCGGGAAAATGTAAAGTTAATAAAAATTGATACCTATATGGTTCTACCAATTAACTATTATTCACAGTTATTAAAAAAAGTTAGCGGACAACAATAACGATAACAAACAACGAATGAGTTGGTACGCCATGGTTCTGGAAGTAAGTTACTTTACACTCGTAACTAAACAATTTAGCATGTAAAATGTGACTTTAACAAATTAACTATTATTAACAGTTACTAAACAGGTTAGCGGACAACAATAACGGTAACAAACAACGAATGAGTTAGTACATCATGGTTATGGAAGTAAGCTACTTTATACCCGTTACTAAACTGGTTAGCGGCCAACAATAACGGTAATAAACAACGAATGAGTTAGTACACCATGGTTATGGAAGTAAGCTACTTTATATCTGTAACTAAACAAGTTAGCATGTAAAATGTGACAGCGGGTTCTCTTCAATCGAAATAATCTTCCTGAAAGTAGAATTCCGTAGAAACTTTAACTCCTCTTGTTCTAGTGCGTCGATAAACAACTCGGTTCTCTTGATCTTTTGATACGAATTGTTCAATCTCTTGAACATTCTCGGGGGTAGAGTTTTCCTCCACCGCAACGTTTGTGTGAATAAAAAGGATGAAAATTCACACAATTAGGGATTAGAAAGCAGAGAGAAAACAGATTGATAGTGAAATATAGTTCGGGGTCATGGCAAAAATCAAGCATAAAGAGAAGAAGTAGTAGTTGAGAAAGTGTGAATAAAAGCAACTGTCCAACATTCAAAAATGACAGAAAAATCTCACTCTTTTGTTTGCAGAATCTGAAAAGGCTAAAACCATTCTATTGCCCAATGGGGTAAAGAGGTTCACCCGACACATATCAGACGCGCGCAAGATTACTCTCTATAGGTTGGTGTGTCTCACAGGGGCAAAAATGTCCAGTGAAAATGGTTTCTATAATCAAGGGTATGTGGCATTTTTTTTTTTTTTTTTTTTTTTTTTTTGTTTAACCAGGTGTTGACCCCTTCGGGATCCACCACCTAGGCCCGGCGCCAGCCTGCGTCTGTACCGGTTAAGGCCCTGGACACGCCTCCCCGCCCGAGTTTCGAACCCGCGTTCCCTCAGCCGAAGCCTCGGGGTACCACTGGACTAACTCGTCCGGGTGGTATGTGGCATATTAGGGGAGTGTTTAGGTGCATTCTCACCAATTTCTGTAGATTCATTACTACTCGACTGAACATAACATACAACTCTAGATCTTTTTACTGTTAATTGATGTCATAGTATAATTACAGAAAACAACGTCGTACGTCTCTTTATTTAATTTATTTCACTTAATTCATTATAGTTACATTAATATTTGACCGTTTGCCTTTATTATTACACAAACCAGACACATACAAGATTCAAACACAGGGCATCTGCGTGTACGGCCAAACTATGTAACAATCGCTTAGAACTTGATTAAGGCGTGTCGCTGCAGAAATCGCATAAGCATTTCATACCACCAGGGCCGGCCTCTGAACGGCATTTTCCACCTTTCGCGCCCTTGTTCTGGCGGCATCTCCGATAACAGGACGACGGATATATCCGAGGCGCGCAGAAGCTGAAACCCACGTCGCCACCGTATTCTTTAAGGCATCTTCTATCCTGCGCTTCTGTCTCCGGCACTTCTGCTCAATTCATATAAAGATATAAGAAAATATAAGTTACATATATAACGAAACTTACATGCAATTACCAAGAGGCACTCTGAATACTATGGATAATTAGAAAAAAAACAAAATAATAAATAGAGATTTAGTTAATTTACCAAACATAACCAGAAAGAGGATGAAAATTATGGCGAAGAAAGAAACTGACTTCGTTGTCATGGTCATCTCTCTCTCTTTCTTTACACTCTTTTTCACTTTGGACTTGGCGTATATATATATTAATGGACTCATGCTCAATAGTCAACACTTGTGGTGGTGGTGATATGTTATAATCAATAATGTGAGGTGGTAATGAAAAAAAAAATGGCATGAAAAAACAGGAGTCACGTTAGCTGTCATCATGAAAAACAAAGCGTGACACCGATAGCTGGTCGACCAGGTTCGACTCTGCTTGTGAAAGCATGTTGTGTAGGAGGGATAGACACCTCGTATGCTGAGTCATAAGCCGAGTCTGATCAGGACCGATTCTGGGCAAAAACAAATAACCATTGTTTCAAACCATCAAAATTTTCAAAGAAAATTACAAGGAAAGTCTTCAAATTTGTAAGAAAAAATTTACAGATATTTTACTAAATCGCCTTAGCGTCCAAAGAGTCTAACTCGCTTATATATCTAGGGGAACAAAATCTATATGCTGATCTCGTTTTTTTTTTAATTAACTAGGATGGGTTCGGGCCTTCGGCCTTAATCCCCCTAAGTCCGGAGCCAGCCTTTGTCTGTACCATTTTAAGGGCCTGAAACACTCCTCCCCGCCCGAGACTCAAACTCTTGTTTATACGTCACAATTACATGTACGTTTTGGCCGTTGGATTTAACTGTAAATCAACCGAAAGGCAGCAAGACACAGTCGCATATATCTACATGTGGATATAAAATTAAAGATTTTAAAACAAGTAAATATTTTCTTTGGCTCTGATGATTCTTTTGGCTTATGGAAAGTTTTGAAGTATGAAAGTTTGTTTTTTTGGTCAATAACTATGAAAGCTAAAAGTTACTTTGGTAGCCTCTACGACAGTCCCAACCATATGATCAAACCATGCCAGCCTCAGCTACTTCTAGATCTTATATGGCATAATTGTTATTATATTTACACATATTTTTTTTATAATTTTGCTATAAAACTACTTAATAATAGAAAAATACATTTAAATATTTTTATTTTAATTTTATATTATATTCTATAATTCTGTAAATTTTGGAGATCATTGGTTGGATTGTGAGTTTAAAAATTACCTGTAAAATTTATGGTGTAAGAGATTTGGTTGTAACAGTAACTTTAATATGTTGATTTTTTATAGAGATTTTAGCTATAGTTAAAAGTAAAAAAGGGACTAGATTAAACCCAACAAATCACCCACTTTATCCAGTGACCTAATTTTTCATAATTCTGTTCTGCAGTTCTTTATTCTGTGAAATTTAGTTCATTATGTAGTTATATTTTGTTTTCTACAATTTCAAAGTTATACATCGTGGTGGGTCGGATATCCAGATTTTGAAGGTATTCGTGATCCGATATGATTTTTTCGAATAATCATTTATCTATTCCTTGTGCAGATAACTTATATTTAAAATTATACTTTTACTGTAGTTGTGAATTCATAATAACTATAGTGGCTTTTGAAAACATTATAAAAATTAACAGTTATAAAATATCAATGAAATAACAACGGTTAATAAATATCATATATTATCAACAATTTAGATTTTAGAAACCGTAACATGAATCACAAAAACAAATAAATTACTAGACATTACTTTTGCATTCCCATATATTATTATTTTTATATTATGTGTTTATAAATAATATTATTTTTCATTATTTGTCAATTTATATATTATTAATTTCTATCCTAATGTGCATATATTTTTTATTCTTAATACTTTTCAATAAGTTTGTATTTTTCGTTTATAGATTATTTACCTTTTCGTTTTAAAAGTAATACTGTGATAATACTTTTAGTTTTATTCAAGAAATAATTTAAAATTATCATCTATAAATGCATGTTTTTTTTATTTTAGTTATGAATATGATTGTTTGATATCCAAAACATTAAAAAAAATTATCATATGTATACTATTTATGTTTTACTATTTAATATAGGATAGACTAGAATATCATCTACATACTATCTACACTATTTTTATTGTTTAATATAATATAAGATAGATTACCTTGCATATCGAGTAACGAATATTATTCTTAAAATGGACTAATGAAGAATAGTTAGTACTAAGTGAAGATCTACATCTTGCACAGGATGAATAAATATGCTATTATCCAGAAAACACTTCGTTATCATTATTTTGATCAAAATTATAGCCTTGTGTTTGAGTGTTGTGAGTCTGACCAAAGGAAGGCACTACACATACTCTCAATCGTGTCAAGACAGCGCTTAGGCAAGCGGAAAACAGAGCACCTGAAGTTGGTGATGCTGACGATGACAGAGTTGATGAGTTGGAGATGACCTGCATAAGATAGCGCACGACTAGACCAGGAGAGAAACCTTGATCTTATCTTGTCAATAAGAGGCTTGTAGTCTGTTAGAGTCATTGATTTCGTTATAAGAGGGAGGCCAAGGTAACGAACTGGGAGCTTGTCAACAGGGATGCCTAGTCGAGTAACCTCTGTTTTAAAAGTCTGAGTGATTCTTCCTGCCATAAAAATAGATGACTTTTCAGGGTTTATTATAAGCCCAGAAATCTCTGCAAACTCATCAAGGGTGTCAAAGATACCACAGAGTGAAGCTGGAGATCCATCAGTGAAGAATATAATGTCGTTCGCAAAACTTAAGTGAGTAAGATTGACCTCAGAGCAGGTAGGATGGAACCCAATTCTTCATGTCACGGCCGCTTTATTTAAAAGACGTGACAGAACGTTTATGGCTATGACGAAGAGGTAAGGAGAGAGAGTGCAGCCTTGCGTTAAACCTCTCGTACTCGGGAAAAAACCTTCAAGTTCATTTATTGAGACAGAGAACACAGCGGTAGAGAGGCAAACATAAATCCAATGCAGGAATTGATCTGGGATATTCATGGCTCGCAAAGTGTCTAAGATGAACGATCATTTGACCGAGTCGAAAGCTTTGGAGATGTCAAGCTTCAGAACACTGCGAGGGCTGATAGAATCTTTATGGTAGTTCTTAACTAGCTCAGTGGCAAGAAGAACATTTTCAAGAAGGAGACATCCCTTGACGAATGCACATTGGTTTGGTTCAATCAACTCAGGAAGCAGTACTTTGATACGGTTTGCTAGAACCTTGGAGATCATTTTGTAAAGAATGTTGCAGCAGGACACTGGCCGAAAATCTTTTAGTGTTTCTGCACCCTGCACTTTAGGAATAAATGCCAAGGTTGTGGCATTTACTCCCTTTGAAAGAAAACAGTAACAGTGAAATTGCGACTGATGATAGGCTAAGCTGCGCAGTAGAACTCTGCTGGGTAACGATCAGGTCCAGGGGCCTTGTTGGAAGGCATAGAGAACAGAACATTCTTTATCTCTGCCTCTGAGATTGGATGGATCAGAAGAGCAGCAGTATGATCAGGGGAATAGAACTCCAGTAGGTCTGGCAAGTCGATGAGTGTTTCAGAAGACTCGGGGCTTGCCGGCGGGCCAAGAAAATTCGCAAAGTACGTAGCTGCTGCTGTCTTGATTGCAGTCGGGTCTGTGATGATATCTCCATTTTGTAAGATCAGCTTCCTGATGGCATTACAGGATGTATGGATTTGCACTATTTTGTGGAAGAAAATATATGGTTTTATTTTGATTTTAGCTGTTTTAAATTAAGTTGTACTTGTAAGTTTTGGATGTAGATATTAGAAAATAAAATTAAAACAAAAATACACAAATCAATACATTATCAATAACTTTTTAATCAAAATAAATTATATTAATATATAAATTATACATTATTAAAGTTTACTATTGTAATAAAATTAACATTTATATAATTTAAAAATCAGTAATCTATTCAAAATTAAATAAAAATCAATATAGTTGTAGTAAAAATTAATATCTAATTAATAAATTTTACCTACAGTTATCTAATTTATTTGATGTTATAGATGATTTATCATTTTATAAATTCTAGAGCCTAAGTAATAGATATACTCTTTAGTTTTTCCGTCACTTTAAAAATAAAATGATTAGTAAAAGTCAATAAAACTTAGACTTTATTTTTTAAAATAAAGTTATACTATGGTTGGTAAAGTTTGTTGATTATTTGTTATTCTGCAATATTTAGTTCATTTTGTAGTTTTATTTTGTTTTCTGCAATTTCACAATTATACATAGGGGTGAGCACGCAATTTCGCAGTTATACATAGGGGTGAGTATGGTTTGGATATTTGCGACGTGATTTGAGATATTTGTGATATGTTTTGTTTCGTCCGAATAACCAATTATCTAATTTGATTTGATATGTAGCCCTCTGGATATTCAGTATTTTGTGTATCCGGAAAATTTTAGATTTTAACTGGATATCCAATTTGATCTGTATAGATAAAAAATTGTAAATACATAAAATCCAGATAATATAAAATAATCATATTTTAATACAATATATATCTTTATTTAATTTTTAAATTTTAATAACTAATATGTAAATTTCCTCAATAAAAATATTTTAAAACCTATATAAAAATAATATTTATATATGGATATTTTGTTGTCCACACCTTTTTGACAACTGTTTCGTAACTGAGTCCTTACATTAAAATTTTATAGTGGTTAATATTGATATTACGCTTAATGAATAAAATATAAAATAAACTAAAAATAAAAACGAATAATTAATTAGATAATTGATTAAAATTAATAATAGTTTGAATTATCCAAAACTAAAAATATATTTAAAGTATAAAGATAATTCACATATATATTGTATTGTTATATGAAATTTATTTTAATAAAAAGTTAAAAAAACATAAAATATATAACTAAATATTAATCACATAATTTTCAAATGAAAAATAAAAATAATAATTTATTATCATAGTCTTTTAAATAGTAACACATACGTTAATAAGAAATTATAAAACATTTAGTAACTATAATTATAATAATAATTATCCAAATATAAAAATGAACAAGTTTTATGAAATCAGATAATTCATTAAAAATGATATATAAAAATCTATTTTAAAAGTCAAGAAGATAATTTATTTACATATTTTGTTACTATCCCAAATTATCTTTAATTAAGATTAACAAATTATTTATATATTTTTATCTAAAAAGAATATCTTTTAATCATAGAAAAATTAGTTACAAAAATATATAATTTAAAATATTTCTATTATATATGAAAGCTTCCAAAAAATTTAACTGTAATAATCAATATATATTTTGATAAATAATTTTTCATATATAAATAATGGGAAATAATTTGATATTCTGTAAAAAAAAATTAAGACCATAAACAATAACTTATTATACTATTTAATTGGTAGTTGTAAAACGATTAGACCCGATTGATACTATTTAATTGGTAATTGTAAAACGATTAGGCCCAGTTCAACGGCACACCAAGTAGTTATACATATTTTCCAACAAGAGCGCGAAAACAAAATTGTATGTGTATCTCTTTATTTTAGTTATTCATTAATTATACTTCAAAACTATTTGAACCATTTGCTTTTATACTACATCTCTATTGCTTCTTATGCATCATTCAGATACAAGATTCAAACAAAAACAAAGGTGTCGCGTCTGCCGTCTACTACCAAAGTTTATAACGACCGCTTAGAGCTTGATTAAGGATTGTCGCTGCAGAAATCGCATAAGCATTTCATACTACCAGGTCCGGCCTCTCCTGAACGGCATCTTCCACCTTTTGCTCCCTTGTTCTCACGGCATCTCCGATAACAGAACGACGGATATATCAGAGGCGCACAGAAGCGGAAACCCACATCGCCGCCGTATTCTTGAAGACATTTTCTATCCTGCGCTTTTGTCTCCGGCACTTCTGCTCAATTCATTTAAAATAAACTTAAGAAAACATATATTGCATTTACATATGTAACAGAGCTTGCATGCGATCGATCACCAAGAGACCATATTATTTAAATCCTATGAACCAACTTTTGTTAACGAAATGAGAAATACGGGGTTTAGATAATATTATACCAATGATAACCAGAAAGAGGATGAAACAGATGGCGCAGGAAGAAACTAACTTCGTTGCCATGGCTATCTATTCTATCTCTCTCTTTACACCTTTTGTTTCACGGTAGAGTTAACGCATGTATAAACGGATTCATGCTATTTGTCGTGGTGCTCTGCGATTCAGCTGTCGTCGTGAAAAACAAATAAAAGGGTGACTCGGAGAGCTGAGTCGACCTGGCATTGACACAGAGAGGGCAAGGGACACATGTATGATCTTAACATTAACACACAAAAAAAATAATCGCACGTTTTCTTCTCTCGTAGTCAAAAGTATGACCAACTCTTATGTTATTACACATAGAAAGTCATACTTTCGTTATTTTTCTGTTTCATATTACACTTTTATATCGTTATACTTGGGACCATTCATATTCATTACTACACAAACCCAAACCATGGCTAAAACTTGTGCAAGAGCATAACAAACTAATATTCAAACATAACAAACTCATTTCAGAAGTCGCTTTGGTTGGTTTTATAGTAACAAACCATACCAAAACTAATTTTTCAAGGGTACAACATTAGCAATATGGCTAAGACATACAGCTTTTTATTCTCCGATTTATATAAAGTAATATACATATACAGTATCCTGACTCCACTATACCAAAACTGACTTTATCCCTCGTGCCTTTTCTTATAAGCAAAACTAATATATATGGAGAAAGTAAACAACATTCTTTCACAGGGAAAAACATCACTGAGAAGTAGATGTCATAAACATGTTTCTAGGTAGCCGTTGCTTCCAGCAGAACTACCTATAGGCGCATGCAAATCACGGACCAGGAACTTCACAGTCTGTTTTCCCATACCGTATAATATCTCCAAACACTCTTGGAGATCAGAATCTGAAACAAGCATCACCCACTCTTCTTCATCGTCTAAGTACTTGAGTTGAAACGACTCGTCTTGCAGTTTAAACCGTTTCCCAACTTCTTTGTACAGCTGAGAACACCCAAGCGACGTCTCGAACTTGAAACGTATTGTGTCTTCTCTATAAGTAGCCTTTACAGTAAGCGTTGTTGATCCACTCTCGCTGCTATTGCTTTTCTGTGTTCTCATTTGGTTACAGTCGTCAATGGAAGTAGATGAGCTTCTGAGCATAGCTGCACCTGAGCCACTTGATGAACCTGACATGCTGCATGACATGGACTGGTTAGGTTGGTTGATGTTGCCACTACATCTGAGTGCTTGAGAGCTTAAGTTGACATTGTTCTTTATTCCTTCACTTCCATGGAAGGTAGATTGTTCAGCCATCCAAGCCCACTGCTGACAACTGGCATCAACCTCCACGAAAGATCCTGCACAACCAGAAAGTGGCTTCAGATTGTAGCTTCTCCATCTGAGGCTTATGGTATAGAGATTCTCTTACCGTTTGTGATGATGTCCTCCTCTAACTTAATTGCATTGTCGACTGATTTAGCTTCCAAGAGCTCAAACGAAGTATCTTGACCTCTAGCAGGATCCTTCTGGGTATCAAGTTCTTTGATAAAAGGGCAAACTGCAAAGAACTCGCCTGTCGCTGAGTCAAACTTGAGTCCTCCTTCCACACCCTGGACAGAGTCAAGCACCGTCTGTATTTTCCTTAGCGACCTGTTCACTTTGTTTATCTTACGAGATGGCCACCTCATGATCCCATGTTGTCTGCATATCCGTTTTAGAGTAGTGGGACAAACTGCAAGATTAGATTCAAACTCAAAAGTTAGAAAAAGTCTTCTTTTTTTTATGTAATGGAAACGCATTCAAAATGTGGAAATCTCACCGCCAAGGCTTTTTGCAGCATCCTTTAGACTCCCAGAAAAATGTTGTTGGAGAACACTTAAGCTCACATTCTTCTCTGTTGTGCTTTTCTTCTTCTCTGGTGAAGTAGCTTTGCTCATATCCTACAAAGAAAGAAAAAAAAAAACTAAAAATCTCAGTGCTTAATCTAGTGAGTTTCGGTTCACAATATCTATAGAATAACCAAGTTTCATCATATACCTGCTCATAAGTGCCCTGAGAGCCTGGACTACTGTTATCTTTATCAGAGGACATATCCGAAAATATACTTCTAGTAGAGTTAAGTTCAGAATCTGATAACATTGTCTGAAAGTTTCCTGAACATGTGGTCCCTTCTTTTTTAGTTGCCTCCACATCTGAAACAGTTCTCAGAGTTCGACAAATTCTCTGCATAGTACCCGAAAGACTGTCTAATAGAAGCTGCTGCTCCAAGCTCCCTTTCATACTTAAAGGCAAGAACAGTTCAAGTATGTAATCATCTTCACCAGTGTAAGTGCTCCTCAGTTTTATAGCAACAGCAGCGTTCAGACCGTACTTTCGAGCGTGCTGAACAAGAGGGTACTCACTGATGTCATAAGCCTTCACATCTGAAGAAAAGAACGGCTTGTTTGATACGAAAGCTTTGCCGACAATTCCTTCTTTTTCTCTTAGACAATGCTCCAAACAAACGTGCACAAAGCCTTCCATCTCCATATCATTCACATAACAAGCTGTCTCCTCTAAGCAAATAACGCAACTTTCACCTGAGTTGGACCCATAACCCTTTACAGGTTGGTTCTTTCTCCCCTCTCCGTATCTACAGGGAATCCAGGCTAGAGCTAACGGCAACCTGTGAGCATGACACACTGCTCTGAGAACATCTTGTATTTCAGCTAAGGCAGCTTTTTGATTACTTGAAAGGTACTGAAAAAAGCAGAAATACCATTTGAATGAGGCATAAAATGGTGAGATAGTTAAGGTTTTGTTTGGTTCAGATGTTACCTGAGGGCGAGGACACGTTGATGTCCGCAAGTTTACAGCCTGAAAAAATGAAAATACAAACATGAATCTCTCTGCCAATACAGGGAATCAGTTACTGTATGTTGTAAACTCAGGTTGCAACCACAACAAATTGTCTCCAGAGCTGCCCTGGAAGCTTTCATTGACAAAGGAAGAAGACTTGGGCAGTTCTTAAAGCCAACAAAGATTCTCAGACCCTAAATCAAGCTTGCATAAAGTTTAAAAGTTTTGTTTATGCACTTGCTGCTGCAA
The DNA here is from genome assembly GCA_026261945.1 of Hirschfeldia incana. NCBI lineage: Eukaryota > Viridiplantae > Streptophyta > Magnoliopsida > Brassicales > Brassicaceae > Hirschfeldia > Hirschfeldia incana. Next base: position 77,260 of record JABCMI010000040.1, on the reverse strand, counting down.
AAGACCCACAACATCCAGATCGTTAAAGACAAGACTGACACAAGTTCTCTATGTTCAATGGTTTTGCCTAGAATGTTGGGAAGAGCCTAGAAACTAAACCAGATTAAATCTACTCTTTATACTCTTGTTATCAGGTGTTGATCAGTGAGATAATGAAATAACTGCAGACAACCTTAGAAAAAAATCGTCTATATCCCCTAAGACCTTCAAATTTTCTATCAAAGGAATTAGATAACTAGAACAAAAAGTTTGGGGAACCAACTAATGAAACACAGGAACTTTGGGGAAAGCAGTATAGAAGCAAACAAACATATAATCAACGAGAAAGTGAATTAACCTGAAGAGCACGGCAAACAGAGTCCATTTCCATATCAAAATTGGGCTTTTCCTTGGATGTGACAAGCTCCATGACAGCACAACAAGTTGTCCCAGATGCTTCAAGGACAGGTATTGCAATGGAACCACGGACTTCATTATCTACTGCATGCTTCATACGCAGATACTCCTCCGTCTTGTAATACAAAACGTTTGATGTCCACTCAGATACTCCGGAGATGAAGACACGGCCAGGAAGACCCGGGCAAGAGCACTGATTCGCTTCAGAAGCAAAAGTGAATTTCCTCGAGACTTCACGGTACTGAGAAAGCCTCGGGTCAAGCAGGTAAGCCTGATCACATGTACTTAGCACGTGCTGGTCTCCTATCTTAATAGGAGTCCAGACCTGTGCTAAAATGCCCTCCCCTGAACCTGTGGACTCTATAAACAAGCTTAGTGCCTTAAGCATCTTCTCATCTAGTGAGTGGCTCAGAGACCTAGGGACAGTAGAGTTCATCAAGTTAGCCACCTTGCGTCTTTTAAAACTTAACTCATCACCGTCTAATAACGGATGAAACCGAGAGCTGGTTCCATGTACGGATGATCTTTCTTCACCATAGTAAGAGCTTTCCAGATCATGGAATGAACGAGTAAGACCTGTAAAAGTAGCAGCTCTTGGCTCAGCTGCATGAGATGAAGTGATGGCTCCAAAGGGCATAGACTGTAAGGTCGTTAGACCATATTGAGCAAACAAGACATCAGTCGCTAAAGGGCTGTTACACCATGTGGAGAAAGAGTCGAAATTCATAAGCTCTGATGAGTTAAGCATATCATCAGAACCAGAACCAAAGCTTAAACCAGCCATCTCTTCTGTTGACATATCTTGATAACTAAACCCCTTCTCTCTGGAAGCAAAAGCTTGTTCCATTTCCGTTGATGATTAGCTGACCAAAACACACCTCTACAGCAACAACACAAGTATTGATTTTTGAGTCAAACTACTAGAGACGAATTATAAAGAGATCAAAAGACAGCATGTGAGTCTTACAAGCAAAGGAGTCAATAAATCAAACGTCCACTAGTACCCTACAACATAGAAAGACGTCACAAAAACCAATTCAAGAACTGTTCCCAATAAGTGCAGAAAAGGAATAAACTTAGCTCTGAAACTTGCAAGAAAAAGTCTCAAACTTTTTTTTTCTAAAAAGGGGAAAGGGACAAAAGTCACCGCAGCAGAAAATAAAAAGCCCAAAACTCCACAAATGCGAAATCAGCACAAACATTTCGTAGCAAACAAACACCTAATTGCAAAAGTCCAAAACTTGCACTTTAGTAAGAGACCAAAGTTCAGAGTTTTAGTCCTAGAGAAACAGAGCAAAGCAAGAACTAAGTCTAAAAAAGAACACAGCTTTAAGCAAACAAACACCTAATTGCAAAAGTCCAAAACTTGCAAAAAAACAACATTACAAGTTTATAGTAAGAGACCAAAGTTAAGAGTTTTAGACCTAGAGTGATCTTCCTTGGAGAGAAAACAGAACAAAGCAAGAACTAAGTAAAAAAAACAGAGCTTTTAAGCTAAAAGTAGAAGGTTCGGTTTTGTTTCCATTAACAGATATTGCGGGGTGAGGAAAAGACTTACACTTTAAGCACTCGAGGAAGATACAACTACATCAGCAGAGAGTGATATATGGCCGCTTTACATTTAATGGAAGATTCGTAAGCTTTTGCAACGAAAGGAAGCGACTTTGGAATCGAATCGGTAAGAGCTTGTGTGCTTGCGTAAGCAACAGAACGATGCGTTTCGATAAGACTCATCCACGTGTGACGACGTGAAAGGAACTAGGACTGATATTTCTTATTATTATATATCTAAATTAGATAAATATTTTAATTTTGGGAATCCTTGGACACGGTATCTTCATATGTCAGTGTACCTGTTTTACAGAACCGACAATTACTATTGTTAATAAATATATGTAAATATCTTTATTATTTTATAAAAAATATCTTGTGATGCCACTAAAACATGATTTTTTTGGTTCCAAAAGTAACATGTTTTAATTTCAAATATAACACAAGAAAATGACTAAAATAATTTCATTAAAAATATAGAAATATTATTAGAATTAAGAATTAGTATTTTGATTTTTTGTCGCGGAGTTTACTATTTACTTTTTTGATTTTTTGTCGCGGAGTTTACTATTTACTTTTAGAGATTAGAGCTTAGAATTTTTTTAACTCTAGTTAATTATGTTATTAAATATGTAAAATTATTACAACAACAACTCTAACAGTTGAAACTTATACCTATCTTGTGATAATTTTCGTTTGATTGCACGAATATGAACCATTTTTAAGATCCACATCTGATGGTATACTAGACATTATGCTAAAAATCTCATCTAATATTTTCTAATCCGAATATTTTATATTTTGAAATAGAAACTTCAAATCTCTTGATATAAAAGTATTAATGAATGATTATTTAAATTATAGAACTATAGGTTTCCAGTTTCCACAGAACTTAAGATTTAAGATTAAGAATGTAATTTAAGATTAAGAATGTATTTTCTTTCATTATATTTTAGTTGTTTTTGGTATATTTATTTTACTAAATAAAAAATTGAATTTTAAAAAGAATTGTCTTATATTCTATGTTTTATGTATGCAAACATGTTATTCTTTTCATTGTATTGACCAAAAGTACAGATTATGGTCTGAGACCAATAATACAATCATCATCAACTGGTACTCACATCAGTTTCGATGGCTCGATAATATTATATCTGACTTTTTGAAAGAAAAACATTATATCCGACTTGTTAAAGCCCTAATTATATTATTTTTATGGGTTTCTTAATACTATTTTAGGTTAAGGAGATCAACAAAAGATGCATGAGACCCTTTTTATATTGTTTGTTTAGCCTTAAACCATCATTGCACGTTATTATGTCCTTGTCTAATTATATTTTATTGTTCTGCTGATGTCACGAGTGACCCACTTCCTCTCCTCTTACGTTATAATATTCTTTTAACGATGATGAAAGTTTGATATTATACAGAGAATTTGGACCGTCCGATCGGATTCTCCTTACGAGATTCGAATTACTTTCAAGATTCTTCAAGCGTGGAATCTTCAATAATATACAGCTATGCTATGTTCCCCTATTCGTTGTTAATTACTTTGCATGTTCCCCTATTCGTTGTTAATCTTTTAAGTTCTTTTCCATCTTCAATTGAGAATAAATGTGACGTATGATTGTAAAATATTTCTATTATTAAAATAGAATTACACTTATAAATTATCATTTAATTTTCAATGTTAATGACATGCCACTGAAATAATTAAATGAACCATTAAATGAATTTATATCTAAGAAATTATTATATTTTTCTATTTATTAAACAGTTTTCTAAATCAATTTAACTTAATTTCGTATTTAATATATTTTCTAAAATAAATTAGCTGATTTTTAGAACTATTCATATTTAAAATTCATTTTAACAATATTAAAATTTGATAATGTTACGATTAATTATTTTGAACGAAATTCAAGTTTAAATTTGACATTAAAAAATATTTTGAATATTCCTAAAATATATGTTTAACTTACCATTAATTATTTTGAATAATAAAATCTCTATACGCTAAGATTTTAAATATTTTAACCTACTTATAAAACAAGATGAAATATTTATAACTCAATAGTAGTTTAATATAATTAAATCTCACCTAAAATTATATATTTTTCAAAAAATTTTAAAGTATATGTTTAACTATTTTGGTTGCTATTAATTATTTTCAACAAAAAAAAATAATACTGAAATTTAAATATATTTTAATTATTTGTAAATCAATGTTTAATATTTATAACCAAATATTTTTTTTCTAATGTATCTAAATCTTACTATATTATTCATATTTGATCAAAATATTTTTTTTTACATTTGGCAAATAATTTCATGTTATAAGAAATATTATTCAAACTATCAATAGGTTAATATTATTTTTTCAAAAAATTAATAACAAGCACGGGATACTATTTTTACAGCACGTAAACTATTTGACTGTTGTGTTTATAAAAAAATAGAAATATGTAAATATTTAAAAATATAAACTGACAAACATTTATATAATATATATTTATATAAAAACTGAAAATAAATACTCGTCCGATCGGACGAGTCCAGCTCTAGTCTATAACTATTTTGGCAGCCTATTAAAGAATGTTAAGTATATAAAAATATAGAACTGCACCATACGACCTTAAGAAACATCTAGAATACACGGAACTGTTGTGTAATTGGTGATGCTTACTTTTTAACCCACTTGGGTTAACAAACTAAGTTGTAGACTAAACAACTCTAACTTTATAACATACATGAATAATTTGTACCACTTTCATAAAGTCCATTTTATGTCCCCATACGTTAAGGGAAGGTGCTTCTTTCCGTGAAAATGAAAATTAAATCAGTACTTTTGAGCTTCAAGCAAGTAGCAACTACTCACAGGCGGTTAAAGTACTGTATATCTAAATTACAAGGATGAAAATCGTATTCTTGAAGAGAAGAACTAATTGTGTATCAATTTTTAATAAAGTTTAAAATTGTAACTTATTATATGAGAAGTCATTTTCGATCGATTGATGTTATATAGTGAGAAACTGAAAATGAAATGAAACTTATGAGATTGCTGCATGCAACTAATATTGTATCTGTTGTTTAATGTTAATGGAGCATAAAAATATTTTTTTTGAGAAAATAAAAAACATAAAAAAAAATTAATGGAACAAGATTCGCTCATTATCAAAGAATTAGCAAAAAAAAAAGATTCGCTCATTATCGAGGACAAGTATGAAATAAAATCTTGTGGATCAATTATATATATGAGCACCAGATCCAAACTTGATATGAGCTTATAAACATCAAATTTATTTTATTCGATTTAGTCCAAAAATCCGGATGTCTGTAAATTTTTTGAATAAAGCATATGTTAAAAATTTAATATCCGTTAAAAACAAAATAAATCAAAAGTACTAAAATTTTAATAATCAGATACTTGCTCTACTCCGACAGCTATATATATATATTGATTTAGAGTATTAAATGTATAAATTTATATAATTGCTATTTTATCATATGATTTAACAAATCATATTCACACTATTACTTAGGTATTAAAATAAAAATAAAAAGAAGAAATTTTTATGATATTCAAAAAACTTTATTAAGTTTGTCTTTCTTATAACTAATTTTAATATTTACAAAACTATATTTTCACTGCTCCTTCTATTTATTTTTATTTTATATGTCATTTAAATATTTTAAAGAACAAATTTATCTTTTTTTCTAGATTATTTGTATTAACTAAAACGAAATGACATATACATAAGTATTCACAGATATCCATAAATATCTACGTACTTTTTGGATATCCATATTTTTCAAGAGCAAAGCAAATAAAAAAACTTTTCATAATATACGAAGCAAATCACAAATATTTTCAAAAATCCAGATATCTGATCTGTATCCAGCTCTAGTGTGCAAACATCTAGAAAACATGGATGATTGATTTGTATGTACGATGATTATTTTTTGACTAGTTATGGGGCAAGGAATTTCCACCATATAATTTTATTATTTTTGAAGAAATGCCTATTTCCAATAAAATTTTATCTTTGATTTCTAAAATTTTAAATACACACTCCAATTTTTTTTAGATTTTTGACCAGAAATCTGATTCGATCTGTTAATATAAATAAACTAAGATATAAAAAATAATTCAAAATAATATTTTATTGTAAAATTATATTTATTTACTTTTTAAAATTTTAGTAACTAAAAGCTATTAAACTTATATAAATATAATATTTATATAACTTATATATAAAATTCTATAAATATATGTATATATATGAATATAACAAATCAGATCAGATATCAATTTCTAAAAATTTAGTATTTGTGATTTATTTTATTTCTTATGGATATTGAATATTTTTTTTTTCTTTTTAGAGTTATAAGTATCAATATTTTTTTGTTCGAATCGAAACGAATAACGAATTGAACAAAATTTTATGGATATTTTTTCCAGCCATATTTATGATCATCAGTTTGTGAAGAGACGTGTTATCTATCATATGATCTCAACTTGGATTATGCGCGGTATTTGATTTCCAATGCAGTTTTTTTTTTCCTTTTTAACATTAGTACAACATTGTATTATCTGATAAACTATATGTAACATATGTGATAATGACCGTCCGTAATTTTTGTATGTTTTATGAGTAATTCTTGGGTTCACTCCTTAGGGTGAATCTGTAGGTTTACCAATCAATAATATTTTTTTATGTTCAATATCTTTTAAATAAGAAAACAAAATATTGTCAAATTATATTATATTTTTAAAAATATAGTTGCAAATAAAAATATCTTGATTTTTTTTTTAATTCTATATAAAAACACTAAGTCTAAACCTTGAACTTTTGGATAAACCAAAAACTCTTGATAAACGCTAAACCCTTGAATAAATCTTAAATCTTTGAATTTTTCTAAAAATTATTTTAACACATTCAACAAAACACTACACTTTGAACCCTTCAATAAACTATAAACTCTTAGATAAATGATAAACCTTTGGATAAATCGTTAATCTTTGAAATTTTAAAAAAAAAATATTTTAACACAGTCAACAAAACACTAAACACTAATCTTAAACCATGAACTCTTGGGTAAATTATAAACCTTTGGATAAGTCATAAATCTTAAATTTTATGATATATCTAAAATTTTAGAGTTTGCCTAAAAGTTTATGGTTTAGGATTAGGTTGTAGGGTTAGTATTTTTGCTTATGGTATGAAAAAAAAAATTTAAAGTTTGGTTTGCAAATAATATTATTTTTTATCTTTTAATTTTAAAAGCATAATATAACTTCACAATATTCAGTTTTTTTTTAAAAAGATACTACATATAATATAGTAAAATTATATTAGTTGGTAAACTCAGAGGTTCATTTTAAAGAGTGAACCCAAAAATTACTCATTTATTAGTTATTCAATTTTGGTCTGGACTATTTCAAATTTGAATAGTAAAATATCATTTTTAATATAAAAAATGTGATAATGATGAACAATTTCATGTCAAAACTTTCCAAGCAAAATCACGAGATCCCATTTATCTTATACTTTTATTAACTGTTTCTTATGTGTTTGACTGTTTCAAACATAAATATAAATAAGAATATGTAAGTGATGAATAAAATCTGGTTCTCTAGTTCGTACAATGATTTGATCGATGGTGATAATAAATATATATATTTATAAAATATATACACAAATTGATGATATAGATTAAATCTTATTGTTATATGAACTTTGTAAAATAAGATTATCTCCATGGATATGGTAAACATACTTATTTTTATGTGAGTTTGCTTGACATTATATTAATTTAATTTTCCTGCATAATATATTTTCTTGTATTATATAAAATTATTAACGTACCCTTAAAAGAATTTGAGAAGAATAGTATTACATTTTATTTTACTTTAATTTTATTTTATTTTTGTGTCATTCGATTTTCAATTAAAAGTAATTTTTTTTATTTTATTTCATGATTTTGATTATGCATGTTGTTGATTTATTTTTTTCGTTTTCATAAACTATTCATTATACTTATACAGTTTCTCCTTACTTTGTTTAGATCTTGTTAGTTATATGTAAATTTAATCACTAAGGTTGGCGTTTAATTCTAAATTTTTATGAAGAATATATCGCAAACCAGTTTTCAAAATAAAAAATATATGAAAAGGTAAAAAATTATAAAGATGACTGAAGTAAACTAAATCATTATAAACAAAACAAAATAGTTATTTTTTTATCTTCTAAATTATTTCTTAAATTTTATTATATCATTGGTAAATAATTCTGACTATTCATGTCGTGTGTTTTTTATTTTATATTTTATAAACTACGCATAATGAACTTGTTTACTTTCAAACTTCACATGTGTATTAAAATTCTTCATATTTTTCAGTTTTGTTGAATTATACTTTCATTTTGATATCAAACAGTTAGTTTCAGTTAAATTAACTTTTTTGATTATTGTAGGTTTTAGATTATATATAAGTTTCATCATATGGATTCTATTTTATCAAAAAAAAACGTGGACCAGTCTGATAAATGTTAGGTTGAAACTCCAACCAATTGATAAATCAAAGGAATCAAAAAATAAATGTAAAAAAAGAAATGAAGATGAATTAAAAAAAATTCCATTTGTTCCTCATCAAAATTTGAAGAAGTAATTTTTCATTAGTTAATCTAAACGAGAAGAAAAGAGAGGAATTTACCGAGATTTTTATATAAATTGACAAAAAAAAATCAACATAATTGGTATAAAATTAGAGGAACAAAAAATCCATCATTTTTTCCCTAAAATATTGTTACCAACTGGAACTTTAAAATATTTGTCACACGACTCAGTAGAACAAAGTAAATAAAAATGAACATGTAGTAACCATTTTTTTTACCTTGCAAAACTTATTTATTCACCTTTCTATTATTTCTCACAAACAATTAAAATATCTCTGAGAGGTATATTTCAGTTAGATCAAAAATTCTCTACCACCGCCATTCATACACCGCCCAGTACCACACCTACCACCAGAGACTTCTTTATGTAACTCAGACGTAGCATGATCTAGCCACACAAAGAAAGCATGTTTAGGTTGAGTTTTCAACTTATAACCAATTGACCATTAGTAGAGTGGTTCAAATCCCTTATATATTACTTAAGTCCTCATCACATTTCTGATATGGGATCTTTATTCCAACACTTTGTGGGGAGGCCCGACACAATCTCTCCATGATCATCGAACTGCAGGTATGTGTCATCACCCCTTCTCGCTGAGGATATGGCCCTACGAGAAGCTCTCTGAGCATCACTGTCTGCTCATCTCACCAACGTCTGGATATGTTCTGACTCTCATGTGCTTTTTAGAACAGTCAACTCGAAAACATATCCAGTAAAGATTTTTGGAGTTTTTATGGATGTTGATTTTATATCTTCTAGTTTCGAGTTTTTTTCTCCTTTCATTTGTTACAAGAGCTCAAACTCTTTGGCTGATTCTTCTTCCAAATTGACTCTTTGTAATCGCTCGAACACTCCCTTGTTCTGAACTGGTTTCTAAAGACAGTATGTTGTTCAAAAAAGAAAAGGTCAGAGATTCCCTTAGTTAACGATTTTAGATATTCTTCTTTAATGTGATATACTTTCTAGAAAGATATTTACATAGGCCTGATTGGTTATTGTTGTGGCTTTATAATTTTAGCGGTAAAAATTGTGATGTTAAATTTTATGTTATAACTGTAGGATTTTCTATGTGAGTTTTTGCTGTAGATTTTATGATACTGTAGAATTTAAGTTGTGAGACATTAATAAATATAATTATTCATGGTATATTTTAGATTAAAAATATATTTTCATCATTTTAAATCCAAATTAAACTAATAAATATAAATTTACGCTTATAAACTGATTAATTATTGTATAAGTTACAAAATAATTATTTATATAGCTAACATATGCAAATTTTATTATATGTATGTAAAATTTGTATGTACATTTATATGCCATATTTATGTGTGTATATATACATATTATATAGAAGTTGTAATACTTTAATGAAGCATATAATTAAAATAAATATGTTACTATACTTAACTAGTTAAACATGTATTGTATATATATCAAAAATGTATATTATAGAGAAAAGAAAACTTTTTATATGTACATATATTACATAAAATTCATAATATTTTAATAGAAGGTAAAATCATATTTTAGATTCATTAGCTAGGACTGCAAGATCCTTTCATAGAGTTCTTATTTCATGGGTTGTTCTATTCCGGTCTAACTATCTAAACCACCTCAAGTTTGAGTAATAGTATAGCTTTTCGTCGTTAAAAAAATATATATTATTATATTAAATATATATATATATATATATTCAAATGTATTATCGTTACTATCCAAGTTACCAAATAATTATCATTTAAAGTTGTATCCTTGTTTCTAAACAGTACCAAAAGTATTTCAATTTTAATAATATAAATTAGAAACTAAAACATATGTTTTCTTTTTAAAAAGACTTGAAACTACGACAAATGTTTCTCTCTGTTCTGTTCATGATTGGTCCTGCTTGCAATTTGTTAATCGTTTAACATGTTTAATTTATTCTTTGTCCGGAAAAAAGTTACACAGTAAATCTATAATTGTTGTGAGAATACTTAAAACAGTATAATTCATAATCTATAATCTCTATAAAAATCTATAATTTCTTAACTGTATCCAGAAGGGAAAAGACAAAAAGATATTGCGACATGATAGGATGTCATATTGCTCTGCATTGAAACAGCTGGAAACTCCCAATTAATAATTAGTACACTGGATCCGCCTGTACAATTTCTCATTTTGTGCATGAATGGTTGGCATTTTCCATTTTTGTGTGCTTCAAGAGCATGATTACATGCACACATCACAAGATTCCATAATGTAGAAAAGACCATTACATAGAAAATGTGAATTTAACTATATTACATGTATTTGTTTTATGGTGACATCGTATAGCAAACGTATATACATATCACATAAAACCAATGTTTTCTTTTTCAAAAAATAAAATAAACCAAAGTTTTAAATTCCAATTTATACCAACTTATACAATTCAAATTGGTTTAAATTGTTCTAAATTGGTTAAAATCAATTTAAATCGACATAATTCTGTCTAAATATGTTAAATTAAGCAATAATATTAGCACAAATCTAAAATTTTGTCTAATTTCTTATGTTTCGGATATCAAATTTTGATAATTCATAAAAATAGTTTTATACTTTTTAAGAAACTAAAATATGTTATGTAAATGTATAAAATCAATAATTTGCTAACGTCTAGGCCTCGACTAGGTCTCGAATAATCCGCCTAGTCACTAGATTTCTCTAAAGTGCCTTACCGCTTAGCGATTTTTAGAACATTGCATAAAACAAATACTCACATGTATCATTTTAAATGGTATTTAAGATTTTCTTTTTTGTATCAATTTAAATAATGTTTTCAGATTTTTAATGCAAACCTTTAATGTTGTTTAGTGTTGTTGACCAATTGGATTTTATTGATTGATTTTTCTTGATAATCAGGTTTAATTAATACAAAATGAATACTCCCTCTGTTTCAGTTTCATTGTCGTTGTAGAATAAAATTTTAATTTCAAAATAAGTGTCATCGTTTTATAATTTCAATGCAAAAATTAATAACGATAAATTTCAGCTTGTTTTTTTTATTGGTTAAAATAAAATTAAGTGTGTAGGTAATGATGTTTTTATTTTGGAAATATGTAAAATATAATTTTTAAATCTACGTGCATTAATCTAAAACGATAATTAAAATGAACGGAGAGAGTACAACTTTTAATTGTTGTGTAAAAACCTTAAAACACTAACTAGTATGAAACAGCTGGAATACATGAATATATCATATACAAATCAAGATGTTTTTTTATGATGCCATGGTATGCAAATACGCAAATCGTAAAGCAACTGCATATTTCTGTCGCCTCACGTATGAACACATATACATGAAATATTCATTCTGTTTATGGTCTACGATACTATTGCACGATGGTTTTGTTACCTTTTAAATAGTTTTCTTCTTCTTCTAATCAAACAGACGTTTGTTGTTGTCTTTCCAATCATGAATAATTAACTATTTGTTAAACAAAACATATATTTTATTATGGCTAAACAAATGAATAAGAAAATGAGAACCAGATAACTCTATTTATAAATTTTCGGGTCCACATATATAGTTTTTGCTTTTTATTCGGAGCTAGGGTTTTATTTGTATTTTTCAATGTTTGAACTCTTTGATAATCTATTTCTTATTTTTTTCTTGTGGGTTTAGTGTGTTTAATGGCGAATCATTCATGGTTAAGCGGCGATTGGAATCACCCAAATGCGTACGTCAACAACTCCATGACGTCGCCGGAAAGCTCAGAGATGAGATACTACTCGGGATCTTCCAAGTATTGGAGCTCCGAAGAACAAGCAATCCTCGAAGATGGTCTTGTTAGGTTAGTGACTTTCTCTCGATCAATACTAGGTTTCCCAGTTTCTTGATTTTTTTTTGTTGTGATGATTATTTTTACCTTTTTCTCAAAGATATTCGTCGGAACCAAGTATTTCACGTTACGCGAAAATAGCGTCAGAGCTTCCGAACAAGACCATTAGAGATGTAGCTATGCGTTGCAGATGGATGCATGTAAAACTCTTCTTATTACCTTCCCCAAGTTATATGTTGTTTCTCTGTTTCTTCTTATTTGTGTCCTTCCGGTTTTTGTTTATGTCCCAGACGAAAGAAAACAAAAAGAGAAAAAAGGAAAACCACATGGTGTCGGGAAGGGTTGACCATAAGGTTTTTGAACATATAATCTAACCCTGCTCGGTTTTTATCTGCTGATTTTTTTGTTGTTATCTAAAATATTCTGGTTTAAAACTGCATATCTTGTTGATGTAATCTTTTGTCTTGTTGTTGTAATCTTTTGTTTCATGTTTGATAACTTCAGGAGATTATTGATATGGTGGTGGCTTCAAACTCAGCTACACATATGTTTGCATCATCACATCTCCTTAGAGGAGATGATGGTAAGAATATATCTCTTTGATGCAATCATTCTTAAGGATGCTTCAAGATTTTATCCAAAGGAAATAGAAATGGAAATATCAATAGAGATTTGTTTAATGGTATGCAGGGATCAACAGTGAGCTTCTTAAACAGAATGAACAACTCCTCAGTCAGATTTCTGCAAATCTCACAAATCTCAATCAGATTTCTACAAATCTCACATCCTTGAGGGTAAAGTATAATAGATCCATTACCAACTTAAACTCCGGTAAAATGTTACATTACTTTTTTTTCTTCTTATTTTACAGTTAAAAGAAAACCTGACACTCTTCCACAAGAGCAGACAAAACTTGAGGGAACTTCTCACAAAGTACGTAAAAGTCATCAGTTCTGCAAAATGTCTTGTCTATGTTGTTGTATTCAGTGTAAAGAGTTTTTTTTTTAATCTTACAGTTTGAGTGAGAATGCCCCAGAGCAGATGAAGCATATGCCACCATGGCCGGAGCAACTGAGCGATGACCATGATGAGCTACTTGATTCAATTCTTATTCCCTCAAATCTACCATGAAATACTCTTTTATATCTTTTCTTTCTCTGCAAGTCAATTATTGAGGATATTCTTTTCTTTTTTTTCGATTGGATTTTTTTCAGTTATTAGGATTTCTCGCAGTTGAAGCCCTTGCTTAGAGCAGAAGTTTAGAACTTTGTAACTAGTTGAAGTGTATCAATCAAAGAACATTTGACGCAAAAGCTTGTCCTATGTTAAATACCAAGATTAGTTGAGCCAAGAGCACCAATATTATAAAAAGTGGCGGATCAAAACATGAGTACAATGCATCATGTCCTTCATTTCAAGTCTCACTCACACCAATGCTAAGTAATGATCCTAAAGGATTTTATTTGTGGTTAACCATGTTTCTCTTCCAAACTGAACTAAGATTATTGTATACAATTACATTTTGGGGACGTATAATGTAAAACCAAAAATAAAGAGACCTAAATGTAAGAAATACCAGGGGCCAAATTGATGCATCATGGGTCAACAATGGCAGTATAAGTGGTCTAGGGTGGAGTTATAAGGATCAAACGGGCCAGGAACTCTACGGTTTACGGGCATGTAATAGGAGTCTCTCAGCTTTGCATGCTGAGATGGAAGGACTACTTTGGGCAGCTACTTGTATGAGAGATAAGGGGATAACTTCATTGCGGTTTGAGACGGACTGCTCAGATTTGGTGGACATGACTACCAATCCGATGGATTGGCCAGCATTTGCGACAGAGATCGAAGCCTTCCTCAGGCTACAAAATAACTTCGAAGATGTGAGACTGTCTCATATTCCTAGAAGTCGGAATGAACGGGCAGATGCTTTAGCAAAAGAGGCAAGGAGTAGAGGATACTGTTTTTTCCATATAGATCAGATCCGGACAGATGGAGGTGCTTTTAGGAGTATCGGCTCGTCTGCTCACCACTTGATCTAGACTAAATGGATAGTCGACAAAAAAAAAAAAAAAATGTAAGAAATACCAACACATTCGGGTTATAATTGGTAATATGAGAAAATAGAACCCCCAATTTGAAAATTGATTTATAGCTGGGCTAAAGGGCAAATATGGTATTTTATATATGAGAGTCTTAGGGTTTTAGAAGGCGACTCCTTATATTTTGCGGCCGCTGTTTTAACGGATTGGTTCTTGCTCTCTGCGTGGACGGCGGCTAGGTTCAAACAACAGATCCGATAATGGTACGTCGTCTGTCTTTCTATATCCGAAGGCGTCTAGTTTCGTCTTCAATTTAGTGTCGTATCTTTGTTCCCGTAGCTTAAAATGTCCGATTATTGTTTAATTTTAGCTTAATTATCTCCCGTTGCTTTTGATTAGGATCTAGTAAAAACTTGTAGGTTACAGAGAGCTTGATCTGCTAAATGTTGTTTTGATGTATCCATTTTGTTTCGTGTGTTCATCAGTATTCTGCTGACTTGCTTGAGAATTCAATTTTAGATTTCTGAATTTGTATTGAAAATCATTGATGATTGATATTAATTTGTGCAGCCTAAGCAAATCCATGAGATCAAGGACTTCCTTCTGACAGCAAGAAGGAAAGATGCTCGGTCTGTGAAGATCAAGAGAAGCAAAGACATTGTCAAGTTCAAGGTTAGGTGCTCAAAGTACCTCTACACGCTCTGCGTCTTCGACCAAGAGAAAGCCGACAAGCTTAAGCAGTCTCTTCCTCCAGGTTTGTTTCTAAAACTACACTACACGAACTGTGTCGCACTTTAAATTATTTGATACGCCTAAACTGTTTATGAAAGGCTCTTTATACCTTTGTTGCTGTAACTATATTTCAGGTTTGAGTGTGCAAGACCTTTGAAGATGTGATGATGAATCCATATGAGAATATGTTTTTGTTTAGTTGAGTTATTGTTCAATCTTTTCAAGAGTATGAGTATGTTTTGGGAATACAATCACTGGATTCAAATGTTTTTAATTACATACCGATTTCATATTTTTACGGTTGATTACAATCTTTAGATGTGATGTGGTCGTCCTTGATCTCAGCACTTCTCTATAGCTTCACTTTTCATATATATGCTTAAAATGCGTAGTAACACATCCATACGGACCGCACCTATCTGTGGTTTTGATTATAGTCACTATCACAGGCTTCCGGAGTTTATGATTATCGGGCCGGTTCTGCTTTTGAAGCTCAACTAAAGTTTTATTGGCTGGAGTGTGTTAGTTTTCCTGCTCTTTTGCCTTAAGAAATTACATCTTAATCCGTGGTGATTCACTTGCAATTTTGAGAATGAGTTAGTCTAAACTTCATGTTTCATTTCTGATGTAAACCATGTAGTTTTAAAGCTCTCTTCTCAACTTCTTGTAATTAAACAAGTCATGGCCAAACTCGGTTTAAAAACAAAACTAGCAGCAAATGATATGAATAAAAATGTTTGTTCCCACCTACCAAAAGGAAACCCGAAACCGAAAAACAGTAAATCAACAACAGAATAAATGATGGCCAAACCTTATATTGTTAACATACTAAATTATAGAAAAAATTTGATTACCATGTGTTAAACATAATTTCCTGATGGTCGATTAATATCAACCAGTAAATGAATGATGATAAACACGGAACAATTCATTAAAAGATAAGAGTAGGTGAGCTAAACAAGTTTGTCTTAAAAGCGATTTAACCAAAATTAAATATATAAAAAAAGGGTAAAATTAGAAAGCTGTCTCTCGCTCTGACGTCTCTCCTCTTCCAAGTTCGCAGAGAGACTCGTCTTCTTCCTTCACACCTCCTGCTCTGCTTTTCTACGCGCAAAATCTACAAGGAAGGAAAGGCTTCGAAGGTATAATCGATCATCCCTCTCGTTTCTATCTAAAAGTCGAAAGGGAGAGAGAGAGAGAGAGGATGCAAGTGATCTCCAAAGCTTCTTCTTCATCATCCTCCAATTCGTCCATTCCTTCTTCTTCTAGGGTTTATCTCTCTCTCTCTCCCTCATCTCCTCACATTTATCTTTGATTCAGTCCCTTCTCCAAAACCTTTGATTAATTCCGATCCAGATTACATACATAAAAATCTCGTTTAGCTCAAATTCATTCTGTAAATTACCTGTTTGGGTTTAGTGTTGTGTCATCTACTACTAGTCTATGTTGTGTCGGCTTGTTCGATGAATATTGCGATTGGATTATATCTTAACCTCCGTTTTTTTTTGAAACAGATTGTTGGAGGTCAGCTTTGCGTGTGGCCTGGTTTGAGACACCTTCGCCTCAGTAAAAGCTTGTTATACGGAGTTATGTGGCTATTCTCCATGCCCCTCAAAACACTCCGTGGAGCTAGAAAAACACTTAAAGTCACTCACTTTTGCAGCATCTCCAACATGCCTTCTTCCTTAAAAATCGAACTGGTTTGTATATGCAATGGCATTGCCCTTACTTATCATCAGTTTGCAGTTGCTTCATTCTACTTTGTTCTTTCTAATTTTGTTGGTTGTGTGTTTTCAGGTGCCGTGTAGTGAGGACAGCTATGCTTATCTTTTGCATGATGAAGATACCGGCACGGTTGGAGTCGTTGATCCTTATGAAGCCGCACCTGTTATTGATGCATTGAGCAAGAAGAATTGGAATTTGACTTACATATTGAATACGAATCATCGTGGTGATCACATAGGAGGGAATGCTGAGCTGAAAGCAAGGTATGGCGCAAAGGTGAGGGGATACTTACTATCTTCGGTGGAAAATTTATTTACTTTGTTTTTCTTCCTGCGAGTTAGCCATGTCTTTATCGTTCCCTTGGAGTATCTCTTTCCTCTGATAGATATGGAACATAGAGCTCTCCAAATGTAAAATGGTTTGGTTTTTAAAGATGTTGTAAGGTGTTAGTCTTAACCATAATGCTCTTACTTTATTTGAAAAGGGAGATTGAAGTTGACTTCTACTTTGCTACTCAGCTGTATTGTGGCTATTTGTTTAGTTGTTCTTTTCTTTGCTGCTTCGGTGATACATTCTCAAGTGTTTTCATGTGACTTATTATGTTTCGGACAGGTGATTGGCTCAGCTGTGGATAAGGATCGGATTCCTGGAATTGACATACTTCTCAAGGATAGTGATAAGTGGATGTTTGCTGGCCATGAGGTCCGAGTAATTGACACTCCTGGCCACACACAAGGTTTGTAGCTGCAATATACATAATAACATATGTAATTGAAACGTATCTCTACATTCATATATTGCCATCCTTAGAAACGTTTATTGGACCACGTCTTAGTTTAAACTTATTTGATATTCACCATACACATTGTGTAACTGCTTTCCTTTTTCAAGTTTAGAAAAACTAGTAACTTCTTTAATGCTTTGTGCCATGTTTTACTCTCATAACTGCTCTTATTCTCGAGCAGGTCATATTAGCTTCTACTTTCCCGGGTCAGCTACAATATTCACAGGAGACCTGATACATAGCTTATCTTGTGGTACCCTCTCAGAAGGTACCCCTGAACAGGTAACATTTACTCGAATAACCAGTAGAGTACTCTAATAACCTTAACTTCATCTCACAGAAGCAAATTTACTGTGCTCTGTTCTCTTTTACCGATATTACCCCTTTTTGTCTGTCTCAGATGATTTCATCCCTTCAAAAGATTATGTCTTTACCAGATGATACAAATATATATTGCGGTCGAGAAAACACAGCAGTAAGTTTTCACACATAAACACTGCACACTCTTATCTCACATTCATCAACTCTCAAGTTTACATGGTACAGGGCAATATCAAGTTTGCACTATCTATAGAACCAAAGAATGAAACTCTTCACTCGTATGCAACCCGAGTTGCCCATCTTCGCAGCCAGGGACTCCCATCGGTAAACTATCTTCTCTTCCCCCTCTCTATCTGTTAGACTCTCTCTGGATTTCATTTCTGACTTCTTTTTTCTGTAGATTCCAACGACTGTTAAGATGGAGAAAGCGTGCAACCCGTTTCTCAGAACATCAAGCAAAGAAATCCGTAGATCTTTAAGCATTCCAGACTCAGCAAATGAAGCCGAAGCACTGCGTTGTATATACAGAGCCAGAGATCGTTTCTAAAGAAGCTTGGGGATTATCTTCCCTTATTGTATATAGTTGGAAGTCGTCATCATCTGCAAAGATCAATTATTATATGGTTTGGGCTTTTCTCAGTAATCAATTGAATTTGATGCACTCAAAACAAAACAAAGAATTATATAAAAATATTAGCTAGGCTAAAATTATATGATATTTCAAATGGAATGTGTGCGTTTCCTGGCAACATTTCTTTTCACAGGTACACAAAATTTTTCTCCGCTATCATTTTCATTTATGTAGCGATGATATTCTCGTTCGCTGCTTTCTTCGTCTATGAGCAAAACGAGCTTGAGCTCTATCACGTAGTCGGATCTTCATCGAGTGCGCAACAGTTGTTAAAGAGATGGTGTTGAAGAATACGCATGCTTGGTCACGTGCTGCCTTCGAAGTCCATAAACGAACGCAACCATCTCAGAGACTAACAGCAGTTACATGTCTTTGTGACGCCAACTATGCTTACAACACAAGGAACACAATTTTTTTCGGAGATCAAAGCCGGGGTGAATTCACATTTTTCATATTCTTGTTAACTGAGCCTGATTCGAACATTCCGGAAACAACGAAGAAAATAATAAAACATAATACCAAAAGAGAGACTCCTGATCTAGAATAAACATAGCGAAAACCAAATGGAAATGTACTTGAAACGCTTACGAACAAAAGGAGTTAAAAACGAACTCCAAAGAGAAGACCAACAAGTAGCAAAAGCCAAGGACAATCTTTTAACATACCTCAGATGTTTATGCCTCAAAATAACTATGCCGTGTACAATCAGGGTTCGTCGAATTATCCTGTTTCCAGCCCGTGACACAGCCAAAATACCAACCAGAAGCTTCCGTACAAAACCAAAATTATGGTCCGGTTCCAAGTTATCAGCAAGCTAACTATCATATCGTGTAATAACAAATCAGGCACGTAATTTAAACCCTTTCCAGGTTCAAGCTGCCATGCAACCACCACCTGAAAAGGCAAATTTAGAGCCACAAAGCCAACCAGCAGTCCTAAGCAGCCCTGGGACGGGAACGGGTACAGGAAACGGGGACGGGGTCGGGGACGGAAAACGTCAAACTTGAAATTTTTAGATACGGGTACGGCATGGAAACGTTAACCAAAATATAATAAAATATAAAAATATCCATAAGTTTAAATATTAAAATCTGAAACATAAGTTTCAAAATTAAAAACACACTTGATCAAAATACTAGACAACAACAGAATAAGCTAACCGTCCAGTGCCATAGGATCTTTTTAGATTTATTATCTATGTTTGCTTTATATATAGTAAAATAGTTTTGAAAGCAATAGATCTCCGTAGTCTAGCGGCTAATGTGGCGTAGCAAAGTTACATAACTCGGGTTTGATGTTTAATTATTTCATTTATTAGTTTTTGTTGTTAACGAAGGGTAGAGAAGTCATTTTCCCTTCATCTTCCTCCCTAAACATGTAACCCTAATTACCGACATTTCAGATTTTTCAACATAATTCTTCAATTTTTTGATGATTCGCATCGTTTAACATCCGTTTCTTTGTTGTTAATCACACATTATGATAGACTCATCATACAATTATCAATTTTTAGAACGGATACATCTCCTTTGTCTTGACACGTTTCCGAAACGTCTCCCTCCTCTCACCAAACCCGTCCCCGGTTAGTCATTCCGTCCCGGGTTCGTGGCGCATGTGTTGGGGACGTTTCCCAGGCGTTTCCGGGACGTACCCGCCCCCCCGGCGAACCCGATACGCGAGACGGTACCCAAGTGGCGTACCCGTGCAAGACCAGCACAGCTGCAGCCTATGCTCTCTGGGGCTGGTCAGGGTACAACAGATGGTGATGTGGAGAAGGACGAGAGATATCAGATAACAATACAGTTTGCAGCAAGCCTTCTTAACCAGATATAGCAAAATCAGCAACAACCGCCTTCAGGTACTCTGGCTGGACAGGGGCCTTGAAACTTGCTCTACTCACCATCATAATCTTCAAGGTAGTCATCTCTATCTTCTATACGCTGCTTGATTATTGAGTTGAATGAGCTTACGATCCACTCCATGTCGTTATTTTGTTAGCTACTGTTGAGTTTACTTTAACTTTACTTTTATTCTTCTGTACATATGTTATATATCAGAGAAGACATGATACCTAACCTAGTAGTGTACTTATAATTCCTAAATTCAATAGAACCAGTATAAAAACTATTAATAAATAAGTGGTATAACAAAAGAGCAACAATACCTAATAGTGTGGAGGATTGAGACTGATAAACGTTATACATCAAACAAATCAGTATAGTCTGCATTGAGCATTGTGTAACAAAACCAGTTAATCCACAATGTACCTATAATTTATACCTACACTTATATACATAATAAACAAAAAAATAATGTCATAAAATAGAAAAACAAACACACCTTCAAGATATTTTCCACATTTCAAAAGAAACGACACATAGGTTTGGAAGATTGCACAAGAGTTGATCAAAAAAAAGTTCTATTACACAAGAAACCTCATTGCTCTCGCAGAACATGTGGCAGAATAAAACCATCACAAGAACTAATGTCAAAAGATGATTCTTGTTTCTTCAAAGTTCTAAGGCAATTCCTAGAAACAAATAATAAAAATTCAGTACACTAACTAACTAAGTATATAACTTATCATACCAAATAGCACTAATGTTACCTTTAATGGCACTCACAATCCTAAAAGTTCTAGCTATTATAGTCTCACCAACCTACTCAAAAACACTTTTAACTTATACATATGCAATTCAAACAGTATCACAAAGTTAGTAAAAAGTCAAGCAAGCAAAAGACTAAGAGAAAATCAAGTCTTACTTGTGCCTTAGAGTCAGGAAAATGCTTTCTCAAAGACTCTTTGAAAATGACATTAGACTCCAATGAAAGATAATTAAGAACTACTGATGAAGCTGTCTTTTCCCCCACAATTTGGTATGAGATACATAATAGCATAGATCAGTTTAAGTCTAATTTTGTTATCAGCATGTTCTGCATGATTAATTATGAATTGAAAAATATATAAAATAAATAAATAAATTATCTACTACATTTACAAACAAACTTAACCTTCAATACAACCACAGTAAATTGAGTGAAACATCCTAGTCGCTGGCATAGTGTATCACGATCACATACACCATATTAAGCCAGAGATAGAGAAAAATTTGGTAAGAAGATTCTATATATTTACAAACAAAACATTGAAGCTATTAATAAAAAGAAACTCTATCAAACTTAAAGGTATGAACTCAACGGTGAAATTAACAATTGGGTAAGAGAAAGAAAAAAAATGTTAAAAGAGTTCAAAAGTACCGGTTGTGATTCACATGCTACTTCAACACCAAGGTTGTGGATGGCGCCAAGATTGTTGCACACTATATGAGAAGCTCTAAAAGTTGGCAATCTTAGATTCATCCCAAATTATAAGCAATTAACAAGGCAACAAAGTTATCTCTAGAAGTTCCTAAAGAATTTTTAATCCTTGCAATAGCATTCTCAGCTTGTTGTATATCCTGATACAAAAAAAAAAACTTTGTGGATATCATCTTGCAAAATCAAGAGTGAGCATCTAAGAACTAAAAGGTTAAATTGACTTATGACATCGCATATTGAATTACTCAAACATGCTTTACGCTAGCACAATAAATTAGTTTTATAAGCAAGTACCAAATACTAGTCCAGAGTGACTCCAAAGTCCAAACATTTTGAGATACAACACAAAATGATAAAATAATGTTTGACAATTACTTACAAGTTACAACTCGGACGATATTATCTTCCTCTAGTAGTTCAAGATACTGTTTGTATATACCTTTGTGTAGTTCATGTGTCCATGTAAAATTTAGTGAAAGCGATGTTGATCGTGCTGGTCTCGCCTCCATTGGAATGAATCCTTTGTGATGATATCATATCTTGCTTAACCTACAATTGTCTTCCCTTTGAAAACTAACCAAGCCAGATGCAAGCATAAAAGATAGAAGTGTAAAGAAAGATATGAAATTCCAAAAAACAAAATTACACAATAAGATAAAAAATGATCGCGACAGGTGTGATCAGTCCAAGTAAACAAAAACCGACATACATGTAAGAAACAAAAGGAGCATTATAAATAAGAAAGAAAAACTTGAAATTCCATTGGATTATTCGTTCAACTTTTCAAATAGAGATCCACTGGAATTTTGAGTTCCAATTATTAGTACATAATTGTTTAAAAAAAAATTCTCTGATTAGGAATACAATTAAGGGGTTTTTACAACTTATGACTCACAACTTGATTCTAACCACAAAACTAAATCCCAACTTGAATCAAATAGAAAACTAACTTCAAGGCCATGTGAAATTACAGTCAGCCCCTTGTGACCAAACAAAAAAATCGCTACCATTTTTACGAATTTAGCCCTATTAAGTCATCTGAGTCGTCTGAGATTCTGGAAGTTGTTGATCTTCCATGGAAGTCGTCTGGAGTTGTTGATCTTAAAAATAATTTAAAAAAAAAATTAAAAAATATTTTGAGTAGCGAAAAATTAAAATCATGTAACTATAAACATTTGTAAGTGATGTAAATTAAAAAATAATAAGTTTGAATAGTTTTTAACATAGATGAGTGAAAGTGGTTAATCATGATATTCTTTGGTTTTAGGGTTTGAGAAACATATGTAGTAGTATTGTATGTTTTGTTAGGGTTAGATTTTGGAAAGCTTGAATAATTTTTTGAAAATATAAATTTTTACCTATTCGTGCTTGTTTCAGTGTATAGTAAACACTTTTTAAGTTTAATTTGATTTTTTGAAGTGTGTAGTTAGTTAAATTAAATCGTCTGTTGAATTGTTAAAGTTGGATGACTTTAGATGACTTTAGACGACGTTTTTTTTTTCCGCTTAAATATTTTAAGCCAGACGACTTCCTAGACGACTTACAATTAAATCGTCCAAAGTCGTCTAGGAAGTCTTCTATTTTAGTTTCCCGCTAAAAGTATTTTAGTTTCCCGCTAAATATATTAAAGTCTTCTGGACGACTTACAATTAAGTCGTCCAAAGTCGTCTGAACAAAACATATTTAACCTAATTGGATTTTGTGTCTCCATATATAAATAAAATTTTACACATTATCTCTCTTCCTCTCAAATGGCTGCAACAAAAATGTAGTGTTCATCATTCTTAAACTCTCTAACCTCTCTCTAATCTTTTTGAACTTATAAACACCAAGCTTTATATCAATTTATTGTTTTTGTCTCATATTTTTCTCACTAATTTATCTTGTTTTTGCAGGTGTTTCATAACATATTTTTCATATTTTACTCATTGAAAGGTAAATCTATTAATTTTAAAAATGTATTTTTATGTGTTTTATAAAGATAGATTTATCTAATCTTCCACTTATTTTCTCTGTTCTAAGCCATATGAACGTTTATGAATATGCAGGTTTTTCAGATCTGGATTTGGATTTGCAGGTTTTTCATATCTGGATTTGGATTTGCAGGTTTTTCAGATCTAGATTTGGAAGACTTTTGGGACGGCTTACCTGAAAGTCGTCTGGACGAAGTCTTCTTTCATGTCTCTCCTTTTAATAACAAATCTGAGTATTTTGGTAAGTTTTTGTGTCTGATTTTTCTTTATTTGGTCACCTCATGTTGTATAAAGTTCTTATATATTTTTCCTAAACTAAAACTCTCCAAACCCAATCTAATCTCCTTGACTTCAGTACACCAAATTTTAGATGATTTTTTCAGTTTTGTCTCATGTCTTTCTCACTAATTTATTTTTATTTTTTTGCAGATTTTTTATCACATGGTTCTCACATTTCTCTTATTTAAAGGTAAATCTATTAATCTTAGATATGTATTTTTGTGTGTTCTATAAATGTAGATTTGTCTAATCTTCCACTAATTTTATCTATTTTAAGCTATTTTAATGTTTTTGGATATGCACATTTTTCAGATCTGGATTTGAAGAATTCTGGGATGACTTACCTGGAAGTCGTCTAGACGACTTACCTAGAAGTCGTCTAGACGACTTACCTAGAAGTCGTCTGTAGACGACTTACCTAGAAGTCGTCTGACTTCCTGGAATTCGTCTGGGCTTCCTGAAAGTCTTTTAAGCTTCTTAGATGTCGTCCGGACTTCCTGGAAATCGTCTGACAAAGTCTTCTCTCATGTCTCTCCTTTTTTATAACAGATCTGAGCATTTTGGTAAGTTTTTATGTCTGATTTTTCTTTATTTGGTCAACTAATGTTGTATAAAGTTCTAATATTTTTCTCAAACTAAAACTCTCCAAACCCACTCTAATTTTTTTTTTAACTTTAATACACCAAATTTTAGATGAATTTGTTCAGTTTTTTCTCATGTGTTTCTTTTTTGCAGATTTTTTATCACATGGTTTTCATTTTCCATTCATTTAAAGGTATATCTATTAATTTTATATATGTATTTTTGTGTGTTTTATAAAGGTAGATTTGTCTAATATTCCCCTCATTTTCTCTATTTGAAGCCATTTGAACGTTTTTGGATATGCAGGTTTTCCAGATCTGGATTTGGAAGAGTTTTGGGACGACTTACTTGGAAGTCGTCTAGACGACTTACTTAGAAGTCTTCTGGACTTCTTGGAAGTCTTCTGTACTTCTTGGAAGTCGTCTGGGCTTTCTGGAAGTCTTCTGACTAAGTCTTCTTTCATATAAAGTGGAGTCCAAGCTTGTTTACTCATTTAGTTGTATTTTTTTTTGTATAATCAGTAAAATTGTTTCCCAAGATGTAATATATGTGCTAAAAATCAAAGAAATTAATTATTTCAATAGTTTTTATCTTATTTTTAGATTTCCTAAATGCAATAATAAAGTCTAAATATCTTCTTCTCATCTTAATAAAAAATGCTGATAGTCTTATATTGATACAATATTTGAAGAAGCATTTTAACATTTCTTCCAACTCATAAAAAATAATACTTAAGAGATGAAACCAAACAATAATAACTAGTCAAAGCATATCACATTTTTTACAAGTTTGTATTGAAAATATAAGTTTTACATATCTTGAAGTTTGTGTTGATCAACCACAAAATTCCAACATCCATCTAGCCAGAGACGGTCTTTAACATAAGCGAGTGAAGCACATGCTTCCAGCCGCCAAATATTATGTAGTAATTCAGCCATTTTTTTGTCAAAACTCCCTTTAGCATACTTGGTAAATGTACTCATATCAACGTGAGGTGGTTACGAGTTCGAACCTACTCAGCCACATAATATTTTTTTGGTTTCTAGCCTCCATATTTATAGGACCGGCTCTGATCTTGCAACAAACATTCTTCATACAATGCATGTAACTTACACCTCATCTGCAAAAAGAAAAAAATACACATTAGCAAACATTGAACATGTATGACATTTCTCAGACGACTTCCCTGGAAGTCTTCTACGTTAGCTAGAAACTTTAATTAACATGAATGTTGGCAACTTCATAATTATCATAAATAAAGTTAAAATTTTCATCTTGTAGCCCTAATATAGTCTAATATACATGAATTAATAAGGAAATGTTAAAAAGTCTTTATGATTTTAGAGAAAATATAAGTTTATTAAACATTCGGTCAGACGACATCTACGGAAGTCTTCTGGACGACGTCCAGAGAGGTCGTCATTTAGGTCATTTTTGTTATTAAATTTTTGCAAAGACGACTTACATGGAAGTCGTCCGTCCATACGACTTCCTAGGAAGTCGTCCTTTGTTAAAAATAATGGAAGTCGTCCGTCCAGACGATCTTTGACGACTTCCACGGAAGTCGTCTAGGACAAAGAGGTTAGTTTTGCGTTTGACCAAAATGTGTCAGAAATTTGACTTTTCCCAGACGACTTCCGTGGAAATCGTCTACGAGAAAAGTAAAAAATCAATATTTTATTATAACCAGACGACTTCCACGGGAGTCGTCTCAGGTTAGTTTTGGAGTTTGAAAATTAAAACAAAAAAAAAGTGTTTTTTTTTCAGACGACTTCTGTGGAAGTCGTCCAAGATTATCGAGGTAGGATAACTCGATATCCTACCTTAAACTTGGGAGATAACTTTCTTTGCTCCCAGAAGTCTTCTCCAAGCATCCAGAAGCTCAAAAGAAAGTGGCCCAACGAGAATCGTGAGCTTCAATGGTTCAATGAACCATACAAATTTTAGAATCAAAATCTATGGTTTTTATGGTTGAATATGGAGAGAAAGTGAAAGATAAGTTGGTTTTACTTGATAGAAATGAAGAAAGAAGTAGTGTTTAATCGATTTATGAGCATTAAGAGCTTCAAAGTGGTTGTTCATGGTGGTTGGTGTATTGATGGCAATGGCAATCTTGTAAATAAGTGAAGAAGATGAGGTTGTGAAAGTAAAAGTGTATTTTTCAAAAAAAAAGAAAAAAAAAATCAATGGTATTTTCGTGAATATTGTGAATTTCTGGGGTGAATAGGTCAAACACAATTTCCAAAAAAATCAGAGGTTAGATTTAGGTTTGACTTCAAGTTTTGAGTCATGTGTGCAAAACTCCCTACAATTAATCATCATGAATCGATATGTAATGTCTTGCATTTTCTTGGGAGTTCAATGCGGCTCCCATACTTGTCCTTATCAGTAACATCATTTATTTGTGTTTTAGTTGGAGAAATTATAACTCTTTGAGACATTGATTATAGATGCAATTAAGACAGCCCTGTGGATAATTGAACTCAGCCAATGCAAGGCTGGTACAAATGTAATGGTACCAGCTAGCGGTATCTAAATATTGCCAAATACTGTCAGAACGAATTGGATATACACACAACTCTCTCCTCAACTGCTCAAAAGTAAATCTGCGTTTTGCTCCTTCCTTCGGCGTGCAATTCAATTTTTCTAGTGTTAATCAACTGGCGTAATGGAAGTAAGAGGCGTCTGAAGCAAAATTCAAGCTCTGCAGTATCAATCTTTATGCAATAAGCTACAGTGAACTAAAGATAAAAGAGTTAGATAGATTTTGATTAACTTTAATAATTATCTGATTTATGTGACATTTTAATGTATAGTATTATTATACATTATATTTCAATCTAAAACTTACATTTTATAGTAACAACCATCAAGAGATGGAAACTAGAGGATAAGTTTTTAAAATTATATATATATATATATATATATATATATATATATATATATATATATATATATATAAACAATTCAAGACAGAATTTAATCATTTTTCTTGGGAAGAAATCGAATAGTATGCCAAGTTTGCTTCTTGGCATAATTCTTGTAGATAGAGAGGGCCACGAGAGAAGCAAGAAACGCACCGGTGAAATAAACGCCCCATATCCCCGAGCAACCTGGCCCGGAATAATGCAGGAGCATCCAACCGAATCCTAAACCGAAGCCGGCAAAATATTCAACAACCTGACAACTATGCACAAACATCTTCCACTTTGGAATCCATCGGATGGCGCGGAGGAAGAAGTAACCGTACAGGATGACGTGGATCGTGGAGTTTAACACGATCCCAATAGGAAACATAGATTGGCGGGTGTGGAGCCAGATGTAGCCCATGACCACAGACATCGCGTGGTGGTAGACGTGGTAAAACGAGAGCAGGTTTATTGATTTTGAGACAATCATGACAAGTGTGTCTACGAACTGGAGGATCTTCAATAGGTAGTAGACTTGAGCCCAGAAGAAAACCGGTCCGCTAGGTTTCACGTCTACGGGGAAACATATCACGTGCCTCTTAGTGTTTTGAGACAAGGTTATGGAGAGAGTGCAACCTATGATCATGATCATGGAGAGGAGGCAGAGGACGAAGGTGTGGACGATTCTGATTGGTTTGAGGACGCGGGGATCGAGTGAGGGGAGTGAGTCCATGGCGTACCAGAGGAGGAATGTGGCGGAGAGGAAAACGGAGACTACAACGGAGACAAAGAAGACGGTGGAGCCTACGGTTTCACCTTCTGTCCACGTGAAGTTGGCGATGTAGGGATGGTGCACGAGCCAGTAGGTTAGGGTTAAGTAAACCGATGATGCCATTTCTCCCACCAAGTTACTCTGCATGAACTGAATTCCAGGATATGCATATATATATATATGTACGTACACATCAGTGGAGTACACCGATGTTGATGCATTGTAATCTTTTCAATGATGCCGTGGTGTCGTGAATCCTTATGCTTCTGCCTCTCGGCTTTACCGGTGCTGATATGAGAGAGAGAGACGTGAAGGCTTAGCCAATCGGCTTATCATTATTCAAATGTCATATTTTTTAATTAAAATAATAAATTGTGTGTGCTATCTATGAGTTTATATTAACAAAATCCAAAAATAATAACTTTAAATACCCAAATATAGATATAATATTTTAATGACAATATAGGCGAAGAAATCTTTGTATAATATTAATAAGATAATATCTAATATTTGGGTAGATGATAATCATCATATTTTAAAGAAAACTATTTACTATCTAATATATAAATATCAATAAAGTTAATTATTAAAACTGTTGTCTCACCTTAAATCAACTGGAATTTTTATGTAATAAAAAAAAGATAATATCAAATACATGTATAGCTGAAATATTATAATTATCATGTTTTCAAAACTATTTATTATTTAAATATATTAAAAATATTTAATTTTTTTTTGAAAAAGCTTAAAATCATGGAATATGAAAAATAAGCAAAATTACTTCATAAATAATAATATAGATTATATTTTAGATATATTTGATTTATTTGTTTTGATTAATATATTTTAATAATTTTTTGTTACTTTTATTTAAAATTTATAGGAATTTTTTTCTAATTATAAAAAATAAAATTAAATAGAATATCTAAAATTTAAAATTTATAAATATAAATAGCAAAAATAGTGTTTTGATTAAAATTTTATAATTTAAAAATTGTATAAAATTTTGAAATTTTATTTAGTAATAAAATGTATTATTATAAAAAAAAAAAAATACTTCGAAATTTGTAAAAGAAAATATACTTGTTATATTACTTAATGTCATATTCAAATATATTTATTTTGTGATGTTTATGAGGTATTTTCAAATTCTAAAATATTTGCTAGAAATATAAATTAATATTAAATGCAATTGTCATGTCATATTTTATCATTAACCATGTCATTAATTCTAGTATGTCATGTCATCTTTTATTAGTGAAAGTAATTATATAAGTGATATATATATATATATATGTCAAATCTCTTCTCAAATAATGTATTGAAGATTATATGGTTTATTACATTCACAAGTCTCTAAATACACATTGGTCATTTAAATACATTGCTAATCAAACATTATGTTCAATGGTCCACTTATTTAGATATGTAAGTAGATCACCAATCATTTTCGTAGAAAAAGAAAAGATCATAAGAAATTATTAGAGTATATTTAAATTTAGTTAAATTAATGATGAGGAAAACAACATGTATGAATGAAGACATTGCAGCAAGCTCCACCAAAGTCATTTAAGCTCCGTCGGACATTCAACCGCCCATCAGATTGGGTTGCAGTCACTAATATAGTCATTAAACATATAGCGATGGACACAATCGCAGTGTTCCCTTCAAACGCCATTATTTCTTCGTTTTTTTTGTTTTTTTTTCTGGTTGGTGATTGATTATGGGGCTAGCTATTAGGGTATTTATATATTTGAGCAAGTTTCTAAATATAATAAATTACTAATTTAGGTTCTTTGAATTACTAATTACAAATATTTGGTTGACTAGTTCTTTGGTCTAGACGAAGCGTGTGGTATACAAAACTTGGTTAAAAAGAAAACAATTTGATACGAAGCAGCCAAAGACCTTCCATGCGACATGATCGTCAATGAGTTGCCACAGTTTGGTCTCCATACCTCTAGTTAGATGATTCTTGGACAATATTTATGTGTATGGACAATCTTCTACTATGAGTAGATTTTTGGGTGTGAGTTAAACTCACATTCAAAAGTTAGCTCTTGAATAAACAATTTTCCATACACATAAATATTGCCCAAAAATCATCAACATAGGTGATGTGGGACAGCCTAATACTTCCACACGAAATCCTTTTCTCATATTGATGTCTCTCTATTTTCATATTCATCAAGCAATAAACCTTAGTAACGGAACTTATTGGTTTTGGAATTGGTTTCTCTTTTCTCGTTCTTCTAAAAAAATCTTGAAATATAATGCCGATTCATAAAAAGTACATACCATTGTTCTCTACATTCCACGTCTTGTCAAATGTCAATACATTGGACGACTAATTGAAAGAGCTGTGTTTCTATTGAAAACTTTGTGTTTATTCCATTTAAGTAATGAAAGCAAAGTGCTGACAAAAAAAAGAAACATTGATGATTTTGTTTTTAAGACTGTCTCTGCTCAGCCTAAGAGCTCATTAACTCTTTTCCACCGGTTGTTTTTCTTTGTTAGCATCAGAACTCAGAGCTTCTGAGTATTGCTTAGCATTTTGTCATGATTGCATCATATTTTGTGATTAAACTATGGGTTTTTTTTTTCTTGTGAGATACATACAGAACCGGCCATGAGATTTTGAAGGCTTGTAGCAATGTTAATCTAAATAATTTTTTTTTTTTTTTTTTTTTTTACAAATTCAGGATCCTAAAGATGTTTTTTCGGGGGTTTATATAGTTTTGTTCAAAAAAATTTGAAAATCCGTTGCAAATGTTTCATTTCATGGTTGGTCCTGGATATTAGCTCAGTGAAAAGGAAAAAAAAAGACAAATACCTACCACTATGTTTGTCGTCTCATAGCACTGAGATCTTCATGGTGTCTCCGAAGTGATTAGTCTCTGGTGTTTAGATGGTTTCTTGAATACAACAGCTAGCCTAACGAACAACAAGTTCCATTGTCAAATACTACAAACTATCATGCGGTTACTCTCATGCGGTTTGATGACTCTCGGGACACTAGGTGGAATCTCTCACATAAACTTTTAGATTCAGTCAGAAAAAAGGATGACCCTAATTAGAAGACCTCCTATGATGATAAGAACGCCTTTGTTTATGACGTTTATGAGGACGTTCTTCTCCTTGGTTTGATCTTTGCTGGCAGAAACTTTTGCCAGAAAAATATACCATGAATTCTCATTTCTCCACATACATATATAGATTGCAATTGAATGTAGAGATAAAATATATGGTTACCTGAAATATAGAATTTATGTGAAATCTTATAACTTAAGATATATATATATATATATATTATAGATTATCATCGAATATCTTGATGGATTGAAATTGATTATTTCTTTTTTTTAATTTTAAAAAGTTTCTCATAAGAAAATATGTTTTCACTTATAGAAAAGATTAAAATATTTTATGAAATTAAGTGAGACATTTAAGACTTCAAGTCTAGAAAAAAGCGTCCATTAACTTTTGTATCTAAGAAGATAGATTGAGATAATAAAAACTTCATGAAAATACAAAATAGCTTGGTGAGTTTTATTTAAATGCAAAGTGCAAGAAATGAAGAAGCTTGATTTGCCTTCAAGAACAAAATATAGTTTGATTGTATTTCATAAAACTGAAAGGAAAGGCTAAACTGAAAGGAGAGGCTGCTCTTTAGGCAGCAATAAGTTCTTTGACACAATGTTACTTACATTTATACTGAATCTATCTAGGTACATAAGTTAGTGGACTGATTGTTTCTTTGGATAGGACTCTAGGGGTTGTTCGTTTCACCATCTTTCATCTCTATCCAGATGATTCATTTATATAATTTATCCAGATGATCATTTCAAATTTTTGTAAATATGTGTTTGTCAATCCAGATAGCTTATCTAGATGAATCATGTAAATGAATCTTATGTTTGTTTCTTTATTTTCATTTACATCCAAATGAGTTTAGTAAACCAAAAACCAAAATATATTTTGTGTTGATTTAATCATATGTTTGATATTAATTTTAACTATATTACCTTTAATTATTTAGTCTAATATATTTACCTTAGAATTGTTTCAAAATTAGCATTTTGACATTTACAAATAATAATTGCACGCAAATTATAAATTTTTATTTATAATAAAAATTTCTACATTAATAACTTCTACTAAACAAAAAGATGATAAACATGTATTTGAAAAAAATAATTTAAAGTTTCAAACTGAAAGGAGTATTAATAATAAACCACCTGTAACTTTGGTTTTGGCGGAATTTTTTTTGGTTTTGACGGAAATATTAAAATCTTGGGTTTTTGCTGTTTTGGCTGAATAATGAGTTTTTCCTGTTTTGGCGGGAAAACACGTTTTTTCACGGTTTAGCGGGAAAACATGATTTTTCGATTTTAGCGGGAGAACACGTTTTTCAATTTTAGCAGGAAAACAAGATTCTTTTGGTTTTGGCGGGAAAACATCATTTTCGGTTTTGACGGAACACATTTTTTGGTTTTTGTGGGAAAATGCAAATATTCAGATTTGGCAGGAAACTGGTATTTTTGGGTTTTGGTAGGAAAACGAGATTTTACAATTTTGACGGAAAAACACATTTTTGCGGTCTTTGTGGGAAAACGCGTTTTGTGGGTATTGGAGGGAAAACACGTTTTTGTGATTTTGGTGGGAAACATGTTTTGTGGTTTTCACGGAAAATGCATTTTGGCGGGAAATGCGTATTGCAATTTTGGTGAGAAAACTTTTTTTTTGTGGGTTTTGGCGGAAAATGCATTTTGGCGGGAAAACATGTCTTGGTGGTTTATGCAGTTTTCGTGTGAAAATGTGTTCTGGGGGGAACACATTTTTGAGATTTTAACGGAAAAACATGTTTTTGTGTTTTAGCAGAAAAATGTGTTTTTGGGTTTTGGCGGGAAAATGTGTTTTTGTGATTTTAGCATGAAAACATATTTTTACGGTTTTGACGGAAAATCATGTTTTTACATTTTTTGCGGAAAAACACGTTTTTGCAATTTTGACGAAAAAACATGTTTTTACAATTTTGGTGGAAAAATGCGTTTTTGGGGTTTTGGCGTGAAAATTCTGTTTTTAGGTTTGTAATTTGTGAGAAAATGATATTATATTTAAGTTTGTAATTTGTGAATTACGTCAGGAACATAATAGATATTATACCATTTTGAATGAATCATCTCCATTCAAATGATGAAAATTTGTTCAGCTAGATGGACTTTAAAATTAAGCCTAAATTTTCGAAAATATTTCCGAATAATCCATCTGAATGAATTGTATTTTTAGTGCCTAAACAAAAAAAACTCTAATCTCTATCCAGATGACTCATCTGGATGGAGAAACGAACATGCCCTTATACTTCTTGCAAACTTGGTGTGGATAGCATTAATTATGTGTGTGTGTTTTGATGGTTGCTTCAATACATCAACTAGCCTCATAACAAAAAGTTACATTGTCAAATAAAATAAACAAATGTGCGGTTAGAATAAACTCTTGGGGACACTAGTGATATACATATCTAACAGAACCTTAACTGATTTAGTGATTATCCCCATTAAGCGAACTTCTATGATGATAGGAGACTCTGTGTTTATGACATTTTTGAGGACGTTTCTCTCCATGGTTTGATCTTTTGCTGCCAGAAACAACTTACTTATCACCATATCGATCTTCTAACCCTCGTGACTCTCTTTTCTGTCAGACTGAGACTCTATTCTGGAACGCTCCTCTTTATCTTTGCTGCGTCTTCTATGAACCCTCTCGCTTTCCATGTGACTGTGATAAGACCCTTCTCTCTTGACATGGCTCCTCTGCTCTTTAAACTCTTCTTCCCGACAATATCCTTCCTCTCTATCATACACACTTCCTTTTCTCCTAGGTGGTGATGGGAGCTACATCCAACAAGCAAGTTTATTACAACACTTCAGTATTCTAGACAATAGAGTAGACACATTGAACAACACATCAATATGCCATTTATAGGGCGGACCCAGGATAATATTTTACCTGGGTCATAGTTTAGCTGGACCTGAAACAATAAAGAATTTAACTAAAATTAAAGAGATAAAATAGGTGCAAGAGGGAGAATCGAGCTCAGGAAAGGGGGGTCAATGGCTCAACAACTTAACCAGCAGAGCTATTTCAATAATAAATACAGCTAACAATTCCTGTTTTTATAATTTAACCTGTGTCACTTGACACCCCTTTACTCTGTGTGGGTCCACCTGACAAGAAACACAAACAAAAGATCTGATATAAATAGCATCAGAACAAAACAGAGGTAGAATTTTGAAGGAACATAAAAATACTAGTGAAGACCTGTGTACGTGACATGTATCCTCCCTCTGGTGGAAGCTGAATCGCAAGCTTTTTCAAATCTTCATGAGGTATTGGCCTGATATTACAACAAACATAATGCTCAATTATATATAAGGACTTTGAAAGAATCTAATAATCAGAAGGTTCATGACAACTATCTTCGGCTGGTTATATATATTTGGTACAGAGTAAAAGAAAAACCATACAAGGGAGCACAGAGTGCTCTTTCTCTTCCTCCAAAACGAAATTGTCCAGATTCTTTCCGACCACCAAGTCCACCTCCTGCTTCCAAGGATCAAGCAAACAGATGAAGACCAAACTCTTATAGAAAACCTATTGTTAAGACAAAAGAGCACAAGAATAGTCAAACCTAATCGTCTTGGTATCCATCCAGGCATCAGTTGCTGCCTATTATAATCAACAATTATCTCTCTACCATCAATGAACGAATGATAAGCATCCTGTAAAACCATATACAACATGGATTTCAAACAGCTTTACAGACGAAAGCAAGAAAAAAAGAAAGAAGGAGAAGCAGATTGTACCTCGTAAGCACGATGCATCTCCTTTTTAGTCTCATACTCCACAAAAGCATATCCTCGTGACTTGTGAGGCACCCGCCACTATTTAAATTTTTTAAAAGAAACATGGTGTTGAGATCAAACAATTATGAAGACAAATATCTTGGAAGAACCAAACCTTACTAACGTGTCTGACCAAGCGCAAGCTCCTAACTTTGGCATGTTTACTCATAGCCGAAAGACAAGAAACACACATGATCACTTAAAAAGTGTTAAACGTACGGCACGAACACACACACAACACAAACACTTCGATTAATATGGTCCTAATATATTTTGTATGTAATATATTTGATTCACATATTAAACTGATTAAGCGGGTACCTGGAACCGATCTGCAACCCGACAAAACTTGAACAGAAATCGAATCGAAATCTCTTAAATAAACTATTGAGTATAGAAATCATTCCGATAGATCTGGTACCTAATGGATCCAATCTAAATCCGAACCGAATATCCAAATGCCCAAGGCTATCAAGGGGTTAAAGGTTGTCGTTTTAGCGCACTGTTTAAGGCCAAACGCTATGTTTAGTTGGTAACTGTTTTCGGCCCAATAGAATGTCTAAACGAGGCCCACTAGTGTCACCGATGACCGAAGGCGGAAACTCCAACGGTGACTTCTCCACTCCACTCCACTCCACTCCACTCCACTCATGGATGACTGAAGACAAAAAGATTAGCGCAGAAACAGAGCTACAAGAGACTAAGATAGAATGATGCTTGCTCGCTTTGTCTTTCGATCTCAACTGAGAGCGTCTTTCTCATTTCGCCAGTCTGCTTCTTCCTGTTCTTCTTACTCGTCTTCTTCATTATCAGCAGCTTCAGCTGAAGCTGAAAGGATGATTCGCGAAGGTCCGAGAAATGACTGGAGCAGAGATGAAATCAAAGCTGTCTATGATTCCCCTGTTCTTGACCTCCTCTTCCATGGCGTAAAGTTCCCTCCTTTCTCTCTCTCTTTGTTGTTATACCTCCTCTGTTTCATGAATGTGAAGTTGGGTTTCTGTAAAGTATCCATCTTTAATTTTGTTTGAGTATTAGAAGCAGAGGTCGGATCTCAAACAATTGGTTCATTCGGTTGCACTAATGGTTTTGACTGTTGTTCATTGTCTTTTACTTGGTAATGATATATGTGTGGGCTCTTTGGGGGTGTTTCAGGCTCAGGTTCACAGACATGTTCATAACTTCAGGGAAGTTCAGCAGTGTACTCTCCTCTCCATAAAGACTGGTGGGTGCAGTGAGGACTGTTCGTACTGTCCTCAGTCCTCCAGATATAGCACTGGAGTCAAGGCTCAAAGACTCATGTCCAAGGACGCTGTCATTGAAGCAGCAAAAAAGGTTTGTTTGTTGTTTCCTTTTTCGGATTATTTTCTCAATGTTTATTCTGTAGCAAAATGTGTCAGTAAGAAATATGAGGAATGAATGTTCAAGTGAATAGAGAGTTTCTTTGTGTTCAAGCGTGATTATGATGATGATGATAAAAACAGACAGTCTAGGATTGTTTTAGTGAAGCGTTTTGAGGATGTAATGAGCTATTCTGATATGGATGAACGAACTTTATGTGTTGTTAGGCAAAAGAAGCTGGTAGCACACGTTTTTGCATGGGCGCTGCTTGGAGAGATACCATAGGACGGAAAACCAATTTCAACCAGATACTTGATTACATCAAAGAGATAAGGTACCCATTCTATTGTATTGCTGCCAATATCTTGAGAACTTTTAATTTTATAAGATGGAGGTCACTAGAATGAAGATGATGTTGAACATGTTCACTTAGCTGTAACATTTTTTATAACTATTTATGCCCTCTCACTTTTACAACAGAGGCATGGGGATGGAGGTTTGCTGCACATTGGGCATGATTGAGAAGCAACAAGCCTTAGACCTAAAGAAGGCCGGCCTCACTGCTTATAACCACAATCTCGATACTTCAAGAGAGTACTACCCAAACGTCATCACTACTAGAAGTTATGACGATCGACTTGAGACTCTTGAGCATGTTCGTGACGCTGGAATCAATGTCTGTTCAGGTAACTTCGATATGTAAACAAAGAACATCCTTAATATTCATTGATTTGATAGTTACATTGATTAAGAAGAACAAAACATGTTCTCAAGTGTTTTTCTTTTAACCGACTTAACAGGAGGAATCATAGGGCTTGGAGAGGCAGAGGAAGACAGAGTAGGATTATTACACACACTTGCAACACTTCCTTCTCACCCTGAGAGTGTTCCTATTAACGCTCTGCTTGCAGTGAAAGGCACTCCTCTTGAAGACCAGAAGGTAGTAGAACACACATAATGCAAGTCACACGCGCTACTTAGTAGTAAGATCTTTGAAAACCATTTGTGTGTTTGGCAGCCGGTGGAGATATGGGAGATGATCAGGATGATTGGAACTGCAAGAATAGTGATGCCAAAAGCGATGGTGAGGCTATCTGCTGGCAGAGTCCGGTTCACCATGCCAGAGCAAGCCTTGTGTTTCCTTGCTGGTGCCAACTCTATCTTCACTGGTGAGAAGCTGTTGACAACACCCAACAATGACTTTGACGCTGACCAGCTCATGTTCAAGACTTTAGGACTCATTCCTAAACCCCCAAGTTTCTCTGAAGATGATTCTGAATCAGAAAATTGCGAGAAAGTTGCTTCTGCTTCTCACTAAAGTTTGAGCACTCTATGAAGTAGCTACCCTTTCACTATGTAGCATTACAGTATCAGGTCATCATATCAGTGATGCTAATAACTCTACAATCTTAAGTTGATTATGATACAATAATTACCAGTATTAACTTGTCACAAAATGTGGTTTTATATTCTTGTTGTGATGAATGTGCAGTGGTCTTCTTAACACATTGAACCTACTCAAGTGTTGGAAATGTGGCATTGTTCTGTCTGCATTGTTGTTGACTTGTTGTGATGAATGTGCAGTGGTCTTAACGCATTGTGATCAAAACCCACGTAAAGCCCATTAAAGTTTTTAACTTTCAAATCTGGGCAACAGTTGTCCATTGTCTAAGTCCATTAAAGTTTTTAACTTTCAAATCTGGGCAACAGTTGTCCATTGTCTAAGTCAACACAAGCTTCTTGTGTTGTGTTTGTTCGTCCTCATCCTCATCGTCATTCACCATAAAGAATCTTAACAGAATCTGTCTCGATGCCTAGATCAAGAACTTGTGTCTTGGTTCTCTTATTGCCTCTAGCCTTTGTGTTCTACCTGTACAGGTATCTGCCTTCTTCAGCTATTGTCGAACAATCATCATCATACAGCTCCATCTACCACATCTCCGTTAAGGTTTAATAATCAGCTTTAAACTAACGACAATTCATTAGCTAATTGTTCTCCCTCCTTGTGTAGTACCAAGATCATGATTAGTTGTAGTTGATTAATTTCTTCTGGAGACATTTAGGACATGGTACTATGGTCGGACATTGCTTTCAGTTTTCACATTGTCTTGTCTTAATTACTAATTCAGACACAAAGACTTGATCTTTAAGGGGATATGTTCTTGATTACTGGTTACTATTACTGTTAGATTAGAAACGTGTGTTTATTAGCAATGTATTCATGTTATAAGTTCATCATAACACAGTATCATATCATCTAATTGCAGGACATTGAAGGGAATGATGTGAGTTTAAGCAAGTTCACTGGAAAGGTGCTTCTTATTGTCAATGTAGCCTCTAAGTGGTAAGCTTTTACTTCCTTCACATAAATTGTAGCCTCTACTCTAAGAACCTATCAGTGATGCTTAACTCTAAAATGCTTCAGTGATAATGATAACAATGACCAATATAAGCTTTTGTGTGTAATGTGTTTCTGCAATATTTTATTGGGCAGTGGTCTAACACAAGGAAACTACAAAGAGTTGAACATTTTGTATGCCAAGTACAAAACTAAGGGTACACGTCTCTTTCCTAGGCTTGTAACTAGTGGAACATGTATAAGTATTAAGGGATGCATCGTGTCACACGCAGGTCTTGAGATCTTAGCGTTTCCCTGCAACCAATTTGGAGGTCAAGAGCCAGGTAGCAACAAGGAGATTAAGGCAAACATTTGCACAACCTTCAAAGGAGAGTTTCCCATTTTTGACAAGGTTCTCTTGAACACTTGCTTTCTCACACAGTGATGTTACTGCGTATTTTGATACTTTGTTTTTTTCTTTGGTGTTAAGATTGAAGTGAACGGCGAGAACGCTTCACCTCTATACAAGTTCTTAAAAGAACAGAAAGGCGGATTGTTTGGGGATTCTATCAAGTGGAACTTTGCAAAGTTCCTGGTAGACAAACAAGGGAATGTTGTGGATCGATATGCTCCTACAACATCACCTCTTGAAATCGAGGTTAGTACAAGTTTCCCCCACCCACACACATTGATATCCATTTCTATAACCACTAAAGGATCCGTCTGACCTTATAGTTTTGTCCTACTTCTTTTCACAGAAGGACATAGAGAAGCTATTGGCATCTGCTTGAACATTAAAAAAAAAAAATTCAAGGTGAGTTGTTGTGTTAAATAATCTCACTTTTCCCTCTATGGAGTAAGACAAGAAACTAATTTATAGGTTGAATGTAAACATATATCTGTTGTTAGAAACTTGGAATGCAACTTCTGCCAAACTCTTAGGAATAGTTAGGCTGTAACAACTCCAAACTCTTGTGTAGAAACATTGAAACAACATAATCTTTTGAAAGTTGTACATTTTTAATGAAGGACAAGAACACAGCAATAGTTTCTCAACTGAAATGCTTGTGGAGACGACATGGAATTAATGTGGATCCGATTGGTGCAGGACAGGAGAGCAGAAGCATGGAACATGTCCAGAGTTGAGAATGAGATCCACTTTTTATACTGATTCTCTTTAGATGTATGCTTGTCTTGTGTGAATCATGTTCTTAGTAACCAAAAGAATAAAACTTCAATTTATTTTGCTCTTATAAGAATGCATTACAAGAAATTTCTCCAGCAAAATCTTTTTATACATCTCTCTGTACATACAACAAATGGGTGGTTTCAAGCAGGTCAATCTCAAAAGCTTAACAGAACATCATCTAAAGAGAATCACTCCTGCAAGTTATGTTTGTTGTCCATCTTCTTCTTCTTCACCTCATGTGCATAGTCTCACGGTGCATGCCACAGCTTGTGCCCAGAACTTCAACCTTGCTTTGACATCATCAGGACTGTCCCCTGTTTTCAAACATATCATTTATAATCAGCAAAACTAACTTGAAATGCAACAAAAGAAAAGGTTTAAGACTTTGAAAGCTGTTGTTCAAAAAAAAAAAAAAAAAAAGACTTAAAGCTAGAGCTTACCAGGACTAGAGATCTTCCAGCTAGCTATTGGACTAACGTGTTCCTCAAGCATCATTGGAGATTTCTTCTTAGGAGAAGAAGTTTGGTGATGATCTTGGTCCATAAACTTCTGACTCATCGAGTAACAAAGCTCAAGAGCTGGTAAAGTATTACAAAGCTCAGGAATCTCCTCGTAGTTGAACCCGAAACCAAGATCTACACAACCTTTAAGCTCCTCGAGATCATCGTCCGTTAAACTCTTGGTCCTCTTCAGATCATCATTCACCACCGCATCAAGAACGTACCCTTCAAGCAACACATTGCTCTTCTTCTTCTCCAACTTCTTGGTCGGTTCAGAACCGGAGACATTGTTAAACTCTTCCTCGGAATCACTGTATGAGGAGGAGAAAGAGCTTGAGGTAGAGATGTCGGAGTCAGAGTCAACGTCTGCCTCGTAAGATGAACAGCGAGAGAGGAAGTCTGACTCGCACATTCTTGGTTTCTGCTTTTCTTTGCAGAGAGAAAGGTTAAGAAGAAGAGAAAATGAGAAATGTCAAAAAAGAAAGAAAGGAGAAAGTGAAGAGAGGAAGAAAGGTGAGGAGGTGCTTATAAAGCTATCATGGGGGAAACTATTTCTTGTCTCTTTCTTAATCATGGTGTGGTTACTAATGTATGTTATGTATGTTGTGTAGATTTTTTTTTGTCTTCTACCCATCTAAGCTAGATCAAGTAAAAAACAGACAAGCCGATTCTCGTAAGAGCATCTTCGTATGTCCGAGTCTGAGTTATATGGGAAAAAATGTAGTATATGGCCGTTGCTTCTTTTGCTAACGCATCTGCTCGGCCATTCCAACTCCGAAAAATATGAGACAGACTCACATTCTTGAAATTCTCCTATAAGCTCTGGAAAGCCTCGATTTTTGTTACGAAGGCTGGCCAATCCAATGGATTCGTAATCATATCAACTAAGTCTGAACAGTCCGTCTCAAATCGTACCGAAGTTATCTTCATGTCTCTCATACAAGAGGCTGTCCAAAATAAACCTTTCATCTCAGCATGCAAACCTGAGAGACTCCTGAGACACGCTATTGAACCGAAGTATTCTGAGCTCATTTGATCCTTAAGACTCCACCCTAATCTACTAACACTGCCATTATTGATCCACGATGCATCAATTTGGCAAGTAGAGATTCAGAGTATCTAAGAGGGCACTGTATCAATCTCTAAAGTTGGGGGATTGTCTTGATCTTCATTCGCTTCCTCCTTCTCGTTAGCTCTTCTCCAGCATTCTGCCTCAAGAGATTTGTGTTGGAGAATATCAATTGGAGATACGTCCTTCTCGTTAAAGAGTTTGTCGTTCCAGTCCTTCCAAATGTACTAACAGATCCATGAGAAGGTATCGAACTGTGGTCTCAAAGAAGCCACACTTTTTGTCTTCCAAAACAAGAAATTCATGTTTTAATATATGGATGTACTCGGGAAATAAGCCGGAAGGGACATATAATCTGATAAAACCAAAACCTAAACGGTTGGAGAGCATTCAAAAAAAAATGATTAATCGACTCCACTGGAATAGAACATATAAGACAACTCCTATCAATACCCATATATTGTTGGATAATTCCAATTAACTTAAGAGAAAGTTAACTTATTAAAAAAGAAGTTTAGTAAGTTAAGGAAAAAGGAAAACATATCGAGATTAGGAATGTTTCCATATTATTATTAGGTTAAGATGTAGCTTCGACCTATATAAGGAGATGCAGAGATGTTGCATCCTTTAAGAAGAAAAGCAAAATACATTGATTTAGTTTTGAGAGAGTTTCTAAATCTAATAAGAAGTGCTAGTTCTTATAATTGTGTGTATTTGCATCTTTAATTGGTATCAGAGCTCCAGGTTTCGAAGGTCGTTTACAAGAGGAGTTGTAATTCGATCAAAAACATGGGAGACGATGTTATTTCTCAAGGACGTGATAAAGGTCTTGAGATGAAGAAGGACATACGATGTCCGATGCTAACATCGACCAACTACACCGTATGGTCGATGCGCATGAAAGTGATGCTTCGTTTATACGAAGTTTGGGATACGATTGATCCAGGGAGTAACGATGCAAAGAAGAACAATACGGCAATTGCTCTAATCTTTCAATCAGTCCCGGAGGCGCTTATACTTCAGATTGGAGAACATGATACATCGAAGAAGATTTGGGAAGCTATCAAATCCCGTAACCTAGGTGCTGATCGTGTGAGAGAAGCGAGGTTACAGACTTTGATGTCTGAGTTTGACAAGCTGAAGATGGCAGACACAGACACAGTGGATGACTACGCAGGAAAACTTTCAGGCTTAGCATCAAAAGCAGCTGCGTTAGGTGAGATAATGGAAGAACCAAAGATGGTAAAGAAGTTTTTGAAGGGACTTCCAAGAACGAAGTTCATTCACATCGTAGCTTCGTTAGAACAAGTGTTGGATCTAAATTCAACGGGGTTCGAAGACATCGTTGGGAGATTGAAAGCTTTCGAAGAACGCATAAAAGAAGAAACCCAGGATGAAGATCAAACGAAGCTAATGTTTGTAAAGAACGATGTGCAAGGTCGTGGCAGCCATAACAACTCGCGAGGAAGAGGCAGAGGTAGAGGTTATGGTGGAAGGGGAAGAGGACGAGGAAGGTCCAACGGTTCTGATGGTCATAACAAAGGAGGAGAAGCTTCAGACAAGACCAAGAAGGACTACTCCAAAGTTAAATGTTGGAGATGCGACAAGATGGGGCACTTCGTGTCACATTGTCCTACACGACGAGAAGAAGCTAACCTAACGGAAACACAAGAAGCCGAGGCATTATACATGCACGAAGTAGTAATTCTCAATGAAGAGAAAGTGTTTCCTAAAAGGTTTGATGAGTGTGATGGAAATACGAGTATATGGTACCTTGACAATGGTGCAAGTAACCATATGACAGGCAAGAGAGAGTTCTTCTCAAACCTAGATGAGAGCATCAAAGGCAAAGTCAAATTCGGTGATGGATCAAACGTGGAGATTGTTGGGAAAGGTTCGATCACGTTCATCGGAAAAACAGGAGAGAGAAGAGCACTCAAAGATATCTACTACATCCCAAGTCTCAAACACAATATCATAAGTCTTGGACAAGCAACCGAGATGGGTTGTGAAGTTAATATGACAGAAGACTTACTGATGTTGAAAGATCCTCGTGGAAGGCTATTAGTACAAGTCTCAAGGTCACCAAACCGATTGTACAAGACGCCAATGGAGGTTGAATATCCGAAGTGTCTTCAAATACAAGAAACTGATGTTACATCGATGTGGCATGCGCGGCTTGGACATGTGAGCTTTGGAGTCATGAAGAATATGGTAGACAAGGATATGGTAGTAGGGATGCCTCAGGTGATACACGAGAAAGATGTGTGCAGCGCTTGCTTAGTTGGGAAGCAAACCCGAAAGTCTTTCCCATCGAAAGCGAAGTATCGAGCAACACACGCATTGGAGTTGGTACATGGTGACTTGTGTGGCCCGATATCACCATCAACACCATCAAACAATAGATATGTATTCGTCCTAATCGATGACTACTCAAGATACATGTGGACGATGCTGCTAAGAGAAAAGAGTGAAGCGTTCGATCGGTTCAAAAATTTTAAGGAGTACGTGGAGAATCAAACGAAGCTAAAACTCAAGACTTTTCGCACCGATAGAGGAGGAGAGTTCACATCTTCTGAGTTCATTCGTTTTTGTGAAGAAAACGGTGTAACTAGACATCTCACTGCACCGTATACGCCGCAACAAAACGGTGTTGTCGAGAGAAGAAATAGAACACTAATGGAGATGACAAGGAGCTTGATGAAAGCAATGAAGATTCCTAATCAGCTATGGGGAGAAGCAGTACGTCATTCAACATATCTCATTAACCGCATCGCTACAAAGGCGTTAGAGAACAAAACTCCATACGAAGGCTTGTTTGTTAAGAAGCCGAACATTGAGCATCTAAGAATCTTCGGCTGTGGTGTAGCCATGACCAGAGACCTTGAGGAGGAGATGAGTGAGACTAATGAGGAAGAGCCAAGTGATGAGACTGCCTTAGAAGAGAGGTGTGAAGCTGAGGGTACTGAAGAGAACC
Source organism: Hirschfeldia incana (assembly GCA_026261945.1). Lineage (NCBI taxonomy): Eukaryota > Viridiplantae > Streptophyta > Magnoliopsida > Brassicales > Brassicaceae > Hirschfeldia > Hirschfeldia incana. Next base: position 32,448 of record JABCMI010000040.1, on the reverse strand, counting down.
AGGACCAGAGAGAGATACCAGTAGAACCAGCAAGTGTGTGGATTGGACCAATGACTAGATCAAGGCTGAAAGCACAAGAGGAGAGGCTCCAGGACTTAGCCAAATTCGTGGGAGCTGGTCTAAAAGAAGATAACCAAGACAAACCAGCATGTTGGTTCAATCTAATCAAATTGTAATGTTTCTGGTTAATGGGCTTTTCATTTAATTTAAACCAGAAGCAATTAAACCAGGTTTTGGGTAGAATTAGGATTAGTAAACCAATTTTAATTGGGATTAGGAGGGGATTTCGAAATTCTTAACCAAATTGGTTAGGTTAGACTTGTTTTGGTGTTAAAACTCATGGCAGCAGCCAAGAAAATAAACATTCAACTTTCAATCTAAAAACTTTCAAACAAGTTGTTTCAAGTCTCTAGCTTTCTCTGTTCAGCTCAAGAACATTGATCTCACTAAGGGAAGGAATTCCTAGTGAACCCATCATAGACAATACAGGGTGATCTTGTGTCTTTGAGTAGCAAAACAACTTCTGAGCAATCCATAGCTCTTTAGCAAAGTCCACCATCATCATATATCATCTATCCACACGCCTTGAAGCAGATTGAGTCTTTGATTCTCTGTTTGCAAGGATTATCAAAGCTTTAACCCACCTACAAGAGATCCAGGGAGAGACAGCCATTCCAGGGCTGCACCAAGTGGTATCAGAGCCTCTTGAAGGTTAGGGTTGAAGTTTTAAACAAGGAGCACGAAATCTGTCAATTAACAAGCTGTATTCTATGTCTGGATATGAAGAAGAGCTTACAATTCCATTCTTCTATGGGAAGATTGATACAGAGGCATACTTTGATTGGGAAAAAAAGATGGAGTTTCTCTTTGGACTCCAATACTACACTGAAATGAAAAAGGTATGTCTAGCAGTCAATGGACTATGTGGAAGTGCATTCTCATGGTGGCAGAGAGTTTCTCAGACTAGGAGATTTGAAAAAAAATCACAAATTACTTCATGGGTTGAGATGAAGACCTTGATGAAGAAGAGGTTTGTCTTGCAGTGGAAACTTCCTGAACTAAAACAAGGAGCAGCAACAAAGCTTACTACTCTAGATAAGCCTGTCTGTTGGTCTGAATTGCCATCAAAACCAGCTGTGAGAAGATCTGTGGTTCCTGATCTATCATTGGAAAGAGAGGAGGAAAATCTGCAAGCTTCTATATTAGCTTCACCAAAAAAACAGATTGAGGAGAGTCGTGAAACTGAACCAGAACCAACAACACTTTGTCTAAAACTAGAGGAGGAGGCACAAGTTGCAGAAGATGAGTGTGGCCACGTGCCTGACCAAAGAAAACAAGAAGAAAAAGTTCCTGGAGGGTCATCTAAAGCTCTTGAATTGGTGCTTTCTACTGTTGAGAAAGGTGATAGCTTTAATAGTTTAACTTGTGAATTTCTGATCAGACCTATGGCATGTGTTCAACTTAGCTTAGTGCAGCATCTGAGAGTTGTCAAGGGACTGCAACATGTTGTTTTTGAACCAGGAGGAATCTTGAGTGTTGGTAGAAGAAGTAACAACTTTCTGGGTCAGAAAACAGTTTCATACAAGCTTGATTTGCAGGGTTCATTCACTCCTAAAGAACAAGATTTGAGGTCAAATCTTTTTGAAGGGAGAGAGGATGGAGTGATTCTAACTTGCTGCAGTAAACATAGAGGAAGAACAGGAGGCAACACATCATTTATCAGCTTCATAACTGATCAGAACAAGCTGAGAAAAGATAAACAGGAACTGGTGGTGGTTCAAGGGGAGCCAGAACAGGAGGATGAGTATGGGGACCAAACCACACGACCTCCTGACCAGAGGGAGATTAAACTGAGAGTATATGGTCTTATGATCATGACCAGGACGTGTGTAGGATCATCCTGGAGAGGAGCAGGCAGCTTCAAACTCAACAAAGAGGAGGAATCATTTGCCTTTGAAGGTACCTACTTTGAGAAGAGTTCCAAGATGTTATTGAGACCTGAGAAAGGATTGCAGAGCTTTGTATTTGACCCTGGAAAGATTAGAGAAGTGAGGATATCTCTCAAGGCCATATCATGCACTCTGGTGTTGAGTGATTAGGGTTCTATCATCATACAGAGCTTGGATTTGAGGTCAAATCCTTTTAAAGGAGGAGGGGATGGTGTAGCCATGACCAGAGACCTTGAGGAGGAGATGAGTGAGACTAATGAGGAAGAGCCAAGTGATGAGACTGCCTTAGAAGAGAGGTGTGAAGCTGAGGGTACTGAAGAGAACCAGGACCAGAGAGAGATACCAGTAGAACCAGCAAGTGTGTGGATTGGACCAGTGACTAGATCAAGGCTGAAAGCACAAGAGGAGAGGCTCCAGGACTTAGCCAAATTCGTGGGAGCTGGTCTAAAAGAAGATAACCAAGACAAACCAGCATGTTGGTTCAATCTAATCAAATTGTAATGTTTCTGGTTAATGGGTTTTTCATTTAATTTAAACCAGAAGCAATTAAACCAGGTTTTGGGTAGAATTAGGATTAGTAAACCAATTTTAATTGGGATTAGGAGGGGATTTCGAAATTCTTAACCAAATTGGTTAGGTTAGACTTGTTTTGGTGTTAAAACTCATGGCAGCAGCCAAGAAAATAAACATTCAACTTTCAATCTAAAAACTTTCAAACAAGTTGTTTCAAGTCTCTAGCTTTCTCTGTTCAGCTCAAGAACATTGATCTCACTAAGGGAAGGAATTCCTAGTGAACCCATCATAGACAATACAGGGTGATCCTGTGTCTTTGAGTAGCAAAACAACTTCTGAGCAATCCATAGCTCTTTAGCAAAGTCCACCATCATCATATATCATCTATCCACACGCCTTGAAGCAGATTGAGTCTTTGATTCTCTGTTTGCAAGGATTATCAAAGCTTTAACCCACCTACAAGAGATCCAGGGATAGACAGCCATTCCAGGGCTGCACCAGGCTGCATCGCTTTTGCAAAGATCAATGCTCCACATCTCAGAAAACTCGATGATCGATCAAAGATGGTGATCAATCTCGGGACAGAGCCTGGATCGAAAGCTTATAGGCTCTATGATCCTGTCACGAAGAAGATTATTGTTAGTAGAGACGTAATCTTTGATGAGAAGAGGAGTTGGGATTGGTCTACAACAACAACAACAACTACGAACGATGAACCAGAAACATTCAAGCTTCCTCATATCGATGTTATAGAAGAAGGAGATGGTGATGAGCATCAAGATCACCCACACCACGAAGAGCAAAACAATAATGAAGAAGAAGAAGCTGTAGACGCAGGTGAACAAGATCAAGTAGAAGAGAATAACGATGCAAACCAAGACCAGAATGTAACATCGAGATATGGTCGTAACATCAAAAAACCAAAACGTTTTGATGATTATATTCTACTCGCTGAAGTTGAAGGTGGTAGACTATTTCCCACCATCGATGGTGAACCAGAAAGTTACATCGAAGCTGCATCAATACAAGCTTGGATCGATGCAATGGTGGCAGAGATCGAATCAATCATCAAAAACAAGACTTGGAAGCTCATAAAGAAGCCTGCTGGTGTTAAACCAATAGGATTGAAGTGGGTCTATAAAATCAAGAGGAATGCAGATGGAACAGTGATTAAATACAAAGCAAGATTAGTCGCGAAGGGATATGTACAACAACAGGGCATAGACTTTGAAGAAGTATTTGCTCCAGTTGCTCGGATAGAAACCATTCGACTACTCCTGGCGTTGGCAGCATCTAATGGATGGGAAATCTATCACTTAGATGTCAAGACAGCATTCCTGAACAAAGACTTAAACGAGGATGTATACGTGACTCAATCTGAAGGCTTTATGGAGAAAGGGAAGGAGGATCACGTGTACAAACTCAGCAAAGCACTATACGGTTTACGTCAAGCTTCGAGAGCTTGGAACATCAAACTTGATCGTGTCCTCAAGGAGATGGAGTTCACGAAGTGTACCAAGGAACCTGCAGTATATCAAAAGAGAGAGAAGGGGGAGCTTCTCATCGTAGCCATCTATGTCGATGATTTGTTTGTAACGGGGACTTCGCTCAAGGTTATCAAACAGTTCAAGGACGATATGTCAAGAAGATTTGAGATGTCAGACCTCGGGAAGCTTACATACTATTTTGGAATAGAAGTAATGCAAGGAGCTGATGGCATTCGAATCAAGCAAGAAGGATACGCGCAAGGTATACTTCTCAAGATGAAGATGGAATCATGTAACTATACTCATGTTCTGATGCACACGAGTTTGAAAAGATCGAAGGTAGAGGAGGAGCCTGAGATTGATGCAACATCGTATCGAAGCACTATTAGATTCATGTTGGAATTAAAGGGGAGAATGTTGGATAATTCCAATTAACTTAAGAGAAAGTTAACTTATTAAAAAGGAAGTTTAGTAAGTTAAGGAAAAAGGAAAACATATCGAAATTAGGAATGTTTCCATATTATTATTAGGTTAAGATGTAGCTTCGACCTATATAAGGAGATGCAGAGATGTTGCATCCTTTAAGAAGAAAAGCAAAATACATTGATTTAGTTTTGAGAGAGTTTCTAAATCTAATAAGAAGTGCTAGTCTTATAATTGTGTGTTTTTGCATCTTTAATATATCTATACACAAACCTTTTAATTGTCGCTACACACCCTGAAATAGTCTGCCACAATAAATACTTCATTTTGTTCGGAGTCTTATCTTCCACACATAGTTCTATAGCTCCTTGTACAAGATTCAACTTGGTAGATGGAAATGTATGTATGTAGTTATTTAACTTATTTTTATATGATCCTGATGATCATTACCATGAACGTGTAAGTCCAAAGTGGGACAGAAAATTGGGCCCACCATGTGCGCATAGAATCTAGATCATCGAATATTTCTTCTCAAAGAGCACCTTTTGGCCGATTATTCCCACTGATTAACCATATTTTTTTTAAGGTTGTCCCAAAAACCACATTTAGCACTCCATTTTTGCTAATTGCTATGGTTTTACTTGATTGGTTTAGAACGGTATTGATTTTGAACCCAAAAATAAGATTTTGATAGCGCTGTGAAAATCATTCGATAATTATTTGTTTCTCGTATTAATTAAAGTAAAACAATGAATAAAACATTGACAAAATGGGATATGTCTAAAGAGGGGCAAAAACGAATCGGACATTATGTGTTTCGTGTTCTAATATCATACTTCATCCATCAAATCAAATTGTAGTTTTTGAAGCTAGATCTAACTTGCGTGTTTAAACTACATACCACCATGCATACGCATCATTCGAAATTTACACATCTTTTTAGCATGTATAACTGAAATGCCATAAATGATTAAACACAAGACTGTACGTGATACATATTTATCTCATTTTCTGATTAAGTTGTAAGCTCGTCTCACCTTATATATATTCAATGTACAGTATACACAACGGATAAATGAATAATGAATCTCACGCAATAATTACCACAAAATAAATAACTAAAAGATAATGTCGAATGTCTTGAGCAATTGGGCTGAGTCACGAAGAATCAAACCATAATTTATTTCCATTATAAAGTGAAAAATATGTGGATGTCCTTTTTATCAAGAAACAAAATGAAATATACATGTATGGTATGGGTCCATGCAAAATCAGGTATAGAAAATGTAGATTGAGTTATTACTGGGTCCATCCATACCATACATACATGCATAATCAAACAGCTTGATGATGCTTCGTGTATATGTTAGATTAGAATTAGATGCATTAGTTACAGTATTAAATATGCCTACAGTTTCATATCTAACTTCTCGCTGCCGGCAACAAGAAGTCGTTGGCTTCAATTATTCTATTGAAATACATTTGTACTCAACACCTATACAGGATATACAAATATGTACTAGTTTAGCTGATACCTGTGTAGGTGAAAGACTAAGCTATCAAATCATTTTAATTATTGCAAATCTAATCATAAAACAATTCACCTTCGGCCTGCTAATAAAAGTCGTTGCCCTCGAGATGCGCCATGAGAAAAACAATTTTTAAATACGACAAGTAACTTTAGATTCCACAAGAACATTTTAGTTTTCTAATATTATTGTGTAGCTATTGGCAAACAAATTAAAAGCATGATTCTTTAATCTTCTTTAGCCTAATCGACAAATGTTAGTGAAGTGACGCAAATCAATGGAAAGGCTATTAGGGTACGAATTCTATTTAATTAATTGTTAACCAATCTTCATATGTTTTTTTTTTAAGAAAACACCTTGCCGTTAACAGCTAAAACTTAAAACAAGATTGCTTCTCGAAATTTCTAATGGAGAAATAATATATGAAAGAGATTGATCGTGGTCCAGCTTCTAATTGGCTTCATTGACAAATTAACATAACTTTGATATATATGGTGCGCCGGCGTCAAATGGAGACAAACGTGTGATGGTAATATGTCATGATGAATTAGGTTGATCATGGTCCAGCTTTTACCATTTATATGTTAATATGTATGGTAACATGACTCATGGTATAGATGATATACCATTATATTTCTTCAAAGAGATGTCGATTATGTAGTCGATAAAAAATAATTGAATTACCCAATCACAAACCTACATTGTATAGTGACACATAAGACAACACAACACAAAGGATTCATCATATAAGATCCAATCATACATCTCGGTGGCCCTTTGATGTCCCTAATTGTATTGCCATGTCCAAATATAATAAATGTATCTGTTTTATCTCCCTTTGTCTTCCTCCAATCAATTAATGCTATGACTAAAAGACAGAGGACATATCAAGTAACTCTAATTTAACAGAACAGAAGATAAAGTGAACACAGTTCCTATGACAAGTCTTATGTTTGTTAATCAACATTCATCTATTCAATGCTCTTGTCGAGTTTTCTATGCTTAGACCTTTCTATGCACAACGTTTTTATTATAGACACATGCATCAGATACAGATTTGTAGACAGAAAATCTCTAGAACATATGACATTGAAAGGACTGAAATCCAAAGTGGACCCAATAACAAACTCATTAAACTATTCAAGCATTCCATTACATGAACTAAACCGGATCCAATCTTGGTTTACTCAGTGATACCTACACACAATGTATGAGCATAATACACTCAGGATCCTTAAGACCTAGATCCCTGTTCAAGAAACCCCTCCATGCTGTTGCTATCGGTGCTACTGCCGCAGCCACTGTCATTTCCCCATCTCCTGTCTTTCCAAATCTGCTCAACTTCAGAAAACGTTGGCCCCTGAGTCTTACACAATCACAAAGATAACCGCGAGGACCCTATCACAAAGAAAGTCACTCCTGTACCAGCAGCTTCTGCTACTGAGAAGAAAGTTCGTGCCACAGTCAAATTGTTGATCCAGTTAACTGTGGCAGACATGCCTCTACGACATATATTTCGGTACTGTTGTGGGCTAATAGGTTGTGGGTATATCTCTGAGTTCACCGTCCATGGGACTGGTCCCATTCCCGGTAAAAAGAAAGCAATGTGTAGAGCTAAGCCAAGCACAGCGAGACACCGTCGAACACCTCCATTAGATTGTGTATCAGATGCACTATCGTAGGGCAATATAGTACATGAATTGCTGAAATGCCTGCAGACATGTTTATCTTTCATCTAACCTTTAGCCCTATAAAAAAGCTCGGTCAAGATAGCAAACCCTGACATGTATGTTACGTGAAACCCCCAAGCATCCATCTCCATGTTCCTGGAACTTGCCAACAACAATAGTCTCGTGAATCCACAGGCTACCAATAAAATGCCAAACGTTTCTACCACACTTTCTCTCGATAGTTTCTTAGACACGAACCTGAACTTGCATCTCTTTACAACCTTACATTTTAATACGATCAGTTTCATTCTTAACTGCACCAACATGAGACATAACCGCACTAAGAAGTCAACATAAATAGTCTTAACTAACTAATTAACCTGTGTGAAATCATATTAACAACGTAGGAAAGAAATTGCTCACCAGTGATCATCAATACATTGGTACTCACTAGTCCAGAGCCAGCTCTTGGTGAAGTCACATAAGCAACACCAACGTCTAAATCAACTAATAAACGATCCGCAATCAGGTCTGGTCCTGGACATATGCAAATATAATATTGTTTTAACTTTTTAAAAATAATTTACATATGAGTACAGAAATATTTATGATTAAAAATCTTAACAAAATTGCTTATAACTCTCAAAACTTCAGGGCCAAAGCCCTGCCCATAATCAAGATATACGGATCCGGCGCAGCAGCCATAACGATAGCCCCAGCTGCAAAGATAACATCAGCAAAAATAAATGGCATTTTACGTACTTGTCATTGATCTAACCTCCTGATGCGGCACCGTTCACGACACCAACTAAAGCCCATACTTACGGTAGTTTTCATTTAAAAAATCACATTCTTTTCATGGACCACACTACTAACACTGGAACTTATCAGCTTGGAACAGAAAAAAAATTTGGAAAGAGTTTCTGTTTTTTTTTTTTTTTGATCAAAAGAGTTTCTGTTAAATCCATATCACTTTGGAATATTCAGGGAATATTTCAAACCAGGATAATAATTGGGTCAATTCCTGAATTAGAAAGGAATACAAGGACTAGAATTATAAATAGTTAGGACAGATGTTACGAAAGCGGACCAGCTTGGTCGGAACAGAAGCTTCGATTAGTTGGCCAAACTCCCTCTTTACTTTCTTATTAGATTTTTATTTTGGTAATAAAGATTTTTATTTTATTGCTTTAAACGTGTGAGAAGGAGATCGTTTCTCTGAAATTTCAACCTTTGTTTCTGATTGATCCTTAAATCTTCGCCGTGTTAGAGAAGACTCTCATCTTTCTTCCGTCTTAAGAACTCCTCCACTGATCGCTTTGTCTCTTGTAAGTAATTTATATTCTATGTTTCTTAATATTCATCGATCCTGTAATCAGAAATGGAAATTGAATCGAAATTCTTACTTTATTTGGAAAATCCTGGCTATAAGAAGTCATGTCCGTTGTTTTTCCTTTGATAGTTTCTTGTTTTGATTATGATCCTTGTTGGTTTGTTTAGTAGTAAGGATGTGGAATTGAAGAGTCAGCGTAGATCTTGCAGTTGGGTCAGTATTGAATCTTGAAAAGTTTTTGACTTTGATCCGTCCTTCGCTTCGCTCTACTTGTTTCTCGTGCATATATGTTCAAAAGTTCCAGTCTTTATCACGTGATTGCATCGGCGTTAGGTGAAAATCGTGATGTTTAGTATCTAGGGTTTTGAGGTTTTAGAGTTGAGAGATTTTCAGAGTGGCTTTCCCATCACTAAAGATTAGATCTTGTTGATCATTTTAGATCGTTACCACCATTGGACCAGTACTGAAAAGTCAAAAAAACAATCTAGTTGTTTTGGGGTTTAAGGTTTTAGGGCGTGGCACTAAAGATTAGATGTTTTGATGATTTTTAGATTTGGTAACCGTTGGAGCATTATCGAGAGACCTCAGAAGGTAAAGTATGCGCGCACCGTCGTTGCTTGCACAATGCTGGCCCGGTTTGATGCCGCAGGATTGTAGTGGTGTGTCTGCACTATCTGAGAAGGATTTGCAGCTTCAATCACCAGCTGTTGAGATCATACCTTCTAAGGTTGTTTGCTCTTTGTCCCCTTTACTTATCTGTAAAGAAGTTTTCCGCGTAGTTTCTCATACCTTCTTCATAACCAGGACATACAGTATTTGAATTCACCATGTAACTTACTCGCTACATTTTATGTCGAAAATGAAGATTGTATTTATGGAGTAAAATTGTTATACCTTACAACACTGAATCTCTTTCTTTGTTTCTTTCTTTTATAGACAGCGGCTCATCACAGGTATTCAGGGGAGAATCTAGAAGTTCTCGGCTTACAAATTTTCAAGGTATTATTGTAAAGACAGATTGCAACTGAGCTTTTATGTGTGTGATATATATTGTTGGAAATAGTATGTCAAGAAGTGCATGGTTTGCTAACTTTACATATTATCATCAAAAAGTATAAAGCTATAGGTTCATGTTCGTAAGCTTTATTTTATTGGCTTTGACCGTATGTTTGCTTCATTACTCAGAAAGATCATGGACACACTTCTCTGAACATATAGAGAGAATCCTAAATCTGTGCATTAAAACATTCATCAACTTCTTGCAGGGAAAAATAAGTGTTGCTGATATGATCGGTCTCTCTAGCTCAGAAACTGCTCTTCCAAAATATGAAGGTATGCGCTTCTGATTCACTTGCATCTGATAGTTCTCATTATCGTTAAACTGAATCAGTTTTTTTTTTTTTTTTTTAAATTAAAATATTGTCTAGGTTCTATGAAAAGTTGGGAAAGTGCTATTGTGCTTGTTGATGTACTTAAAAACGAGATCCGTGATGGACAGCTTAGCTTCAGGGGAAAAAGGGTCCTGGAGGTAACAGCAAATGCTAATGTCACTGAACTGTTCCTTATTTACTTCAGTAATCAACAAATTCTACATTGCTTTGGCAAATTTGTTTGCAAACTCATTCAAACCTTTTACTTAGTTCCATTAGGTGGCCTAAGACCGTCTTAGCCACAAAGCTTCACCAGTTCCTTGTATTCTAAGTTCTAACGTCACACCTCCTTTTTGTTCTTTTGTATAACGACATGAGCAGCTAGGTTGCAACTATGGAGTGCCTGGGATATTTGCCTGCTTGAAAGTAAGCAAACCAACTCTAGAAGATAGCTGTTACTGTCACATCTCTAATAATCTGATCTCTTTGGCTAGGGTGCTTCATCAGTACACTTTCAAGACCTCAACGCAGAAACAATAAGGTGCACAACCATCCCGAACGTGCTTGCAAACCTTGACCAAGCTCGGGACAGGCAAAGCCGTCAGCCAGAAGTCCTTCTCACACCAACAAGACAAGCCGTCTCTGCATCTGTCCGTTTCTATGCAGGAGAATGGGAAGAGCTCCCGACCGTTTTATCCATCATAAGAACCGATGTCGTTGAACCAGCTAACCCGGGAATGAACTTGAGTTTCTCAGAGGAAGACTTCATGGATGGATGTAGCAGCCAAGATGGGAGCATTACAGGACAGCCAGATTTCTCCTCGAGGCGTTCAAGGAAGCTCTCTGGAAGCAGAGCGTGGGAACGAGCCAATGAGAATGATCAAGGAGGAGAATGTGGGTATGATGTTATACTAATGACTGAGATCCCTTACTCTGTTACTTCTCTGAAGAAACTATATTCTCTCATAAAGAAGGTTGGTTCTTGATCCTTCTCTCTCTAGTTCTTGAATATGTGGTTGTTGTATCCTTGTTATAGTGATGGTGTCTAATCATTCTCTCTCTCTAGTTCTTGAATAGGTGTTTGTCTCCTTGTTATAGTGATGGTTTTGTTGTTGTCTTTTTGTGTGTGGAAACAGTGCCTGAGACCACCTTATGGTGTGGTGTATTTGGCGGCAAAGAAGCAGTATGTGGGATTCAACAGTGGAGCAAGACATCTGAGGAACTTGGTGGATGAGGAAACTATCTTAGGAGCTCATTTGATTAAGGAAACTACTGACAGAGATGTGTGGAAGTTCTTCCTCAAGTAAGTGTGTAGAAGAACTCGCTCAGGACCAGATACTCTGCAGCTGCATCAGTTGAAAAGAATTCACCAAATACAATGACACATTTTCTTATTGGATAATGTATTGCAATATATATGTTCCTTCATCTTACCTTTTTTTTTTTTCTACTGTGGAGCTATGAGATCAAAGTTGGCCATTAATTTTACTTGGACTCTTCTATTTGTGAACTAATTCAATTAATTTGTATATAGAAGTGAACATTGATACAAATGTTCTTTTTATTTATTTTTGTGAAATATCTTTTGTTTTAGCTTATCTATCCGAGTTACGGGTACATTACTGATTTCTTTCCTATCTGTTATAAAATAGTATTAAGTAGGAAGGAACAGTAAATAAGTCCGTATAGCTCAGTGGTAGAGCGTCCATCTTGTAAATTGAAGGTCCGTAGTTCGATACTGCGTGTGGAAACTTTTAGTAAACTACTTATTTTTCAAAACATTTTCAGACTGGAGAGAGTAAGCACTGAGCAGCGAATAGTGCAATCAAATCGATAAGCACTTAACTGTAAGTCATTTACTCATGCTCAACCAGAAAATCAAAGCTGTTATACTGTACGTGGTTAATTAGCATGAATGTAAAACCTGAAGCATTTTATCTTCTTTTTTTGTGTAATTTCTTGAAAATGTTTTACCTGAAAGTCGTTTATTATGTTGTTAGTACTATTATTCTTCAGCGGTTGGATACTCGAGCTTGGAAATTCATATCAAATGTAAATAACTTTTCACAACTAGCAAATATAAGGAAAAGAGATAGGAGGTTGCCAACAAGAGATAGGCTACACCGGTGGGGTATGGAAGTACCTCCGACCTGTGTTCTTTGTTTGAACGACATTCAGAAACACCACCATCTCTTTTTTGAGTGTTAATTTTCGTCCACTTTGTGGCAAAGTTTCGCAGCTCAAATTTGGACAAGCCCTCCTACCGATCTGCACACAGCAACGGCTTGAATCCCCCACCAGTCTCGGCAGTCCAATGCCAACGCCATATGCCTAATCAAGCTCATGTTTCAGTCCTCTATCTACCACATATGGAAGGAGAAGAATGCACATATATTCACAGCGGTCTCTTCACCACCATGCACCATTTACCTTGCCTTGGACCGCCTTCTTCGGGACCGCCTTATCTCTCTCAAGTCAGCTCCTCCACCAGCTCAATCGCCTCTCCAGTTCTACCTTTCCATCTACCGGCCTCTTTGAGTACCTTGTGACTGCTGTTTGTAGGTCTTGTGTTGTTAATTTTTTTGAGTCTGAGTTGCTGTTTCTTTCGTGTGTAATAAGTTGTTTGCAACAATGTGAAAACAAGTTCGGGTGATTGTGGTTGAATAGTAAAAAGACGGGGATGGGACACCAACGTATTTCAGATTCGATCCACCTGCTGTGCGAAACTAAGTCACAATATCTAACACGGATATGAGTCTATGCTTTAGGGTCCATTTGAATACCCGGAGAGATAGTCTATCTGTGGACTGCACCTCTTCTTGGCGATTAGTCTGAGCCTTTTCATGGGCCTGAGATCCCAGGTTAATAAAAAAAAACAATGTGAAAACAAATTGAAAATGGTATAAATAACATTTTATCAAAAAAATTAAAAAAAAAGTATATATATAAGCACACGAAACAACTGAAGGTCCGTAGTTTCTTTACCGAAAAGAGTAGTTTCTTTGCCGAAATCAGTTACTTAACCATAAAATCAAAACCATTATATGTGGATAGCATGGCTAAAGCCTGACGCACTTTTTCATCTTTTTGTGTAATTTATCGAAAATGTTTTACATGAAAGTCCTTTTATCAAGTTGTTAGTAGTATTATTCTTCAACGGATGGATATTTGAGCTTGAAAATTCATATCAAATGTAAATTAACTTTCACAACTAGCAAATTCCCTATATATTATTCGAAGATTTTTTAAAAAGTTGTAACTTCAACTTTGTATTAATTACAAACTGAACTTGCGGATGTGTCATTTCTAAACTTTTTTTTAGTGTTTACGGCATCTTTAAAAAGAGTTTGGACAAATTTTAATGGAAAATTTGCCAACTATGATTTTAAATTCAAATTTATATCTAAACTTGAATCAAATGCAAAACTAATCTAAAAACTTTGTGAAATTACAACCAACCATTTGTGACCAAACAAAAAAACAGAAACTATTTTTATATAGCCTCAGTAAATCGTTTGAGATGTTGGAAGTCGTCTACACGACTTAAAAAAAATTATAAAAAAATTTAAAAATATTTTGCTAAGTGAAAATTAAAAACATATTATTATAAACAATTTTAAGTTATGTAAATTAAAATATAATAAATTGAATGGTTTTCAACACATATGAGTGAAAGTAGTTAATAATGATATTCTTTGGTTTTAGAGATTGACAACATATATTTGTAGTATTGTATGTTAGTGTTAGATTTTTGAAAGCTTGAATGTTTTTTTTGAAAAAAATAAAATTTTACTTATATGTGTTTATTTCTGTGTACAGTAAAAAAAGTTATGTGTGATTTTACGAAGTGTTTAGTTAGTTAATTAAGTTTAGGGATTATGTTTAGGGTCTAGACGACGAACTTGTAAGTCGTCTGGTGAATAATTTAAACTAGACTAACTACATATAAGTCGTCAAAATATTCATGCCTAAATTAAAAAAAATCTGTTTAAATATTATTTTATTAAGGAAAAAAGAAAAATAAAATTTTACATAATAATAATTTTTTACTAAACTAAAACTGAAAATCTAAAATGTTTTTTTTTGGAAAAAATTAATTTATGTTAAATTCTTACCCGTCCTTCAAAACTGGATTTTATTTTAGTAATATTCTTACCCGTCCTTTAAAACTGGATTTTTCTCATGTATTATATAGTCTAATAATGTTTAGCCGTTCTGTAATCATATAATTTTTTACACATAATATTTTATATTTATGAAAATAACATTTGTAAATATATCATTTAATATAATATTATATTTAGTTCAGTATGACATTTTCTTAACATGATTGATTATGATTATAAAATAGATAAAAATAGGATAGCACTTTCTTTTTAATTTTAAATATAATTACTGAATATATATATATATATATATATATATATATATATATATATATATATATATATATATATATATGTATTAATACATAATAAATAATTATTTGCTGATTACGAAATTAGTAACAATATTGACATAAACCTTTTGAAAATTAAGATATTGTTAAAATATTTCGATCAACATAATAATTTTTTTTAATATGATTGATTGTGACTATATAATAGGAAAAAATATGATATAATGTTTATTATTCATTTAATAAACGATAATTGAATATATTAATGTATAATAATATTTCAAAACTAATTTCAAAATAGTGAAAAAATTTACACATAATATTTGAAAATTAACATCTTGTTAATTTTTAATATATTTTAAATGAAAAGAAATCAAAAGATATTGTGATTAAAGTAGTTCAAGGATTCTATATTTATTAGTGTTATTAAAATACTTTTAATTAAACTTCTAAAGGATGGTCCAAATTTAAAAAGTCACACATGAGAAAATCATAACGTTTATGTTAATAGATAAGATGCTATTGAAAGAAAATATATTATAGCAAAATCCATTTCTATCATACAAATCTTCTACTTAAGAGGATGTACTAGTATGTAAATTCCATTCAGTCAGATCTTGATATTGCTTAGTATGTAAGAGCAAGTCCATCGGGGGCTCTCACTACGGGTCCTAAGCTAAAAAGAAGAAAAAAATAAATGAAAAAGGCAAAAAAAGCAGAGGACCACTCCTTTACGTGGGCTCTGTAGAATCAATAAGGAACCCTTACGTGTCAGATGAGTATTGGACCAGCCTTTAATGTCTCTCTCTCTCCTTCGTCGTGTGCGAAATCAGTTCTCTTCCTCTTCCATTCTCGATCAACTCGGTCTTTTCTGGATTCTCATCTCGATCCGTCTTCTCTTGTTTCTGTCTTATTCTATGTTCGTTTCTCTTCCATTCTCTGTTCGTGGTGTCGATGATGATTACATAAGCAGTGTATCAAAGGTATCAACTTTGATCTACTCTCTTCTTTGCTGTTTGATTTTGTTTCGATGTTAGGGTTTCTGAGTGTTACTTTGCTTGAATTGTGGTATGATTCGTTTTGATATCTAATCACTCTGGTTTTGGATTGATTTTGTTTGGGTGGTCAAGTTGAGTAATAGCTTATGTCTGAGAGGGTTCTCTTTTGTTTTGTCCTGAAGCTATCTTGCTAAAGTTTTTAAGAAACATTTCAGATTGTTAGAAAAAAAAGAAGTGATCTTTGTGTTTGAAGATAGAAACATATCATATGATCAGTTGTGTATGTAGTAAACAGGGAAGAATGCAAGGAAAGAAGAGTCGGTGTTGCATCTCTCTCTCTCCATCTCAATCCCACGTTTGATGTCATGATGAGAAGCATGTTTATATTGCAGGTAAGCTTTTTAAGTTTGCTCTCATTTCTTTATACCCATTGGCATATTCGTTTGATCTCTCTCACCGGTTTGTTGTTGTCTTGGTCTTTCCCTGCAAGCAAGCAAATGTGTGTTTGTCGTCTTGGTTTGTTGTCTTTGTGTCTGATCATTTTTTTGAGTTATTATGTTTGCTCTCGTACTTATCTTTTTTACAGAGAGAATTGGTCTTTCTCATTAGAGTTTAGAATCATCATCTAGATTAGTAGTTCCATTATAGCATAAATAAGAAGTAATCCCAGTAGATTCAATTAGTTTTGTGGAGCTAGGATGTAGAGAGAGTTAAGCATAAATCTATGGTAAAATGTTAGGATACTCTTTCCTGCAATTCTCAGCTGCAGTAACTTCATTTGAGATTGTTTCTGCAACTTCCTTGTTTCTAACGAAATCACCAATCTCCATAACTCTTCTCCAACGAAATCACCAAACTGTGTCTCTCAGAATGTGTGTTCTTTCAGACGTTATTTGTCACAACTGTACTGAGACGTGTCTCATGCTTGTGCAGGTGCAGCGACAAGAGCGTGTGAGTGCAAGTGATAGTAGTAACATGTGACTTGTAACCAACGTGATGCATAGCTAGTTTGCAAGTTGTAAAGCAAGTTCAGATTCCTTTCTTTATTTTCTCTTCAGAGTGTAAACGAACAAATTTCAAGCTTTGCAAGATTGAGTTTTAGTTGTGTTCCAACAACATACAATTTTTTTTTATTTCTTTTTGTCATTTCACCTCTCTTACTTTGTTCAAATATTATTTAAGAACTCATATAAGGCTCTTCCATTGGAGGAGGAAAATCTATTTCCATTAATAAAAGTTCTAAACTTGCCAAATCACTTTTTTATTCTTATTTTAATCACCAGGACCTCTAGCAGGTTCTCATGGATGGAGATGGTCTAAGTATATATTATCATACTATTTTGTGCATGTCTATAGTCAATTCTTAGATTATATTTTGACTAAAAAGCTATTATATTAGATATACAAAGAAAGGTTATATTCTCTTATATATCTTTGACCAAGAAACTATTTGCTTTTAATATGTATGTGTCATTATATATATACTCAGACAAAGTAAAGAAACACTCAACAAACAAGAAAAGTTAAAGTGGATATCTTACAATAACGTTTTGAATTTATTTATAAAATGGTTATCACTATGAAAACTTTCGTTATGTTTTTTGTTACTGTTTTCTTCATCGCATCTTTTGTTGATTGTCATACGAAAACTGCGGCAGTTACCACTGCTAATACTCCAGGTAAATTCTTTTTTTTACAACATTTTTAATTATACGTACAATTTCTCTTTTTGATTAATATACCTATTGATTTAATAATATTATTCATATATATATATATAGGTTATGGAACAAATTTGCAGAGTGTACTATGCTTCCATATCTCATCGCCGTGTGATCTTAATGGTCGATTTGGGTGCTCAAAGTTTTGTCAAAAGTGGGGTCATTATTATGACCATTGTGAACCGTATAAATGTTGTTGTCACGATTTATGATCAAAATCATCTAATAAAATGCATTGCCTTTTTATCTAATAAAATGTATTGGCTTTTTTTTTTGAAAATAACATCTACAACTTTCATGTGTTTTATCAATATATGATTTTATCAATATATGATCAAGAATTGAAATAAATAAAGAATTACAAGATTGAAATAGTCCGATTAAATCCAAGTAATAAGGGTTGTCGTCAATTAGCACCCCAAACTACACACACCCACAATCAATCCCCTCCAACTTTCTACCTCATCAATCATCTCTATAAATAAAATATTACATCAATTATCCACAATTTTAGTTAATCTCACATAAATGTGTTTAATCACTTAAATTGTGTTAAAAATGATTTCCCAGATCCATAACCCGATTAATAATAAATCCGGTTTGGTTATAGATCTGGGCAATCAATTTTTTTAAACGATAGATTAGTGAGAAAAACATGAGACAAAAATGAAAAATTCATATAAAGTTTGGTATTTTCAAATCTAAGAGATTAGAGTGTCTTTAGAGAGTTTTAGTTTGGAAAAATCTAAGAACTTTATACAACATGAAGTTAACAAATGAAGAAAAATCAGACATAAAAATTTACTAAAACGCTCAGATGTGTTATAAAAATGAGAGACAAGGGAGAAGACTCCGTCAGACGACTTCCATGAGGTCCAGACGACTTCCACGAAGTCCAGACGACTTCCAGGAAGCCCAGACGACTTCCAGGAAGTCCAGACGACTTCCAGAAAGCCCAGACGACTTCCAGGAAGTCCAGACGACTTCCAGGAAGTCGTCCCAGAAGTCTTCCAAATCTGAAAATTTTGTATATCCAAATCCAGATCTGAAAAAACCTGCATATCAAAAAAACGTTCAAATGACTTAAAAATAGAAAAAAATAAGAGGAAGATTAGATAAATCTACCTTTATATAACACACAAAAATACATATCTAAAATTAATAGATCTATTTTTAAATAAGTGGAAGATGAGAACCATGTGATGAAAAACCTGCAAAAACAAGATAAATTAGTGAGAAATACATGAGACAAAAATAATAAATTGATATAAAGCTTGGTGTTTATAATTTCAAAGAGATTAGAGAGAGGTTGAAGAGTTTTAAAATGATGAACATTACATCTTTGCTGCAGCCATTTGAGAGGCGGAGAGAGAATGTGTAAAATTTTCTTTATGGAGACACAAATATTCAATTAGGTTAAATTTTTTTATTCAGACGACTTACTTGTAAGTCGTCCAAGTCGCCCAAAAGAATTTAATAATTTTAACAGAAAACTAAAATAGAAGATTTCCTAGACGACTTACAAGTAAGTCGTCCGGCTTAAATTATTCGCCAGACGACTTACAAGTTAGTCGTCTAAACCCTAAACATAACCTCTAAACTTAATTAACTAATTAAACACTTCATAAAATCAAATTAAACTTAAAAAGTGTTTACTATATTCAGAAATAAACACATATAGGTCAAATTTTAATTTTTCAAAAAAACATTCAACCTTTCCAAAATCTAACCGTTAGAATAAATACAATACTACAACATATGTTTAAAACTATTCAATTTCATTATATCTCAATTTACATCACTTAAAACTGTTTATAATTACATGATTATAATTTTTCACTTGTCAAATTTTTTTTTTTTAAATTTATCAATTATTTTAAAGATCAACTACATCAGACGATTATATTAGAGGTCGTCTAGCAGACTTCCAACATCTCAGAGGACACAGACGACTTACTGAGGCTATATTCGTAAAAGTGACTTCCGTTTTTTTGTTTGGTCTCAAAGGGCTGAGAGTAAGTTTACAAGGTTTTTAGGTTAGTTTTGCATTTGATTCAAGTTTGAGTATATGTTTGTATTTAAAATCATGTTTTGAGTCATATTTGGCAAATTCCCATATTTTAATTCTATTAAATGATATTATTTTGGGTTTTGAAAAATTCTAATCCGAAGAGGTTTTTAAATAAAATAGTTGGAATTTATATAGTAAATAACTGTTAGAAGTATTTTTTACTAAATAATTATTTATGGTTTATGGTGGTAAAAAAAAGAAAGGTTTGATATTAGAGATATGTTGGGCCCGTGAAATCATGAAGACCTTCAAAACTAAAATGAAAGATTTGAAGATCAAGTTAATCTCAAAATATCTTAGCATATTTATATTAAGTGTTTATGAAAGCTAGCATTATCTATTGTTAATATTATGTTAATGTTAGTGATATATATGCATCTTGTATTCTCATATTAAACACAACACAATAATATATCTATTCTATTATACTTTACATGGTATCAGAGCAACCCATGTGAAATCATGGCCGTAATAACCAACAATATTCCAAAACCCTAACGATCCAAACCCATGTGACAACATCGTCTTCATCGTCGGTATCATCACCATCTTCTTCAACATCGCCAACACCAACGATGATAAGCATCATCAAAGATTAAATTTGCGGAAGCTTTAATTTTGATCCACAAGGATCGACTGCTCTAATACCATATAAAATTCGGGTTTGATTATGGGCTTTCAACTTAAAACCAATTGGAAATTAGTGGATTAGTCCTAACCGTTTTTATATTACTTAATTACTTCTCCAACTACCGATGTGGGACTTTACTCATTAACACTCCCCTTCACGCAAATGCGTGGACAACTGTGAGAATACCATCCCCGGAGTGGCCCAACATCGGGTGGCTCTGATACCATGTAAAGTATAATAGAATAGATATATTATTGTGTTGTGATTAATATGAGAATACAAGATGCATATATATATATATATATATATATATATATATATATCGCTAACATTACATTGACATGTTAACAATAGATAATGTTAACTTTTCTAAACACTTAATATAGATATGTCAATATATCTTGAGATTAACTCGATCTTCAAGTCTTTCATTTTAGTCTTGAAGGTCTTCATAAGCTTTACGGACTTCATAATCTTGTCAGTAAGATACATATATTACGGTTCAACATATGTCTAATTTTTGACTTTAAAGCAATATTTTTAGGTTTTTTTTATGGATTCGGTTGTCTCCAGTTGCCTCAAACCACCAGAGTCGTGATCTTCTGAGTTCAGAGCCACCTCACTCCACCCAAAGAAGAAAAACATATCTCATAGTGTATGTCAGAATAAAAGCACAGATCAATCAAACAAATTGTGTAATCAATGAATTATAGAAAAACCTTATAAAGGATACGAAGCACTTGTACTCATTGGCTGAAACAAAAGGCTTGCAATGGAGAACATTCAAATTCCAAACTTTCAATCAGGAAACAACAAAAAATCCAAGTTTTGTTGAGATCTCAACTTTGAAATTCAAAAGAATATTTCGTTAATTACAGTCAGTGGGAAAATACTTTTTAAATAATTTGGTGTTGCACTAAAAAAAAATTCAGAAAATACATAATTTAATAAAAGTTGTAGCTTAAAAATATTTTAGTGACAGGGTCTTGTAAATATAGTTGAAACAGAAGGCCACCTAAAAATAATATTCTGTTTTAATAGTATAGATAGAGACATTTAGTACAATGTTTTTTTTTGAAACACCAAAGTGACAAATTTTTAAGCGCGGGGTTTTTAAATTTTAGACAAAATTTGATATAAATTAAAATTTTGTGATTATTGATCCCCTATATATTATTTGCGAAGTGATTTATACACATGTCGTTACTACAATCATTCACGGTAAAAAATGTTGACATGACACTAAAAAAAGACGACATGTCTTTAGAAAATTGTGATATGACATCATAATAATTGAGAAATATGAAATTTTCTAATAAAAAATTACATCTTTTTGCAAGAATTTTAAATATGGTAATGAATAATAACTTATATATCATCATTAAGGTCAATTTCCATAAAAATACTTATTTTTGATAAAATTATTAAAATAAATTAATAACTTATATATCACTATTAAAATAATATATATATATATATATATATATATATATATATATATATATATATATATATATCACATTAATAAAAAACTAATAGGATTACAAATACAAATTTTCGTTAACTTACAAATCATATTTGTATAAATATAATTGTAAATGTGCATAAAAATATAAAGAAAAAGTAACACTAATCCAAAAAATTATATTTAAACGTTTAAAATTTATTTAAAATTATCTGTTTATCTTCATAATGTTAATTAACCAATTATTTTCTCAGTTTAACATATTTTAACTAAAACAAAAAAAAATCTCAATTTTCTTAGCATTTATATTTATATAAATATATATATGTACATATATGAAATAAATAATCATCAAATGTTATATAATATAATTATAACTAACACTATAAATGTAATTAATATTCATTAAAATTTAAATAAAATCTTATTGAAATAGTTATACCAAAATGAAAAGAAATAAAATTACAAAAATATGCTTATAAATTTATTTTAAACTATTGAAATTAAAATATAAAAATAATAATATTTAAATATAAATCAAAATTTTAGTTTGAAATAAAAATTATCTTTCAAATTATTATTTCTGCCCATGACGCAGGAAAACACCTAGTTTGTATATATTAGATATATTTGGGTATTTTGGATATGTTTTGGTATAACAAATATTATTTTTTTGATAATTTGCAGTTAATTTTTCAGGTAACGATTATATTTTGGGTATTTATTGGGTTTTCTATTATTTATCGAGTTTCAGATATTTTTTTAGGTTTTCAGGTACTTCAAATCTTTTTCATACTTAATATCTGAACCGACCTAGACCTGCTATATACACATATATTATAGTTATTTTGCATGTATTAGAATTATGATTCCAAACCGTTACTTCCACTAAAAGAACCAATCAAAACCCTAATTAAAAAACTCAAATATTTAATTAGGTACAAATGTTTAGGATACAAAGAACCTAGATAAGAAGGACCGACTCAAATATCTGAATATCCAGATCTACTCTCTCATTATATTTTGTATGTATTTCATAAGATATACATTTGTTAAATTGATATAGTTTAAGATTTACTTGGTAGATTTTTAGCTAATTCAATAGAACATATTGTAGGCTTTTAATAGTTTTAAAATTTCTTAATTGTTTTTATTATAATACCTTTTTATAAGAAAATAATTTATTTTTTTTATTTAACATATGATTTGCAAAATTAATTTTACTAACTTTGATTTTGAATATCTGAAACTATATAATCTAAGATGACATAGTACAATGTTTAATGATACAACATATATTAATTCATTTAATAATTAATATATAAATATTGTAGATCATGAGTATAAAATATAGCGTATAAAATTATCGATTAACAGTTACTAATTTACTATGATGCAAAATAAAGTTACTAACTGTTTTTCAAAAGAAATTATGGTAAAAATTAAATGAACTCAAATCAGTTTTTCAAGCGTTGTTCATTAAAAACTCTCTTCTACAAATCCCAGTTGTTCAGCGAAGCAAAACAAGTAATCCTTTAGTCTCTCCTAAACTGTCAGTACTGATCTTAAACAGGTTTCTTTGTAACTTTTTTTCTGGATCAATTCCAATTTTTTATTGTTCATTGCGTGGATTAATACTTCAAAATCCACTATCAACATTTTAGATTGACATGGCAGAATACAGCCGTCTTTAAATTGATACAGTCATCTGCTTGCATTATGGATTGTGCAGGTTGAGTATAAAATCGTGTAGAGAAGAAATTGACCTTGAATTTGTTGCAGAGCTTCCAAAATGTACGTGTATTAATGGTAGTGTGTACAAAGTTCATATGAAAATTTATCCTATAATTTTACTTTGTTTTTTTTAACTGAAACAAAATCAAAGTAAAATTATAGGATACATATTTCTATTGTGTAATTTTGAAATTATTTTAATTTTCTGCAGACATGTACGGGATTCTGAAGAAGCATCAAAGCTGATACTGGTTTTGAAGAAGAGTTAACGGATGGTCTAGGAAGGTAAACGCAAAACGTCTTAACCATTTATGTGAATTTTTTATCTACTGACCATTTAAGGTTGTAAAAGTGTCTTAGCCAAAATCCTGTGATAATCAAAAATACTTTTTTAGATTTTTATGTTATTAATTTTGAAAATTTTAATGTTTTTACTGATCAGGTTCAACAACTATCTAAGAACATTAAAAATATGTTTAGCTAAATAATAATTTAAGAAAACACCTTTATTTTAAATAAAAAATCCAAACTATCAAAATAAGTAATGGTAATTTTACTTAAGTGTGTGCTTTTCAAGAGAAATATTAGTCAACTATACATGAAATAATAAAATCATTATTTTACTGTAAATAATCAAAAATAAAACAATAAAATTGTAAAATCCAAAATATTTTCAAATTTATATAGTAAGTTAAATTTAGTATTTTCTATTCTGAAATCATCGACAAATAAAGATAATAGATCAAATATAGTATTGTAAACTATATTTTATAATCTGGTATATATATTATTATTTTTATATAATATAATGTATATATTAGTTTGTTTATAAATATTTCAAACATGTATCCGTTTTCAAAATAATTTCATAGTTATTGTTTTCCTTTCACAGCTTTGTTTGACTACGCGCACTTCTAATATTATTTGCCAATGTTCATAGAATGTTTGATAAAAGTAATAATTTAGTTTGACTGAACGATAACATATAATCAAAAAAGGTTTAAGAACAGTAGACTGATCCGTGCATAGCACGGACTGCAATACTAGTATTATCTAAATTCTGTGGGAACCGAAATTCGCACTGTCGATTTTGATTAAGTAAATCGGAGGAAAGCTAAGTAAACTTAACTTTCCCTGAAGGTCCGGATCCTCTGCGACAACCAACGACAAGTGATCAAATAAATGCGGAAAGGTTTTATTATGATTTGAGACTGGACCTTAAGGAAGGCTGCCTACGTACCCCTTTCGAGGATCAAGTCGGACGTAGTTCAGTTGGAAGGGTTTGAACAAGAGATCGAACTGCCTGGCGGAGTTCGTCTAGTATGAGCGTTAGTCATAGAAACAGGCATGTCGAGAATAATGCCTAGGGTTTCTATGTGCGGAACTCTAAGTAAAAGGATTGTTAGATCCTTCCGCGAGAAATAAGGGTCTGCGTACAAGATGAAAATAGAACGAGAGGCGGCCGGACGTTCTAGGTCCTGCCTTGCTAGTCTACCGCCTCAATTCTAAGTTCCTAAGCTAACATGAGCTCTCTAGGTCTCCAATCTCGGATTTGCTTTCTCTCTAGGATTTTTGCTCTTAAGGATTTTCGCCCTGCCTTTCCTTCTCTCCCAAAGCTCCTTTATATACTCCTTCTTATGACGGTCTATTCTCCTTTTGGGCCGCGAAGCGGGCTTTTTCCATTTTCGTCGGCCTTCATGTTTATCGGGAAACTTGACATTTATCTTCGGGAAACTTGACATTTATCCTTTTGGAAATTTAGCATTTATCTTGTTATGTAAAGATAAACGCAAATCGTCGTATCTATCTCAGATAATCGTAAACGGACTGTCCGATCGCGTTTGGTCCCTTTCGGGCCGTCTCTAGGACTTCCGCTGTTTTCTACGATTTCTTCGGAAGATCTTCATTCCTTCGTAGAGTTGAGATGAGTGGTGTCTTAGGATAACCATCACTGTTTCGTACGAAGAATTTAAGATCTTCCTTTCCGTTGATATCTTACGAGTTTCCGAAGTGTTTCCGACGATCTTAGTTTGGAGTAAGAACGAGAGTTTTGTACGCGGAATCTCAATGATTCATTCCGCGAGGACTCGGGAAAGATTCAAAGTACAGACTTCTGACGGCCGGGATCTGGGACTTGTGCACGGAAGATTGTCGTTCGAAGACCCGAGTCAACACGGGCGCTGTGCGCCCGGCGCCTACGGGCAGCACGGGCGCTAGGCGCCCGGCGCCTAGAGGCAGCACGGGCGCTAGGCGCCCGGCGCCAAGAGGCAGCACGGGCGCTAGGCGCCCGGCGCCTAGAGGCAGCACGTGCGTCTCGGCGAAGGCTTCGATTTGATATCTTGCTCGTTTTCTGGATCCTCACGGTTTGAGAGAACGGGCTCTTTGAAGTTTTCCGGCGGCTAGGACCATCACGGGCGGCTAGGACCAGCACGGGCGCTAGGCGCCCGGCGCCTAGAGGCAGCACGGGCGCTAGGCGCCCGGCGCCTAGAGGCAGCGCGGACGCTAGACGCCCGGCGCCTAGAGGCAGCGCGGGCGCTAGGCGCCCGGCGCCTAGAGGCAGCACGGGCGCTAGGCGCCCGGCGCCTAGAGGCAGCACGGGCGCTTGGCGCCCGGCGCCTAGAGGCAACACAGGCGCTAGGCGCCCGGCGCTTAGAGGCAGCACGTGCGTCTGGCGCCCGGCGCCTAGAGGCAGCACGGGCGCTAGGCGCCCGGCGCCTAGAGGCAGCACGGGCGCTAGGCGCCCGGCGCCTAGATGCAGCACGTGCGTCTCGGCGAGGGCTTCGATTTGATATCTTTCTCGTTTTCTGGATCCTCGCGGTTTGAGAGAACGGGCTCTTTGAAGTTTCAAGGCAGATTCTTTGTCGTTCGGCCTGTCCAAACTTAGATTACTTCCCGTTTCTTCCGTATACTTTCGTATGGCCGTCTCATCTCAGCTACGGACCTAATGTCTCTCGGTTCGTCTTGATTGTATCATCGATGTTTTTACGACTAAATCTGAGTTGGTTTTCTCGTAAAGTTTATCGTGTAAAACAAGGACGATCGACTTTAACATAGGTTCCTTAAGCTATACGACTTGTCTTGCTTTCGACGCTTGTTTTATGGAAAGTCCGCGAATGATAAATAGTTTTAGCCGTTGATTTCGAGAGAACCGTTTTTGACCCCAACAAATCCCATAGATAAGTTA
This sequence comes from Hirschfeldia incana, assembly GCA_026261945.1. Classification (NCBI taxonomy): domain Eukaryota; kingdom Viridiplantae; phylum Streptophyta; class Magnoliopsida; order Brassicales; family Brassicaceae; genus Hirschfeldia; species Hirschfeldia incana. The sequence continues at coordinate 5,971 of JABCMI010000040.1, read as the reverse complement.
ATATTTATTTTTGGTAAAAGATAAGTTAATATTTGAGTGATTTACACTACATGACAGTTTTAAGTTTTTAATGATATTATAAGACAGTTATGACTACTAGGATAGTTTTTGTTAACTAAAGTCATCGATCTAATTAAGATGACCCCACAACTTTTATAAATTAATTACTTTTTTTTTTGGACATATTAAAAAAAATCAGAAATTATCAAAACTTCTTTTTCACACCGTCACAATTTTCTGCCGCATCCAGAGCTAGTGCTTGCCGGCACACTACACAGTCATGGTCTGTTGAAGGTCATTGGCTCGGATTTTTCCGCTGCCACAATTCGTTCTTCTCCGCTGCATCTCTTTTTTAACGCCACAACACTTTCTTCTCCAACGCAATTCTTCCTTCTCGTCAAACCCTCGGTTACATCACCTCTGTCTTAGCTGTCTCATCGTCTCACCTTTGCAGTCTCGCCATCAATTTATGCTAAGGCATCGTCGGGGAGCCACAACTAAGCTCAGTCTGTTGTTCTGAATCGAAACTCAGCAACAATGGCCAAGTTTCTGATAATTTCATTTCTGGTCCTTAAATTTCTTTGCCTTTTTATAATTTGGCTTCAAATCTTAAAGATGCATATTTTTCCTTAGATAATATTTTTTTGTTTATCTATTAAGGTTTGAATACCATGAGATGGAAAGAAGCTTTTGAAGTCTTAGAGAAATATAAATAAGTGTACATGTGATAACATGACCTCTATATACACTACTCATGTATACAAATTTACAATGTACATAATGTATTGTACACATTGTTATGCATTAATCATCACAATAATGTACATGTATATAACGAGACCTATGTACACAATTTATTTATTCCAATGTTCATTATGCTAGTGTACATATGGATATCAAGACCTATGTACACTACTAATGTATACAAATTTACAATCTACATGATGATACTATACACGTGGCTAGGTCTTGTTCATCAGCATAATGTACATATGTACAAGAAGACCTATGTACACTACTCATTTATACAAGAAGACCTATGAGGATACAGTTTGGCATGCGTACACAACATTATGTACACATCCATCCACGTGATCACCCAATATTCTCGTGTACAGACATACACAACTTATGTTCACATCCACGTGTACTAATTATGTACACATCCATTTGGTCATCCGATGTACTCGTGTACACCAAAATTATGTACACATTTATGTCATCTTAATTTTTTTTTAAATATATTTTTTAGTTAATGGTAGATTTGTAATAACTTCATCTTCTTCATATTAGGGATTTCTGCTTTTCCTGTAAATATATCTCAAAGCCACCATAGATATGGAGATACAACAATGGCAAGGGAGGAAGGGTTACTGATTATGGCTGTAGCCAATGAAAGAGTGAACGGATGAGACTGGAACTTGCCGGAACAATAGTCGTTGACGTTGCCGTATACATTACAATTATACCACCATCAGAGATATAGCTTCACATATCTTAAAAGATAAATTGATTGATAGCAAAAATAAAGGAAAAATGGAACTTATTTTATAAAAATGTGACTAAAATATAATAAAAAATTGAAAAAAAAATAGCTTAAAGATTAGAACTTGGGTTGCATGGGGCACCCTTAAGCCTTTTAAACCATCAGAGCTGACAACTTTAGTGTATTATCATTTGTACTGGGTATGTGGCACGTGACACACCTTTTCAAAGGGTGGATCTGTCCCTGTGAGTGAGTCCCAAACATGAAGAAATATCATATGGTGATTACATGGTTACTAAACAAGATTAATGAACTTTTGAAAAATTAACACACCGTCGGTCACAATGGACCCACTGGCCGAGTGAGCAGATGTGCTTGACCCATTAGCCATAGGTGGTCCAGACGTTACGATATTATCACATGTCTCTCTACCCGTAAAAGTATTAGGGAGACGTATGCATTTGCTAAAATACTCCTTGTGATTCGAGTCTACCTGAAAGAAAATTGTAGTTATGAGAAAGTTATGATTTTAAACTTTGGTCCAAACAATTTATCCGACAGTCTCACTATCTTTGCTATTAGTTAGAAATAATTTCAAACTCAAATTGTACATACGTGATAGTTCTTCGGTAAAAGTTCATTGTATGGCTAGTGCGTTCCTACCAAAACTGATCAATTATATCAAAGAGTACTTCTCTATTTTCAAATTTAATTATAAAAATGCTATTTAAAAATATATTTTACAGTAAATTCCGTCTGTAGCATATAAATCATCTATTAAAAGAGGATGTACAAGTATGTAAATTCCATTCAGTCCCAAGACTTGACATTAATTAGTATGTTAGTTACATATTTTCTTACTTTTTTGTGAATCTTTATAGTCAATTCTTTAATTATATTTGGCAAAAGAAATCTTTAATATTAGGAATAAAATGAAATGTTTTTTATTATATATCTTTGACTAATATATATTTGCTTTTAATGTGTATGTGTCATTATATATATAATCAGACAAAGTAAAGAAAAACTCAACAAACAAGTAGAGTTAAAGTAAAATATTTTAGCAATTTAAGTTTTGAACATTTACAAAATGGTTATCACTATGAAAACTTTAGTTATGTTTGTTTTCACTACCTTTTTCATCATATCTTTTGTTGATTGTCATACTACAGCTTCGGCTGTTTCCCCTGCTAATACTCATGGTAACCGTTTATCTTATACGAAATTTTTAATTATAGGTACAATTTTATCCTTATTGATTAATATACTTATTAATTTTATAATATTTTCATATAAGTAGGTTATGGAATAAATTGGGCGACTGTCGTATGCTTCTCGATCTCAGCGCCGTGTGAGTATGATGGGAAATACGGGTGTGCAAAGTTTTGTGACCAGTGGGATTATATTTTTGACCGATGTGAACCTTATAAATGTTGTTGTCACAGATAATTTCTCGTTCAAAATATATAAAAAAAAATCTAATGAAAATGTATTGGCATTTGTTTGAAAATAATATCAATAACTTTCATGTGTTTTTATCAATAGATGATCAAGAATTGAAATAAATAAAATTATCAGATTGAAATAATTTGACTGATTCAAGTAATAATAATATTTAAACAATACTTAAGAGAAAAATAATCAAAAGTCACATTTTTTATTAAATTTTCAATTAATCAAACGTCACAAATTACTATGACTTCTAGTTATACAATTTCACATATAAATGAAAATGTAAGACAATAAGAAATTAACAGGAAGACACGAGGATTGGATACAGTCAACAGCAACACAACTTGATGGCGTAAGATATTTACTGAGCCAAATGATATTTGAATAAGAATTTCAATATCTTTGCATTGTGCATTATTGACAATCAGAAACCTTCCCGAACCTGAAAATATAACAGAACCAGAGTTTTGTGGTAAGTGTCGGAGGCAGCTGATTAGAAGGGTGGTCAGATGATCCACATGATATTTAAAACATAAGAGAATTTACATGCATTTTTACTATAAATAAGGAATTATTTTTAACAAATTATGGGTATGTTGACCCATGAAATATAAACAAATTATGAGTTTGACCGTCCAAAAAAACAATACTTGGGTTCACTTTCTATTGTGAATTCTTAAATTCACCTCAATTTTTAAAACCAACAAAGTACCATGTAGAATTAGTAAAAAAAATAAATTAAAAAAGGAAAACAAGCAATAAAAAAAACTTCATCTTGTTTTCCATAACTGCTTCATCTCCTTCACTCACACAAAGAACATTGAAAGATTTGTTTGTTAAATTATAGTCTGCAATTCTTTGTTCTTATACCTTAAATCTGAATTCTATGTCATAAATCTAAACTCAAATCCTATAAGATCCAAACTCAAACCCTAGATTGTAACACTAAACCCTAGATTTTAACAGTGAACCCAAAATTCTAATCATAAACCCATAACTCAAACTCTAGATTTTGAACCCCAACCCGAAATCATAAATAAACGATTTCAATTATCTAAAGATGATGGAGAAGAAGAAGCCATGGAAAAACATAATTTTTTTTATCACGTTATTTTTTTTTTAATTTTATTTCCTTTTTTTATTAGTCCTACATGACGTTTTGATTGGTGTTGAGAATTGAAGTGAATTTAAGAGTTCACCATAGGGGTGAACCTAAGTTTTGTTCTCTAAAAAACTAGGCTGGCTCCGCCACTGGTGGTATGAGACTTTTAGTTAGACTTTGCACCTTATCTTCCATCTAAGAGCACCTGCAGTGGTAAGCTCTCGCGGAGTCTTTCATAATTATAACTAAAAAGAACAATTGAAAAGTAAAAGAAATAATAGAGTAGAATTTTCTTGCAGAAACTTTGATTTTTTAAGAACCACTTCTACTGTCCATTTCTACTGTTGTTCAAAATTTGTTGGCCTAAATATTTTTTTTTCTATCAAAAATAATTGTATATCAATATTGTTAATTTTTTTTTTTATAATTCTTCAGAGGTTCGCATGGGTCTTTCCCACTAATGATTTTCTAAGGGCATCTCCTACAATGACACCAAATTTGGTATTTTTGTGATGCAATTTTTTTGTCATCTCCAACCACAACACCAAATATTACACCAAAAGTAATATTATATATTATTTCATGTTTTCAGTTTTTATAATATTTATATTTTTATTATTTAATTGAAAATAATTGTTTTATCACATTTGGATATTATGTTTGTTAAAATTTGTAATGTTATGTTTAAAAAAAATATCTACATTTATATTTTTTTGGGTTTAAGAATATTATAACTTTATGTATTTATTTTATGTAAAATATAATATTTAAAACTAAAAATTGTTAAATTAAAAGCACAAAAATGATATATTTATTTTTAAAAAATTGTATTAGGTAGTAATACAAGTTTAAGTATATTATAATATAAAAGATAAAAATATTATTTTAGTTTGCTGAATTTAATAGTATTACATAAAGTTTAAATTATTTTCCATTAAACTAATTAAAATAAATAATTGAAATATAAAATTAAATACAAATAATAAAATATGTATATTAAATGTTTGGTGCGATGAACAATGTTACATCAAAAGTAACAAAGTCTTGCAAAGGATTCTTAATAAAAACAAAACAAAAAACAGAGGTCTCTCTTCCAGAAGGCGATACAAAAGATGATAACGTTTCCACCGGCGCTTGGCCTTAGGGTTCCGGGGTCAACTGGACTTTCTCTCCTCTCTGCTTGTTTTCTCTTTGCTTCTTCCCTCTAATCTTTCTCTCTGCTATCGATATGTCTGATGCTCTGGTGGATTCTCACTCTCCAGAACCAAGATCTACCTCGAGGGGAGATAAATCCGGTGGTATGTGGTGTTCTCTTTGGAGTTTCAACGAGATAGTGAGATTTACTAAGGAAAGGAGTCGGATTTTAGGGTTCGGCTAGCCCAGGTTTTAGCTCATTCCATTTCGCAAATGGTTATAAGCTGTTTGGTGCTGCTTTTTTGCATGTTACTTAGTTTCACCAACAAGGAGCAGCTTTGAAGCGCAAGAAGACCGTACTAGGTTCTCTAGTTCTAGGGTCAAGGCGTCGCTTGGGGCCTTCGTTTGAGTCGTTTGGTCTTGATTGGTGGGGTGACTTGATTAGAGTTTTAATCTTTATTGCAGCCCGGTGTCTAGTTGGTACTCATTGCAGCCCGAATTGTTCGGAGCTTCCGATTTGCTTGTTCATTTTGCGGTTCTTGGCGGTCTATTTCCTCCTCAGTCCGCGGTTTGGTAATGCCTCGGTGGCATCCTTCAAGATTGCTATCTCTTACCTTTTAACCGTTCGAGTCAATCACTTCATGGTCAGTCAAGATACAAGTTTTTGGGGAGATTATCAAAACCTAGCTACTCTTTATGGTCAACATCAACAGCAGAGGGGACTGATTTCTGAGGATCCCGGAACAGATTGGCGGATGGCGGCGGTTAAGTGGGCGAACGAAACTACTATTGTAACG